>CM060446.1:1318401-1926654 GCA_030545235.1 Helianthus tuberosus | reverse complement strand
CCGCGAGAACCAATGTGAACACAACCTAAAATAGCTAAAAATACCTAAATAAAAATACCTAACCCCCAACCCCCCCCCCCCCCCAAGCTAAATGCTAAAAACTGAAACCCCCAAAAAAACCTTAAAAAAAGCTACCCCCCCCCCCCCCAAAGCTAAAATGCTAAAAACTAAACCCCAAAAAACCTAAAAAAACACACAAAAACTTTTTTTTTTAAATATTTTTAAGTTAAAATCGCTACCTTTAAAAAAATTATTTTTTTTTGCTACTAAAAGTAGCAATTTTTTTATAAAAAATATTAAAAAATTGTGTGTTTTTTTATCTATTTTTAGGTATTTTTGGTTGTGTTCACATTGGTTCTCTCGGTTCTCGCAATAAAGGGTGGTTCCTAACGGATCTTTGTCTTATATATATATATATATACAATACCTCTTATCCCACATTATGTACGCGATAAGCCCAGCCGTCCGATCTTCTATCCATTGAACGCTGGGAAATTAATTTAAATAATTAAATTAATCAAATCAATATACATAAAACCAATCGCGAAGGATAAAATTGAAAATTCCTCTATCAAAATCCCGGTAATTTCGTTCGGTACCTTCTTCTTCTCCAACCGACTCTTCTGCAATCGACGCCTGCCCGTACGATTTCATCCAATCGATTGTTCATTCGACGATGATGACAACTACCGCTGCTTTGAGAGGTATTATATCCCCAATCGACAGCAATGTTTACTAGAATAATAAAATTTTTGATGTGATTGTTCATGTCAGCTGTGCGGGAGCAACAGATCAAGAAAAACGACCGACCACAAATCGAACATGCGAATACTTGTAACTAACGTACAAAATCTATAACATGTGAATTTGTAAATAACATGCGAATACTTGTAACTAACATGCGAATTTAGGTTTCCATAACAACATGCGAAATTGTATAACATGCGAACAACATGCGAAAATGATAACTTGAAATTGTATAACATGCTAAATTGTATAACATGCTAAATTGTTTAACATGCTAAATTGTATATTGTATAACATGCTAAATTGTATAACATGCTAAATTGTATTACATGCTACATTGTATAACATGCTACATTGAATAACATGCAAAATTGGATAACATGCTAAATTGTGTATTATATAACATGCTAAATTGTATAATGTATAACATGCTAAATTGTATAACATGCTAAATGGTATAACATGCTAAATTGTATAACATGCTAAATTGTATAATATGCTACACTGTATAACATGCTAAATTGTCTAACATGCTAAATTGTATAACATGCAATATTGTATAACATGCTGAATTGTATAACATGCTAAAATGTATAACATGCGAAATTGTGTTTCATGCTTTTCATAACATGCGATTTGTTTAAATAATAACATGCTAAATTAATGTCTTTTGGAATGCTCACTGACGAATTCAACGTCTTCAAAATCAACATCTGTGCTTCGTCCGGTGTTGCTTTGTGGATCCGTTGAAAACAATAATCGATTAAACTGATACGATTCATAATGACTGGGATAGTGGTGTAACGAACTCGTGATCTGCTTACTGAAGGAATTGTCTAATTTTCCCTCTGATGATTGAATGGATTGTCTGATATACCCTTATGTAGGAAAACTGAATCAAGGACAGGTGTAGGGCTATTATGATCGCGTACGTAATGTATGATTAGGAGATTTGTATTCTACACTTCCTCTATATATATATAAATATATATATATATATATATAAACACGTATAAAGTAACATATATAAATAAGTAAGCACAATCTTACACAACATATATAGATATTACACAACGTGTATACAGGGGCGGATCTATCATTGTAGCAGGGATAGCCTCCGCTACCTCTCAACTTTTAACTGGAAGTGTAAATTTTTTTGTTTTTTGATGTTTTTTTGGATTTCGTCACCCCTGAAAAGAACTTATGCTACCCCTCCTGAATAATAGTGTAAAGAGCAAAAAAGAAGATTGAAGAAAAGAAGAGAGTAACGTAAACGTTTTTCTGATGAACAGTAAACTGTTACCTGGTTGTTTGAGGAAGAAGAAGACTTAGATGAAAGAGAAATTATGATTAAATAAAGTTTGAAATAACTTTAAACAAAAAGCAAAAGTGAAGGTGCAGTTCTACAACCTACATCAATCACATCAATCCAAATAAATATCATATTAATCTTATTTTCTTAAATTTCCGTTTTATGTATTATCTAGATTATTTCACTATTTATGCAGTTTTATTAGTTTACTACATTTTAATTAATAAGTAATAAATCTATATCTGTGATGAATGTATCATAAAAAACCTTTTGTAAATAAGCCATCGAAGTATTTTCTTTAAGTCCACGTTTTAATCTATATAATTAGATTATTACTTTAAAATGCTTTTTATTTTAATTAATCTGATTTCATTGATTTTCTAAAATATTATTCTCTTTAGGGTCTCATCAAATCTATTTTAAAATAATAGTAATATTATTTCATATTAAGCATAAGATGATGGACAAAGTCATATGCAGTTTTATGAATTGACAATCTATATATATTATTTTAAAAAAATCGATAAAAAGAAGTTGAATAATTTATAGAGAAAAGTGCCCGGATAGTCCCTGTGATTTGCTCATTTTTCACCTTTAGTCTCTAACTTTTTTAAAATTACAGCTATAGTCCCCAAATTTAGCAATTTCGTTCCCGGATAGTCCCTGACGCGGATGGGGTTAGTTTTTTTGTGTTAAGTGGGTGTGAAATGACCAAAATACCCTTACTGTTAAATTAATACCTAAAAAGTTAAAACATGTGGGACCCACCACCAACCCCACACACACTTCATCTTCCCCACTCTTCACCACCACCACCATCACCACCAATAAAAAGCCTATAAGCTTGACATCGACTTGAATCTAGTCCCTAAACACATATACATGACCTATAATGACGAGAAACGTGGCCATGAGACGAAATCAAAACTACAAGTCATTAGATAGAACCACAAGTCATTGGATCTAAACCAAAACTAAACATACAAGTCAATAATTACTTACTGGAGTTTGGCTTTGAACTACAAACGATCTCGTCAGAAAGCCATAGAGCTCTATAGCCTTCGGGCCATTACCCCGCCAGCTGCCTAACACCACTCTGTCCCCAACTCCAGCAGTAAACCACATCCCCGTTCACCCATAACCCGAACCAGCTCCGCCGCTGGCCTTGCAGCTCGTACTGTCGCCGGTCTTAGAGCTCGTACCGTCGCCGCTCACCTCCACTACTATTGTCGTCACCACCCTTACTCCTCATTCGTTCACCATCCCCTTCTGTAAACCGCCACCCACCATTCCCAAACCACCCCAGCTGCCGCTAGGGTTTGCAGAGACGTTTTTTGCTTATTCTTTTGTAGTCGGACACGGTGACACGGCTACTAGCGCTATCGGCACCGTGGAACTGCTGGATTCCGACCAGTCATCCAAGAGAGCGGAGAGGTAGAAGAGAGAGAGAGAGAAGGGGATGGTAGTGTTGCGAGTGATGGGGTATGGTATTAGACCAGACCCGAACGGTCGGACATTCCCGTTACTTTTTTCTTTTATATTAATTATTTATTATTATTGCTTACTAACCCAACCGCTAGGCCCAACGCGATGTAGTTTACACTACTTTGGGCTGGAGACTTGTAGAGATAACCCCTAACTGGGTCTGGCCCATTGAGGTTAGGGGAGGCCCATATCTCCTATATAAAGAGGTGTTCACCTCATTATTAGGGGGATTAGATGGAGCCGCCACACTTTTGTTACTGGAAACAGGGGATTCTTTCCTCTACCGATCATCTCTACAGCTCCACTTTCTTCTCTTCTTCATTGCAGATCTTGGTTCAAGAGGAAGAACAAGGTGTGATTCTCCACCCTCAGAGAAAGCGGACCAATCATCCCGGCGGTGATTCCGTGTTTCTTCATTGGCGCCCACCATATCAAAATCTGGATCCAAGAATCACAACTTGTTTCTTCCCCATTCCATCTTTCAGATCTGTTTGGTTTTGAATTTTACACACAACTCTTGATCGAAAATTCCACATCTGGGTTTTCTTTTAAGTTTTTATGTGGGTTTCCTTATTTTCATTTCTAGATCCGAGTTTCTCAACAGATCATGATTTCTATTTACAACCCTTCATATCTATGTTTATTAAAGCTTTTTGTGAGATTAAAAGATCTAAAACAAAAAAAAGGAAACCTTCAGATCTGCTTTCATTCGAATTGGATGTTCTCAGTTCCAAGATAAATGGGGTTGACGAAGTTCACCGTCATTTATACATGGATTCATGTAAGCATCTACCTTATTTCCATTAATGCAAACTTGTGCCAAAACCAAGGTATGACAAAATACCCCATGTCATTATTTACATTTTGTACTGATAGTGTCACACCTAAATAACCTAAAATGCTCACCAAGATTATTAGTTTGTAAGGAGCATTAATGAGATCTTGATTTTAATATTTATTATTAATCCTTTTTCATAAGGAATTTACCTAACTGTGCGTACACACAATATTGGTACTACCAAGGTCAGAGCCTTTACAGCTGTAAACACATTGTCACCTTTTCCAAAATCTTTACAGCTTTATGCAATTAATATAGTTGTCAGAAACAACCCAACTTCCCTTTAGAATGAGGTAGTCACTTGTAGTTCCTTTTTCATTGTACATAGCGATGGTTGGAATTTTTCACAATTCCTCAAATGTTTCAACGACCGTGTTTTACAAGACATAATCCGACATCCAGCAATTTCAGGATGCTCACTCCACGGCTGGGCGAGTACACATCCGCCTGCCAGTCACGCTCCGCAGCTGCGCGAGTAAACACCCGCCTGCTGAACACATTCCGCAGCTGCGCGAGTACACACACGTCTGCTGGATACGCTCCGTCGTCGTGCAAGTGCACCCCGCCTCTCTGTGCATGGTGAGCAAGCTCGCACATGGTAAACAAGCTCTACTGAGTCACTTGCCGGACATGCTGGATACCTCGCGCATGACAAACAAGCTCTGCCGAGTCGCGCGCGAGACATGCTCTACGTGCACCAGACATACTCTACACGCACACGGAAAACAAGCTCCGCCGAGTGGCGCGCCGAACATGCCGAACACGTCGAGCGCGGTAAACAAGCTCCACCACTCCGCACACGTCGAACGCCCACCACCAGTGCTATCGAACACGCTCCGCCACCGGCGCGAGCGCTCTACACATACTTTTACAAGTTACCGTTTTCTTGTTTTTCCTCTTAGATTGATAAAAACAAAACAAGAGGCCACCGTTACCACTGATGTTATACTTGTCTTGTTTGGAGTTGTTAACCTCACCTTTACCTCTTCGGTATCAAAAGAATTCCCATTTTGATTTTCTTATAAACCACTTTTTGGGAAAACGAAAAGCAACCACGAAACTTTTTATAGACGTCATATTCTGGTCGCATGTTAACTTCAAAACAACTTGATTTTTTTAATGAAAGATTTACATACGAGCATGACCCATGTATGCAAGTTTTGTTTGAGCAACTCCCTTGGCACCGGACCCATTTCGTCGTGCGGGAATGCATCACCCTCGCCAGACTAGTCCCGCCGCGCGAGAACGCTTCGTCTTGCTAAACATACTTCACTACTCAGATAAAACCCCGTCTCGTCGGATGCATTCTGCTCCGCAAGCATGCTTTACCCGCCTTAAGGCATTACTTAACAATGTAGCCCTTGCATCAAACGTTTGATCGAGAAAGAAGCTTAAAAAGCCTTCTGGTGTATTTGTCTTTGATATGTGTCTAAGATCAAAATAGGGATAGCAAAATTTTGTCATGGTCCAAGTTAAGGGATCCCGTTAATTTCTCGTAAACAAATGTATATGTATATAAAGAATTATGGGCATAATGCATATCTCAAGGATATTATTCCTTCTCATTACACTAGACAAACTTTGAGATATAATACAAAATCAAGGTCACAAATATCTTGTAGTACAGTTTTTTTTTTCATGAATGGCCCTTATGTCTTTATACTTGCTTGTGTCTTTATACTTGCTTGTCATCACAACCTAAATTAATTTTAAGTGAGACTTTTAAACAATCAAGTGTCACAACTTAAGGTTTTTGACTTTAGAGATATACCTATCATCATGATGTCATTACTTGACATTATCGAGAGGCATATCTTTTGTCTTAAAGGCAATTTAACAATTATGTTAAATATAAATCACTTGCAGACATGTTTATTATGTCTCTTTTTAGGAAGCAATGCCATATATACGTTACATGCGATGTATTTGTATAGACTACATTCCTTGCTTATCAATGTTACTGCAATGCTACTAACATCTATTTAGCAGCAATAAATTGATATTCGCATGGTGCAACACCATCGGAAGGGTCAAAATTGCTTCACGTATTACGGAGTGTGGATGTACAGAACAAGCACCTCCTAAGGACAACGTTTCGGTACAATGTTTTCCATATATCAGACTCTTTATTACGACTTAACTTGTCAATTTATTGGCAGGACTGGCAATACATACAATCGGTAAAACGTAACGAGTGATCCTCATGCACACCGATAAAAGCTTAAAAAGCGTCATACGAGCAAGCTCCTTTACTTATGAGCACGTAAGTTGCCACACGCGCATGTTCTTTTACATACGAGCACGTAAGTCGCCAGGCGCGCATGCTCCTTTGCATACGAGCACGTAAGTCGGCATGTGCGCATGCTCTTTTATATGCGAGCATGTAAGTCGCCATACGCGCATGCTCCTTTACATACGAGCACGTAAGTCGCCACGTGCGCATGCTCTATTATATGCGAGCACGTTAGTCTCCATACACGCATGCTCTTTTACATAAGAGCACGTAAATTGCCACGCGCGCATGCTCTCTTACTTACGAGTGAGCACACATGCGCTAGCTGTCGCATGCTCCTCTACATACGAGCACGTAAGTCGCCATACGTGCATGCTGCTTTACATAAGAGCACGCTAGTCTCTGTGGTAGACTGCCGCTCTACATATGAGCACGTAAGTCGGCATACGCACAGGCTCCTTTACTTATAAGCACGTAAGTCGCCACGCGCGCATGCTCTTTTACATACGAGCACGTAAGTCGCCACACGCGCATGCTCCCTTACTTACGAGTGAGCACACATGCGCTAGCTGTCGCATGCCCCTCTACATACGAGCACGTAAGTCACCATACGCGCATGCTCTTTTATATGCGAGCACGTAAGTCGCCACACGCGCATGCTCTTTTACATAAGAGCACGTAAGTTGCCATGCGCGCATGCTCCCTTACTTATGAGTGAGCACACATGCGCTAGCTGTCGCATGCTCCTCTACATACAAGCACGTAAGTCTCCATACGCTCATGCTCTTTTATATGCGAGCACGTAAGTAGCCATACGCGCATACTCTTTTACATACGAGCACGTAAGTCGCCACGCGCTCATGCTCCCTTACTTAGGAGTGAGCACACATGCGCTAGCTGTCGCATGCTCCTCTACATACGAGAACGTAAGTCGCCATACGCGCATGCTCTTTTATATGCGAGCACGTAAGTCGCCATACGCGTAGGCTCTTTTACATACGAGCACGTCGGTCTCCATACGAGTCTGTTGCTCTACATACGAGCATCTCAGTCTCCATGCGAGCCTGATGCTCCATATATAAACACGTAGGTTGCCATACGCGCATGCTCCTTTGACATATGAGCACGCCAGTCTCCGTGCGAGACTGTTGCTCTACATACGAGCATGCAAGTTGCTATACAAACATGTTCCTTTAGATATGAGCACGCCAGTCTCCAGGCCAGCTTGATGCTACACATACAAGCACGCTAATCTCCATGAGGCCCTGCTGCTTTACATACGAGCGTGTATGTCACCCGCGCGCATGCTTAGCCATATATGAAAACGCTTACAAAACATAAACTATGCTACAAATGCACGTACCACTTTGGGTATACGCAAAAACACATTGGCTAAAACAAAGTTTCGCTTACACCTACAATCTTCAAGACAAGCCACATCTCCTTGCTTAACGCCACATTGTTGTTGTGGCACACCGGAGGATCAGTGCAGGCTCGGGTTTCCACTTCATTATCCTGACGCAACTTTATGCCAATTCTCATTCGCGATAACCTACACAAAGTGGATTGACACGTGAAAATATTACAGACAACAATTTACACAGATTCAAACACTATATATATATATATATATATATATATATATATATATATATATATATACACGTATGCTTCATGGATTAAGACACGCGCACCATGCGAAGTCACCAAAAGGTGAATATTTTAGAGTAGCCACATGACGGTGTGCGCACTGCTAAAGCTGGGCCACACTCGAAAATCATCCGAAGGGAAGACACTCATCTAGTCCAGAATTCTACCCACTTTCCTTCCGTGCATGGGAGTAACACTGGTCTGGGGGGGACCTGAAGTGGTATGGTCCCAAATGCTGCATCAGCCTTAAGCACGTTGGGCCCTAACCACACTCAACCGTCAAAACTCAGCCAGTTCCAAGACTCGTGCACAAGACCTAACCACGTATGCGCAGCCTTGACAAGTTCATGGCAATGATCCAGTACAAATAGCAACTGCCTGCAACCAATCAGCGTGCGCCAGGTTTGCCCAACCAGTTTCCACAATTATGTAATATTCATCGCTCCATTATCTCTACTCACAGTGAAAGACAGACGCAACAAGCATGGCTAGCAACTTTCCCGCACCCGGATGGTAGGTAAGCCTAAAACTCAATCTTTACTTTCGAGCACTCCTAACAAGTCTTGTACTCCTACCACGCTTGCATGCGGGAGCAGCTCTAGACTGGGGGACTTGATGGGGTATGGTATTAGACCCGACCCGAGAGGTCGGACATACCCGTTACTTGTTGCTTTTATATTAATTATTTTTTATTGTTGCTTACTAACCCAACCGCGAGGCCCAACGCGATGTAGTTTACACTACTTTGGGCTGGAGACTTGTAGAGATAACCCCTAACTGGGCCTGGCCCATTGAGGTTAGGGGAGGATATGGAGCCGCACACTTTTGTTTCTGGAAACAGGGGATTCTTTCCTCTACTGGTCATCTCTACAGCTCCACTTTCATCTCTTCTCCATTGCAGATCTAGGTTCAAGAGGAAGAACAAGGTGTGATTCTCCACCCTCTCAGAGAAAGCGGTCCAATCATCCAGGCGGTGATTCCGTTTTTCTTCAGCGAGTGAACGAGATTTAAGCTCCAGAATAGTGCTTAACCTTTTAATTTCATTACATAATTACAATAATGCCCCCATTCACATTGGTTCTCATAGTTCTCGCCCTAAAGTTGGTTCTTGCATGAACCCTATCCTATATATATATATGAGAAGGATCCGTTAGGAACCACCCTTTATTGCAAGAACCGTGAGAACCAATGTGAACATAACAAAAAATACCTAAAAAAACACACAATTTTTTTTTAATATTTTTTTATAAAAAATCACTACTTTTCGTCATAATTTTTTTTATAACGAAAAGTAGCAATTTTTTATAAAAAATATTAAAAAAAATGTGTGTTTTTTAGATTTTTTAGGTTTTTTTGTGGTTTAACTTTATGGTTTAGTTTTTAGTATTTAACTTGGGTGGGGTGGGGGTTTAGGTTTTGGAGGGGTGGGGGGTTAGGTTTTGGGGGGTTTAGCTTTATGATTTAGTTTTTAGCATTTAGCTTGGGTGGGAGAAGGGGGAGTTTAGGTTTTCAGGGGGTGAGGGGAGTTAGGTTGTTTTAGGGTTTTTTTTTTTTTTGGGGGGGGGGGGGGGTTAGGTTTTCTTAGGTTTTGGGTGGTGGTGTAGTGGGTTTATTTTGTTGTATTCACATTGGTTCTCACGGTTCTCGCAATAAAGGTGGCTCT
This sequence comes from Helianthus tuberosus, assembly GCA_030545235.1. Taxonomy (NCBI): domain Eukaryota; kingdom Viridiplantae; phylum Streptophyta; class Magnoliopsida; order Asterales; family Asteraceae; genus Helianthus; species Helianthus tuberosus. Next base: position 1,916,726 of record CM060446.1, on the reverse strand, counting down.
AGCATGAACCCCACCTTATATATATAGGGTCAGGATTTAGAGAAAACGAAGGAAAATGTGAGAACGGTGAGAACGGTTATGGATAGTCCGATCAAAACAATCTATGTACTAGATTGGCGCGGTGGCATTGTCATAACTAACATAAATTTTATTACGTGGACGCGTTTCATTAAGGGTAAAAAAGGTAAAACATCCTTTCTCACATAAAACGCCGTTGAAATATAAAACACCAAGTAAATACAAAACGGCAATTTTGTCACTGCGTAGTTTTTTCCGTGTTTTTATTTAAGCTCTTAGACTACAAAAACGCCATAATATATAAATGCCAAGCCTTACATCCGGATAAATATTAATCGCATTTATTGTTATAAAATAATTTCCCGCCTAAACTACGAACCAAAAAAATCCTATAAATAGAAACGTCTCACCACCTTCCGTTTATCACACCAAAAAAACACACAAAAACACAATGGTTCCTAAAATACAACTCACTGTAAAACGCCAAAAGTTGAGAGAAATCAACGATGGAAAACATCTTTTCTTTGATACTCAGTAATGTTCTGCATGAAGTTTCGCTGAATGATTTGTTAGGTGAAGGGAGTAAGATTTTGCTGCATGAGATGGACAAATTTCAAGAAAGAGGGACTGATGACACCCATATGTCATTTTGTCTTCTTTGTTCTTGAAGAAGGTTTGAATGAGGAGAAGAGACCTATCCCAGTGTAAATGCTACTTTGGCCTCGATGATTATAATGAAGATGACGGGCAGATAGCATCCACCCACACGGAGTTGATCTATGTCTCCAACATCCACAAACCCACTTCATCACACGAACAAGAAAAAAAACCACGCCAAACCCAAAACGCCATTTATTTGTGACAGTTTTTATAGTTTCAAAAGAAGAAAGAGACTGATGACACTGAAGATTTAGATCATAAATTGCTTCTATTTGTTTTTTTTAATTTTCTTTTTCTGTTGATTGTTATGTAATTTTCAGCTAAGAACAACAATACATTAATACTGTAATGAAAAATATAATAAAACGCCAAACGACCAAACGCTTGTGAAACGCCATCATGCCACAAAACGCCAAAAAACTAACAAACTATAATAAAATTACTTTGAATAAGTACTATTATAATAAATCTAAAAAAAAGGTTAAAACAATGTGCAAAGAGAATAAAACAAAACGTGCCATCTTTATCTAAACGTCATTGGAAAACAAAACGCCATAATTACAGCCGTCAAGATGGGACGCGTTACACCATAAAACAGATGAATCTGAAAACAAAACATAATAACTACAAACAGTAAAATGAAACGACGGAAACATAATTACTAACATTTATTATATCGAAAGCCAAATACTTGGGGAATTGAATTTATTTATCTTTTTCAAAACACCATAATTACATGTCGCTGCGCGGGAAAAAAAGTCATTATAAAAGCAGACCATGAGAACACAACACAAACACGCCAAAACATTGTCTAAAACAACACATATTGTCCAAAACGCCAAAAACTTAAAAAGAAAAGGCTAAGGTTATTGCATGGAGGTTTGAATGGTCGGAGACACGATTCATCCTAAATTTCTCTTATAGGAGAAGGGTGAAGGTAAGGATAATCAAAGCCATACTTGGTATGTCTGAAGGGATTCAGAGGGATATTTTGGCCCTTGGGGTTCCAAGGGCCAACGATTGTGAAAGAACTCGAAAAGTAATAAGAAGATTGGAGAGAAAATTTCAGGCAGAAGATGATAATGATGATGATAACATTGACAATAGTCCTCTATCAACAGTTAGCAGTTGGGTGGTGCATGAAAAAGCAGGAACAGTTGAAGTGATTTATCAACATGGGGTGAAATATTCATTGCCGATGGAGAAAATGTTGAAGACATAGAGGATACATCTGCTTGAACAACTCTGTGATTTAGCACCTTCGAATGGTGCAAAGTCTAGGGTTGCAATGATATTCAAGTATAGGTTGCGGCAAAGAAGAGACGAAATGATGGCGTTATACGCCAATCTAAAACTTGATGATAATGAATCTGAAGTGAGGAACAAAGCGATGGGTACAACTCTGATGTAATCCCATCCACTTAAGACTATTAGTTTTTTTTTATTTTCGTATTATTGTAATCTTATAAAATATTAATCAATGATAATCATTTATTAACAAACGCCACGAACGCCAAAAAAGTGACCTGGAAAACGCCATAACGCCAACAAAATTAACTATGTGACACAAAAAGAATTAATTCAATGAGACAGATCAAAAAACTGTAAAACGCCAAGTAATTAATGAAGTTAGTTAAAGCCAAAATTATCTTAGACGCCAAAACTGAAGTAGCATGTGACGCACGAACTCGGGCAAAAAAGAATATTGAAAACACAAAAAAAACCCTCAGACCCTAATTACATCCGCGCCACGTGTTCCATCAGGATGCGTTCTCAAGGTTCTCACACTTTAGGGCGTCTTCTCCTGATCCCGTACATATATATATATATATATATATAGGGGACCGCTAAAATGAAAACCACCTCAAGTTGTAAGAAACGCGATAACCAGTTCCTAACCATTAGATCAAAAAGATGGATGGATTAGATTAAAAGTAACAAAAATGAATATTAAATACATTTTGTCTTATTATGTCTTTAATATTTTAATCCAAAAGGGTAGTTTAGTAAAATTACTCTTTTTTGTCTTTTTGTTTTTATTATTATTTTATTACTTTTTTGTTTTATTATATTACTTTTTATTTTTTAAAAAGAAATTTTTTATTAAAAGAAATTTTAAATTCAAATTTTTTTAACAAGACAATTTTTTTTGCGCGCAGCTTTTTGCACGCCGGGCTTTTTCAAGCGTCGTTTTTTACACTTTTTTTAACGTGCCGTTTTTTACACGTTTTTTTACACGCCGTTTTTTACACGTTTTTTTTTCACGCCGTTTTTACGCACGGCTTTTTCACGCATCGTTTTTTAACGCGTCGTTTTTGCTCGCAGTTTTTTGCGCTCGGCTTTTTCAAACGTCGTTTTTTTTAACGCGCCGTTTTTACGTCCCGTTTTAACGCGGCGTTTTTTACGTCCCGTTTTTTTTTCACGGAGTTTTTATGCCCCGTTTTCACGCCCCCTTGTTTAGGCGCCGTTTTATCACACGGTTTTTTTACGTCTTACAATTTACGTAGAAAAAGTTTACGTTCTACGTTTTACGTTAAAAAGTTTACGTTTTACGTTAAATTTTGTACGTTTTACGTTAAACTTTTTACGTTTTACGTTAAACTTTTTACGTTTTACGTAAAACTTTTTACATTTTACGTTAAAATTTTTACGTTTTATGTTAAACTTTTTACGTTCAACTTTTTACGTTTTACGTTAAACTTTTTACGTTTTATGTTAAACTATTTACGTTTTACGTTTTTACGGAAAACGGACAGAGTTTCCTCTGTTTTTGGAATAAGCCGACAACTCAAGTTGTCGTTATCTTTTCAAAACTCAACAATTTTTGTCACACCCCGACCACGTATAACATACAAAACGTGGCGGAAAACGTCGGGGAGTGTTGTAACAGAATTAATCGTTTCATAACCATGGCATACAAAGTTGTATTTTATTTATCAACATAAGAGTTACATTGTTTTAAACAGGAATCAAAGAGTTTATAACATAATTAAACTAAGTCTATCTTCATTTTATGTCTCTAAGGCACAGGTCCGCCCTAGTGTCATGATCATCGTCCTACGCAAAAGCTCCTGAAAACACATGTGAAAATAGGTATGTCAGCATAAAAATGCCTGTGAGATACATAGGTTTTGTGAAAATAGGATTCATGACTTAAGTTTAAGAAAAAGTTGTTTAGCAAAAGTCAGTCATGAACCTTGTAAATTGTTTTGTTTTGTAAATCATTTAAAAAGCGATAAGATCAAATGATATGTATAAATAAAAGTATAACATATGGTTAAATGTATAACCAAGTAAAAGGAGTTTTATAAAGTAAATTGTTTGTAAACCAAAGTCTTGTGAAAATCGTGTTACTTGTGTAAAATGTATAAGTCCAAATTGAATGATTTAAATAACGCTATGATATGTAATATAATACAAACACTTATATATAGGAAGTACCAGCGACGTATCCACCATGCTTGTATCATATTACTCACATCTCGTTACTTAAGTCACTTAAACAAACCACCAATGTATAAAGTCTATGTTTAAACCAATAGTCAAAAGTCCTTGTATAAGTCATGTCAAATGTTTATAAGTCCAAAAGTAGTCAAGTAATGTGTATCAAATGTTATGTATTGTAAGTAAAGTATTGTCACATAATCCAAATGTAGAAATGTACAAAACAAAGTATTTTGAATATATCAAAAAGTTATGTTTTGCAAAGTAATGCATGTTACATTGATACAAACATTTATGTGGTAAGTTAACGCATACATTCAAGCCTTGAGATAGTCGGATAACCCTTTCAGTCAAGGTTATCAAAAGAAATGTTTTCGGATTCAGTCATTCCTTACATCCAAACAAACCCGGGATGTCAGGAATGGGATTTGTCAAGTTCTATGGTACCAGTACTTACTACCGAGCGGCGTAGCTAATGTTAATGAACATATAAAAGTCTCGTTTGTGCAAGCCAAATGTTATAGCAGTTGTATACATGTCATAAGAAAACAATGTACTAAGTATGCTAAGTTAACATACAAAGCAGAAAAGTCAAGTAAATCAATGTGCTAGCATGCTATCAGTCAACATACATAGCAGAAATGTAAAGTAAAGCAATGTACTAAGTATGCACACAATGGGCATATATAGCATGAAATGTAATGTAAAATGATGTACTAAGTACGCACACAATGGGCATACATAGCATGAAATGTAATGAAATCATGTACTATAATGTACTAACGAACATAGCAAGTATATGATGTGAAAACAGGAAAGCATGAAAGTAACAAGTAGGCACATGTGTTTCACCCCAAAACAGTTTGGAAAACAGTAAAAGAGGGGTCTATGTACTCACTTGAGATTGCTCAGAAGTCCTAAGATAACCACCAAGCAATGCTAGAGATCTCGGAAATCAAACGGCACCTAATATCGGTAACTATGTTAATAAACCGGACCTAAATCGGAGGATTTAGATAGTATGAGGGTTCGTAAACCAAACGAGTATGGAGACTCGTGTAATATGGTTTAACAAAGCCTACATACTAAATGAAACCTAACCTAAGCGCTTACGACCCATTACGACCCGTTTAGGTAGCTTATGCTACTTTAACGCGTCGTTCGCGTGAAACGCGTTCGGACCGCCTAACTAGTCCTATGACAAGTAGAATATGCCTTAACATGCCTAATATTGTCGCCAAATCAGTTTAGATGTCAAAAGTTATGTCACATATGTTTATAATGAATTTTGGCATCAAAGGGGTATTTTGGTAATTTACCTAAGGCATATAAACTACCTATCATACAACTACTTAAACGTCGTGACCATAAGGTATAACCTTGGAAGGTTATTCCCTATATACTATGGTCACCTATTGTATTTGGTCGGATCCTAATGATCGACCAAATGGGTCGGGTTCGAAGGTATAAGCGATTTATTAGATCGCTTACCCTTACGACCCTAGACAACGTGGTAATCAGTAGGCATAGTCACAAGGGACTATAACCATCGTGATTACAATCACGTTGCGAAGTTCAAACGAACTTCGCATTGACCATAAACTGGTCAACGCAGAAAGTCAAACAAAGTTTGACTTTCGGACTCAAAAAGCAATAAAAGAACGAAGGAATACTTACGAAGGGTCCCCGAATGCTAATCTTGATTCAAGTAGCTCAGGTATGAAACAAAGGTTTCAACTTAGAGCTCCTCAAATCAGATTCTAGTGGGTTTTGAAGTTGGGGGATGTGGGTATTTATAGGATTTCCCGAACCGTTAGGATCGTTTCTTGGAAACCGTGATCGAATCTAAGGCGTACACTTGTTGGAATGTTGTGGTGACTAAAAATGGCCCCTCATAACTGAAAGGGCAAGTGTGGGTGTGTGGTTGGGAGTTTAACAGCTGTAATCTGCTGATTAATTGATCTTATCTGATCTGGGAGCCTGACGCGGGCCGTGTAAGAGGACACACTAACCTTACGCGGGCCGCCTGGCCTGACTGGTCAGAAACCAACTTTCAGAAATGACAGTTTTGGTCCCTGTTGTGTTTTAAAGCCTTTTCCGAAACGTTTAAGGCCCGTTAAGCCAACGTTAAGGCCCTAAAATGATGCCTAAACATTTTGGACATGAAACATGCTCAAAAATATGTCGGATGTTGGTTCGTTTGGTCGTACGATCGCGATGTTCGCCTAATTACGACGGAATGCGCATAAGCGCGAAAAACGATCCAAATGACGCGACGGATGGATTTTTCTTATGTCAATCACTAAAATAAAATGTTTTAGTGCTTACATAAATTTTTGGATGTCCGGATGTATTCAGAACGTAAGTTATGCGCGAAAGTGCAAACTTGTGCACTTTTTGGCACTTTTAGTCCCTGAATGACCCAAAAGTTTATTTTAGCACACCGAACCCCTCAAAGCCTATTTCTACGCTATGTAAAGGATATTTATGGCATGTTTAACTTATGGTCATGTTCCGGAATGTTCGTTACAGTTCAAATTGGCATACTTTCGCAGTTTGTCAAGTTTTAGTCCCTGTAAGCGAATTAACTTGTTTTTGCCATACCAAAGCCTTCAAAACTTATTTCTAAGTTATGTAAAGGTTATTTAAGGTATGTTAAGTATATGTTGATGTTCCGGAGTATTTTTCGCATTAAACTGATTACGTTTACGCATCAGTTTGCGTATAACTCTCCAGAAAACGATATAGAGTTTGAAATTGAATAAAAGTCAAAACATGAAAAATGTAAAACACAACCAAACAAACATTGGGATCAAATAACATTGTTTTATTGATAACTGAACTGTTCACAATGATTACAAGCACAGATGTTACAATTTTCAACAATATAAATACAAATATATAAAATTTCTATCAAAATGCCAAACGTAATAAGTCACTAAAGTATCGGTTCTAGCTCGGTGCGCGTTAACTAAATAAAAACTAAACTAACGTAATAATAAAGCGCTACGTTTAAACTTTACCGGTCCTCAGTTGACCGTCTCTGACTTGTTTTACTGCTGCTGACCCGAACCGGGTCCGTTGACTGCTTTCAAGCCAAACCAAACCCCGAAAACTGACCCGAGTTGCACCGCGTCGAGCCGAAACCCGAGCCGCTAATGAACTGTGTCACTGCCTTGTTTTCTTGACCGGGTTTGTCCCGAACCCGATATGCGAAACAAATCCAACTTGAACCAAGTTCTGACCCGATCTACTGCAAGCCAGAACTTGAATTGAACCGAAAACTGAGTCGAGCCACTATGAACCCGAACTATCCACAACTTCAAACGAAACCAAAATATGAGATCTTAAACCCAAATAAAATGGATTTCACTAAGACGAACATAAAAACAATAGGCGAACATCTTACCCGGACCTGAATCAAATCGAAACGAACTGAACCACGACCACTGCCGCCGCTTGCCGCCACCTGAAACCACCATTCAACGGATAAAACCCGAACCACAATCATCTTCCACCTCACCTTGTCATCAACATCACCACCTAGATTGTGACAACTCGAACCCTTGATCCTGATCGTCGAGAGACGAGCATTTTATTAATGCTCGTATTCACTATTATTATTTATTATTATTAGTATTATTATCGTCATTATTTCATAAAGTTATAATAATCCGCGACGAGAGGTTTATTCGCTTATTCATTTGATTGCCTTTATATTAATTAATGAAATCGGACCTATTCGTTTAAGCGAGACACACAATCGTTCAACGGGTTCACACACATTAGGCTAGGCCCAAGACAACATATCTAAACCTAAAACCTACCATATTTAAATCTTCTAAACCCTCCCCCTCTCATTTTTCTCTCAACCCTAAGGGTGTGGGGGGCACCCTCGGTGACCCCATGCGGGGAGGGTTTTGCCGATCGGGAAGGGTGCCGTCATCCAAGAGGGGAGGCAAATCGGGGAGGGTGTTCGGGGCTTGTTCACCGAAGAAGGAGAGAGGAGATGGTGGGGCCACCCTCATTTTCAACCAATCAATTATTTCCTTTTTTTTATTTGAATAAAAAAACAAGTCACCTAATAGGGGAGTGCCGCCATCAAATTGGGGTGTGAGGGGAGTTGACGTGGCATAACCTAATTGGGTGTGCGTAAGAGAGGGGACTCCCCTAAGAGGGGAGTGCCCCTCTCACCCTAAAACCCTACAAAGATAATGCAGCCGCACACACTCCCAAACACACTCCTCGCTCCTCTCTACTACTCCGCTGACCGGAACTTTTCCGGCCAACTCTCCGGCGTTGTTTCACGGCAAGTCAAACACCCCCTGAAACCCTTCTTCCCTCTTGCACCATCTCACTCGCATCCATTCCTGTACTGACGATATATCCGATGAACGGGGATGTTTTCCGGCCACATCTACGCACCAACACACCCTCTCTTCACTCTCCTCTCTCTCATGAATATACAGCAGACCGCCACCACCGTGAACGGCGACGACAGCGGCGCAATGGTGTCGGGTAACGACATCAGCAACATCAAACTTGGAAGCTCCGACGACAAACAAAGAGTTCCAGCGGAACTCCGGGACGAACCTGCTAAAGACAATGGCGGGATGAGGTTGCGGCGATGACGACGGCATAGTGACGGACCCTCGGATGACAGCAGTATGGTGGTTGTTCTCGTTGGATTTGAGTTTTGTATCGGGTCTTAGTCACATGAAATCAGTGGAGGAGGAAACCCTACAGCTGTGCATCACACCTAATCGTCTCTAAAACTCTCGGTCGGTAAGTGATTCGTCTGAAATTGTTTTTTTATATTTGTGAGTCTTGACCTTGTACATGATGGTAATCATGGAATAATTGAAATTATGAACTGTGCAAACAATTGAATTGGGATTGGGAAATCATCGGAATATTTAATATACATTATCAGATCCCAAAAAGATGGACTGTAAATGAAGTTTGTTTGTAGTTTTGAATTTTTGTTGATTTTTAATTGATAAAAGAATGTTAGTTTGTTTGCTAGGAATAATTAAATAAATTGATTATTTAATAGATAAGCAAATATTTCACAACTGATGTTATGTTAGTCATGGTTATGATATTGATTAAAAGAATTGAATATTAGGATGAACCTGTTCATTAATACTAAAAACCTTAAATGATGAACTGTTGGAACGTGTTGTGAACATTTGGAATTGTTGTGTTTGATCCATTTTGGTAATTGATGATGGGGGTAGCCCAAGACTAAATAAGGTGACTAAATATGTAAACGCTCAAAGGGTTAAATGGTTCAATGGTTGAAAAGCTATGACGTTGGGAAAAGCAATGCAGAAACAGTAGCCAGTCACATCCAGAGATTGCTTCACCAACCCACAGCCGCAAAAGCAATGCAGGTCTGCAGAGCACACGCTATTATCCAGGGGTCAAAAGGCTTCAACCCCTGAAAGGGTAAGCCCCTCGCTACAAGTAAGGACACTAGTCAAATGAATGCCTCTTTGGGAGATGTCTTCTCCTATATAATTGACACTTCATTTACTGAGTTGGGACATTCTGGGCCAGGTCTGTTTCCTTAAACTCTGGCCATTCACATCGAGTACTTGCTTTAGGCGAGTCACTCACTTTTACAACACACACATTCCGTTTGCTCCTACATCCAAATCTGGGTACACCTCAGGGGAGGATCTTCAGCAAACAACAACAATAAACTAGTGAACCTCCTTCCACGTCTTGCAAACGTGGGGGGACCCCACGACCTGCGTTAGGCAAAATGGAACCCTTCAACCCTTTTTCCTAACCAGCCCAGCTACCACCCTTGGTCTCTTATTTGTTGTATCAACAGTAATTGTACGGTATATGAAAACATGTTAAGGAAAGATGATTGGTTCGTACAAGTGGATAAGGTTCTAGAAAGATTCCACGGCGGTTGCGAGTCGAGACAAGGGGACTCATCAGTGGTTTCAACTCAGCAGCAGCTTCATCTGAGATTGCGACTCGAGACCGGGCGTGCACATTAGGGGACTCGAGACATGACTCGAGATCTCGAGGTTCCGACTCGTGCATGCATCACTCGAGACCTCCCATTTGCAACCCGAAACCTCTTGGTTGCGACTCGAGACCTCATGATCTCGAGTCGAGACCACCTGGTTTCAACTGGACCACTCTATTTAGTTATTGGGCCGCACAATGTGATATCATGTTTTTGACTGTGTGTTACTGTTAACTGTTTAACTGCTAGTATCTGTTAACTGTTTAACTGCTAGTATGTTAGGATAGGCCCAATAACGTATAGGGTACCGGTGTAACATTCGTGCTATGTGTTAGATACATGTGAATTATACATGACATTTCTTGCATGCGAACTAATAAATATTTAATAACCATAATAGGGTATGGTTGACCAACATAACACAAGTAAATTAACTACCGAGCAAAGCAAAGGTGAGTTCACTACTTTTTACTTAAAGCATGTGTTCCCGGTTGTTGGGAAACGAAACGAAACACTTTTCCTGGTTTGGGATTGCTTTCTATCTCCTTGTGCGAGATACGGTATTTCTATCTCCTTGTGTGGGATACGGGTAACAACGCTATCCCCTTGTGAGGGATACAAACTACTTTTCTCCCCTTATGTGGGACCTTTAGTTAATTACTATTAATATTGGATGCAACGAGCAACACTAAACGAAACTCTATCACTCAAGTCCCTACTACTTAATACTGATTAGTCGCCGGGGCATGGCGAACGGGTTATTAGTTGATAGCGCTATTTAGGTCTCACAAGCCTCACACCGTGCCCACGTATGGGATCGGGCGTGAACTAATAGACTCTGGCAAACCGTCAATGATGATAGAACATTGACAAACGGGGCACTCTACGAAAACGTACGGTCGGATAGTATTCGGTATTGTAACAGTTTAGTAGCTTACTTATGGGGTAGCTCCCCATGGCATGGTATAAATGAGTAAATTAACTGTTGAAACAAGTTTTGGTAAATTAAAACTGGAAAACTATAAACACGTGAACTCGCCAACGTTATGTTGACACTCTACTGCATGCTTTGCAGGTTGCTCGATACAGCTCTGGACGGACGTTGCAATCGGATGGAGTGCGTGGTTCGTAAGTATCATGATAACAACTTGTGGTTTTCAATTACGATGCGTTTTCTTCCCCTTTCCGCTGTGAACTTAAACTATGTTTGAAAAATTTAAATGAGGTCACTAATTATACTAATGTTTATAACAATAACTAATCAGTTCAAAATAATTAGTGGCTAGGATCCTGGCCAGTCACATGCCTCGCGGTAATACTCCGCGTGTGGATTTTGAGGGTGTGACATAGCTCACCGTAGAGCCCACAACCGCCGCCGCCGTGAGCGGCGGCGCCGTCGACGGTCCACCATTTCCTCTCCCATGCGTCTCTCTCTCTCTGGTCTTCCGTCTCGATCCTCGATCTCTCTCTCTCTCTTTGTCTGGTTAGATTAAACAACACCGGAGCGCCAGTAGTCGGTTGAAGAGATGAGAGAGAGATAAATTTTGAAGAGATGAGAGAGAGATGTGGGTGTGTCGTCTGGTTGAAGAGATCAGAGAAATATGAATTTTGAACCTCTTTGGTGTTGAAGCTCTGTGAAATTGGAAGAGAGAGGAAAGAAGTCTTTTGTGTATTTTGAAAAGAGAGGAGAGAAGATCTTTAATTAATTGAAGTGACAGAGAGAAAGAGTTGGAAGGCTAGATTAGACATTTGGGGTAAATGACCAAAATACCCCATATTATGATTGGTGGAGAAGGGTTCTCGCGGTTCTTACAACTGGAGGTGGTTTCTATTTTAGCGGCTCCCCTATATATATATATATATAGAGAGAGAGAGAGAGAGAGAGAGTAGGGATCCTGCGGAAAGTGTGTTTTTCCTAGAAAGTCTAGGAAGCGATCTGGGCCATCCAATGGGTGTGTTTAATGGTTAAGATGAAGTCAATAGCAATCTTGTAATTTTTTAGTTTATTTAATTCATTGTATTAAAAGAATAGGGGCAATTTTGTCAATATATCATGTTTTAAATCAATTTGATAACCGTCAGTCAAACCCAGTCCCTAATTTCATGCTATTTTCCCTCTCTCTCTCCAAACCCATCTTCGAAACCCCAATCCCTACCAAAAACAACTACAATCATGGAAGAAGATAACTTTAGAAAGGATGGAGAGCACCGGATCAAATTAAAACACTTCTTCATCTCCACCATCTCCGAGTTCATCATCACCATTCAAATACTGTTCGTATCATCTCCTTTTTCTTGACGATGTGTTTTAACAGCAAGCAAATTAATACAGTTGTGTTTTAGCAGCAATAAGATTCATACAGTTATGTTTTAGCATTCAGATTGATACAATTGTGTTTTAACAGCAAGCAGATTCATACAGTTGTGTTTTAGCATTCAGATTCATAAAGTTGTGTTTTAACAGCAAGCAGATTCATACAGTTGTGTTTTAACAACAAGCAGATTCATACAGTTGTGTTTTAGCATTCAGATTTATACAGTTGTGTTTTAACATCAAGCAGATTCATACAGTTGTGTTTTAGCATTCAGATTCATACAGTTGTGTTTTAACAGCAAGCATACGCTGTGTTTTACCATCCATGCTGGTAATGCTGGAGGATTTCTTGACGGTGTGTTTTAACAGCAAGCATATTACAAAACAGTAATCTGCCAATTACAAAACCACCTTTATATTATGGGATCTATAAAAAAATTGACTTTAGCCCTGTAAACTGTTAAAACACAACACCAAGAACATGCTGATAATTTCCAGTAATCTTCTGAACAATGGAATGTGCGATTGGTTTAGATTTCGAAAACAATTTATTCAGAAAATCATGGAGAAAAACGGTTACAATTATGGACATGGATAGTTAGTTAATGAAGATAAATTACAAAAATAAAAATAGAATGTGAAAGTACACAATTGCCCTTCTAGTTAAAAATCTTCAATGCCACATGTCGCATTCTGATTGCTTCCAGGACGTTATAGGAAAAACCCACTTTCCACCCAACTCCTACTATATATATATGTGTATATATATATATATATATAGGGGATGGATCATGAGAAAACTAGTTTAAATGAGAAAACCAAAAAACTAAACAAAAAAGCCTAAAAAAACATAAAAACATACCCAATTTTTTTTTTTTTTTTACAATTTTTTATAGAAAAATCGTTACTTTTTATGTATGGAAAAAAAATTCAAAAAAAAAATTTTTTTTTTTTGGTTGAACTGCACATGTGCACTAATACATAAAGCTTAAACCACTTAACCCACCCCCCACCGACACCCCCCAAAAACCTAAACCCCCAACCTAAATTCACCCTCCCACCAAAAGCCTAACCCACCCCACCCCCCAAAATCCTAAACCACCCCACCCCCACCCTCCCGAAAACCTAAAACTAAACCCTAAACATAAACCGGAAAAAAACCTAAACCCCACCCCCCCACCCCCACCTCCCAAAAACCGAACCCCCCCATCCCCCACACACCCAAAAACCTAATCCTAATCCTAAACCTCCAAAAAAACTAACCCTAAAAGCTAAACTAGACTCAAAAAGCTAATTTTAAGCATGTAATGCAATTGTAGTACATGTTATATTGCACATGTGCACTACTATAATAATAGTATTGAAAACAAGACGACACCATAAGTCTTTTTTTATGTCATAAAAATATGCTCGAATATACTTGAATGAAAGATACAAAAATTTGTGATCTTATGGTGCCATTTTTGTTTTAAAATGATAACGTATGGAGAAATGGGAAATGTTTGAAAAGTTATATATTTTTTTTTCCAATCTTACCCCTCCTTCATTAAAAGTCCCCCCCCCCCCCTCCTTCATTAAAAGTATCTCCCCTCCTTTTTAGTGGTTTTTAGTTAGTTTTCTAGTATAAATGAGAAAACCAAAAAAACTAACAAAAAAAGCCTCAAAAAAACCTAAAAACATACCAAAAAAAAATTCTTTTTTACAATTTTTTTTAGAAAAATTGCTACTTTTAATTATGGAAAAAAATTTCAAAAAAAAAAAAATTTGGTTGTACTACACATGTGCACTAATACATAAAGCTTAAACCACTTAACCCACCCCCCACTGACACCCCCCCAAAAACCTAAACCCCCCACCCCCACCCCCCAAAAACCTAACCCCCCCCCCCCCCCCGAAAACCTAAAACTAAACCCTAAACATAAACCCGAAAAAAAAACCTAACCCCCCCCCCCCCACCCCCACCCCCCAAAAACCGAAACCCCCCCTCCCCCCACACCCAAAAACCTAATCCTAATCCTAAACCTCCAAAAAAAACTAACCCTAAAAGCTAAACTAAACTCAAAAAGCTAATTTTAAGCATGTAATGCAATTGTAGTACATGTTATATTGCACAAGTGCACTACTATAATAATAGTATTGAAAACAAGACGACACCATAAATCTTTTTTTATGTCATAAAAAATATGCTCGAATATACTTGAATGAAAGATACAAAAATTTGTGATCTTATGGTGCCATTTTTGTTTTATAATGATAACGTATGGAGAAATGGGAAATGTTTGAAAAGTTATATATTTTTTTCCAATTTTACCCCTCCTTCATTAAAAGTCCCCCCCCCCCCCCTCCTTCATTAAAAAGTCTCTCCCCTCCTTTTTAGTGGTTTTTAGTTAGTTTTCTAGTTTTCTCATTTATATCTAGTTTTCTCATGATCCTCTCCCTATATATATGTATATATATAGTAGGGATCCTGCGGAAAGTGTGTTTTTCCTAGAAAGTCTAGGAAGCGATCTGGGCCATCCAATGGGTGTGTTTAATGGTTAAGATGAAGTCAATGGCAATCTTGTAATTTTTTAGTTTATTTAAATTCATTGTTTTAAAAGACTAGGGGCAATTGTGTCAATATATAGTGTTTTAAATCAATCAGATAACCGTCAGTCAAACCCAGTCCCTAATTTCATGCGATTTTCCCTCTCTCTCTCTCCAAACCCATCTTCGAAACCCCAATCCTTACCAAAAATAACTACAATCATGGAAGAAGATAACTTTAGAAACGATGGAGAGCACCGGATCAAATTAAAACACTTCTCCATCTCCACCATCTCCGAGTTCATCATCACCATTCAAATATTGTTCGTATCATCTTCGTTTTCTTGACGATGTGTTTTAACAGCAAGCAAATTAATACAGTTGTGTTTTAGCAGCAAGCAGATTCATACAGTTGTGTTTTAGCATTCAGATTCATACAGTTATGTTTTAACAGCAAGCAGATTCATACAGTTGTGTTTTAGCATTCAGTTCATACAGTTGTGTTTTAACAGCAAGCAGATTCATACAACTGTGTTTTAGCATTCAGATTCATACAGTTGTGTTTTAACAGCAAGCAGATTCATACAGTTGTGTTTTAACAGCAAGCAGATTCATACAGTTGTGTTTTAACAGCAAACAGATTCATACAGTTGTGTTTTAGCATTCAGATTCATACAGTTGTGTTTTAACATCAAGCAGATTCATACAGTTGTGTTTTAACAACAAGCAGTTTCATACAGTTATGTTTTAACAGCAAGCAGATTCATACAGTTGTGTTTTAGCATTCAGATTCATACAGTTGTGTTTTAACATCAAGCAGATTCATAGAGTTGTGTTTTAACAGCAAGCAGATTCATACAGTTATGTTTTAACATCAAGCAGATTCATACAGTTGTGTTTTAGGATTCAGATTCATACAGTTGTGTTTTAACAGCAAGCAGATTCATACAATTGTGTTTTAGCATTCAGATTCATACAGTTGTGTTTTAACAACAAGCAGATTCATACGTTGTCTTTTACCATCCATGCGGGTAATGCTGGAGGATTTCTTGACGCTGTGTTTTAACAGCAAGCAGATTAGCAAGCAGATTAATACGATGTGTTTTCTTGATGTGTTTCTTGAGGAAGGATAGAAGGAAGAGAGAGAGAGAGAGAGAGAAATCGCATGAAATGTGGGGTGGTACATCAAAATAAAACACAATCTGATGAAAATGTTTATCATTCAGGGCACCAAGAACATGCTGTTAAAACACAGCACCAAGAACATGCTGATAATTTCCAGTAATCTTCTGAACATTGGAATATGCGTTTGGTTTAGATTTCGAAAACAAATTATTCAGAAAATCATGGAGAAAAACGGTTACAAAATATAGACATGGATAGTTAGTTAATGAAGATAAATTCCAAAAATAGAATGTGAAAGTACACAATTGCCCTTCTACTTAAAAATCTTCAATGCCACATGTCGCATTCTAATTGCTTCCTAGACTTTCTAGGAAAAACCCACTTTCTACCCAACTCCTACTCTCTCTCTCTATATATATATATATATGGTGAGGTTCTAGAGTGAACACTAGCGTATTTGTGAACTGAGTGAACAAATCCTGACCATTGATTTACAGCATCAAATCGTAAAATACACTATTTATATTCATCATCAAATTCTGATCAAATCCTTGCCACTGAATTACAATTGTGTATTGATAATTGAAGAAACAATAGTTAACCAGGAGGTTAATCTACGAGTCGAGTCTCGTTAGATGGGGTTAATCCCTTCTTTCCTCGATCGATGGCTGCATCGTCCCTAATATGTCACCTGCACAGTAAAACTCACCATGACTCACAACAAGGAGAATGGGGTGGCGGTTGCTCCTTGTTATGTTACCACCCTCCGGCGTGAGAATAAGTATTTGCTTTTTAAGCAATATGTGGATTCAGATGATAGTAACAACTACCATCTTTAGTAGCAACCACCGCATCCTGTGTATGTTGCCGAAAATAGCTATTTTCATACACAAGATGAGATTCTCATATTTGTCCGAGTGAGAAAGCAAACCGGGTCTGCGCGCGCCCGCTCGAATTGAGACATGTTCTTTGTCGATTGGGATAGTAAACCGGGTGATGGTCACTTGCGCCCAAGCCTGGTTCAAGATTTCGGACCATACCCCTTCAATAATCAAGGGCTAGGATTAGTTCACATAGTTCACTATCAAGGTGGTTATTCACAAATGAACCTAACCCTATATATATATATATATATAGGGGATGTATCATGAGAAAACTAGTTTAAATGAGAAAACAAAAAAACTAACTAAAAAAGCCTAAAAAACATACCAAATTATATATATTTTTTTAATTTTTATAAAAAAATCGCAAAATTTTACGCATGGAAAAAAATTTTCAAAAAAAAATATAAAAAATCATTTTGTTATATTGCACATGTGCACTATTACGGATATAGTGCACATGTGTAGTACACATATAATGCGCAAGTGCAGTACAACAAAAAAAAAATTGAAATTTTTTTTATATATATAAACTAGCGATTTTTTATAAGAAATTGTAAAAAAAAATTGGTATGTTTTTTAGCTTTTTTTTAGTTAGTTTTCTAGTTTTCTGATTTATATGTAGTTTTCTCATGATTCTCTCCCTATATATATATATATAGGGGATGGATCATGAGAAAACTAGTATAAATGAGAAAACCAAAAAACTAACAAAAAAGCCTAAAAAAAACCTAAAAACATACCAAAAAAAAAAAAATTTACAATTTTTTTTAGAAAAATCGCTACTTTTTATGTATGGAAAAAAATTTCAAAAAAAAAAAAAATTTTTTTGGTTGTACTGCACATGTGCACTAATACATAAAGCTTAAACCCCCCACCCCTACCCCCCAAAAACCTAAACCCCCCCCTCCCCCCCCCCCCCCACACCCAAAAACCTAAACCTAAACCTCCAAAAAAACTAACCCTAAAAGCAAAACTAGACTCAAAAAGCTAATTTTAAGCATGTAATGCAATTGTAGTACATGTTATATTGCACAAGTGCACTACTATAATAATAGTATTGAAAACAAGACGACACCATAAATCTTTTTTTATATCATAAAAAATATGATCGAATATACTTGAATTAAAGATACAAAAATTTGTGATCTTATGGTGCCATTTTTGTTTTAAAATGATAAGGTATGGAGAAATGAGAAATGTTTGAAAAGTTATATATATTTTTTTCCAATTTTACCCCTCCTTCATTAAAAGTCCCCCCCCCCCCCCCCCCCTTCCTTCATTAAAAGTCTCCCCCCTCCTTTTTAGTGGTTTTTAGTTAGTTTTCTATTTTTCTCATTTATATCTAGTTTTCTCATGATCCTCTCCCTATATATATATATATATATATGTAAACGCTCTCGTACAAATGACCCTTTATCTAATAAGTGTTTTACACCCTTAAATCTGATTTTTTATGGTTGAGATCGCAATAGCAAAATATAAATTATGTTTTAATTTTTTATAACTGATTTAACTTGATAGGGTTATAAGTGTCAATAACATCTTTTAAATTAAGAAACTGTATAACTTTCCTCCCTACACCCGCGAGCATCAAGCACAAATAAGTGATTCTCTCTCTTCTCAACCCTACTTCGCCGTTAACCACTACCTCCGGCCGCTGAAAAACTTTCCACCCTCCTTCTAACGACATCCAAGACTTCTTTCTTACAATACAGGGTTTTAAGTCATGTTGTTTAAAACAATCTACAAACACTGTATTGCGATTGAAGATACGGTGTTTTAATATCTGGAATGAAAGAATTACTATTCAAGTCATGGTGTTTAAATATTTGGAAGGATTGTATACGATTCAAGACATGGTATTTTATAGGTCCCCTAGTTCGTATGGATCGTCACAGAATTGTCAATCCAATCAAGTGTGCGGAATCCTCTTGATCAGAATAGCACAGAAACGAGTAGAAAACAGAAATTCACAATCAGATAATTCTTTATTTAATTTTCCATGAAAAGCAGTTCAAGACGATTACCAGTATGTTTGTCCACTTAAACAAAATGCATGAACATTTCAAGTACCATTACCGTATGATACGTTAAGGTAATATTATTATGATATACTAGTGTGTCCCACTTCAGGATATACCCCCGCGATCAAGGTATGCACAAAGATTCATCGTAGTAGGTGAGTATACTGAATTCATCCGTTTTGTTTTTCAACGTTTAGATAATTGGTGATCAAGTCAGTACTTTCGTACAGCAAAGAGACCAAAATATCTAACGAGGGCTAAGACAAATACCATTTTTGGTACGATTTATGCTTTTTGCACATTTTGAATGACTCTCTAGGAGAGCTTCTTCATTTATGGGATTTGGCATTTTTTGCTCTTTTAAGATATCCTGGTTGTGCCTAATCTGGATGCAGCAGAAGGACAACCTTGATACCCCCGGATGAAATAACAGTATAAAGACCCAAAACCTCAGATTTTGGCAATATATCAAGGCAAGATTTAAGGTCATTAAACCATACACCACTGATGTGTTCCCCACTCATACACAGTACAGTTAGGTTTATATCACATTGGTAAATTGATTATTTCATGTTTTTTACCTACTGGTACATCATATGATGAAGCTGCTATCACAGTTAAGCAATTTAATTTCATTTTCAGTGTGACAGTCTAACTCGCTGATGTACTATCATTTCTTCTTTTTCACACAATGATAACTCATTTTTTTGATTTTTCACTTTTTTTATGTTTTTCATTTTTCAATGTTATTAATTTTTTTTATTTTTAATTTATAACTTACTCCCCCTAAACTCACGCACTAACTAAACTCTTTTTGGTTTAGGGAAATTTCTCCCCCTAAATTTTTGTTTTTATGGAGTAAGTTTTAAAAAACATAAATTTACAAATACAAACAAACTCCCACTTTAATCTGACAATAAGTTTTTCACCAATAATTCCTCTATCAATCACTAAAGTAAATAGTTAGTTACCAATTTTAACCTACTATTCACCTCAGACGCTTAGCAGGAACAACCACCGTTGAACACATCAACAGTCCTTCTTGGTCATCCTGCAACACTCAACAACTTAGTTAGACTTAACAACCCAAACCTGACCGGTTTTGGGTTGACCATGTAAATCCATATACGATGCTTCTAACCAATATCCATCACACCTTACTGGTGTCTTGGATGTCTTACCCGTTGTTGAACAAGACTTATAACTTCCACTAGGTCTTTGATCATAAGAGTTCCAATAAACTCTCGGATTTTCTGACCTTTGAAAATTATTATCTTGATACCTTCTTCGACCATAATCATACTGTGAATTTTGATAAATTTTTGGATGTTGATGAACATTTGAGTTACTAAAACCCCTATGTTCGTTTCTTTCTTGAAAATTTTGATTACCGAAATTCTGGTATCGATTTTGATATCCAAAATTTCTATTTTGATTTTGAAACCGATTTGATTTACCATTAAAATGACTAAATTGTGTAAAATTGCTTCTTGGTCTATCAAATTGTCTTGATGTTGAAGTTTTAGATTGAAATCTTGGTTGATTATATTGACAATGCTGTTGAACATTATTATTCAAACCAAACCAAACCTATTCCCATCCTTAACTTCATCAACTTTTTACTTATTTTTCTTCAAAGGACAACAACTTGCCACGTGCCCTTTAGCGTGACATTTTAAACAAGATTTTGTCTTATAAATTTTCTTTTTGTTAAATCTCTTTTTAAATGTTTTCTTCTTTTCATCTTCAGTATCCAATTTATGAGGTGTACTGTTAGACCCTACAAATTCTTTCAAAGAAACTGGACTATTTGGAAAGTCCACAGCTATCGGATCCACTACCTCTTGTGCAGTGGGAACAAAATTAATTAGCTCATCCTCGTTTGGTAAAAAAGAATAATCTTGATCCTTAGAAGATGAAGCCTTAGTAAACCCCACTCCCGTTCTATCATTACTCTTTTTCAGCCCTTTTTGAGTTTGAGTCCTAACTAATGAAGAATTTCCAAATTTGTCTAACTTTCCTTTTAGTTCAGCAATTTGGTCTTGTGCAATTGCCAATTCCCTGCACTTTTCAGAAAATTCATTAGTTTTATCCTTCATAGTTTCACGAGGCAAATCAATGATCTGTAACAGTTCATTGACTTTGCTTGTTAAATTGCAGATTTCTTGTTCATTTGATTTGAGTTTGTTTAAACAATTTGACTCTCTTGTAATCAAAAGAACATTTGACTCTTTTAACTTTTCTAATTCAGCTAACAGGAGTTTGTTTTGCTCTGATAGTCTATTAACCTTACCTTGTAGTTCAGTGCAATTATGACATTTATGACTTACAGATTCTGATAATGCATTCACCTCTGCTGTAAGTCCATTCACATCAGTCAAGCCCTTTGAAACTTCTGTCTTCTTCTTCTCAGCAGCTTTCTTCTTCTCTTCTACCCCAACATCGGCTTCTCCTATCTTCACAGCTGTAAGCTCAGCTACACAAACTTGATCACATGTATTCAATCTTGAAGGAATCTGATAACGTTTTTCCAAAGCTTCCCACATATCTCTAGAAGTCCCATATTTATTGAAGATATATTTAATGCCCTCAAGCAAGGTCTTCTTGATCACTGCTAAAGCTTTCTTCTCAGCATCAACCATAAGTTTCTCAGATTCATCCATCATCTCATAAGAAATCACTTTTACTCTTCCTTCAATACGACGCGTAGGAGCAACATATCCATCTATCATACAATACCACATTCTGGTATCTTCACTCTTCACAACTGATTCAAACTCCTCCTTCCAGACAACATATTCTTTAACATTTGTAAGCTTTAGCCAATTCTTAACAGTCTCACTGATCTTGTCCATTTTAACCATCTTTAAACACGTTTTTACCTTAATCGTACTGAAAAAACCATACAAAATATCTCCGAAAACAGTGGTTACCAAATTACACCGGTAGAATCGTCTCGAAAAGACGAATCCAATGATATATAATGTCGAAAACCGAATTCGGGATTTTCCAGAGTAACCATCTTTAAACACGTTTTTTTTGTCCTAAAAATGCAAGGAATTCAACGGACGGTTTAGTGAAACGAGCAACGGATCAATTTCTATTTGCAAAACGGTGAAATTTTATCGACGCTTGCCAACAAAAATTCCACTCTTTTAAATTTGCTGGTTTTAATTCCTCTATTAATTTCGTTGGAAAGAGCCTAATTTCGCTGGTCAGATAGTTGTCCAATTTCGCTGGTCTAGTTCGCGTAAAGGTCAATTTCGCTGCCAAGTTCGCTGATCAATTTCGCTTCAAAATCGCTGGTCAATTTCGCTATTACGACGACCAGTAAAGTCTCCGAACACCGTGATAATTTCGCTGAGAAAATTATACGGTTACCAAAGTCGGCTTTGGATTTAATTTCGCTGATAAATTCGCTGGTCAGTTAATTTCGCAGGTCCAGACTGCGAAATTAATTAACTTCGCCTGTAAATTTGGAAATTCAATCTTCTCGAAATTTTTGATGATTTTTTGGATTCTTTAAACAATTTCCTGCAAAATCGAACCACCAAATTAGCAAACTTTTGACACAAATTTGATGAACTTAATGAAGAAAACCAAGAACAGTCTTCGAATCTTCAAGTTTTTCAGCCAAAAACTTTTCCAGAATCAACAAAATCTTTCCTGAAATCCTGCAAAACAGCAACCAAACAAATCAGAAGATCAAAAACAACCAAAAATTTTGAAAATTTTTATCAAACCAACAAAAATTTCGAAACCCTAATTTTTCAGGTTTCAAAATTTTCGAAAAATCTTCCTGTTTCTGCCAAGCACAATTCTGAACTGAGCCTTCAAGAGCCTAATGCTCTGATACCAATTATAGGTCCCCTTGTTCATATGGATCGTCACAGAATTGTCAATCCAATCAAGAGTGCGGAATCCTCTTGATTAGAATAGCATAGAAACGAGTAGAAAACAGAAATTCACAATCAAACAGGTCTTCTATTGATTATCCAACTTGCAGTTTACAGTCAACTCAAGACCTCACAGCCTCTCTCTGTGATCTTGCTCAAGAACCCTAATTCGAAATTCTTTCCCTCTCTACGTTTTCTCTCTCTAAAATTCTAAGAAGACTCAAACCCTAATCACTAAACATGTTTATATACTACATGTTTGTGAATTGGGCTTCCTACTGGGCTAGGCCATTTTCCAAGCCCATTACAACAAATAAACTCACTAACCAATAAGCTAAGCCCAATACAAAATATCCGAAGACTAAATAATCAAATTATTAAGCTATTGTCACCGAATATGCACCAACATATTTTAACAGCAAGAAGGAATGTATTCTATGATTCAAATCATGGTGTTTTAAAAAATCCAGAAACATTGTATTTATTATTCAAATCATGGTGTTTTTCGGGCTTCTCTCTTCATTGTCATTGTGTTCTAAAGTATAAAACACCATACTAAGAACACATTCTAGGAATGCAGGTTTAAAATACCTTCTGAAAAATAGGTATAAAACACCATACTAAGAACGCATTCTGGAAATGCAGGGTTAAAATACCATGTGAAAATGCACGTTTAAAACACCATACTAAGAACACATTCTCTAAATGCAGGGTAAAAACACCATATTAAGAACATCTTCTAGAACACAGGTTGTAAGACACCATGAATAGAACTAAGAATTTATGAAAACATCATGTTTTCAATTAGATCTGATGTGTTGTGAATGATGTATTATGCGAATGAGATATCAAACCATGAAAATCCTCCATATTCATAACTACATATTCATTACTGATGCTCTAACATTTATATCCTCAAGTCTTAATTTTTAATTAGTGTTACATGTCCTCACTATATTTTTTATTACACTTCTCATACACAACACGTTTTGTACAATAACCCTACCATATATATATATATATATATATATATATATATATATAGGGGTCCGCTAAAATGAAAATCACCTCTAGTTGTAAGAACCATGAGAACTACACCGTACGGGGCGAGTTGGACCAAAAGTTTTTTTCATAAACGTAGATGCGTGTATTATAAACACATTTGTAAAAAAAATTCAAAAAAAATGTCGTGTGTGTAGTTTTGAGCACCACAAGTTTGTGTTTACGGGTACCGTAAATTTACAGTACCCGTAAACACAAACTTGTGGTGCTCAAAACTACACACACGACATTTTTTTATTTTTTTTTACAAATGTGTTTATAATACAAGCATCTACGTTTATGAAAAAAAATTTTGGTCCAACGCGCCCTAGATCAAAAAGTTCTCATGGTTCTTACAACTGGAGGTGGTTTTCATTTTAGCGGTCCCCTATATATATGTATATATATATATATATAACAACCCGCAAAATGGCCCTACAAATATTCGTAATAGAGACCCCAAACGCACGCGACGAGAACCAGCACGAAAAACGACAAAATCCAGATTTAATTGATGTCGCGCCACGCGACGCCAATTGTAGTAAGCCTTCCCGCAACGCGGCGCTTCAGTTTTCACCTGAAGACATGTGTTGCCTTGTGGCAGCTACGTGGCAAGCCTATGTGGTGACTAAGCACACCTATGTCCTAATCTACCCTGTCGCGCTACGCGACGGTTAATTGAGAAGATGGTCGCATGACGCGACGCCCTTAAATTTCGCCTATATAATGAGCAGAACATGGGCATTTCAAATTGCTTAGTTTCAATTTCTTTTTCTCGCTCTCTCTGTCATTCTAATGTCAGAACTCCTAAACCTTGAAACTCTGCTTCGTAGAAAGTGTGTTAACCCTGATCACTGGTATGATACCCTGCCCGATTAATTGAAACCAATCCAACGGATGTTTAAGTGCTACCTGAATAAGGCTATACTTTTTCATTCGTTGTGGGTTTTGATCTCTTGATTATCATTAAAGTTGAATTGCGTTAATATACTAATACGAGTTCCATTGTATCTAGAAATTAGAACTCATAACCTGGGGGCTGCTAAACTAGAAAACTTAGTGATTAAGTAAACTTAATGGTTAAGTAAACATAGTGGTTAAGTAAACTTAATGGTTAAGTAAACTTAGTGGTTAAGCAAAGTTAATGGTTAAGTAAACTTAGTAGTTAAGTAAACTTAATGGTTAAGTAAAACTTAGCAGTTAAGAAAACTTAATCAGTAAGAAAACTTCCTAGCTAAGAAAGGAATCTACCTTACCTATAAATAGGAACTTAGGACTTCATTCTTCCATGCTCATTTCTTCTATTATTCTCTCTATACGTTGGTGTTCTAACCAAAATCACTGATACGATATTCTGTCTGATCGATCTGGGAACCAACTAACGAATGCCAAAGTGCTGTCTGAACAAGATTATACTTTGTTGACTTATGTTGTGGTTCCGATTTCATGACCATCATTTGGTTTGATTTGGTTTTACACTAATACTTATTCCACTCTGTTAAGCTAAATGTTTAATTATCAGAAAACTCTGATCCATAAACTTACTATCAAACAAGATGTTTAATCATCAGAAGATTCAGAACTATAAAGTAGATGCTTAGTTATCAGAAGGCTTAGAATCAAGAGGCCTGTTAAATCAAGAACTATAGACCTACAAGGTGAGTCATTCTCTTTTTATCAAATTGCTTTGCAAAACCCTAAATGTTTTCCAGTTATACTTACACAAGTCTTTGTATTCTTAAATTACTGCAAGTACGTGGAGTTTTGTATACATTACTTGTCAAGCGTTACTATTGGATGACAGGATCCAATAGTGATATGACCACAGTCACAGGTGTGACATCTATGCCTTTACGAACATCATACAAATACAAATCCAATGAAATATTCGGTTTCATTCTCGCAATTCGTACAATTACATGTGACAACTACACATATCAATTTTGGTTTAATTTCAAGCTTTAAAATCACTTTCTGCAAAGTTATACGCAAACTGTTACGTAAACGTAATTAGTTTAACGCAAAAAACACTCCAGAATAGTGACATAAGCTTAACATACCTTAAATAACATTTACATAACTTAGAAATAAGTTTTGAAGGGTTTGGTGTGGCAAAAACAAGTTTATTCAATCACAGGGACTATTTGCGTCAAACTGCAAAAGTCTGCCGATTCGTATAGCAACGGACACTCCGGAACAAGATCATAAGTTAAACATATCCTAAATACCCTTAACATAGCTTAGAAATAATCTTTGAGGGGTTCGGTGTGAGAAAATATGCTTATTTGATCAACATGGACTAAAAGTGTCAAAAACGGCGTAAGTTTGCATTTACGCGCATATCTTACATTTTGACCATATTCGGACATCCAAAATTTTTGTAATCATTAAAATATTATATTTTAGTGATAGGAATGCAAAAATACCATTCGTCGCGTAATTTGGATCGTTTTCGTAACCGTTCGAGTTTCGTGGTAATTAACCGAACAACATGATTGTACGGCCAAACGAACCAACATCCATGATATTTTCAAGCATATTTCAAATCCCCTATGCTTTAACATCCTTATAGATCCTTGAAATGGGGTTAACGGGGGTCAAATGCATCAAAAATAAGTTTCGGGGTTGCAGGGACCTGTTATGTCAGTTTTGAAAAGTCTGATCTGCAGACTGGCTCGCTGGGCGTGAAAACTGAAGCCTTTGGCTTTGCAGGGCATGAGGACTCATGCTGGCAGATTCATTGAATCAACAAAACAGCCTGCTGAACTCAGTTTTAACCTTAGTTTTTGCATACTATGGGCTTGTTTAAGTGTTCCCCAAGCCCCCAAATCATTGTGTAACATGTGTAGGATCAAGATCATGCTTTGATCCATTCAAAAACACTTACCATTGATCAAATGGAGATGGAAAATCTATAAATAGCAAGGGGTTTCAACCATTGTTCCTTGCTCATTTGCTTTTCTTCTCTAATCTGCTCTAAGTGGAGGCAATCACCTTGTTGAAGGCCACCTACCTGAGCATTCTTAGTTCTTTTTCGAAGCATTGGACTCTAGTAAGTGTTCTTTCATGTTTGACTAGTTATTTTAAGCAAGAAAGTCAAACAGTGTTTGACTTTCAGCTTTGACCATGTTTTGGTCAAGACAAAGTTCGTTTGAACTTTGCAACGTGAGCGTAATCACGATGGTTATAGTCTCTTGTGACTATACCTACTGATTACCACGTTGATTAGTCGAAGTGACGAGTCAAAGTTTCGGTCAAAATGCACGATTATGCGCATTTTGCGACGAAACTATTTCCGGGTATCAAAATACTTTGTTTTGATATCAAATCAATTTTCTAACTTAGTTAAACATGTTTTAACATGTTTAACTCGTCACTTTTAGTTTAGTGCTTATTTAGAGTCATTAGTCAAGCGGTCTCGACAACCGCTTAGACTTTCAAACTCGACCTGTTTGGTCGATCTTTAGGATCCGACCAAACATATTTTGTGACCATAGTTGTATAGGGAATAACCTTCCGAGGTTATACCTTACGGTCACTTAGTTTAATTAGTTGTATGATAGGTAGTTTATATGACTTAGGAAAATGACCACAATGCACTTTTCATGAATAATTTGAATTTAAGCATATGTAACTTAAATTTTGACACTTAAACTAATTATGTGTTGGTGCACACATCTGTCGTCTTCGTCTTATATCGAGTCTCGGGTTGCGTTGCGAATCTGATCAAGAAGAGTGATGTCATCAATCTTGATGATGACATCACAATATGACATCATTAATTGCATCATCACATATGAAGACAAAACAAAGTTGAAGACTTTCGCTTGAAACATGTGAATATGGGCTTTCGCTTGAAACAGAAACTTTGTAGGTTTCGCTTGAATGTCATTATATATGGGTTTCGCTTGACTTGACATGTGTGTTTCAAGCGAACCCTGAGTCCTATATATAGGGTTGTTGTCATTTCATTTGTAAGGTTTTCCAGAAAGAGATACCGAGGTGCTGCCAGTTTTCCTTTTGTCTGTAAACACTGTTATATCAATACACAAGAGGATTAAAGTGATAAACAAGCTGTTTCATCGTTAGTTTCTTATTTTCCGCATTTGAAACTGATAAAATCTCTTCTGAACGACTCGTTTGGGTCACAAAACGATCCTATATTATGCAATGTTATTAAACATGTTAGGGCATATAATACTTGTCATAGGACTAGTTAGGCTATCCAAATGCGCTTTTGCGCAAATGACGCGTTAAGGTAGCGTAGATTACCTTAACGGGTCATAAGCACTTAGGATAGGTTCTGATTAGAATGTAGGATTTGTTAAACCATATCACATGAGTTCCAATACTCATTTGGTTTACAAGACCTCATTCTATCCTATCTCCAGATTTAGGATCCGATTATACACATGTGCCAACTTGTTACTTTCGTGCTTTTCATGCTTTACATGACATATACTTGCTATATTCATCTAGTACACATATAGTACATGATTTCAAATATGTTTTGCTATGTATGTTGACTGAGCATGCTAGCACATTGATTTCACAGACACTTTGTTGCATATGTTTACTCAGCATATGGACACATTGATTTACATTACATTTCTGCTGCATATGTTTACTCAGCATATGGGCACAATTGATTTCATAGAAATTTCTACTATGTATGTTTACTTAGCATACTTAGTACATGGTTTTCACATGACATGCTTACATTGGTTATGACATTTGATATGTTTAACGGGACAAGAATACATTCATTAACATTATCCCGCCGACCGGTAGTACGTATGGTTTACCATAGGTTTGTTAACCTCGTTCCCGCTTCCTAGTTGGTTTGGAAGTATCCATCTGGGTAATGACAGAACCCGATGAACATTTATAAACCCTTGTCTTTATGAGGATTTATCTGACACTCTCAAGGCTTGAATGTATGCGATAAACATTACTACATAAATGTTTGTATCCATAAAGCATTGATTTTGCAAAACATAACTTTTGATTTAAACTATGGTTTATTCAAAGACATTGTTTTGTACATGACATTTGGTTACACGTGACATTTGATTATACATGACTTTATACCTATGGTTTGAGTAAAGACTTTTTATTCATCATACACAACATTGGTTGTTATCTAACATTTGATTATACAAGACATGGTTTATATATGACATTATACATTGTTTATACGTGACATTGACATTGACATTGGTTGACATGACATTTTTGGTGGTTATTTGGTAAGTGATTTAAATAACGACGGTGTGTAATATGATAAAAGCATGGTGGATACGCCGCTTGTACTTCCTATATATAAGTGTTTTTATGATATTACATATCGTAGCGTTATTTAAACCACTTCGACAGAAATAAAGACATGATACATATTAAGCAAAGACACAACATATTGTTTACTAGACATTGTTTTAATGACATACTTTACACAACTCGTTTTTACTTGGTTAATTATTTAACCATGCATTATTCTTTTATATCATCTGATTTTCTGATTGATTTGCATATGATTTATAAAGGAAAACATTTTATTGAGGTTCATGACTACTTTTTCTTAAACACTTCTTTTAACTTACAAGTCATGAATCTTCAATAACAAAACCTATGTATCTCACATGCATTTTTATGCTGACGTACCTTTTTTCACATGTGTTTCAGGAGCTGGTATATGATGACGATCATGATACACTTAGGCGGACTTGGGCCTTAGTGACTTAAGACTATGAAAGACAGTTTAATTCATGTTATGTTCTGTAAATTCCAAGACAATGTAAACATTTTAATTAATAAAACCAAACTTTAAGTTCCATGTGTTATGAAACAATGATTCTGTTACGACGCTCCCCGACGTTTCCACCGCGGTTTGTTGTTTTAACGCGGTCAGGGTGTGACAGAAGAGTTGGTATCAGAGCTCATGGTTATAGGGAATTAGGTTATTAGTAATGCTTTAACCTAGACTATAACCTTCCTAGGACCCTAACGCGAGTTTACTTGCGTTTAGATTCTAAAACAATACCATCACCTATCTTTAGGTGTCAACCACAACAAGAACACAAATAACAAATCCATTTTGAATATCAATCATCTATTCTTAGATGATTTGTTTTAAGGCTCCAAGCCTTCAAAATTTTCAAAAATCTCGTCAAAGTTTGGGTCTTATTAATGTGAACACGTGCAATCTGGAAGGGTGGGTGCCTGTATCCCGAGTTTTCTGTCTAAGGCTAGAGTGTTCGTACAAGTCCACATATTCGGACCAGACACTTTTACCTGGGAACTCTTGGGATGAGTGTCCACTTATATGCTAAAGCATGTCTTCGCGATACATTATTATGACCCGTTTACTTTGATTAGTCACTGTGTCGTTTGTTTGTTTTAAGTAACGAACAAATGATCGCAGTCCATATGCCTTGTCGATATTTTTAAACATTCTGTTTTGACTATCCAATATCATCTCACTCGTTTCTCATGTTTTCTTGTTCCTTCTAGAAAATGCCTCCTAGACGCGATCAAACCCAGAATGCTGCACTCGCAGCCCTAGTCGCTCAACAGATTACTGCTGTGATTTCGAACCTTATTACTCAGATAAACCAAGAGAATAACAATAACAACAATAACAATGCTCAGTGTAGCTACAAAACATTCAATTCGGCTAAACCACTGAAATTTTCTGGGTCTCAAGGAGCAACTGCGCTCCTACAATGGTTCGAGGGTCTAGAAAGCACATTCCGACATGTTCAATGTCCAAATGAGCGAAAGGTTGAATTCGCATCTAGTGTTTTTGAGAAATGAGCATTAACATGGTGGAATGGTGTGATGAGAGACAAGGGTGCCGATGTGGCGTTGGCTCAAACCTGGGAAGAGCTTCGAACTCTAATGATGAGGGAATTATGTTCTCGTCATGAACTCAGGGCGTTGGAAAGGGAATTCGACGATCTTAAACAAGATAGTGGTGAACATCGAGCCTACACTGACCGCTATGACGAACTAAGTCTTTTGTGTCCTACCATGGTTACGCCTTTGGATAAGGCAATTGAAAAGTACATTGATGGCCTCCCTGACCCAATTCAGGACATTGTTACTGGTAGCAACCCTACCACAGTCAGACAGGCCATCGATTTATCCGCTACCCTGACTGAATCTCAGATCAGGAAGGGTAGACATTTCCAAAAAGGCGACAAGAAACCAACAGATGAGACAAAATCAAAGGATAACAAGACTGAATCCTCCAAGAAGTCAAAGAAGCGTAAGGCTTCACAGAACTTCGTTGTAGTTGCTCAAAACAATCAAGTTGTCCCTAACCAGCCAGCTCAAACCCCTACTAAAAAGCCATACAATGGAACTGCACCTCTGTGCAACCAATGTAATCTTCATCATCATGCCAATATACACTGTCGTAAATGCCTAAATTGTGGATTTGTTGGTCATACAACTAGGGTTTGTCGAGCTGCGACTACACAAAATCAGGTTATTAATAACCCTACTCAAGCCCGTTTTCCGCCTGGTTCTTGCTACAACTGTGGCGAGATGGACCATTTTAGAAACAATTGCCCAAAGCTTGTTAATGCAAATCCAGCATGTGGATGAGCATTCGACTAACTGGAAGACGATGCTGCTTGGAAACAATTGAACTTTATGCTTTATTTTTTTTGTTATCCAAGACTTTGAAACAATTGATTTGGGTTATAAACAAAATTTTATTTGCATTTCAATGTACGAAAACAAATGTGGTTACGTGTATGAATGACATACCCCTACGATACCGACCTCAAGGAACCGTGTTCCTTGCAAGACAAACTACTTCCGTAGTTCTTCCATTTTTGTGATCGCTCGCGATCTCCATGAAAGTCCTAAGTACTCGTTTCATCTAAGAAACAAAGTACAAGGTACAAGTTACAACACTGGATGAATACCCAAAGTACCACTTTAAATCCTTGATTGGATACCTAAGGGTACTTCCGTAAGTCCTTAATTGGTCTTACGCAATGTGTCTATGTACACATCGTTTCTTCCTGGTTTCACAACAATTTACACAATATCTGATTTAAAAAAGATTATACATATTTTCAAAAACCTCATACATGATTTCAAAATCATCTCACATGATTTTAAAACATTTTATAAACATGTTTACCTAATATACCAAGTACAAGGTTTTGAAACATTTCTCCCTACACGAATTCCAAATCCTTATAGGATCTTCCTATCTTCATAGTTAGATTCTTGGGGATGTTTAAAGCGTAAAATCAAAGTCCTTAATTGGATTCTTTGTGTGCTTTAATACGTATGATGTAGGATCGTTGTTGGACCCAAACGAGTCGTTCAGAAGAGCTTGTAATCCGATTCAAAGGCGGAATCAGTGAAACGGATGTGAAAACAACTTGATACTCTTTAATTTGTCACTTTGATTGATTATAACAGCAATTACAACCTGGATAAATTTTGGCAGCACCTCGTTACAAATTCTGAAGCCGTGCCAAGGAAAATGTCAAGTGCCCTATATATAGTGTTGGGATTCCGCTCGAAATGATCAAGGCGATTTCAAGCGGAATCAGATAGTTCTGATTTCGCTTGAAATGGTCTTGTGCAGTTTCAAGCAGAATCACCTCCTAAATCCTGAAAATCTGTTTCTTGAACCTCAGGCGCTGAATATCCTATTCTATCTGATTACATGATACAAGACGAAGTCAATAGACGTAGTGCACTAACAGACTCCCCCTCGGATATTGACGAAGTCTTCAGCATGACACATCTTCGGTCTTGATCATTCTACCTTCTCATCCAAATTGTAACATTATAAGCATCCATCAATCCTTCTCTTCTTCCATCAGCTTCAGGCTCCCCCTTTCGTCAAGCTTCCGTGCTTTGGGATCGACACCTAGCTATCCATCTACAAGCTCCCTCTTGCTTCAAGCTTGTCTTCAGACTCCCCCTTAGACTCTGCTTTCGGGATCGTAATCTGGACTATCTGCAAACACTCAAACATCTATAAATACAATGTTTTCAAATTCCATTAACCAGAAATCGTAAACTGGATCTTTTAAATTCTTTAACTACTCCCCCTATCAACAAACTTCAATAATTTGGCAATGTTAAAGAATCCAACTCCTTCACAGTTAATCATCCAAGTCCAACTTAATGACCTTGGAAATATCACAAACTGTTTTTGAATTTTTGATAAAAAAATTTCAAGTTTCAAATTAATGAACTTGTTTTATTTTTAGAAACACAATCAGCTTACTCAGATTTTAAAACTTAGCATTTCAGACATCGGTTGTCGAAAATAAAGCAGAATCAAAAATCTTTTTGTATTTTTCTGAAAAAATAAAGCAGTAAAAAAATATGTACAAACATATTTACAAACAATATTTTTGTTTGAGTATGCGTCAGAGGATCATATCAGTTTTTGATAAGTCACAAGTACCGTTGAGCTTATTTACACAATAAGAATTAAACAATTCACTTAGATTGTCGATATATGGTCCACTTAAATTTTCACACAAACTTCAACTGATTCAGGATACGAATTAGGTGTATTAAGAACTTAAACTCATTCATGTGTCCCACCTCTTGAATATACTCCCGTATTCAGATCCCAATATTCAGTCTTACAGGTGAGTATACCTAGATGATATCTGTAAGGGGAATAAATTATGAAGAACCGTGAGAGCTCAGGTCAGAACTACCGTTCAGCAGAGAGATCACGACTCGACTTTTGGTGTGTCCCCTTTAGAGGATCTTTTTTTACAACAGCATTGATTAGCAATTTTATTGTCTCGTCATCTTGCTGAGGGTTGCACTATATTTCAAGCAATGCGAAAAGTATTATTCGAGGACTAGGTCAGAACTTCCATTCAGCAGAAGTCCCGGAATAATACCCCAGATATCACTTAAGCATAAAGACCTAGTATCTCAGAAAGATGAACCTTTCAAACGAGATTTCAGGGGTTACCTATATATCCAAGTAGTGTTCCCCACGAAATAAGCAAGTTTGAATTTAGGTTTATATCCCGAAAAAGTTTACTAAATGTATAAAAATCTACCGACACATCCACGGTGAGATCGTTTAACACATTTTGACTTTCCAATTCTTTAGCGTACTGTAACTGTCTACTGATGTACTATCATTTCCTCTTTTTACGCAAAAACTCAATTTTTGAATTTTATCATGTTTTTGTCTTTTTGCCAATAAGTTTTTATCATGTTTTTGTCATTTTCAAATTTTCAAATGTTTTTGGATTTTCTAACAATTTTTCTCCCCCTAAAATGCAAAACCATTTAAAGAAAATTTGACAACCAATACTGATAGCTTTGTCTCGCCATCCATTTTCTGCTAAAAGTGTACTGAATTGCAGAAAATCTAACATACCCCCATGATTTACAACACATTGATTTTCGACAGTTTGAAAACTGTTTTTCAATCTAGTGAAATTAATCATGTTTGTTCAGCCGTGAGGGTTTCGGCGTATTCAATCAATGTATTTTTGTAATTTTCTATTTTTGACAAAAATTAAAAACAAACATATTTTTGGATTTTCAAAATTTTCAATTTTTAGGGTTTTAAAATATTTTTTATTTATTTACAGAAAACAAACAAACTCCCTGTTCAACCAAACCAGGGTATAGCAGCCTCTTCTTCCCGTTGTGCCAGGCTGCTCCAACTTCCATTCTCACAATCTTCAATTTTGTTGAGCACCTGCACATTCAGACTACTTGATTACTTGAACAATTTAGCCCAGGTCTGTTTGACCTTAGGCATTTCGACACAATGTGTATCATGCAGTTTCGAAAAATCTTTTTCATCAAACACTTTTTCATCTTTGACTTCAACTGTCTCATCTTTTACCGAAGTCACTTGTTTCTTAATAGACCATGTTTGACCTTTCGACGTACCTCTTTTATAAAAATGAGACTCTTTTTGAACATTTTGTTTTTGAACAACTTTTGGTTTCCAAAACTATTGTGGTTTTGTCATATCAACATATATTTTCCAACTTTGTGTTGTTCTAAATCTGGGTGTGTGAGAATTCCAGGTCTGTCTAAAATCGAACCTGTTCGGGTTTGATTTCCAGTTTTGATTCGAAGCAAACTTGTTTGTGTTATACCTCCAAGTTTGTTTGGAATTAAATCTGGTTGACCTTTGTTTCACATTCTCAGATTTCTGTTTCTCAACATCTTTAGACTCCTTTTTGTCAGCATCCACAGGTTTCGGATTTGGACACTTTCGTGCAAGATGTCCTATCTGATCACACTTGAAGCATGTTCTCTTGGACACATCTTTGACCTGTGGTTGTTGCTTTTCCTTTTGAGCACAAAACTCTTCATTAGACTGTTGTCTATATTTGAGTTTTTCCTCTTCTTCAAAACTTTTTCCTTGAACAAAACTCATTTTTGTCTTTAAATTCGGAGTTTCATTTCTTTTCCAACTTTGTTTCTTCTTATAACCCAACCCAGCCTTCATGTTTTTCTTTTTGTAACCAGGTTTGTTATAAAAAGTTTTGTGACCTTTTCCAGCAAACTTTGAAATTTCAGATTTCTCTATCTCAACCATTTTGAAAACTTTATCAACATTTTCTGAAATCACATTCTGAATTGGGAATACAACATCTAAGAACAATTTGTCCGATCCAATCATGGTATAAACCAATCCTTTTGAATCATCATTCATATTTTTCTCGGATTTTGTGTTTTTCAGATATTCATCATGAAAATTACCTTCATTTTCATCTTGTGATTCAGATTTACCTGTATCAACCGACTCTTCTTTCAACACACTTTCAACGACTTTACTTACCACCTCTGAATCATGAGAATCATCAGATTCGGAATAGGTTATGTCAATGTTGTATGGCAATTGATCAACCAGGTTGAAAGCTTTTTCGACCTTTTCCTCATCATAAAATGCAAACTTTTCCGGTGGTGGAACTTGATGAAACTCTGAGCCAATGCCTTTCTTGTTTTGCTCAGAATCCTTTCCATCCGGTTTTATGTTGAAAATACGTTCAAGCACATATGATGACACATGATAACTTTTTAACTTGTTGTTATCCTGTTCTAAATCAGCAATCTGTCGCTTTAGCTTAGCAACATCCTCAATATAGGAATTAACAACATCTTGTTTTATGGAATACATTCGTTTAAGTTCTTTAGTTGTTTCAGAAAGATAATTCATTCTTGATTGAGCATATTTCATTTCATCTTTCACTTTTTCGTATGACTCTTTCGTAATATGATATGCTAATTTCATTGAGTCATATTCCTTTTTCATTTCTTGACAAGCAATTTCTTTTTGAGAACATTCTACTATCATTTTAGAAACATTTTCTTTCAAATCTTCATTTTCTTTTTCTATCTTTTTACATTTTTCTGAAAGTTTTTCATCATTTTCTTTTATAACTTTTTCTTTTTCTAACATTTCTTTACATTTTTCTTTGAAAATGTTTTCTATTTTTGTGAATTCAAGATTTCTTGTTCTGAATTGCTCATATTTTTCAGTACAAGCTCTGCACGGTTCCATGCGTTTCTTGCACTGTTCAACAGTTTCAGTCAAGATGTTAGAATTAGAATTTACCTCAGTGATTGGCACCTCGGTATTTTCAGCTGCATCTGTCTGCTTCAACTCAGCAACATTCTGATTTTCTTCAACATCGACTTCATTACCAGCATTACCAGCTTCCAAATTTTTATTCTTTACTTCTTCTTCTGCTTTCTTCACATCTTCTCTAATTTGTTGTTCTTCAGTAACAGCTTTCTCAACCTCTTCATTCACAACAACTTTTTCTTCAATCTTTTCTGTCTCACAAACTTTCAAAATTTCCTCTTTCACAACTTCAACTTTAACCACTTCAGCTTTAACCTCTTCAGCAGTTTTCTTTAGATTGTTCACCATTTCCTCAACACTCTTTTTCATTCTCTCTTCATCCCTTTTTCTCAGACACGATGTCATGGCATATCTAATTTCCTTTTCATGCCTTTTAGCATATGTGTCATCTTTCATCACATTTCTATAATATTCGGCTCTCAAAGGAATTATGAGAAGAACATCGTCAAAAATTATGTCTTTCTTTGGAACAACTGGTTCTCCTTCTCTATTGAAGTAGCATTCTCTCGTCTTATCCCATCTTTTGCTGCTGATAGCATTCTCATACTCTTCCTGCATCTCATTCATTCTGTTTAAAGCAATGTTTCTTTCTCTGTAAGTCTTTTCTTCCAGAATCTCTTCTCTGTTTTTCACTTTGATTTCAGCTGTGTCTTTGTCTTTGTTTTCCTCTTGAATCTCAGCAACAAAAACAAACTTTCTTTCCTCTGTCATAGCTCTGCCATGAGCTGTTTTTTGAACATTCTCCAAACGATCTTCTTCTGGACATATCTCGAACCAATCAAAACCTTCATTATGTTGAATTACAAAACAAGCTCTTGATTTGGGTTTATCCTCAATCATCTTTGGCTCTTCTCTGCTTCGATGGTAGATCGCCTTTTGGTAATAATCATTATTGAACGGATGTTCATTTCCACATACTGCAGAATTTGTGCATTCTCTCTTAAAATGACCTTTCTGCTTACATTTGAAGCAGATCACTTTGGATTTGTCAAATCCAAGCTTTGTTGATGCACCTCCAAGAGATTGTTTCCCAGTAATCTCCATATACCTCTACGCTCTTCGGATGCAACTTGCTAAGCACCAACGGATGTCAATGAGCTCCATCTCTTCCGGATCAATCTGGTCGTAGTCTTCTTTGGTCAATTCGGAGTTTCCAATTTTTCCAGCTACAAGACCTTCATACGATTCCAGAACAGATGCAAGGAAACTCATTTGCTGCTTAGCTGCATTGATGCTCATTGCAAGAGAATTCTTCAACTTAAGAGCAATGTTGCAAAGTATCTCCTCTGCTTCTTCAGAACTGGCTTTTGAAGCCGATGAATGATAACCCGGATCATAATTTAATGAACTCTTTTGTGGCTCTTGTGTCCTCTCACCACTGAATGCTGTCTTTGGTGAACTGACAATTTTCTCTGAAGGTAAACTTCCTTTTTAGTACAAGCCAACATTCTGTTGATGTGAAGAACTACTCATCTTGTTCTGTTTTTGCAGTTCAAGCTCATGAGTTTCAATTTTTTTCAAACAATTTATCAAGAGAAATTGTTTCATACAAAGCATCATTTTTCAAAATAAAAACAAACGTTTGCCACTGATCAGCTCGTGGTAACGCTTCAATCACTTTGTCTATAAGTTCCTCTCTTGTTTTCATGATTTCAAAATGTTCAAGTTCAATTTTAAGATGACAGAACCTCTCAATCATTTGTCTCACAGTCTCTCCTTTTAAACTATCAAATAGAACGAATTCTTTCTTTAATAAAGCAATTTTGTTCTTTTTAATCTGTTTACCCCCCTCAGCTTTAACACGTAAAGCTTCCCAAATAGATTTTGACGACCCATCATGGTTAAGCAATGCAAAAATATCATTTCTGATAGCCGACTGGATCAAAGCAATCATTCTCTGTTCGGCGGCAAATTCAGATTTATCTTCTTTGGATAATTTCTTGAATGGAAGTTCTTCGCCTTTATCATCTTTTGGTCTCTCATATCCAAACTCTAAACAGAACCAGCTTTCATACACATATGCTTTTGCCCAGTTAAGAAACCGTTCTTTCCACCACGTATAATCCTCAATGCTTTCCAGAGTTGGTGGCTTTGAGTGTGTTCCGTAGAAATTATCATGCTTGATGTTCTCATTGATCACTTTTGCGATGGTTTTTGGGGAAATAGTTGTAATCTCGGAAGATTCAGATGTGAACGCGTTGAAAAACGTATTGTAGACTTCTTCAGCCATGGTTTGATCTTTGAATAACCTGGACACAATCAATCAAACAAACAATATTAGTACAAACAATAACAAATATCTTGAAACAAACTGACACTCGATTGACGTGAAATGATCTCGACACGAAAAATCCTTTTTCAAGCAGAATAAGAAATTCGAGCGAAATCACAAGTTGACACTTTGAAGCGAAATCAGTTGTCTAACACTTCAAGCGAAATCAGCTTTGATAACAATTCAAGCGGAATCAGATATCTACTTCAAGCAGAATCACTTTGACAAACACTTCGAGCGGAATCAAGTAACTTTTCAGGTGGAATCACTATTTCGAGCGGAATCAGACCCACATTCCAAGCGGAATCAACATTTCAAGTGAAACCATGTTAAATTTTCGAGCGGAATCTGGTTCCTGTCCAGTTTTTGTCATTTTTAAGCTGTATTTTGGTCTCAAACTTTCAAGGCTTTGTTATTATACTATTTTGCATGTTCGGTGAAAAACTCAGACCATTTTGACCGTAGACACTTGTTCAGATTGAATAAGAAGATGTAGAAATCAGAAAATAGATGATATCAAGCTAAACTCTTCTTCCTGAGCTCTGATACCACTTGTAGGATCGTTGTTGGACCCAAACGACTCGTTCAGAAGAGCTTGTAATTTGATTCAAAGGCGAAATCAGTGAAACGGATGTGAAAACAACTTGATACTCTTTAATTTGTCACTTTGATTGATTATAACAGCAATTACAACCTGGACAAATTTTGGCAGCACCTCGTTACAAATTCTGAAGCCGTGCCAATGAAAATGTCAAGTGCCCTATATATAGTGTTGGGATTCCGCTCGAAATGATCAAGGCGATTTCAAGCGGAATCAAATAGTTCTGATTTCGCTTGAAATAGTCTTGTGCAGTTTCAAGCGGAATCACCTCCTAAATCCTGAAAATCTGTTTCTTGAACCTCAGGCACTGAATATCCTATCCTATCTGATTACATGATACAAGATGAAGTCAATAGACGTAGTGCACTAACATATGATACGATTCAATAAGGACAAAACCGAATCCTTATAAGATCTTCCAATCTTCATGGTTAGATTCTTGAGGATGTTTAAAGTACTAGTTGAAGTCCATTGATTGGATTCCTGGTGTACTTTAAATGCATATGTACAAATCGACGGCCAGTTGATAACAAGTTGGTAAACAAGATGACAATTATGTGATTATGTGATTATATGACTATGCGATTATATGCTTATGTGTTTATGTGTGATCCAAATGCTTGCTATCTAAATCCTTGTAGAATCTTCCATATCTTCATATGATGGATTCTTAAAAAGGATATCCAAAAGTACTATCTTAAATCCTTAGTAGGCTTCTATGCAATAGTTAAGACCCCTGGATTTTAAAGTACTATTCCAAAGTTAAAAAGACCCTTTGGTGGTCTAGTTAAAGAGATTGATTCGTCAATCTAGTTAAAGAGACCCAATGGTGGTCTAGTCAAAGTTATCACAAGATTTTTCGTTCGATTCTGTCCCCTACACATTATAAAATTAATTGTGCGGACTGTGCAAGGAATTACCTAATTATGGATGCATACATAATTATGGAATTCAGTACACAGAAACCACAGTAAGTTTTGTCATGTGTTAAGTTAAACAAGAAACAAAAGTTATCTATATTCATTTCCGTTTCTGATGAAGTATCCACTGAGGAAAAATGAACTAGCTACTCATTTTTCGCTTCTGAA
This sequence comes from Helianthus tuberosus, assembly GCA_030545235.1. NCBI lineage: Eukaryota > Viridiplantae > Streptophyta > Magnoliopsida > Asterales > Asteraceae > Helianthus > Helianthus tuberosus. The sequence continues at coordinate 1,876,222 of CM060446.1, read as the reverse complement.
AGAGATATCCACTGGGAAATGAATAATCTATTCGAGAACCGTATTCATTTTCGTTTCTAATGAAGTATCCACTGAGGAACATGAACTATCCGTTCATTTTCGCTTCTGAAGAAATATCCACTGAGGAAAATGAACAAATTTATTCCATTTCTGGTGAAGTATCCACTGAGGAAAATGAATTATTCATTCATTTTTGCTTCTAAAGAAATATCCACTGAGGGAATGAATAATTCTGTATCGACTTTGTTATTTTCATTTTTGATGGAGTATCCACTAAAGAAAATGAACTATCCATTCATTTTCGCTTCTGAAGAAATATCCACTGAGGAAAATGAATAATCCTGTATTGATTCTTTCATTTCCACTTCTGACGAAGTATCCACTGAGGAAAATGAATTATCCATTCATTTTCGCTTCTGAAGAAATATCCATCGGGGAAATGAATATTCTTTACAATAATCCTTCATTTCGAATTCTGACGAAGTATCCACTAAGGAAAATGAATTATCCATTCATTTTCGCTTCAGAAGAAATATCCATCGGGGAAATGAATAATCTACGTAACTATCTTTCATTTCCACTTCTGCCGAAGTATCCACTGAGGAAAATGAATTATCCATTCATTTTTGCTTCTGAAGAAATATCCATCGGGGTTTTGAATAATCTATGTAACTATCTTTCATTTCGACTTCTGACGAAGTATCCACTATGGAAAATGAATTATCCATTCATTTTCGCTTCCGAAGAAATATTCATCGGGGAAATGAATAACTTATTTAACAATCCTTCATTTCTACTTCTGACGAAGTATCCATTCAGGAAAATGAATTACCCATTCATTTTCGCTTCTGAAGAAATAACCATTGAGAAATGAATAGCTTATACATTCCTTCATTTCTGTTTCTGACAAAAGTATCTGTTGGAGAAAATGAATTATCTATTCATTTCCACTTTTGAAGAAATGTCCATTGGAAATGAATAACCTATTCACCTTTCATTTTCACTTCTAACGAAGAATCCATTGAGGAAAATGAATTATCCATTCATTTTCGCTTCTACAGAATATCCACTGGGGGAAAATGAAATACAAATCCTTACAAGATCTTTCTATTCTAATAGTTAGATTCTTAAAGGATACTCTTAGAACTATTGGATGATTTGGTTTATCATTAATCAGATCCCTCATCTCCACTTCCTGCTTTAAACGGGGGAGTATCCATTAGGGGATGGGCATCATAGGTATAACAGCTCATTCCCACTTCCTTCATTACCTGAGGAAGTATCCACTAGGGAATGATAAGGTTATGCCTTACGTGGAGATCCTTTATGGGTTACTCTATGCAAGTAGATAACACCCTAGATTCCATGCAAGACAATTGTTTAACAAAACTATACAGACAGACTCCTACAAATAAATTTCGGGATGAAATTTCCTAAAGTAGGGGAGATTGAGACATCTGTGCCTTTATGAACATCATACAAATATGAATCCAATGAAATCTTGTGTTTCATTCTCGGGATTTTTACAATTACATGTGACAACAACACATATCAATTTTGGTCAATTTCAAGCTTTTAAATCACTTTCTGGAAAGTAATACGCAAAGTGTTATGTAAACGTAATCAGTTTAATGAGACAAACACTCCGGAACAGTGACATAATCTTAACATACCTTAAATAACTTTTACATAACTTAGAAATAAGTTTCGAAGGGTTTGGTGTGGCAAAAACAAGTTTATTCAATCACGGGGACAATTTGCGTCAAACTGCAAAAGTCTGTCGATTCGTATAGCAACGAACACTCCGGAACAAGATCATAAGTTAAAAATATCCTAAATACCCTTAACATAGCTTAGAAATAAGCTTTAAGGAGTTCGGTGTGAGAAAATATGCTTATTTGATCAACAGGAACTAAAAGTGTCAAAAACGGCGTAAGTTTGCATGTACGCGCATATCTTACGTTCTGACCATATATGGACATCCAAAAATTTTTGTAATCATTAAAACATTATATTTTAGTGATAGGAATGCAAAAATACCATTCGTCGCGCAATTTGGATCGTTTTCGCATCCGTTCGAGTTTCGTCGTAATTAACTGAACAACGCGATCATACAGCCAAAAGAACCGACATCCATGATATTTTCAAGCATATTTCAAGTCCCCTATGCTTTAACATCCTTATAGATCCTTGAAATGGGGTTAACGGGGGTCAAATGCATCAGAAATCAATTTTCGGAGCTGCAGTGACCTATTCTGTCAGTTTTGAAAAGTCTAATCTGCAGACTGTCTCGTTGTGCGCGAAAACTAAAGCCTCTGGCTTCGCGGGGTGTGAGGACTCATGCTGGCAGATTCATTGAATCAGCAAAACAGCCTGCTGAACTCAGTTTTAACCTTAGTTTTTGCATACTATGGGCTGGTTTAAGTGTGTTGGATCTGAGTTTGTTTCTGATTGTATTTTCGTTTGAAATTAAGATGGAAATGAAAGAGTTGTGTAGCGGAATTATGATGAAAACAAACTTTGCATACAATCAAACGAGAGTAATACTTTAATCAAACATCTTTTCACAATGAATCGAAAGATTGAATTTGTTTCAATAACGATTACAATGATTGATGAATGAATGCAAACTCCCCCTCAGCCAGAGCTCAGTTGTTTGTTCGTGCAAAGAAGACGAAGTTGCAAAAGAGCTAATAGAACAGTACAAAGTACTGAACTATTTATAGGCACTTGCAAACCACTGAGCATCTTAGCTGACGTCACCATGAAAGTGACATCTAACCTCCTAACAAACTTTAACTTCTGATCTATACAAACACTGATGTACTAACTACTGCTATTACATTTCATTACATAAAAGACACTTGAACAGCTGCTGCATCCTTCCACTGCTGTGAACCCAGCAGTGCTTGTCCGGATCAGCAGTACTAGACTCAAGGCAGTAGATTGAATCAGCAGAGCTTTGGTCTTCCATCAGTCTTTGACATTGGGCAGTAGATGCAAGGCAGCAGTTGTAGGTTAGCACTTAGTAAGATCAGCAGATAGGAGGTCAGCAGATAGAAACCACTTTCAAGGGGAGAGATTTGTATGTAAACATCTGCTTATTCTGGATCCACTGCTCTGATCCAGTTTTGGCTTTAATTATCTGTTCCTCTGATAGGGTTCAATCCCAACAATCTCCCCCTGGAACAGATAATGCCAAAACTCTTCATTATTGTGGAAATCTTTATTGCCTCATTAACAGTTCCCTTATCTGACCATTGAATGGTAGTTCAAAGTCTAGGGCATCTGTGTCTTCATCATCCCTGCTAAGTGGAAGATCAAGGAGATCCTGCAAATCTTCAAGACTCAGGCCAAGAGCTTGTTCCCTTGATATTTTCTCCACTTCTCCACCAGACCTGAGCAAGGTCAATACGCAGGTCTGTTTTTCAGTATCCCACTTTTGTATTTTTGAGCCTGGTGGGTTTCTTGGGAGATGTTTATTTGCAGAAGTATTTGGTGAGGCTGGCCTATTCATAACTGGCTGAGCAGCACTTGCAGATTGTTCCAATTCAAGATCTTCTTTTATCATTACTTTCATGCCTGATTTTACAATAGCATCTCCAGCTAATAGATCTTGAATTGTTTCAGTACTCAACTGGTTTTTGCTCCTTCTTTTGTAGATGGCAGCACCAGCTGGAGCAGTGGTTCTTTTAACTTGCAGCTTTGGTGGTCTTTTTGAGACCTCTGCTTTGGAGTAGTCAGGCTTTTGTGGTACTCTTGGATCTTTCTTTCTAAGTTCCTCTAAGCTTTTATAGGTTGCCCTGACTCTATCTTCTCCCCACTTTGTCACAGAGTTCTTTGACCCATAATCAGCTGCAATCAGCTCCTCTTTCATTCTCCTCAACTCTAACATCTTCTCAGCTTCAAATTGTTTGAATTTTTCAGGAGGAGTCTGCTTGACCTTATTTTTTATCATGTCTTGAATCCTGGCTGCTTCTTTTTCAAGCTCAGGAATGGTCCAGTTCTTGTACATGTGTTTCTCCCCCTTGTATTTCTTGCAGGTCATGATGTTCTCAATGTAGTCTTTCCTCAAGGACTCATCTGCCTTTCTGAAATTTGCTGACATACATTTTTAGCAAATCGCTCCATAGCATTGACCTGTGAGAGTAAAAACTGATAGTTTTGTTGAAATTCTCTATCAGATTTCCCTTTTCTGTTTTTGATTGCAATATCCTCTGCTTGTTTGGCCTTGAGTTTCAAGTATTCTTCAATATTGTTAGGCCTGGGATATCCTGCAATTGATGGCAAACTCCTTTTGGCTGGGTCATCCTCACAATAAAAGGATTTTATTTCTTCCCTGGCTGCAATGAGTTCTAGAGGAAATGAGACACCAGCAGGAGGTAGTGGTTTTAAAATTTGAGCTGAAGAGAGAGGTATGGGTTTTGGAATAGTGACAAGTGATAGGGATTTTGAAGATGTTGGTGGTGGTGAAAGTGAATCATCATCTGATATATAAATCCTTCTCCTTTTTTGTTTTAGAAGAAGCAGATGATGTTTTGGGTGGATCAGTGGTGGTGGATTGTATGGCAGTGGTTTGTGTTTGACTAACAGTTGTTGAAACAACTGGTGTTCCAACCACTGTTGTCTTTACAGCAGATGTTATAACATCTGTTGTCTTCTGCCTTTTGTTAGCAGGTGAAAGTGGTGGTGAAATTGTTTTTGATGGTGACAGTGGTGGTAAAGTAATGGTTGTGGTGTGTGTTGTGGAGAGAACAGATGTTGAAACCACTGAGGTACCAGCAGTAGTTGATACAGCAGGAGTTACAACAGCTGTTTGGGTGGAGGATTGATGCTGATGACTTTTGGATGGTGGTTTTGGAATATGCTTTGGAATTCTGGATGAGGTGGACTTAGGCTTCCTTTTTGTCTTAGGATTTTTAGTATCCTTTGAACCAGAACAACCCTGCTCATACAGCTCCATGAAAGCTCTTTTCTCCTCATTCCACCTTGAAATATCCTTTGCCATTCTATCTCTTTTTACACTTGCTACTCCTTCATCAAGTGCTTCTTGAGTAGCATCAACCTTTTTACTACCATCTGGCACAGGAATTTTTCTGGTCATAGCATCCCTTTCAGGTTCAATGTATAGACCATCATCTATTCCTTTCTTCTTCCACTCCTGAATTTTCTCCCCCTTTTGGCATTATCGTCTGGGAGTTGATCAATGAAAAGTATTGTTGGAGGAGCAGTGCCAGTAGTGTGCAGGATCTGAGTTTTGAGAACCTTTAGATCAGCCTGAGTGTTCTTGAACCTTGACTACATTGCATTTCTCAGCTGTTGGACATGTTTGTCATGTTGCTGATCTGCTAATTGTGCTTGTTGATGGAGAAAAGGTTGAAACAAATTCCAGAGCTCATTTGTAGCAGGTGCCCTTTGTGGAGCAGGTGCTTGAGATGGAACAGCAGTTGATTGTACCTTTTGTACTTGTAACACCTGTTGTAGCATATCTTTGAGTTCTGCAACAGAGTTATCAAGCTTTTCAATACGATCCGTCAATTTCTGGTACTTTAAACCATCACCCAAGTTAATGGGATCATCTGATTTCCCACTAATAATGGTTTTATCAGTAGTTGATGTAGGGAGTATACTCCAAGCATTAACCACTGATGCCCCTTTTTCTTGGTACTGGGGTCTTCTTCCTTCAACACTTGACAACCGTTTGATGTTGCCAGAAGGATAAATAAATCCACTGGTGGTTGGCAGAGGTGCTATAAAAGGAATTGCCTCCAAGGAAGTCTTATTGATGTAACCACTGTCCAACTGTAAACCAATGGGTTCAACAGTTGTAGTGGCTGCTTCACTTGGACTACCACCAAGAGTTACTTGTAACTCAAGGGGTCTAACCACCTCAGGTTGTGTTGGTGGGTTAGAAAAGATTGATACATCAGACCCAGTCAGTTGTTGAGGTATATTCTCATTGATAGGTGATTGAGAAGGACTGGTTAATGCCTGGTTCAAATCAATTGCATCCAACAGCAGTTTAGTTGGTGGGGGAATTGTGGATGTGAAGGGTGGTGTAGAAAGTGGATTTGCCCCGGGTATTGAGCTGTGGATGATAGAAACGAGTGTTTCCAGAGCATCATGATATGGAGACCCTATTTGTACAACCTGTTCTTTTTGTGAAGAAGCAGGAGGAGTTTCGGTTATGGGTTGAGATATTTGTACCAACTACTGTGAGGAAGAAGCAGCAGTGGTTTCTTGTGACTTTTGTGTTGTCACAGGCATTTGCTCTGGTATCTCATCCTCCAGAGTTGCCTTTTTGATTGGTTTGGGGGGTTTTTTATTTTTCTTTTTGTGTGGCTTTTTGTGGATTGTAGGTGTGGGTTTCAAAACAGTTGGTCTGCTGCTTTGATCACCATGAGCAGTGGGCTCAGCAGCAGATACCTGAGGAGCAGTTGTAACTACTAAAATCTGCTCAGGCACCTCTGCTTGTGTTTTGCAAGGTGCTAACATTCTTGAAAAAGTTTCAGTTGTTAAACTGTTTATTTGAGTAGAATCACCTTGGTTTATTGCGGCTAAATCATCCTTACTGAATTTCTTTGCAAAATAGTAACTTAAAAACCTTGGAAACAGTAAGAATGATTTTGTTTCAACATTATTAACCAAATCTTTAAATATTTCCCGAGAATAGTTAAAATTTTCTTCTTGAAGAATTGCATATCCCAGATTTTGAATCTTTAAAGGGATTTCATGGAAAGAAGTGGTTTTATTTGAAACACATAGTAGGAGGGTATGAAATAAAAATCTGGTTGCAGAAGGAAAATAACCTTTTTGTAAGGTAAGTTTCTTCATCATTGTGGCTTCATACCCTCTTTCAATGAAGTCAGTTTGCAACTCGTTTTTAGTGAAAGAAATTTTACCTTCTTGATCATCGAGTTGAAAGACCTCTGAAATGGATTGTGGCGTGATTTGGACAGCTTTACCCTTTATAGAAGAGTGTATGGTGGTTGCAATGTCTCCTTGTTTTTCAAGGGTTGCATTCTTCCAAAACTCCCTTTGGGTTTCCAAATAGATTGGTGCATCAACCGTGAACAAAGTTTTGTACTTTGATTTTGCCATGGTGTCAATGATGGAATCGAAAACATTGGTGGTTCCTGGTTTAGTGAGAAGACCCAGGAGATTGTGGGATGGTTTATATGGAATTTCAGTGGAAATTGCCTTTTGAGAGGCTGTTTTCGATGAAGATTTGGATGAGGGTTTTGAAGATGACTTCGATTTTGTCATTTTGAAGATGATGATCGAAGAAATTTGTGAAGAAATGAGATGAAAAACTGCTTTGAGAAGAGAATTTTTAAGAATTCAATTCGACAGTAAAACCCTGTTTTGGTGGTGAATTGGGGATTTTATAGGGAAGAAAGTGAATGCTGAGGTGGCAGCCGTTACAAAAGGTCTGACCACTATGTACTGCCCACGTGACAACCCCTGGTGAAAGTGAAGGACAGTACTTTTTTGAAAGTGACTGATGAAGGCAGTGGTATGAAAGCAGTGGATGATTTTCACTATCAGTGGATAGCATATCAGTGGATAAGACACTGCTTTTGAACAACAGAGTTTATCAAAGGAATGAGAGAACAGGGGTTGACTTTCAGCAGTGGACAGACTTTTGAAGTAGAGCAGGCTTTTGAACAATCAGTGGTTATGACAGACTTTTAAGGATTTTAATGAAAATATCATTGTTAGCTATTTTTAAGGATGGATTTTTGATTTTCTGAAAACATTTTGTTGCTTTTATTCATAGAAAAACAAGATGTTACTTGTTATTCCATGTTCAGCATCCCAATCCTAGAGACCAAGCTTTCAAAAGTGGCTGTATCAAGTGCTTTTGTGAGCACATCTGCCAGCTGGTCTTTAGTTGGGACATGATGCAGAGAAATCAAACCTTTTTTCATAGCAATCCCTCACAAAGTGATGCCTGATGTCGATGTGTTTGGTGGTTGAATGGGAAACTAGATTTTTGATGATAGTTTCTGCTGCCTGGCTGTCCAACATGAGTGGTGTCTTTAAGGCAGTGATACCAAAATCCAGCAACTGATTTTGAAGCCACAGGAGTTGGGCTGTACAGCTTGCAGCAGCAATGTATTCAGCTTCAGCAGTGGATGTTGAAACAGCTGCTTGCTTTTTGCTTTGCCATGAAACTAAGCAATCACCTAGAAACTGGCACCCTCCTGATGTGGACTTCCTTGTAGTGTTACATCCAGCAAAGTCACTGTCTGAGAAACCTGAAAGCTTGATATTCCCATTAGCTGGATACCAGATACCAAGTGTGGGAGCACCTTTTATGTATCTGAAGATCCTTTTTACAGCAACGAGATTTGATTTCCTGGGAGCTGATTGACTTCTTGCACAGACACATGTTGCAAACATGATGTCTGGTCTAGATGCAGTTAGGTACAATAAAGACCCAATCATGCTTCTATAAAGTGTTTGGTCAATCAGCTCATCTTTTTCATCAGACATGACCAGCTTATTTGTTGCCATGGGTGTGCTGCATGGTTTACAATCATTCATATCAAATTTTGTCAAAAGTTCTTTAGCATATTTGCTTTGATGAATGAAAGTTCCATTTTGCATTTGCTGAACTTGGAGACCAAGAAAGCATTGCAGCTCACCCATTGCACTCATTTCAAACTCAGCTGTCATGAGTTCTCTAAACTCTTCACACATTGAGTTACATGTGCTTCCAAAAATAATGTCATCCACATAAATCTGGACAATCATTAAATCCTTCCCTCTCCATTTTAAAAACAGTGTTTTATCAATGGTACCTCTTTTGAAACCATTTGAGAGTAGGAAGTTGGAAAGAGTTTCATACCAGGCCCTTGGTGCTTGTTTCAAGCCATACAAGGCTTTGTTTAGCCTGTAGACATGATCTGGATAAAATGGATCCTCAAAACCTGGAGGTTGACAAACATACACCTCTTCTTCAATTGTACCATAGAGGAAAGCACTTTTGATATCCATTTGAAACACCTTCATATTGTGGTTGACAGCAAAGGCCAGGAACAGTCTAATGGCTTCCAATCTTGCAACAGGGGCAAATGTTTCATCATAATCAATCCCCTCTTCCTGTCTGTAACCTTGAACCACAAGCCTGGCTTTATTCTTGACAACAATACCCCTTTCATCAGTTTTGTTCTTGAAGACCCACTTTGTGCCAATGGGACTAACCTCTTCTGGCAGTGGTACAAGCTCCCATACTTGTTGTCTTTTAAACTGTTGGAGCTCCTCTTGCATGGCTTCTACCCAGCTATTGTCTTTCAGTGCCTCTTGGTACTTGACTGGCTGATGGAGTGATAGAAAACCAGCAAAAAGACAAATGTTTTGGGTTTGGCTTCTTGTGAGCACCCCTTCATTTATGTTGCCAATGATTTGATCAGTTGGATGAGATCTCAAGAAGATTAAATCTCCTTGGTATGGTATGATGGCATTTGTTGGTGAAGGCTGCAAATGTGTATCATCTGAGCTAACCACTGCTGGTGACTTTGATGACCCAGCAGTGGCTTCAAAAGGTGGTGGAATAGGAGGTAATGAAGTAGACAACTGCTGACTTTTATCCACTGTTTGAGGACTTTTGTCAGCAGTGTTTGAGGATGTGGAAGCAGTGGTGGATGGGCTACTTTGGTCAACAACTGTTGAGGTAGCAGTGGTTGAGCTTTGACAACTGTTTTGAACAGCTGGTGCTTTTCCTTTTGTGGTAGACCTTTGAGGGATGATGATTTCATACCCATAGTCTGGTGTTGTATCCTCTGATGGACCTGCACTGTTAGTCTTGACAGCAGTATTTTCAAAAGTGAATTTTTCAAGATCAAACAGATCTGCAGGATTTGCTGGGATTTTCATTGATGAAAGTTCATTGAACTTAACATTCAAAGTCTCCTCCACTGCCTTGGTCCGTGTATTGAACACTTTGTAGGCCTTGGCAGTGGTTGAGTATCCCAGATGATAACCACAATCAATTTTGGCTGCAAATTTTGAAATGGAATCTTTTAAGTTCAAAATAAAGCATGGGCAGCCAAACACCTTAAAATATGAGATCAGTGGTTTGATTTTATACAGAATTTCATAAGCAGTCTTTTTGTGCCTGGGGTTTATTAAAACTCTGTTCTGAACATAGCAAGCAGTGTTTACTGCCTCTGCCCAGAAAGTTAATGGCAAACCTGAATCTGCAAGCATGGTTCTGGCAGCCTCAATCAAAGTTCTGTTCTTCCTTTCCACTACCCCATTCTGCTCTGGTGTTCTAGGGATGCTGTACTGCCTTACAATCCCTTTCTTCACACAGAAGGCATCCAACTCCTTATTTTTAAATTCTGTGCCATTGTCACTCCTAAAGCTTTTCACTGGAAGGTCAAATTGCTTTTCAACCTGTGTTACAAAGTCTTGCAAAATGCCTGCAGTCTCATCTTTTGAGTGTAAAAAGAAAGTCCATGTAAACCTAGAAAAGTCATCAACAATAACCAAACAATATCTTTTCTTTTTGAGGCTCATGACTTGAACTGTGCCAAACAAATCCATGTGTAGCATCTGCAAACACTGAGTTGTTTTGGACTCTTCAATGGACTTAAAAGAACTTTTATGTTGTTTTCCTTTTAAACAGGAAATGCAATGTTCAGGACATGAAAACAATTTTTGTGGTAGGCCTCTCACCAAACCAATTTTTGAAATTTCAGTGATTGTCTTAAGATTTGTGTGCCCCAGCCTTCTGTACCAAAGTTCTGTCTCTTTGTTAGAGGCAGCTGAGAACAGACAGGCATCAGCTCTGGGACACTCTTTTGACATGTCAACAACATAAACATTGCCACTTCTTTGAGAAACAAGTTTAGTTTGACCAGTTTTGATTATTGCTTCAATCTTTTTGACCATTTCTGGTCCAACAATCTTTTGTGAAGAATGACCCAAACCCTTTGTCACTCATTTGTGATACACTCAGAAGGTTGAATTTTAGATTGTCTATCAGATTGACATTTTCAAATTTTACATTTCCAGATTGCACTGTACCAGACCCCAGAACTTTTCCTTTACTATTATTCCCAAAGGATATATCACCCCCTCCATGGATTTTAAAGTCTTTGAGGAGGGCTTTACATCCCGTCATGTGCCTGGAGCCTCCACTATCTACATACCAAAGACTATCAAAGCATGCAGAAGCTCCCTGCACATGAAGTAAAAGGATTAGTTCATTAGGGTCTCCAAAGCCAGCAAGGCTTTGGATGGGGTCTCAACAGTGTCTGGGATGGATGCAGAATGATGGACAGTGGTTAGGTCAGGGGTTTGAACTGTTTTAGGACAGTGTTTCTCTAACCACTGTTGTGGGTCCTGACCAATGATCTGCTGGTAACCAAAAGGATGCCTGTTCACTCTGGGTTTAGAGGGCCTTTTGTAGGCCTCATAAACGTGTGGAATCCTTTGGTAGGACTGTTTTTCCTTGCCTTTTCTGAACTGATTGGCAGGAGGTGCATCAGTAACCTGAACATCTCTTTTGACAGATGTTTGGTTTAGCTGTTTTGTAACAGTTGTTTGAACTGGCACAAACAGTGGTTGTTTCTTGGTGAATTTGACAGATGTTGATGATGATGATGATGATGGACTCAAGGATGTTTTAGCAATGTACTCATTCTTTTTCACATCAAAGTTTTTGAGATACACACATGCTTGAGTTTTGTGGTTTGTTTTTCCACAAACAATGCAACTTTCAGCTGAAACAATGACACTTGTTCTGTTTAAATCATAAGCTTTTAAGTGGAAGCCATCTTTTGTTAGATGATTCCTTTTCTCACAGAATTCGCAAAACAAGTTATCAATTTTTTCTTTCTTCTTTCTCTTTTCAGACTCCTTTGCAGCAGAGGTTTTAACCACTGCTGGGATGTCCTTGAGAGGTATGACTTTAGCTTTTGGAGCTTTAACATCATCAGTTGATGTAAAGTCCATTGGCTTGAAATTTTCAAGAATATCACACTCATCAGACCATTTTGGTTTAAAGTGATGATCTTCAAGCTCCTTAAAAGTGGAGGATCCCATTGGTCTGGTAAGTGTGATTTTGTTACCAAGTTTGTCAGTGATTTTCACTTCTTGACCATTCTTGTTTGTGGGGATGAGCTCAGTAGCTTCATCAGTGGTTTGGACAGATTTTTCAAAAGCAATATGTTCATCATCATATTTTCTATAACCAACCCCAAATTTCACATTGCTTTCAATCTGTTTAGCAAGCATCACCTCATATCCTCTGCAGGATTCCACCCATCTTTCACAAGTAATCTGGGTGGATTCCAACTCCTTTTTGCAAACTTGGTATTTTTCTACCATAGTTTGAAGTTGGGTTTTGGTTATGCTTTGCTCTTCTTTTAGACAGCTGATCTCTTTTTCCTTTTCAGTCAATTTGTTTTTAAGTTCTTTTAAAGACTTTTCAAATTTAACCTCATCAGTCAAGATTTTATCCCGAAGGTTTTCATTCACCTCTTTGATGTTAGCAAAAGCAATTATGCAATTGTCAGAACACAGTTTTTCAAGAACTTGAGGAGATACCTTGGCAGCTGCCATCATTGCACAATCACATTGATGATCTTCTTCATCATCGGCTTTTACCTTCTTTTCACCAGCCTTTTCTTCTTTCTCTTCTTCTTTGTTCTCTTCGGACCATGGGTCTGTCAATGGTTCAATCAGGGTACTTGAACTTTCTCCCAACAGTAGTTCACCAGCCACAGCAATAACCACTGCTTCAGTCACCTCATCCACTGTTTCAAAGCTCAGCTGTTCCTCCTCAGTTTCAACCCCCTCCTGTATTGACTCTAATGCCATCAAACAAAATTCATTATGAGAAGAATCATTAGAAGCATAGAGTGCAAAATTTTCATCACTAAGGTCTTCAGGCATACTGCTCCAGTCAACAAACCCTTGAGTGAAAAAACTTTGTTGATCTGGTTGTACTGCTGCTGGAGCAGTGGTTTGAGGTGCAGGCTGCACTTGTGCCTGGGGAACAGGGGTTTGAACATATTGGATTTGTGGAACAGTAGTTTGGACATAGTGTACTGGCACAGGGGCAACAGCATAGTGAGCAGTGTTCACTTGAGCTGCTGGGGCATACTGGGCATAGTGCACAGTGCTTTGGTTTTGAGGTCTAGGATTTGAGCTAGGATGAGTAATTATGGGACCAGTAGTTTGACTCCTACATTCCCTAGCGAAATGTCCCAACCTATTACACTTGTAGCACTTGATTTTCGATTTATCCAACCCAACCCTTAGATTCCCATGCAAACCTGGGAATTTTCGCCCTGTTCTTTTGTAAAATTTGCTAGTTCTAACACTTAGCAAAGCCAGTTGGTGCAGGATGTCCATTTCCTCTAAGTCAGTGGGATCAAAATGTTGCAAATCATTTAGTTCAAAGCTTAAATTGTCTGACATCTGGTTTTCATTTGCAGTGAATGCATAACTAGCAGAGTGAGGATCAGGGTTGTTAAAATTTACACCAGCAGTTATGTCAATGAAGTGATCATAACCCTGATCCTTACCACTGCTCCTAGATTCTTCTTGACCCAGAAAAGCAGTATTACCGAAAGTGTAATCATCAGTAACTTTTCCTGACTCTTGTAACCTCCTTTTCTGGTTCAACTCCCTTTCGTAGGTCAGGAGTCGACCGTGGAGTTGGGTCAAGGTCAGATCCTTGAACTCATGTGAGTTTCGGGTGACAAAAGCTATGGTGTCCCATTTTTCTGGCAGTGACCTGAGGAACCTGCTATTTTGAGTTGAGTTTGTAAAAGTGGTGTTAACAAGCCTCAGTTCACTGATGAGACAACTGAAACGCTCAAATTGTTGCGTTTGTGATTCACCTTTAACGTAACAAAATGTTTCATACTGTTGGTTCAGGATTTCCCTATTGTTTTCTATGACTTCTTCGGTTCCCCCAAATTGTTCCTTAAGTGCGTCCCATAATTCTTTGGCACTGTTACAGTGTAACAGTCCAGCATATATCTCATTGGGCAGCGCTGATGCTATGATGCTAAACGCTTTAGCATCTAGTTCGATCTTTTGAAAGTCGGCTTCGGTATAATTTTCAACTGGTTTTGGAACGAACTTTTTAGCATCTTCAGCGCTTGGCACTGAAGGAACATGGGGACCAAAGGTGACAGACCTCCAACAACCTGTGCTTTGTTGAGCAAGGATGTGACCCATCCTTCTCTGCCAGATGTTGTACTCATTTCTTTTTAGCATAGGTGGTTTAAAAAGTGAGCCGATGTTGTTTTTATCATCCTGAGATTGTGACGTCATTCTTGTTGTTTTACAAACACTGAGAAATCAACTTTAATGGTGATTAATCCTTGCTCTGTTTTTCAACGGACGAACAAACGATCAGTATCAACTGTTATGAGCTGAACTATTTACGTCAAAATGATTGTTAAATCAAATTTGACTGTCTAGGCTCTGATACCAATTGTTGGATCTGAGTTTGTTTCTGATTGTATTTTCGTTTGAAATTAAGATGGAAATGAAAGAGTTGTGCAGCGGAATTATGATGAAAACAAACTTTGCATACAATCAAACGAGAGTAATACTTTAATCAAACATCTTTTCACAATGAATCGAAAGATTGAATTTGTTTCAATAACGATTACAATGATTGATGAATGAATGCAAACTCCCCCTCAGCCAGAGCTCAGTTGTTTGTTCGTGCAAAGAAGAGGATGTTGCAAAAGAGCTAATAGAACAGTACAAAGTACTGAACTATTTATAGGCACTTGCAAACCACTGAGCATCTTAGCTGACGTCACCATGAAAGTGACATCTAACCTCCTAACAAACTCTAACCTCTGATCTATACAAACACTGATGTACTAACTACTGCTATTACATTTCATTACATAAAAGACACTTGAACAACTGCTGCATCCTTCCACTGCTGTGAACCCAGCAGTGCTTGTCCGGATCAGCAGTACTAGACTCAAGGCAGTAGATTGAATCAGCAGAGCTTTGGTCTTCCATCAGTCTTTGACATTGGGCAGTAGATGCAAGGCAGCAGTTGTAGGTCAGCACTTAGTAAGATCAGCAGATAGGAGGTCAGCAGATAGAAACCACTTTCAAGGGGAGAGATTTGTATGTAAACATCTGCTTATTCTGGATCCACTGCTCTGATCCAGTTTTGGCTTTAATTATCTGTTCCTCTGATAGGGTTCAATCCCAACAAAGTGTTCCCCAAGCCCCCAAATTAGTGTGTTACATGTGTAGGGTCAAGATCATGCTTTGATCCATTCAAAAACACTTGCCATTGATCAAATGGAGCTTCAAAATCTATAAATAGAAAGGGGTTTCCACTATTTTTCCTTGCTCATTTGCTTTTCTTCTCTAATCTGCTCTAAGTGGAGGCAATCACCTTGTTGAAGGCCGCCTACCTAAGCATTCTTAGTTCTTTTTCCAAGCATTGGACTTTTGTAAGTGTTCTTTAATGCTTGACTAGTTATTTTAAACAAGAAAGTCAAACAGTGTTTGACTTTCAGCTTTGACCATGTTTTGGTCAAGACAAAGTTCGTTTGAACTTTGCAACGTGAGTGTAATCACGATGGTTATAGTCCCTTGTGACTATACCTACTGATTACCACGTTGATTAGTCGAAGTGACGAGTCAAAGTTTCGGTCAAAATGCACGATTATGCGCATTTTGCGATGAAACTATTTTTGGGTATCAAAACACTTTGTTTTGATATCAAACCTGTTTTCTAACTTAGTTAAACATGTTTTAACATGTTTAACTCGTCACTTTTAGTTTAGTGCTTATTTAGGGTCATAAGTCAAGCGGTCTCGACAACCGCTTAGACTTTCAAACTCGACCCGTTTGGTCGATCTTTAGGATCGGACCAAACATATTTTGTGACCATAGTTGTATAGGGAATAACCTTCCGCGGTTATACCTTATGGTCACTTAGTTTAATTAGTTGTATGATAGGTAGTTTATATGCCTTAGGAAAATGACCAAAATGCCCTTTTCATGCATAATTTGAATTTAAGCATATGTAACTTAAATTTTGACAATTAAACTAATTATGCAATGTTATTAAACATGTTAGGGCATATAATACTTGTCATGGGACTAGTTAGGCTATCCAAATGCGCTTTTGCGCAAATGGCGTGTTAAACTAGCGTAGACTACCTTAACGGGTCATAAGCACTTAGGATAGGTTCCGATTAGAATGTAGGCTTTGTTAAACCATATCACATGAGTTCCAATACTCATTTGGTTTACAAGACCTCATTCTATCCTATCTCCAGATTTAGGATCCGATTATTAACATAGTGATCCAATACTAGGTGCCACTTGTTTCCTTGATTGCCCGAGCTTGTTAGTTCACTTAATCGAGAATCCCTTGCAATCTCAAGTGAGTACATAGTCCCTTCTTTTACCGCTTTCAAATATTTTGGGGTGATACACATGTGCCTGCTTGTTACTTTCGTGCTTTTCATGCTTTACATGACATATACTTGCTATATCATCTAGTACACATATAGTACATGATTTCAAATATGTCTTGCTATGTATGTTGACTGAGCATGCTAGAAGATTGATTTCACAGATACTTTGTTGCATATGTTTACTCAGCATATGGACACCTTGATTAACGTTACATTTCTGCTGCATATGTTTACTCAGCATATGGGCACAATTGATTTCATGGACATTTCTACTATGTATGTTTACTTAGCATACTTAGTACATGGTTTTCACATGACATGCTTACATTGGTTATGACATTTGGAATGTTTAACGGGACAAGAATACATTCATTAACATTATCCCGCCGACCAGTAGTACGTATGGTTTACCATAGGTTTGTTAACCTCTGTCACACCCCCAAAATCCACCATGCGGAGTACCACCGCTTGGAGGCGTGACATGACCAGGATTGAGCCACCAATCATATTGAACATCGTAATTAAGTGAATAAGACCAACCACAACACGATTGGTGACCAAAAGGAAGTAAACCGATTTTAGGTTAACAGCGGAAGCATAAAACATAAGTTCAAAACATAAGTCCATAGTTTATAAGTTTAAAGTCCAAAACGTAGGTTTAATAAGTTCATGAAGTTTAATCATTAAGTACGGGACGTATCAGTTCGCATCCCACAACGACCACCTCCATATGCAAGCTCCATAGCATCTAATGACCTGCAAAGCATGTAATAACGAGTTAACAACAAAGTTGAGTGAGTTCACGGTTGGTTGTCCATTTTAGAGTTGTTTCCAAAAAAATAGTTTAATCTCATTCGGCTATCCAGCCGTGGGGGTTACCCCATAGTTTGAAAACGTTTATTAGTTAACCATCCCATGTTCACCTTCCCTGGCTATCCAGCCCGGCACTTTGGCCGTGGGGAGCTGCCCCAGTATTTTAAACTACCAGACTCGTTTATCATATCGACTACTAACAAAAGAAATCGATTGTGCCCTAGCGTCGGTGTTCTATCACCACCGACGTGCCATAGTCCATTAGTACACGCCCGTCCGACTGGCACGGTGTGAGGTTTGTTAAACCTAATAGCGCTATTAACTAATGACCCGCTCGCCATAGCCTCGGCGATTAAGTCGATACAAAAAGGGAGGGACTTCGCTGATAGAGTTCTAGTCCAGTAAGTCTAATACGTCCCAACAGGACGAGGAATTTACATTCCTGAACACGTCACAAGGACGAGGAATCCACATTCCTGAACACATCCCAAAGGACGAGGAATCCCTATTCCTGTACCCATTCCCATTCCCACCAGGAATTTACCATGCTTTGTAGAAAAGTGTGAACTCACCTCGGTTTGCTCGGTTTGATTCTCAAATATAGCTAACAGTCAAGGTCGGTCAATCGCGTCCTAATAAGGTACGGATAACAATCAGTTTCTCATGCATAACACGTATCCTACGTACGGTTTATTTGCACATTACTTCTACCACATAACAGGCACACACTTTAACGATTTATGCCCATATATACTTCCCATCCATTCCCCACTCATAAGAAAACATACAATAATGCATATAACACATATAACATGTTAGATCATTCACAGATAGCATACTCGACATTTAGACGCGCAAATCACAACTTATGTCATTTCAGCATTAATATTCAAAACCGGCTGTTTTCGGACATTTTAATAAAATAGTTAAACTATTCCAAAAATTCCCAAATTTTTACAGGATGTCTTAAACGTTCCATATTTTATTATGTAAAAATATCAGGGTCCGGTTCTTTACCAATGTTTTATAAAAATTCATATTCCGGACTGAACTCAGATTTATGTATTTCTGACCACAGTCCACGGAACAGTTTATTAAAAATTCATCGAGTGTCCGATTTACGAAATTCCAGTGGGGTAATTACAAATGCATCGGTTTTCATATACTGTACAAATTTCATGGTCCGATTCATCACAAAACTCAGGTTATGACTGAAAGTATGACACCCATTTATTGCTGTCAAAATTCAGCTTAAGTTGCTGTTACAAATTAACACTTTAAAAATAGTAAACGGAGTCCAAAAATTACGATTCCGGTGCCATTAGAACCGTATTTCATAATAACATATTTTAGATTCAAAATATCGGTTTTTCGTTGAGTTTAAGGCCTGTTTACAGCCAACTGAAGTCGGCTGTAAAACCGGGACAGATTCTGTTTTCACACTCTAACTTACTAACTTGTGTTCGGTTGATTCCGTTAATCACGTTTAATGACCACAACAACATCACACATTAATATTAATCAGTAAAACATCAGATAATCAACCAATAATCATAATCACACAAGATATACATGATTTACACTAATATTCATCCATTAACCACCTTGTTCATCACTTTAGTAGACTTTTAGTTGGTGATCTTATATGTTAGTGATTTTCAACCGACGAAACTCTTATTAACCACTTTAGAATAGATCAAGAAGGTGCTTAGAGTCACTTACTACTAGCTCGAGGCTAGGGAAGAAACTAGGCGAAAAACGAGTGGTTAAAAGCAACGTGGGGAGGTCCTTGACAATCCGCAAGCACCGGGCTTCCTCGTACGCGATCCTTCACACTTGTATATGCTTGGAATGGCAAGATCAAAGCTCGAAAATGGATGGATGTGGGTGTGTGGGTTCAGCCGAGGATATGGGCAAGAGGGAGAGAAAGAGTGAAGTTTTTGCTAAGTGAATGAATGAATACAAAGCCTTATGGTCCAACTTATAGTCCAATTCCACTAATACCCATTGGATCTTATGTTCTCTTGATATGAGGCACAAGGATTAAAATATTCAAGGTTTGTAAGATGGTGTCCCCTATGGGGAACCGAACTCGTTAGGGGGGGGGGGGGTATTCGGTTTGTTTTGAACTAGATGATTAAGCATTAGTTGTTAAGTTAGGAGGTTAAGACTAGATATTAGTGTGTGGTGAATTATAACGGGTGTTAGGGTATTCGGGGACCCAAACTGGCTCAGAAAAAGAAAACAATGTCATAGACAATATTTTTGGGTTCCGGGTAAAGTCCGGTTGTTCGGTTCGGTGTTGTTCCGTTAAAGTGCTTAATTAATCCGTAAAGTGTCCTATTTATATATTTTGTAACGTTTTTACTTTCTAACACTTAGGAAAATATAACGGACTATTTAGTGACCTATCTGTACACTATTAGTATATTAACAAATACGTGTAAGCATAACGCAGATATCAGAAAGCAGTTAAGTAATTCCACACAGTCGTCAAGCACATTAATTATTATTAATAAACTGTACGGTTACATGTAAATTCGAGGGTTGTCACATTCTCCCCCTGTTAAGAGAATTTCGTCCCGAAATTTAGCGCGTGGTTACTGAGGAAGCTAGTTAAGTTGCGTTGTTTTCCAGATTTTCCTGGGGTGTCACATCATCCCCCCGTTGATTTGGAATTTCGTCCCGAAATTCTGCAGTAGCTTCAGCCTCAGTAGTGTTTGCGTTTTTCTTAAACAGCTGGGGATACTTGAGTTTTATTTGGTCTTCTCGTTCCCAGGTATACTCTGGGCCACGACGAGCATTCCAACGAACTCGGACCAGAGGTATCCTGGTATGCTTGAGGATCTAAACATCTCGATCCGTAATCTCTACTGGTTCCTCGACGAATCGCAGCTGGTCGTCGATTGTGAGTTCCTTAAGAGGAACTATGAGGGTCTCGTCTGACAGACACTTCTTCAGATTTGACACGTGGAATACGTTGTGAACTCCGCTGAGTTTTTCAGGTAGATCCAACCTGTAGGCGACTTTGCCAATTTTCTCAATGACTTCGAATGGTCCGACATAACGCGAATTGAGTTTGCCTCGTTTGCCAAAGTGGCCTACACCTTTCCAAGGTGAGACTTTGAGTAGCACTCGATCCCCAACCTGGAGCTCGAGTGGTTTTCTTCCCTTATCAGCATAGCTTTTCTGACGGTCACGAGCTGCCGCCATTCGCTGTCGTATCTGAGCAATTTTCTCGGTGGTATCTACCACAAGTTCTGGGCCAGTGATTTGGCTGTCACCAACTTCTGCCCAACAGAGAGGTGATCGGCATTTGTGTCCGTACAATGCCTCAAACGGAGCGGCTTGGATGCTGGTGTGGTAGCTGTTGTTATACGAGAACTCCACTAACGGGAGGTGTTTTTCCCAGCCATTGCCGAAGTCAATTACGCATGCCCTAAGCATGTCTTCCAAGGTTTGGATGGTGCGTTCAGATTGCCCATCCGTCTGTGGGTGATAAGCGGTGCTCATATCTAAACGTGAGCCAAAAGACTTGTGCAGTGCTTGCCACAGTTCAGACGTAAAACGCACGTCACGATCAGAAATGATGGAGGTTGGCACTCCGTGCCTTGATACCACTTCCTTTAGGTAAATGTCTGCAAGAGTAGAAAATTTATCCGTTTCTTTGATGGCCAGAAAATGTGCAGACTTGGTCAGTCGATCTACGATCACCCAAATGGTATCGTTTCCGCGTTGAGATCTAGGCAGGCCAGTAACGAAATCCATGGAAATTTGCTCCCATTTCCATTTCGGGATCTCCGGTTGTTGAAGTAGGCCTGATGGTTTCTGATATTTAGACTTGACTCTCGCACAAGTCAAGCACTTTCTGACGTAGGTTGCTATGTGGGCTTTCATGCCAGGCCACCAATACGTAGTCTTGAGGTCGTGGTACCTCTTGTCCGAACCAGGGTGTACTGAATAACGAGACTTATGTGCTTCATCCATCACAAGCTCGCGTAAGTTTCCATAAAGTGGAACCCAGATGCACCCTGTTACATAGTAAGCGCCGTCTTCCTTTTGTTCTAGCCGCTGCCTCGATCCTCGTAGGGATTCAGCCCTGATGTTCTCTGCCTTCAATGCTTCAACCTGAGCATCAGGAATCTGAGCGGGAAGGTTAGATTGGATGGTAAGCTGTAATGCACGTACACGCTTAGGTATAGTATCCTTTCGACTGAGGGCGTCGGCCACAACATTGGCCTTGCCCGGATGATACTTGATAGCGCATTCATAATCGTTCAAAAGCTCAACCCATCGGCGTTGACGCATGTTTAACTCCTTTTGCTTGAAGATATGCTCGAGACTTCTGTGATCGGTGTAAATGGTGCACTTGGTACCGTACAGGTAATGTCTCCATATCTTAAGCGGGAATACAACTGCTCCCAGCTCCAGATCGTGAGTAGTGTAGTTTCTTTCGTGAACTTTAAGTTGGCGCGATGCGTAGGCAATGACCTTGTCACGTTGCATCAATACGCAACCAAGCCCTTGGATGGAAGCGTCGCAATAAACCACGAAATCATCGGTGCCTTCAGGCAATGAGAGGATAGGCGCGCTGCAAAGTCTATCCTTTAGGTGTTGAAATGCAGACTCCTGTGCATCACCCCAACGATAGATGACACCCTTCTGAGTCAGTGAAGTGAGAGGTTGCGCAATCTTGGAGAAATCTTTTATAAACCTTCTGTAATATCCGGCCAAACCCAAGAATTGGCGGATTTATGTTGGTGTGCGGGGTGCAGGCCAGTTCTTGATCGATTCAACCTTAGATGGATCCACATGAATTCCATCCTTGTTTACCACATGGCCTAGAAAGTGGACTTCGCGAAACCAGGAGTCACATTTCGAAAACTTGGCATACAACTGCTCTTTTCGAAGAAGTTCCAGCATAAGTTGTAGATGCTGCTCGTGTTCCTCCTGACTCTTGGAATAGATCAGGATATCGTCGATAAACACAATAACGAACTTATCCAGGTAAGGCTTGCACACTCGGTTCATGAGATCCATAAAGACCGCTGGTGCATTCGTCAGCCCGAATGGCATAACCAGAAACTCGTAATGGCCGTAACGAATTCTGAATGTTGTTTTGGAGACGTCCTCATCTCGGACTCTCAGCTGATGGTATCCCGATCTTAAATCAATCTTGGAGTAATAGCTCGACCCTTGCAGTTGGTCGAATAGGTCGTCAATACGTGGAAGAGGATAACGATTCTTCACCGTCACCTTGTTAAGTTCGCGATAGTCAATACACATCCTAAAGGTACCGTCTTTCTTCTTCACGAACAAGACTGGAGCTCCCCAGGGCGAAGAGCTAGGTCGTATGAAACCTTTTTCCAAGAGTTCTTGTAGTTGCGTAGACAGTTCTTCGAGTTCTGATGGAGCTAGACAATATGGTGCTCGAGCTACTGGCACTGCTCCAGGAGCTAGCTCGATTTGAAACTCAACTTGGCGGTGAGGCGGAAGACCAGGTAATTCCTCAGGAAATACCTCGGGAAAATCGCGCACAATAGGGATGTCTTCAATTCTCTTCTCTTTCGTTGATGTGTCAGTAACGAGTGCTAAAATGGCAGTGTGGCCCTTTCGCAAACACTTCTGGGCCTTAAGGAAAGAGATGATGCCTTCGACAGCACCACTCTTGTCGCCACGAATCATGAGAGGTTCTTCACCAGAACGAGGAATGCAGATGATTTTCTCCTTGCAAACAATCTCCGCTTGATGATGAGATAGCCAATCCATCCCAATAACAACGTCGAAACTACCAAGTGTGATAGGAATGAGATCGATAGAGAAAGTCTGACCAGCTAAGACGAGGTTACAACCTTTAACTATGTGTGTGGCTTCAAGACTTTTACCGTTAGCTAGTTCTACCGTGTGTTTGGTGTTTAGAAGTGTTGGAGTGCGCTTAAGCATTTGGCTAACTCTTAAGGACACATAACTAGTATCGGCACCCGAATCAAACAAAACAGTAACAAAGTAGTCATCCAGAAGAACTTACCCATCACAACGTTGGGATCGTTCCTTGCATCACCCAGACCAATCACGAACGCACATTCCCTGGCTCTATTGCCCTCATTGTTTCCCCCATTATTGTTTTCGTTCCCCTAGTTGTTGTTGTTATTCTGTTTCCGGTTCAACTGGGGACAGTTTCTCTTGAAGTGACCTTCAGCACCACACTGATAGCATTCCTTGTTACCCTGCTGTTGGTTCTGTGGAGCTTGTGGCTGCTGTTGCCGATTCTAATTCGCAGGACGTGAGCTCCTGAAATCTCTGGCTTGATGTCCAAGCTTGCTACATCTCTGACAACGATCCTTGTTGCACGGCCAGCTGTGGTGCAAACTACATTGTTTGCACTTAGGGTGATTTCCCCTGTATCCACCCTGACCTTGATTTCTAGAAAACTGCTGACTGGGGCTCATGTGTTCATCTGTCTTTCGCCACTGGGACTAAGACTGAACTGGAGTGGAACCCTTTCCCGAATTTCTGTCCCACTTGCGCTTGTCATTGCTGGGAGCACTAGTAGCAGTAGTGCTAACGCGCTTGGGCAGCTTGCCCTCTTCCACCGCCTGATCGGTGAGTTGGTGCGCCAAGCAAATGACTTGCTGGATTGTGGAAAGGTTGGCCTCAAGTACAGACCCTTGGATCTCCGGGACTAAGCCCCTGAGGTATAGCTTGATCCGTCTAGATATGGGCCGTGACAAGTTAGGACATAAGTCAGCCAAGTCGTTGGACCTCTTTGTGTACGCCTCAATTTCTGATCCCTCCATCTTCAAACCTTAGTACTCTGTTTCAAGTTCCAGAATGTCGTCCAGGTGGTAGAATTTTTCCTTAATCAAATCCTTGAAGTCGCTCCAGAGGGTGGCATTTGCGTCTGCCAACCCGAGCATCTGAACTTGTGCGCTCCACCAAGAATACGCTTTCCCTTGCAACATGCCAGTAGCATACTCTACTCGTTTGCTGGCAGGGCTTTCACTCCCTCCGAATGTATATTCGATTCTTCGGATCCAGTGCAGAAGGTCGATTGCTCCTCCAGTGCCGTCGAAAGTGGGTGGTTTGCATTTCAGGAACGCCCTGAAGGTGCCCATGCGTGTTTGAGAGTGCATGGGTTGACTCCCTGATTGGGTTGCTAAGGCTTCAGCAATCCGTTCGTCAATCAAGGTCGTCAGCTGACCCTGGGTCATGTCGAGACGTACACTCATGATCTTCACACCGAAGGGACACACGTAAGAAAGGTGTCGCAAGTGCGTAAGTGTGGAGTGACAGAAAAGAGTAAGCACACAAGGTTCAAATAGCAGTTAGCACATTAACTAATGCATACTGAGAACTATCTTACCAACAATATAGCATAAATCATACCACTTATGGTGTCGAGTCTTGCACGTGGAGCGAAGCGTCGTTGTGGATTGTTGAGCACTGTACTGGTTATAGTCTGGTTTTATCAAAAACTTTTCCCTTTTAAAACCAAGTTCACTATAACCAATGGCTCTGATACCAATCTGTCACACCCCCAAAATCCACCATGCGGAGTACCACCGCTTGGAGGCGTGACATGACCAGGATTGAGCCACCAATCATATTGAACATCGTAATTAAGTGAATAAGACCAACCACAACACGATTGGTGACCAAAAGGAAGTAAACCGATTTTAGGTTAACAGCGGAAGCATAAAACATAAGTTCAAAACATAAGTCCATAGTTTATAAGTTTAAAGTCCAAAACGTAGGTTTAATAAGTTCATGAAGTTTAATCATTAAGTACGGGACGTATCAGTTCGCATCCCACAACGACCACCTCCATATGCAAGCTCCATAGCATCTAATGACCTGCAAAGCATGTAATAACGAGTTAACAACAAAGTTGAGTGAGTTCACGGTTGGTTGTCCATTTTAGAGTTGTTTCCAAAAAAATAGTTTAATCTCATTCGGCTATCCAGCCGTGGGGGTTACCCCATAGTTTGAAAACGTTTATTAGTTAACCATCCCATGTTCACCTTCCCTGGCTATCCAGCCCGGCACTTTGGCCGTGGGGAGCTGCCCCAGTATTTTAAACTACCAGACTCGTTTATCATATCGACTACTAACAAAAGAAATCGATTGTGCCCTAGCGTCGGTGTTCTATCACCACCGACGTGCCATAGTCCATTAGTACACGCCCGTCCGACTGGCACGGTGTGAGGTTTGTTAAACCTAATAGCGCTATTAACTAATGACCCGCTCGCCATAGCCTCGGCGAGTAAGTCGATACAAAAAGGGAGGGACTTCGCTGATAGAGTTCTAGTCCAGTAAGTCTAATACGTCCAAACAGGACGAGGAATTTACATTCCTGAACACGTCACAAGGACGAGGAATCCACATTCCTGAACACGTCCCAAAGGACGAGGAATCCCTATTCCTGTACCCATTCCCATTCCCACCAGGAATTTACCATGCTTTGTAGAAAAGTGTGAACTCACCTCGGTTTGCTCGGTTAGATTCTCAAATATAGCTAACAGTCAAGGTCGGTCAATCGCGTCCTAATAAGGTACGGATAACAATCAGTTTCTCATGCATAACACGTATCCTACGTACGGTTTATTTGCACATTACTTCTACCACATAACAGGCACACACTTTAACGATTTATGCCCATATATACTTCCCATCCATTCCCCACTCATAAGCAAATATACAATAATGCATATAACACATATAACATGTTAGATCATTCACAGATAGCATACTTGACATTTAGACGCGCAAATCACAACTTATGTCATTTCAGCATTAATATTCAAAACCGGCTGTTTTCGGACATTTTAATAAAATAGTTAAACTATTCCAAAAATTCCCAAATTTTTACAAGATGTCTTAAACGTTCCATATTTTATTGTGTAAAAATATCAGGGTCCGGTTCTTTACCAATATTTTATAAAAATTCATATTCCGGACTGAACTCAGATTTATGTATTTCTGACCACAGTCCACGGAACAGTTTATTAAAAATTCATCGAGTGTCCGATTTACGAAATTCCAGTGGGGTAATTACAAATGCATCGGTTTTCATCTACTGTACAAATTTCATGGTCCGATTCATCACAAAACTCAGGTTATGACTGAAAGTATGACACCCATTTATTGCTGTCAAAATTCAGCTTAAGTTGCTGTTACAAATTAACACTTTAAAAATAGTAAACGGAGTCCAAAAATTACGATTCCGGTGCCATTAGAACCGTATTTCATAATAACATATTTTAGATTCAAAATATCGGTTTTTCGTTGAGTTTAAGGCCTGTTTACAGCCAACTGAAGTCGGCTGTAAAACCGGGACAGATTCTGTTTTCACACTCTAACTTACTAACTTGTGTTCGGTTGATTCCGTTAATCACGTTTAATGACCACAACAACATCACACATTAATATTAATCAGTAAAACATCAGATAATCAACCAATAATCATAATCACACAAGATATACATGATTTACACTAATATTCATCCATTAACCACCTTGTTCATCACTTTAGTAGACTTTTAGTTGGTGATCTTATATGTTAGTGATTTTCAACCGACGAAACTCTTATTAACCACTTTAGAATAGATCAAGAAGGTGCTTAGAGTCACTTACTACTAGCTCGAGGCTAGGGAAGAAACTAGGCGAAAAACGAGTGGTTAAAAGCAACGTGGGGAGGTCCTTGACAATCCGCAAGCACCGGGCTTCCTCGTACGCGATCCTTCACACTTGTATATGCTTGGAATGGCAAGATCAAAGCTCGAAAATGGATGGATGTGGGTGTGTGGGTTCAGCCGAGGATATGGGCAAGAGGGAGAGAAAGAGTGAAGTTTTTGCTAAGTGAATGAATGAATACAAAGCCTTATGGTCCAACTTATAGTCCAATTCCACTAATACCCATTGGATCTTATGTTCTCTTGATATGAGGCACAAGGATTAAAATATTCAAGGTTTGTAAGATGGTGTCCCCTATGGGGAACCGAACTCGTTAGGGGGGGGGGGTATTCGGTTTGTTTTGAACTAGATGATTAAGCATTAGTTGTTAAGTTAGGAGGTTAAGACTAGATATTAGTGTGTGGTGAATTATAACGGGTGTTAGGGTATTCGGGGACCCTAACTGGCTCAGAAAAAGAAAACAATGTCATAGACAATATTTTTAGGTTCCGGGTAAAGTCCGGTTGTTCGGTTCGGTGTTGTTCCGTTAAAGTGCTTAATTAATCCGTAAAGTGTCCTATTTATATATTTTGTAACGTTTTTACTTTCTAACACTTAGGAAAATATAACGGACTATTTAGTGACCTATCTGTGCACTATTAGTATATTAACAAATACGTGTAAGCATAACACAGATATCAGAAAGCAGTTAAGTAATTCCACACAGTCGTCAAGCACATTAATTATTATTAATAAACTGTACGGTTACATGTAAATTCGAGGGTTGTCACAACCTCGTTCCCGCTTCCTAGTTGGTTTGGAAGTATCTATCTGGGGAATGATAGAACCCGATGAACATTGATAAACCTTTGTCTTTATGAGGATTTATCTGATAGTCTCAAGGCTTGAATGTGTGCGATAAACATTACTACATAAATGTTTGTATCCATAAAGCATTGATTTTGCAAAACATAACTTTTGATTTAAACTATGGTTTATTCAAAGACATTGTTTTATACATGACATTTGGTTACACGTGACATTTGATTATAGATGACTTTATACCTATGGTTTTAGTAAAGACTTTGTATTCACCATATAAGACATTGGTTGTTGTCTAACATTTGATTATACAAGACATGGTTTATACGTGACATTGTACATTGTTTATACGTGACATTGACATTGGTTTGACATGACATTTTTGGTGGTTATTTGGTAAGTGATTTAAATAACGACGCATGTGTAATATGATAAAAGCATGGTGGATACGCCGCTGGTACTTCCTATATATAAGTGCTTTTATGATATTACATATCGTAGCGTTATTTAAACCACTTCGACAGAAACAAAGACATGATACATTTTATGCAAAGACATGACATATTGTTTACAAGACATTGTTTTAATGACATACTTTACACAACTCATTTTTACTTGGTTAATTATTTAACCATGCATTATTCTTTTATATCATCTGATTTTTTGATTGATTTTCACATGATTTATAAAAGAAAACATTTATTAAGGTTCATGACTACTTTTTCTTAAACACTTCTTTTAACATACAAGTCATGAATCTTCAATAACAAAACCTATGTATCTCACAGGCATTTTTATGCTGACATACCTATTTTCACATGTGTTTCAGGAGCTGATATATGATGACGATCGTGATACACTTAGGCGGACTTGGGCCTTAGTGACTTAAAAGTATGAAAGACAGTTTAATTCATGTTATGTTCTGTAAATTCCAAGACAATGTAAACATTTTAATTAATAAAACCAAACTTTAAGTTCCATGTGTTATGAAACAATGATCCTGTTACGACACTCCCCGATGTTTCCGCCGCGGTTTGTTGTTTTAACGTGGTCGGGATGTGACAACAGGTCTTGTCGAGTGACAACTAGGTTGAGTAATTATAAGATATAAGCAAATGTAAAAACTCTTAATACTGTGATTATAACAAATGTGTTTTTGAACAACTGAATCAACTCACCAGTATTTCCTGCTGACCAAATGTTTTTAAAACGCGTTACAGGTGATTACAGTAGATCAGAATAAGAGTTGTGATACGGCACCAAAAAGGCTTAAAGAAGTGGCTTATTTTATCAATTAGATTAAATTAAGAAAAGTTGTTTTATGTATTCGGGTTTATCCCATATTAAAGCTACCTTTGTAAAAATTGAGTTTATTCCCATCTGTTTAATAAATAAAATCCGGTGTTTCAAAACTCTGGTATTTTCCTAACTCACGGTCCTGATGAAAATTTCTGCTGCAATATTTTCAAAATAGCCACCAGTACCACTTGACTGTTCACGGCTCTCGTTCAGGGTGTGGCCGGGGGTCGTGACAATATATAGAAACGGGATCAGGAGAAAACGCCTAAAAGTGTGAAAACGGTGAGAACGGATCCTGGTCGTATACGTGGCACGCGATATAATGAAGGCGGGGGGGTTTTTCTGTCCTTTTATATTCTTTTTTTCCAATGCGTCTCCCAACACCGCTTAATTTTTGGCGTGTAAGATTTTTTTGGCGTTTAGTTATATTCAATAATTACCTTGCGTTTTATTGTTTTTTAGATCTGCCTCGATGAATTAATCATTCTTGTGTTACATTGTAAATGTTTTGGCGCTTATGGCGTTCCCAAATTCACTAAAATCAATTAATAATTTTAACATCTTTGCGTCCATGACATTCCCAAATTCATTATATACCTTTCACAATTCAAACTCTACAAATTTATAGGCGTTTTTGTAGATTTCACCAGTTGAATTAATCCCATATATGCAGACCAAGATGATAAAATACACTAACTAAAACACAAAAAAAAAATAGTTTTTATTATTTGGCGTTTTGTATTTAATGCCTTG
Source organism: Helianthus tuberosus (assembly GCA_030545235.1). NCBI lineage: Eukaryota > Viridiplantae > Streptophyta > Magnoliopsida > Asterales > Asteraceae > Helianthus > Helianthus tuberosus. Next base: position 1,846,430 of record CM060446.1, on the reverse strand, counting down.
TGTGACATTTTGTAACTAATGGGAGAAATATAGTATTTTATTATTTGAAAAAAAAAACACAAAAGAAAAAAAAATAAAACTCCTCGTCAGAAGGAACTTTGTCTGAGAAGTATCCATCACTCCCCTCATCTTCGTCTTCCGATTCTTCTTCCAGTCTCTCATCCAAGTCATCACTTTCACTTTCATTGGCTTCTTATTCTTGAAGATTTTGTAACACCCCGAAAACGGGTTTGGTAATCAAACCACGTTAATACTAAAAGACGGGTAAAGTACCGTTAGTGGTAAAATTAACCCGGTAAATATTAGGATTTAAATAAATAAACTTAATATGAAATAAAAAGTGAACAAAGGCTTTTGAGGAAATAAAGTTTATAAAAGGCCCGAGTTAACGGGACTTAAAATAAACTGAGTCGTAATTTCCCCGAACCCACTAAGTTAACTAGGAATGTTTAACCTAGTTAAGAAGTGGGAATATTGTTAGAAATAATTAGGTTGTGTCCTACTTAATAACAAACCAAACATGAGGGGCTAAAGTTGGACAACTTGAAAGTTAAATTATAAAAAGAAATTTAAAACAAAACACACACTTAGTGTGTGTTCTGTGAACGAGCAGGAGAGCTCCCATGGAGCCAAAACCCTAACTCACGCAAAATCATCAAATTGAAAGGCTGGACGAAGCTCAAATTCACAATTGAATGTGAATTAATGATCACCCAAGCTAGAGGATCATAAGGTATGTAAAATTTTGATGATTTGTGAAGTTGTGAAATTTGAAGAAACATCATAATCGCGAATTATGTATGGATTATAGAAGCTATGGCTGAATTAGTGATGTATACTTGCTTAGGAACAAAACCCTAAGTGAATTTTTTTACATATGATGCTATGAATTGAATGTTTAGATGACTTACCACACTAGGATAAGTGGCTTTTAATCATTTGATGAAATTGATGATATAATTATGATTAGAATCATCATACATGACATTAATAAGAAGATACTTGAACAAATTATGTGTTTCAGTACATAATCGTACTTGCTATGAAATGGGTTTTGTATGAAGAGATGAAAGTGATGATATAATTATGTTAAAATGATGTTTGATATCATCATGTGTTAAATTAATTGATATTGTGTCAATTCGATGACTTATGATTCCAAAGAAGCTGGTTAATAAAGTGGTTAAACCGGAAGCATAAGAAGGATGCTTACCGGATATTGACAAAGTACTAAAACGAGTAGTTAAGCTACATCATGTAATTCTTACGTTAATAGGCAGTTTGACTTTAAAAGTCAAACTGACCAACGATATGATCGAATGATAAATTCGACATAAAACCCGTAAGATGGAATAGTCGTGATTGATAATGACTAAGCTAACCATCTTACGAATTATGATGATAGTTTGACGCTTGACAAGCTAGGTGGAAGCTTGGGAAGGAAGCGGGTCAAATGAATCAAATATGAAGGAAAAACATAATTTTGATGCAAAGTAAGTAAAGCTTACACCTTTTATTGAATACCTATTTGTTTTATAGGTTATGAATAATATAAAGTCATGTTTGAATTATGATGTTCCGACGCGACATGATACGGGTCGGAACAAAAGATAATAATAAACCATGTTTAATGGTTAAAAAGGAATAACACGATTATTCAGTCATGTCACAACCCTCAAATTTACATGTAACCGTACAATTTATTAATTAAAGTGTTTGACGACTGTGTGGAATCACTTAACTGCTTTCCGATATCTGTGTTATACTTACATGCGCATGTTAACATACTAGTAGTATACAGAAAAGTTACTAAAAAGTCCTGTGTACTTTCCTGAGTATTGAAAAGTAAAAACATTACAAAAATATATAAATAGGACGCCTTACGGATTAATTAAGCAGTTTAACGGAACAGTTCGAACCGAACAACCGGACTTTACCCGGAACATAAAAAAAAATAATGTCAATGACATTGTTTACACCTTTCTGAGCCAGTTAGGGTCCCCGAATACCCTAACACCCGTTATATATTACAACACACATAATACCCTTATTTATTTCCTATCTTATCTAACTAAATGCTTAACCATTAGTTGAAATCCAACCCATTTACCCCCCCCCCCCCTTGACCGAGTCGGTCACCACAAGGGTGACAAATTTTGTCCTTGATCAATTATTATAATCCATATGCCCATTATCTAGAAGACACAATATTTAGTGGGTAATGGGGTTACATGGGTTATAGATGAACTTATAAGATCACTAACTTATTCATTCAACACTTAACAAATTTTTCCACTCTTTCTTTCCCTCTTTGTTGCTTACGGCCGAGAACCAAGCCCCACCCACATCCATTTTCCATTTTGATCAAGGCATTTTAATAACATACAAAGGTGAAGGATCACGTATAAGGAGGCTCGGCGCTTACGGATTGCCAAGGACCTCACCACAATGCTATTAACCACCCGTTCTTCGTCTAGTTTCTTCCCTAGCCACGAGCTAGTAGTAAGTGACTCTAAACACCCTATTGATCTTGTCTAATGTGGTTAATAAGAGATTCGTCGGATAAAAATCATAAACACTTAAGAACCTAACATAAAGTCTTGGACAAAAGATGAATAAGTTGGATAAAGAAAAGTTATGTGTGTAAATCATGTAGATCTTGTGTGGTTATGATTATTGATTGATTATCTGATGTTTTGTTGGATAATATTGAGGTTTGATGTTGTTTTGATCACTAAACATGATTAACGGAATCAATCGAACACAAACTAGAAAGCTAAAGACTAAAAACCGAATCTGTCCAAGTTTTACAGCCAACTTCAGTTGGCTATAAACAGGTCATAAACTCTACGAAAAACTGATATTTTGAATCTAAAACGTGTTATTATGAAATATGGTTCTAATGGCACCAGAATCGTAATTTTTGGACTTCGTTTACTATTTTTAAAACGTCATTTCGTAACAGCAGCTAGAGCTGCATTTTTCTGCTGAAAATATGTGTTTTGTTTTCTGTCATAACTTGGGTTCTGTGTAGAGTTGGATCATGAAACTTGTACTGTAGATGACCACCGATGTATTTATAATTACCCCACTGGAATTTCGTAAATCGGACGCACGATGAATTTTAAATAAATTATCCCGTGGACTATGGTCAGAAAAATATGAATCTGAGTTCAGTCCGGAAAATGAATTTTTATAAAATATTAGTAATGAACCGGACCCCGATATTTTTACACAATAAAATTTGGAACGTTTAAGACATTCTGTAAAAATTTGGGAATTTTTTCAATAATTTAACTATTTTATTAAAATGTCCAAAAACAGCCCGGTTTTGAATATTAATGCGGGAATGACATAAGTTGTGATTTGCGTGTCTAAATGTCGAGTATACTATATGTGAGTGATCTAACATGTTATATGTGTTACGTGCACTATCGTATGTTTGCTTATGAGAGGGGAATGGATGGGAAGTATTTATGGGCATAAACAGTTAATGTAATGCATGCTATGTGATAGATACATGTAGAAACTTTGTGCTCTATTTGAAAATCACTAAATGACTAACTGGTAAATCATACTAGGATGTGATTGACCGACCTTGACTGTTAGCTATAATTGAGAATCTAACTGAGCAAACCGAGGTGAGTTCACACACTTTCTAAGGCATGGGATTCCCGGTGGTTTGGGAATGGGTTAAAGAATTAAAACTAAATCTACATATCCTCCTTGGGTAGGATATGTACGGCCATCCTCCATAGAGTGGATGCCATTATTAATCCTACGAATTCTCCTGGTGCAGAATACGTACGTTCGTCCTCCTGGTGCAGGACAACAACCTTAAAACTAGCTAGACAAAACTCTATCATGAAGTCCCTCAATTTATATCGACTTAATCGCCGAGGCCAATGGCGAGCGGGTCATTAGTTAATAGCGCTATTAGGTTTAACAAACCTCACACCGTGCCGTTCGGGCGGGCGTGTACTAATGGACTATGGCAAACTGTCAGTGATGATAGACACTGATGTAGGGCACAACTATTGTTCGTAGTAGTCGATATCATACCGTCTAGTAGTTCACACGGGGAAAGCCCCCACTGATTATGGTTATGGTTTGGGTAATGAAAAAGGAACTGGTTAAACTTACTTTCAACCACGGGGTAACCCCCACGGCGATTAAGCCAACGAAAGTCAAACCACGTTTTTTTCAAAAACAACTTAAAACTAAACAACCAAACGTGAACTCACTCAACTTTGTTGTTGACTAGTTGTTACATGCCTTACAGGTCGCTAAACGCTGGAGCTTGCACGAGGAAGGAGTCGTTGTGGTGTACGGACTGTTATGTTCCGTGCTTATCATTTAAATCCTTATGAACTTATTAAACTTGCGTTTTGAACTTTAACTTATAGACTACGGACTTATGCTTTTGGATTTACTTTTATGCTTCCGCTGTTTAAACTAAACATGGTTAACTAGCTTTGGTCACCAATCGTATTGTGGTTGATCTTATTTACTTAATTACGATGTTCAGTATGATTGGTGGCTCGATCCTGGTCACGTCACGCCTCCAAGCGGTGGTACTCCGCATGGTGGATTTTGGGGGTGTGACAAGTCATGCAATGACTAATAGACAATGAGTTTTGAATGGTTACCTTATAGGGTAAACCAAAATAAATAATAAGGGTAAAACGGCAATTTGGTCATGCGTTGACGATAACCGTTAGTGTTTGAAAGAAACCTTATGGCATATGCCATGATGAGTCAAAAGAATTAAGAAGTGAAATTATAAGTAATGTGATCGTACGGTCTAAAACGGAACGGGTTATATAGATGAGATGACGAATAATACAATCTCACAAGGATAAAAAGATATGTAGACTAAACGAGTCAAAAGGTGAAGATGTCACCATTTGACGATAACAACTAATCATTGTTTGTCAAGTATAATGATTACAGGAATAAATAGCGTGTGGAATATGTTTTGCTATTAACTAGCAACTTAATTGAGGAAATACTAAACGGGTCAATATGTTGATCCGAGCCAGGTATGTATAATAGGTCAACTCCACATTTAGAATTTGAGGTTCTATGAGAGTTAGACAAAGTAAAAAATGGACATTTGGTTACCTTAATAGGTAAACCGAATGATTTAAATTATAGTCATTGTGTTTTGAAAACATAATGATTTTTCAAAAAAGATCATAGTTAAAAAGTGGGATTTTGGTCAAACATGCCTTTAAAAATCCTACATCGTAAATGAAAGGCTAAAGTGGACCAAAAGCCCTTGATCGATAAATTAAGCAAACGACCTTTACGGGTTGTTTAGAAATATGCTTTTTGATCAAGTGAATCCGTAGAATAAGTATAAAAGGAAAAGATATGAAACTTTTGAGTCAAATGACTCGAAATGACTCTTTTCCGTAAAAAGACAAACCGAGGGGTATAACTCGGCATGAAAAGTTCATCACGTTAAATCCACCACAAATATAGTTGTGGTGGAAGAACAATTGATAAGTAAATGTGTAAATATGATACTAGCAAGGAATGAGTATGATTTACGCTTAAAAATGCTTAAATTCCCTTAACGGGTCAAATAAGTAAATAAGGAAAAACGGGTTAAGAATGCATAAAAACCCATGATTTTGAACCTTGTATAATAGGAAATAATTATAACAGGAAGTTAATGAGAATTTGAATATAACAAACATGTTTTTTTGATAAAATCATGAACGAGTCAAAACTCTATAAACGATTATAAAGCCGAGGGCTTGAAAATTTAGAAAATTGTTAATCTGAATGTTGTCTTTCAACTCCATGTGATGGAGAATCGATTTACAATCACGTAGGAAGAAACAGATCGTAAAACGGATCAAAATCGAGTGAGTTATGACCAATTAAGTCGGATTTTGGTTTGCTGAGAATATGCAGCACCAGAATCAAACCATTCTGTCAAAATCGACCCCTCGCGTCGTGCGACGGAGGTCAGCTAGTTTGGTCACGGCCCGCGACGTGTGTTGCATCACGCGACAGAAGATCTAAATGTCGTCGCGTCACGCGACGGCTTATAAATCCTGAAATTTGTTGCTGAACTTGTTTTTTGCATGTTTCGACTCGCGCACTACAGCTTATAAATCCTGAAATTTGTCGCTGAAACTTGTTTTTTGCATGTTTCGATTCGCGAACTTGTTTAGGAATGTTTTAAACGTCAAATGACTAACCTATTTCATGTCTTTATGAAATGTAGGTATACTATACGGTACTGGATGACGATCAAGCTCAAAGAAAGACCTAAAACGATCAATATTCAAGCTTCCGCGATACATTTCTTCATCACATTTTAAACCACGATATCAATGTATGATGTTGTAATGTTTTAACAAGCTCGTAGTTTCAACTGTATTTGTAGACTATAATACACAATTATGATCGATGTTTATATGTAGATCGTATAAATCAAGTATGGGTCTTACAGATTTTGAAGCCTCCATTTGAACATGTCCTGCATCAATGCCAATTTTATGTTCATGTCTATGTTCAACACATGTGGCGTTTTGTAACTCCTCAAGGAACCCAAGACCCTGCTTGGTCATGATGTCTTCAAGCATGTAGTCTTCCTACGCTCCGTTGTCACATATAACGGTGACCATGTCTGTATCTTCATCAAAACACCATGATGTGATGACTGGGTCCATTTTTGCATTTACTTTGTTTGGTCCAAATTTTCTGGTTAATCTTCTTATAACCTTATGTGTTTCATCACATTCGTTATCAAGAGGGATGTCAAGTCATAGGATCCCCCTCTGTACATCTTCTTCCATGTTCAAAATGGCTTTGATTGTTTTAACAAACACTCTTCTTATGTTGGCAAAACGTAACACGAATCTTCTGCTCCTAAGGGTGTATCTCCATGAAATGATGGTTGCCATTTTGGCGTTTTGGTTAAATTTGGCGTTTTTAGTATGATCAATGGAAGTGATGATGGAAGCGATGGTAACGTCGTTTATATAATGATGTTTTCGGCGTGTAGTTTAAGAGAGAATTTTTTGTAATAAATGTGAATGTCTTTCAGTTACTGTTTGTTCCATCTACCTGCTGAGTCTGCAATGCGTTTTATTATTAAGCTTTGGCGTTTTGTATTAATGATGTATTGGTCGTTTTGAATGGCGTCTTGCTCATTAGTTTGGCGTTTTGAATTTGAGCAGTAAAAGACCTTTTTACCCTTAATGAAGCACGTTCAAGTAATAAAATTGATGTCATTTACGAAAACGCCACCACGCCAATCTAGTCCATAGATTGTTTTGATCTGACGATCCATAAGCGTTCTCACCGTTCCCACATTTTTCACCGTTTTCCCTTAATCCTGACCCTATATATATATATATATATATATATATATATATATATATATATATATATATATAGGGGATGGATCATGAGAAAACTAGTTTAAATGAGAAAACCAAAAAACTAACCAAAAAAACCTAAAAACATACCAAAAAATTTTTTTTTTTTTTACAATTTTTTTTTTAAAAATCGCTACTTTTTATGTATGGAAAAAAAATTTCAAAAAAAATTTTTTTTTTTTGTACTGCAAATGTGCACTAATACATAAAGCGTAAACCACTTAACCCACCCCCCACCGACACCCCCCAAAAACCTAAACCCCCCACCTCCCAAAAACCTAAATTCACCCTCCCACCAAAAGCCTAACCCCTCCCCCCACCCCCCAAAAACCTAAACCCCCCACCCCCCCACCCTCCGAAAACCTAAAACTAAACCCTAAACATAAACCCGAAAAAAACCTAAACCCCCCCACCCCCACCCCCCAAAAACCTAAACCCCCCCTCCCCCCCACACCCAAAAACCTAATCCTAATCCTAAACCTCCAAAAAAACTAACCCTAAAAGCTAAACTAGACTCAAAAAGCTAATTTTAAGCATGTAATGCAATAAAAAAACCTAAACCCCCCCACCCCCACCCCCCAAAAACCTAAACCCCCTCCCCCCCCCCCCCCACCCAAAAACCTAATCCTAATCCTAAACCTCCAAAAAAACTAACCCTAAAAGCTAAACTAGACTCAAAAAGCTAATTTTAAGCATGTAATGCAATTGTAGTACATGTTATATTGCACATGTGCACTACTATAATAATAGTATTGAAAACAAGACGACACCATAAATCTTTTTTTATGTCATAAAAAATATGCTCGAATATACTTGAATGAAAGATACAAAAATTTGTGATCTTATGGTGCCATTTTTGTTTTAAAATGATAACGTATGGAGAAATGGGAAATGTTTGAAAAGTTATATATTTTTTTCCAATTTTACCCCTCCTTCATTAAAAGTCCCCCCTCCTTCATTAAAAGTCTCCCCCCTCCTTTTTAGTGCTTTTTTGGTTAGTTTTTTTGTTTTCTCATTTATATCTAGTTTTCTCATGATCCTCTCCCTATATATATATATATACACACACACACATAAGGGTCAGTTCAAAGGAAAACCACCCTAGTTGCGAAAATCATGAGAACTGTGTTGGATGAATGAGAGGATGCCACCTCATATCTACACATGTCTTATTTCAAGGGTACTATTGTAATTTACCTTCATGACACCTTTTTCAATCAGATGTCATTTCTCACCCACTTTTTATCTCTCTCTCTCTTTTCAAAATGTGCAGACCATTTCTTTACCCCGTTTCTCTTTCAAAATGTGCAAAGAGTTTCATCTTTCACCATCGAATTTTAGTACATAAGGAAACAAACCCAAGCCAAAACTCAAACTAAACACACACACATAAACACACATCTGGGTTTCACCAAAACCACCACCGGTGGGGGTGGTTCTTGGGGCAGAGGGGGGTGTTTCTAGTGGTGGCGGTTGGTGAAGGGGGTGGTTGTGGTGGTTGGTTAGAGGCGACGGTGGGTGAAGGGTGCTTGCGGCGGCGCTAGATGGTGGGTGGAAGGTTGGTTGTGGTGGTGGGTTGATGGCGACGGTGGGTGAAGGGTGGTTGTGGGGGCGACGGCAGGAGTGGGTGGTTCGACCTTGTTTGTGACCGGTAGTGGTGGTGTGGGACACGCGACCTTTTTTTGTGACCCACTGAACCACCCTCACTCTCTTCCACGCACCGCCGGTGGTGCCGATGGTGCCCGGTGGCGTTGGTGTTTTTTATATTTTTCAGTCGGTTTTTTTTGCTGGGGGTCCTGGTGGTCCAGGCTGTGCATGTGGTGTTTGTTTCATCCCGAGTGGTGCCGGTGGAGGCGGAGCTTACTTTTCACCGATGTCCAGTGACCCTGAGGTTAGTAGATCAATTTGATTTTGTTTGATGTTTCTGATTTTTTTTCCCAGCTTTCCTCCACTTATTTGTGTTTGGTGGAGTTTGTTTAGGCTTGACTCAGATTTGGGTGTTGATTTCTTTTTGTGTATTTAGTGTATTTTATCATAGCAGTTTTTACAGTTTCTTTGCTTGGTGGAAAACATTTTTCTTGGCAGTGATAGTTCAAAACATTTTTTTACGACAATTGTTGACGATTGCGTGGCAAGGATGGGGGAGGGTAGGTTTTTGACCCGCCACCCCACTTTGCAGCCATGATTTCTGGAAACTTTGAGCCAAACCCTTTTTTTCAAGATCCACACATGGTTTTGATTTTTGTTTTTGGTTTTTATATTTTTTAGTCGATGATGATAAGTATCAACTTATCTAAGACATCTATGAGTCGCGATTTTGGGTGAGTTCATTTGTTAAGATTCTCAAATTTCTTAAACCCGAAATCGGGGTCGGGGCGTAAAAAGATGTTTGCCGTAAAAAAATTCAGCGTAAAAAATGTTTGGCGTAAAAAAATTTAAACCCGTAAAAAAATTTGGCGTAAAAAAATGTTTGGCGTAAAAAACTTTTTGCCGTAAAAAAAATGTTTAGCGTAAAAAAATTTGGGCGTAAAAAAATGTTTGGCGTAAAAAAAAATTTCGGGTCGTAAAAAAAGTTTAAAACCGTAGCGTAAAAAAAGTTTAAACCCGGGGTGTAAAAAATTTTAAAACTGGGTCGTAAAAAAAGTTTTAAAACCGGGTCATAAAAAAAGTTTAAAATCGTGACATAAAAAATGTTTAAACCCGGGGCGTAAGAAAAGTTTAAAACCAGGGTGTAAAAATTTATAAACCCGGGGCGTAAAAAAATTTAAACCCGGGGCGCAAAAAAATTTAAAACGGGTCGTAAAAAAAGTTTAAAAAAACTATAAAAATATGCTTTTTAAAATCTATAAAAAAATCTGTTTTTATAAAAAAATCTTATTTGTATGAAAGAGGAGAGAGACAAAGACTTTTGTTATTTGATTTTGACAATAGACAAATGACCATAATACCCTTATCACAATAAAATATTTAAAACATAATAAAACAAAAAGATTTCAAAATGTGTTTTATTTTCTTTTAATCTCAACTATCCATCACAAAAGATCAATGGTGGATAAGTGATTTCTACGATTCTCGCAACTGGAGGTGGTTTCATTTTAGCCCATTTATATATATATATAGCAGAAGAATCCGTTAGTAACCACCATTTATTGCGAGAACCGCGATAACCAATGTGGACACAATCAAAAATATCTAAAAAATCTAAAAAACGAAAAAAAAATTAATATTTTTTTATAAAAATCGCTACTTTTCGTTAATAAAAAAATTGATACCAAAAATAGCGATTTTAATAAAAAATTCTTAAATTTTTTTTTGAGTGTTTTTTAGATTTTGAAGATTTTTTTAGGTTTTTTAGTGGTTTAGCTTTATGGTTTGGTTTTTAACATTTAGCTTGGGTGGAGGGATGGGGGTTTAGGTTTTTGAGGGGTGGGGGGTGGGGTTTTTTTTTTTTTTTTTTGGAGGGGGGGGGGGTTAGATTTTTTAGGTTTTTGATGGTGTAGTGGGTTTATTTTGTTGTGTTCATATTGGTTCTCGCAATAAAGGTGATTCTCGCATGAACCCTACCCTATATATATATATATATATATATATATATATATATATATATATGGTTGAGTTTATTTTAGAACTCTAAATAACTACAGAACTTTCAGAACTCCTAATAAACAATCATTTTATATATAAGTTTTTGTATTTAGGATCTTTTTATCATCTATTATATGTATTTCTTTGATTACATACTTGTTAAAAGTAGTTTACATATGTTTAATTGCCAAAATTATATATATGTGTCATAACTAATTACATATATGTAAAAAAACTAGTTTACATATGTGTAATTATAAAATTACATATAAAAAATTATAAAATTACTCTTAACATATATGTAATCGTAAAAATACACATAATAAATGATAAAATTATCCTAAACATAAAAATATATAAATAAAAAGATTGTTTATTAGGAGTTCTGTAAATATTTATGGTTCTGAAATGATCATGGCCCTATATATATATATATATATATATATATATAGGGGAAGGTTCAAATGAAAACCACTAGTTATTGTGAAAACTCGAAAACTAATTAAAAACGCCAAAAAAAAACATACCAACTTTTTTTTCATACCAATTTTCGCCATTTTTTATATATAAAAAATTTCAAAAAAATTTGTAGTGCACATGTGTAATACTACACATGTGTATGTGTACTACACATGTGTATTATTACACATGTGTACTACAATTTTTTAATTTTTTTTGAAATTTTTTTTTCATATAAAAAAACATGCGGTTTTTATAAAAAAAATTGGAAAAAAAAATTGGTGTGTTTTTCAGGTTTTTTTTAGTTAGTTTTCGAGTTTTCACGTTAAAAGTGGTTTTCATTTAAACATTCCCCATACATACATACATATATATATATATATATATATGTATTGTCAGGATTTAGAGAGAATGGTGAAAAAAGTGAGAACGGTGAGAACACTTTTGGTGGTGACATGTGGCATTGATGTTAAATTACACTAAGGGGTAATATTGTTAAAAAAACACACTCACGTGAACTGGGTGTTTAAATAAAACGCCATAACAAAAAAAAACTTTTTTTTTTGAGCTATAATTTACAACAGCTCAAAAAACCATTTTTTGAGCCATATAGCTGAAAAAATGCCATAACTCCCAGTTAACGCCACGCCAAAAAAAAAACTATTTTTTTGAGCTATAATTTACAACTGCTCAAAAAAACCATTTTTTTAGCCATATAGCTCCCATTAAAACGCCATAACAAAAAAAAAACTATTTTTTGAGCTATAATTTACAACAGCTCAAAAAACCATTTTTTTTAGTCATATAGCTCAAAAAACCCCATAGGCTCCCACTTAAAGCGCCACGCCAAAAAAAAAAAACTATTTTTTGAGCTATAAGTTATAACAGCTCAAAAAAATCATTTTTTGAGCCATATAGCTCCCATTAAAACGTCATAACAAAAAAAAAAACTATTTTTTGAGTTATAATTTACAACAGCTCAAAAAACGCAAAAAAAAAAAAAAACTATTTTTTTGAGCTATAATTTACAACAGCTTAAAAAAAACCATTTTTTGAGCCATATATAGCTCAAAAAATTATTTTTTTTGTGTCTAACTGCCTAAATTAATATCTTTTGAGCTCAGAAAAATCATAATTTGTATTGTAAAAACGCCATAAAACACACTGTTCAGAAAAACGCCATAAAACACATAGTTCAGAAAAACGCCATGAAAATAACTAGTTAAAACGTCATAAAAACACTTAGTTCAGAAAAACGCCATGAAAATACGTAGTCTAAAACGCCATAAAACACTTAGTTCGGAAAAACACCATAAAACCCAGTTAATTTTTTTTTCGAAAAGTATATCAATTGTATACTCGTTGGAAAGATAAAAAAACGCTGAGTTTTATGGTGTAATTTTTTTCAAAAAATAATCACGTATAAAAAAGTTATTGTCGTTTAAATATGATGGGGAAAATGACATTTGATTGGCATGTGCACCTTTGTTTAGATCTTCCTATTTTACCCCTCCTGGAAATTCCAATGCCCCTATTATTTACAAAAATGTCACCGCACCAATCTTAGCCACAAACCACTAAGATCTTGTGGCTGAGAATCGTTCTCACCATTCTCACACTTTGAGACGTTCTCTCCTTATCCTGTTCCTATATATATATATATATATATATATATATATATATATAGGGGACCGCTAAAATGAAATCATCCCCAGTTGCGAGAATCGCGAGAACTCTCCTCCACCAATCAGGCTATGACACACATTCACTATTATTTTAAAACATAAAGGGTAATATAGTAATTTACTCAATATGTCAAATCTCTTTCAAAGTCTTCACTCTTTCTCTCTCTATCACACATCAAAAAAATCAATCAGTTTCTCTCTTTTCTCTCATAATTTGTTTTTTTTTTTTGTCTTATTATATTTATTTTTTTATTACCTTTTTTATCTTATTACATTATTTGTTTTTTATTAAAAATCAAAATTTTTTATTAAACAAAATTTTAAAATCAAATTTTTATCAAGATTTAAAAAAAATTACGAGCCGTTTTTTAAGCCCCGTTTCTACACCTCGTTTTTACGCGCGATTTTTTTACGGGCCGTTTTACGCCCCGTTTTTTGCGTGTCGTTTTTTTGCCCGTTTTTTACGCACCGTTTTTTATGCCCCGTTTTTACGCTCCGTTTTACGCCACATATTTACGCGCCGTTTTATCACCCGGTTTTTATGAGCCTTTTTTACGCGTCGTTTTTTAACGCGCCGTTTTTTATATCACGTTTTTACTTTCGTAAAAAAAGTCTTTCATAAAAATAAACTTTTTTCGTAAAAAAAAGTTATCCTAAAAAACATGGCGCGTAAAAAACGGCGAGTAAAAATGGGGTGTAAAAAACTCCGCGTAATAAACGGCGCGTTAAAAACGTGGCGTAAAAACGGCGTGTAAAAAAGGGGCGTAAAAAGGGCGCGTAAAAAATCGGGCGTAAAAACTGCGCGTAAAAACGGAGCGTAAAAAAGGGACGTAAAACGGCACGTAAAAAACAGGATGTAAAAAAACAGCTCGTAAAAACCTTTTTTTTGTAAAAAATCTTTAAAAAGATTGATTTTTGTAAAAAAAAAAATCTGATTTTAAAATGTTTTTTAATAAAAAATTCTAGTGAATTACAAGTTTTGTCCTTTATCTATATAGAAAAATTTCAGGCGATGTCCTTTGTCTTTAAAATTGATGTGTTTTGCACTTTATGTTTCAAAATCCTACACGATTTATCGTTTAACCCTAACCGAGTTTATTTTTAGTGTTAGATTTCAGTTACCCAAGGGTTTTTTAGTCTTTTAACCTATAAAGGACTATATTTGTAATAAAATAAAAATAAATTTTAATTTAAATACTATATAATACCCTTATCTCACCTCCGGCACTCTCTCTCACTCTCTCTCTACCTGATATCTTCCGACACCACCTTCCGCCACAAGTACCACCGCCTGTTCTCCTCTACATCTTCTATCGTTTAACCCTAACCGAGTTTATTTTTAGTGTTAGATTTCAGTTACCCAAGGGTTTTTTTTTAGTCTTTTAACCTATAAAGGACTATATTTGTAATAAAATAAAAATAAATTTTAATTTAAATACTATATAATACCCTTATCTCACCTCCGGCACTCTCTCTCTCTCTCTACCTGATATCTTCCGACACCACCTTCTGCCACAAGTACCACCGCCTATTCTCCTCTACATCTTCTCGTTAGATTCCTTACTCAAATATAATGCCAATCTATAGCCCCTTCCAGCCCAGTTGGTTCCCCATGTGGTGGTTGGGCCGGCTTCCTCCTTGTGAGGTCGCCGGTTCGACTCCCGGCTGCGGCATATTGGGGGGGGGGGTGGTCCCAATGATGGATCGTTCCTACCGAGGCATGGTTCGATCCGGAGGGCAACCCGGTTTTCACCTAGCTGTTACCCAAGCGGTTTTTCCCGTGTGGGGGCAGTATGGTTTACGGGCGAAGGTCAGCTTACGAGACGGCCGGGGCCCAATCGAACATCGCGTCCGGAGGGCGGAGCTGACGGGGGATTGTCTTTGACAAGAACCCGGTGACACTGAGTCACATACATAGAAAGTCACCCTTAAAAAAAATATAATGCCAATCTGGTCTTACCATAATCTCAGATCCCCAAATGTCAACATTTGAAAACATCCACATCATCATAATAACATTTGTTCACTGTTCTTAAACAATTGACTAAATACTTGCAGATGCATAAAAAGCAAAACTAAAAATTATAATATGAAATAACATATAAACACTAAAACTTACATAAATAAAAAATACATATAAACGAAAACAAAAAAGAAGAGAGAAATAGTCGGTAACTTTTCAGATTTCACATGGTTAAACTACAATTTTCAAAGTGATGTTGAACTACAATTTTCAAACGTTCTCTCTTCCTCCTCCATTCAATGAAGATATTACTGTATGAAACAATTTCGGCAAAGGAAATGTGACAGACGACGGCAAGAAATGTTAGAGAGGACGACAAGTCTCCGAAACCCCTGTATTTGACTAGCGACGTCCTGGTGTAGATCATTTTCTGACCGATGATTAATTGTAAAGGAGGTTTGGTTTTGCGATGCTGCTTCAGATCTGGTTGGTGATATTTCAATAATGAACGGCGATGTGGCTTTGCGATGTTGCTTCAGATCTGGTGATTTTGTTTTCATCGAGTTGCAAGTTTTGTTTGGGGTGCCGGGGTGGTCCGGTTCAGATGGTGGAGGTGGTGCTTCACCGGAGAAGACCATATGGTAAGGGGGTGCGGTGGTAGGGGTTTAGATGGTGGGGAGTGGCCATGGCTAGGGGTGCTTAGGCTGTTCGGAGTGGGCGGCAAACCTTATCGGCAAAAGGTGATTGTCGCTCGGTAACACCACCACCAACAACTTTGACGCACGGCATTCTTTGTCGATCGGTATTTGGTTACCGATGCGGGGATGAGTATGTGTGTGGTGGGGTGGGGTCCATTCATATCTCAACCAATCACACCATTTTCCTTTTTTTTTAAATAGTTTACCACTTCACCAAGTGTATAAACCATTCCCAACACTTTTCACCAAAGATTAAACATTTTTCACTGATTGACATGGCGCGCTCTGATTGGTCGGTTTTTTGATTTGCCACTCCAAAGTGTTTAACCACTCCCTACACCCTTATGTGGTGGTGGTGGTGGTTCACGAGAGAAATAGACAGGTGATTAGAGAGAGAGAGAGAGTTGAGAGAGAAAGGGTTTATCTTTTTCATTTATATTGCCCTTATGTGAAATGACGAAATTGCCCTCATGTGTCTTGTACATGACCTAACTTAACTTTTAAAATTAACTTAGTTAGGGCTAAAGGACGTACCATGCAAGATTGTGAAACATAAAGTACAAAACACATCAATTTTAAAGACAAAGGACACCGCCTGAAATTTGCTATATAGATAAAAGACAAAACTTGCAATTCAGTCTAAAAAAATCTGTTTTTAACAAAAAACAATTAATATAATGAGACAAAAAAGTAATAAAAAACATTAAATATAAATAAGACAAAAAAAGCAAATTTACTAAACTACCATTTTGACATTAAAGTATTAAAAACATAATAAGAAAAAAAGGATTTAATATTAGTTTTAGTTACTTTTAATCTCATCTATCCATCTCTAAGATCCAATGGTTGAAAAGTGGTTCTCACGGTTTTCGCAACTCAATGTGGTTTTCATTTTATCGGTCTCATATATATATATATATATAGGGGAGCGCTAAAATGAAAACCACCCCCAATTGTAAGAACCGCGAGAACCACTCTCAACCAATCAGGAAAAGGGGTATTTTGGTCATTTACCACAAATGTCAAATATATCCTCTCTCTTCATTTAAATCACTGACTTTTTAATTACCTCTCTCCTCTCTCCTCACCCATCTCTCATTTAAATCTCTCATCTCTCATCTTTGAAATCCTATCATCTATCTCTCTCTCTAACAGTACACATCTGGATCTCAAAAGTGAAATCCCCTCCACCATCTTCATTAACCAAACCAGATCTTTGAAATCCCCAAATGTCACTCTCTCTTTGAAATCCCCAAATGTCACTGACATTTGAAATCCCCAGATGTTACTCTCTCATTGCTCAATCACCGTCTACGCCACCACAAGTGCTCCTCCACCGCCGCAACCGCCATAAGACTCCATCCCGCCACCGCAACCGCCACAAGACTCCGCCATCACTGTTACCTAGGTGGTCGTGGTGGTCGGTACAGATCAGTGCCGGTGGTGGTGGTCGGTACAGATCGGTGCGTGGGAGGGAGACGAGCGAGTGGAGGATCTGTTGTGTAACAGTCAAACAGGGTAACACCCAACCCACTTTGCAGCCTTTTACCCTGTTTATTTGGTTATTATATAGGATCATCTGGGCTTTTTTGGTTGAAGAACAAAAGAATGTGAAAAAGGTGTTGAAGATTCAAAAGGCAAAAGAAAAGACTGCCTCCAAAGCTTAGATTTTTCTCATGAGAGAGTAATTTTGGGTTTCAAGATTTTGAATCTGTAATCTGGCTGTTTGATGTTTGGGTACTTTTACTTTGTTGACAATCAAATTTGGTTCAGTCTTTTAGGTTTTTGTTTGCTTTCCAATGGTTTTATGAATTATGTTTTGGACATGTTTTCATGTTGTATTTACTTTCTTCTAAATTCCAAATTAATATCCCTGGCTCCCTGCTATTCCTTGCATTTTGAAAACAATTTGGGGTTATTGGTAAGGTTGAGTAACAGTCAAACAGGGTAAAGTAATTTGGTGATTTTTTATCAGTGAACTATGTGGGTTTGATCTGTCGGGTTGTGTGGCGATGATGAGAAAAAAAACCTAGATTTTGATGACGATGGCGCGACAAGGATGGTGGAGGGTAGGTTTTTGAACCTGCAACCCCACTTTGCAGCCTTTTGATTATCGGAAAATCTGAGCCAAACCCCGTTTTTTTTTTCGAGATACACTTTTGTTTTTATGTTGTTGGTTTTTTATATTTTTTTCCCCGGTCGATGACGATAACAATCTATCTGAGACACCTACCGAGTTTGCGATTTATGGGTGCGTTCGTTTTGCGTAAAAAGGTTTTTGTAAAAAAAAAGTTAAACTGTAAACTTTTTAACGTAAAAACGTAACACGTAAAAAGTTTAACGTAAAACATAAAAAGTTTTAACGTAAAACGTAAAAAGTTTAACATAAAACGTAAAACGTAAAAAGTTTTAACGTAAAACGTAAAAAGTTTAACATAAAACGTAAAACGTAAAAACGTAAAAAGTAAAAACTTTTAACGTAAAACGTAAAAATTTTAACGTAAAAGGTTTTACGTAAAACGTAAAACGTAAAAATTTTAACTTAAAACGTAAAAAGTTTAATGTAAAACGTAATACGTGAATTTTAACGTAAAACATAAAACGTAAAAAGTTTTACGTAAAACGTAAAAAGTTCAACGTAAAACGTAAACTTTTTAACGTAAAACGTAAACTTTATAACGTAAAACGTAAAACGTAAATTTTTTAACGTAAAACGTATAGTTTTTAACGTAAAACGTAAAATTTTCAACATAAAACGTAAAATTCTCAACGTAAAACATTTTCTACGTAAATTGTAAAACGTTAAAAACCGTGTGATAAAACGACGCCTAAACAAGGGGCGTGAATGCGGCGCATAAGAACGCCGCAAAAAAAGAAGGGACGTAAAAAAAGCCGCGTTAAAAAAACGACGCTTGAAAAAGCTGAGCGTAAAAAACGGCGTGCAAAAACGACCCGTTAAAAAACGATGCGTGAATAAGCCGGGCGTAAAAACGGAAAACATAATTTTTTAATGTAAAACGGAAAAACTTAAATTTTTTAACGCAAAACGTAATTTTCTTAACGCAAAACGTAAAGGTTTTAAGGTAAATGACGGGGCGTTAAAAAAACGACACCTGAAAAAGTCGGGCGTAAAAAGACGGCTCTTCAAATTTTTTTTAAACAAATCTTAAAAAAAATTATCATAAAAATCTGATTTCAGAAAATTATTTAACAAAAAAATCTGTCTATTAATAAAAAATAAATTAAGACAAAAAGTAATTAATGAATAGGACAAAAAAGGCAATTAAAAATAAGAGTTAAATGCCATTTTAGTCCCTGTGGTTTGGGCCATTTTGCCAGTTTAGTCCAAAGGTTTCATTTTTAACCTGTGGGTCCAAAAAGGTTTCACAGTTGCCATTTTAGTCCACTTGGTTAACTTCATCCATTTTTTCTGTTAACGAGAAGGCCAATTTGGTCATTTTGTATGTAATTATGTTAACTAAAAGGGCAATTCAGCCATATAAAATGACTGAATTGGCCTTTTCGTTAACAGGAAAAATGGATGAAGTTAACCCAGTGGACTAAAATGACAACTGTGAAACCTTTTTGGACCCACAGGTTAAAAATGAAACCTTTGGACTAAACTGGCAAAATGGCCCAAACCACAGGGACTAAAATGGCATTTAACTCTAAAAATAATATGTATAAAAAGACAAAAAAAAAACAATTTTACTTATATACCCTTCAACAATAAAATATTAAAAACATAATAAGAAAAAAAGTTTTTAATATTAATTTTAACTCAATTTCTTGATCTAATGGCTAGAAAGTGGTTCTCGTAGTTCTTATAACTGGAGGTGGTTTTCATTTTAGCAGTCCCCCATATATATATATATATATATATATATATATATATATATATATATATATATATATATATATATATATAAACGGGATTTGGAGAAAACGCTCAAAAGTGTGAGAACGGTGAGAACGCATCCTGACCCAACACGTGTCACGCGGCTTAGAGAAGGGCGGGCGAGCTTTTTTGTCCTTTTATCTTCTCTTTTTCCAGTTACGCTTTTCACAATTTTGTTTTATTTTTGGGGTTTAAGATTTTTGGCGTTAACCAAATTCAATAATTAATGGCGTTTTAATGGTTTCATTGTATTAACATTTTGGCGTTTGTGGCTTTTTTCAAATCGTATGCCACTGGACCCCCGGGGGGTCAGAAAATCTCTCTAAATGACGTTATTCAAGGCGTTTTAGACAATATGGTCCATTGTTCTATTATTTTTTATATTCATTTTGGCGTTTGTTGTATCTTGGCGTTTTACAATTGTAAAATTATATTACAACCACAGGGAAAAACTAGAAGCGAAGAAAATAAGTTAAAAATCCTAATCGGATCTCTCTTCACAATCTTCACTGTCATTAGTCTCTCTTCTCTTTAATAGTACAAGAACTGGCACCAAATATATGACGTTTTATGTAAAACTTAACAAACCCATCTGTTTGATTATTTTGCCTACTCGTCTGTTGAAGTGGCTTTTTTGTGGATGTTTGGGAACATTGATCTATGACGTGTGGGTGGGTTTTTCACTTTTTCTTCATCTTGATCTTCATCTTTATAATCATCCCACTCTTCAGTGTCATTGATCTTTTCTCCTCATCCAAGCCTTCTTCAAGAACAAAGAACACAAAATGACATACGATTGTCATCAGTATCTTTTTTCTAGAAGATTTGTCCATCTCATGCAGCAACATCTTACTGAGTTACTCTCCTCACCTAACAATCTATTCAGTGAAACTTCACGAAGAACAACACTGAATATCCAAGAAAGCATATTAGCTATCTTTTATTTTTTTAATTTTTTGGCGTTTTTACAGTGAGTGGTATTTAGTAGTATTGGCGTTTGTTTTTTTGGTTTGATTAAATGGAAGTTGCTGAGAGGTATCATTTTATAGGATGTTTTTTTGGCGCGTAGGTTATGCGGTGCATTATTATAATAAACTTTTCGTCATTTCAGTTACTGTTTTGTAATTATTGCTTTTGATAGCTTTTATATCTGTCTGTAACACGTCCCATCTTTCAAGTTTGGGGTTTTAGATTCTAATATTATAAATTATCCGCCTCTTCAATTTTACTGTTTTTGTAGTTACTGTTTCTAGTTACATTTTCAAGTTTGGTTTTTATTTTTTTTTATTTTTTATTTTTTTATTAATTGTTGGGTTTTTTATAATATTTGTCCAAAGGAATTTTATTATAGTTTGGTAGTTGTTGTGGTGTTTTATGGCCTGATGGCGTTTTGACAAGCATTTGAATGTGTGGCGTTTTTATTACATATGGCGTTGTTATTATATAACAATCAACTGAAAAAGAAAATTATTAAAATATGTATAAACAATTGATCTTCCAAATCTTCACTGTCACCAGTCTCTTTCTTCTTTTGAAGCATCTTCACTGGCTGTTTCGACTTTCGTATGATTTATTTTGATTTTTGTTTTTTGAAGTAGGTTTTTTGTCGCCTTGTGGAAGCACAAAGTCTGAAATCAGTCTCTTTTTATTGAATATTTGTCCATCTCATGCAGCAAAATGTTATTGAGTTTACACCCTTCAGCCAACAATCTTTTTGAATTTCCAATGAACGATGTTTGATTTTTTTTTACTTTTTGGCGTTTTACCGAGAGAAAAGAACGCCACTAAATAAAAGCACCTTAAAATTCTAATTTTGATCATGCTAAATCAATAATGTTTTGCTGTATGGTGATGGACAACATTGTTAATCCTCAGTTAACAAAGATGTCTGACAATGTTGTCCATCCCATACAGCTAAACTTTATTGACAACAACCCTCAATAATGTTTTTGTATGTTTTGGCGTTATAAATTGAATGGAAGTTTGGTTTTAGAGGATATTTGATGTTTGGGTTTTGGGTTTTTTGGCGTCTCTAAGACGAATGGTAGATATTAAATATGGCGTTTGGGTTTTTGTGTGTTTTAATTGAATGTCTGAGATGTTGTATATATAGGAGGTTTTTGGCGGTTTTTTTAGGTGTGATTTTATTATAATTAAGTTTGGCGTTTTATATTTAATGGCGTTTTTAGATTTAGGACGGGGTGTGCTATTGTAGGGTTAAGGCGTTAATTTTAATGGCGTTTTATTTCATGAGATGACGTTTTGTGTGGAGAAGTCAAAAGACTTTTTTACCCTTAATGAAGCGCGCCAGAGTAATAAAAGTGATGTTATTTACGAAAACACCACCGCGTCATCTATTCCATAGATTGTTTTAATTTGACGATCCAAAACCGTTCTCACACTTTCCACCGTTTTCTCTAGATCTTGACCATATATATATATAGGGGAGGGTTATCTTGAGAACACTAAATATTGCGAGAACCGTGAGAACGAATGAGAAAACCAACCAAATCCAAATTTTTTTAATACAAACCTCATTGTAATCTAAATACAATATCAAAAAAAATAATTTACAACATCAAATAATTCATTTCTCCTCTCAAAATTACTTTTATTAATTTTTTACACATGTGCAAATATAACAAATTTACACATGTGTAAATGGCAAACTTACACGTGTAAATTTTCTTTATTTACGAATTCACGTAAATTTAAATGTGTAAATTAAATTTCTAACATTGTATTCGAATAATAATATTAACTGTAAAAAAGAAATTTTGAATTTGAATTGTTTTTTACCAGGTTCTCGTGGATTTTTTATTCGTTCTCACAATATTTAGCGTTCTCATTTAAACTTTTCCCTATATATGTATATATATATGGTAGGGATCATTTTAGAACCCTAAATATTGACAGAACTCGCAGAACTTCTAATAAATAATCTTTTTAATTATATATTTTTATGTTTAGGGTAATTATATCATTTATTATATGTATTTTTATGATTACATACATGTTAAGAGTAATTTTATAATTTTTTATATATAATTTTCTAATTACACATATGTAAACTAGTTTTTTTTTATATATGTAATTAGTTATGACACACACACACACACACACACACATATATATATATATATATATATATATATAATTTGGCTATTACACATATGTAAACTACTTTTAACATGTATGTAATCATAAAAATACATATAATAAAAGATAAAAAGATCCTAAATATAAAAATACATGTATATATATAAGTGTAAAATACTTTTTGAGTCCCTGTGTTTTATAGGTTTTAACTAGTTGAGTCCAAAAGCAAAAAGTTTAAAGACCTGAGTCCCTATAAGCACTTTTCTTAACCATTTGAGTCCATATTTCTAACACAGTTAGAATTTTTTTGTTAAGTTTTGTTAAAAGACCAAATTACCCCTATAATTAAAAAACTAAAAATAAAAACTAATTGGGTAAATCTATAAATGAACTGGTCCAACACAGATTACCCATTATCTCCCCTCTCTCTCTCTCTCTCTCTCTCTCTCTCTAAATCTACATCTCTCTCATCTCTTCCTTTCTCTCTCTAAACTACCTCTATCCCCACCACCGAACCACCACTGCACCATCATCATCCATACTGCACCATTATCAGCACCACCACACCACCATCTATACTTCGCCCTGCAAGCAAGCGATCAACTAATTACTTGAGATAATAAAGTCAACCAACACTTAAAATTCAAATTTCCAAGTATCCCATATGAACAAAACTTACATAAACTGCAAAGACCGTATTCCAGAACCCAAATCAAATAAAAAAATACAAAAAGGGAATAACACAAACACAAACCCTAATGATAACTTATCAATCTTGCTTTTCTTAAAGATCACATTTTTTTTATCATAATTCATAACAACAATCAGAACCATAGATCATGATCATCATATCATACAAAGCCCACAAATCTTTACACAAAAAACAAGCTGAAGACACAAACTTATATCATAATTGCAATCAAAACTCATCATTAAATTAATAAAAAAAAAACAGATAAAAGAAGTTCACATCATCCATACTGCACCATTATCAGCACCACCACACCACCATCATCCTCACTATCGCATGACCATCCCCACCATCGTCCCCCCCGCACCACCACCCTCCCGACCATCGCACCACCATCATCATCCCAAAAACATAATCCCCACCATCATCCCCTCCTCTATCATTCCACGAACCCCTATCAACTGCTGAAACGCTAAAGCCTGCTGATTTGTAATTAACAATTTGGGGAAAATCAGAAATTAGGGTTTCATTGAAATTTTGTTGGATAGTTGGAGATGGAGATAGTGGTGGTTGACAGTGGTGGTTGACGGCTGTCGGCGTGGTGGTGGTGGTGGTCTCGTCTGCAGGCGGTAGTTGACAGTGGTGGTTGACGGTGCGATTTGCAACTGTAACAACCCTCAGTAAAACCGACACTCTTGATAAATATTTCCGACATCCTATTATATTTTAAAATATCCCTATATGTCTTTATATACACCCCGTATAAGAAAACCGAGCCCAAAATATATAAAATAGTATTTAAAATAAATAAAAGCTTAAATCTAGGGCTGAGGCGGGCCGCGTAGACCCACCCCAATGCTTACGCGGATGGTATAAGGATTAGAACCGGATTCCTTTGATTTTCTTAAGTTAAAACGGGCCACGTAAGACCTATGTTTAGTTAACGCGGGCCGCGAGAGATCAACAACGCGGAGACACCCTGAGTTGACACGTGTCGACATCGTGGCGGACCTACATGCTGACCCAGCTAAGCTACTCGTTGACCCAGGGTTGACGCGGGCCGCGTAAGGCTTTGCCTTACCTTTACGCGGGCCGCGTGAGAGTCGAGATCAGCAACTATATAAAGGAGGCCTCGGGCTTCAATTCAGTTCGTTCATTTCTCAATTCTCAATCACAATTTCTGTAGTAGAGTTATTATATTCGGGTATTATACCCCTAAATTAGCAAGGTTCTGCTCCGTTGTAAGTATTATAACCCCAGTTTCGTAATAGATACGCTGCCCGATTGATTTAGTATTCCGTAACAACTGTCGTGGTTCTGCCCGACGTAGTTGTTGGAATGCCGTCTCGGGGTGGGTATCATTAATATTTTCAAAGGGTTATGATACTAACCTATGTACATTTGTATAAATTATAGATTATTCTCAGGAAACCCTTACGCGAAGTCTAAGATAGCAATGTGAGTTTATCCTCTTTTTGTAATATTTTACAAAACCTTAAATGTTTTACAATGTTATTAAGCGGTGATTGAGTCTTTGTAGTTCTTCAATTACTGCCGGTATGTTGGGGTTTTGTATACAAAATATACTACTGCGTGTAGTAAGTCGGGGATGACAGTACGTTACCATTGGACAACGAGTTAGCCAATGTGTAATATGACCCACAAGTCAGGATTGACAGTACTGAATGAGTAATTGTGTAGAAATAAACAATGTGATCGCTCTCAATACTGTTTTAATTGATATAATGTTTCTTGATTAAATTGGGATTCACTCACCAGTATTTCCCACTGATAAATGTTTTTAAAACACGTTTCAGGTAACACAATGTGACAGCCAATTAGTAAAAAGCCAGCTGGAGAGCACTGAAGGCTTGGGAAAAATGTGGCTATAAAAGTTACCTAATAAACGATGTTTTAATTTCAATAAAATAGGGTTTATCCCTATAAATGTATTGTAATAAGAAACTTGGGTTTTACCCATGTAATTATTAATATTAAATGAGGTGGTTTAACTCTGATAAAATTTCCTAACTACGGTCCTGATGTAATTTCCGCTGCCAAATTATCAAGCTGATACCACCGAAACTCTGAGTTCGCGTCCGCCCGTTCCCAGGACAGATAAGGGATCGGGGGTTGCGACAGAAGGTGGTATCAGAGCCTAGCCACTGGTCTGAGCCAAAGAAGTGTTCTGCTGACACTTAAATTCTAAATTTTGTGTTAGGAAATAAATTACAGAAATACGTGTATAACTGTAATTATTTGTTATGTGTTATTTGACTATTTGTTAGTTTACAGTATGAGTGATCAAGGACCCTCAGACATGAGTCGTCAGTTGTCTGATTCACCTAGGAGTGAAGGTACCTCTTCACAGCCTGCCCTTTCTGGGTATTCTGCTGATCAGGAAGAAGGGATATTTGCCTTTAAAGCTCAGTCTGAAGAGCCATTCCCTCATAAGAAACGAGGATGGTTCAGTAAGGAAGCTTTTGCGCGTAGGAAAAGAATGCGAAAGTTGCAACAGCAAAGAGTTTTAGCAGCCACTAAGCGAAAGACAGATGCCCATACACAGGATATGCTTAATAGAAGCCTAGCTAATTTCCATATCCTAGCTACAACTGCTGCTGACCCAAGTCTGGAACAACTAGTAGCCCCACAACCACAAATCCCAGATCAACCCATGGAAATAGAAAACCCTGAAAACCAAGTAGAGATGCATGATTTCAACCCAGAAGAAATCCCTAGGGTACCTGCACCAAACCCCCTAGACCCAAATTACGACCCCTGGTGGGACGATAATAGGGACTTTGTGCAACGTTACCCGATACATGAAGACACACCCATACAGAACATAGGAGCCTACCCAGGTATGGACCCTTTAGATCCCTATTACCACGATGAATATATTAGGGAGATCTTAGAAGATCCTTACCGATTTCAGGCACTTTCACCCCCATATCAGGAACTCGCACCCCAGATTCCAAACCCAGTCCTAGAACCTGCACCCCCAATGAGTGCAGAAAACGAGAACTTAGGACTTTTGGGGAGGAAATTTTAGAAAGTAGTGAGAGAATGCGTCAGGTGGGAGAGCGTCTCGTATGGAAATACGATGAACGCAATATGGATTTTTGGGTAAATCCATATCCGTGATGTGATGGAGGAAACGGTAATAGTAATAATAATATAATATAATATAATAAAAATAAAATAAAATAAAATATGTGTGTACGGATGCATATTACTATTAGTGTGATTCTATTTCTGTTGGTATTGTAATTTTTATTTTGTACTAGTGTGTAATAGATGCATAATAGTATATGGAAATAGAGTAAAAGTCGCAATGATCGACGTTTTTGGCTAGATTACGTATCATGTGATTAAGTATATTAAATATTATCTTGTGATATTAATATGGGGTAAATGTTTAAAATTCAGATGGCCGATGAAGGAAATCAAGGAAATCTGAATAATGATAACCAGAGTAACATTAACGTGGTTAATGAGAATCCAAGCATCAATAACAATGGAAATCAAATGGATAATAGTGCTGTTCAACATATAGTAGCACAAGGAACCATAGATGCAATGCCATTTATTATTCAAACTATTCAAGAAGCGAATAATAAAAGTAAGCATAGCAGTAAGCGACCAATTGAACCAGAACACAGCATGAACAATGGACCCGTACTTCAAATGCCTATTCCCAAAAGAAGAAGAACCGTGTCTTACGGTTGTTCTTATAAAGAATTTTGGTCTTGTAAACCAATGGAATTCTCGGGAAACGAAGGGGCCATTGCAACCCTACGCTAGATAGAAAAGACTGGGGCAGTCTTAAGAATCAGCAAGTGTGCTGAAGAAGATAAGATATTGTTTGCTTCTAATCTGTTTAAGAATTCAGCACTAGAATGGTGGAACACTATCCTCCAATCAAGAGGAAGTGATAGAACCTACAATATGGAATGGGAAGAATTCAAGGACAAGGTAGAAAGGAAATTCTGCCCACCTAATGAGAAGGAACAGATAGCAAACAAATTCTTAAACCTTAGGATGACTGGTGTGGATAGTAACGGATACACTAAAATATTCTTCGAATATGCTAGAATAGTGCCAACTCTTGCTTCACCAGAACCAGTGTTAATCTCCCGTTATATTTGGGGGTTAATTGGGGAGATAAGACACGTAGTCAAGGCAACTAGACCTCAAACCATAGAAGAAGCTATAGAACTAGCAAATACCTTGACAGATGAATTAGTCCGTACCCGAGAGGAGGATCAAAGGAGGACCTTAACTCAAAAACTCACACAAGAATTTCGTTCTGGAAATTTTAATCATGGGAAAAATATAGGTTCTACCTCTACACCTTACTGTAAGAATTGCAAAAGAAAGCATTCAGGAAAATGCTCCATATACTATAACTTTTGCAAAATATCGGGACACAAAGAAGAAAACTGCAGGAAGAAAGGTAACAACAGGATATGTTACAACTGCGGAGAACAAGGTCATATCAAGCTTAATTGTCCAAAACTAGCTCCAGCTACAAACAACAAGAATACTCAAAATGTTAGAGCATTTGTTCTGACTGCAGATGAAGCCAAGATGATTCCAGATGTCATAGCTGGTACGTTTTTAGTTAATGATATTTTTGCTAAAGTATTATTTGACTCTGGTGCAAACCAAAGTTTTATTAATACATCCTTTTGCAAATTTATAAATCAATCATTAACTAAACTACCACTAGAATGCTTAGTAGAGACAGCTAATGGAGAAACCGTTAAGATTTCTGAAATCTTGCAGGGAGCAAGAATAGAAATTTTAAATCAGAAATTTATTGCAAACCTTTATCCCATGAATCTGGTAGGATTTGATGTTGTTTTAGGAATGGATTGGTTAATAGCCAATAAAGCCAATATTTTATGTGATCAAAAGTCAATCCAAGTAAATTCACCAAAAAAACGATCACAATCAAAGGAGATAAACCATCTAGAACTACAAAATTCATATCTGTGATGAAAACTGCAAGTTATATAAGAAAAGGTTTTATAGTGTATTTGATTTCTATAATCACTAACACTAAAGGAAAAGAACTAAAAGATATTCCAGTAGTATCTCAGTTTTCAGATGTATTTCCAGAAGAATTGCCAGGGCAACCTCCAGATAGAGAAGTCGAATTCAGAATCCATTTAATACCAGGAACATCACCGATTGCCAAAGCACCCTATCGTTTGGCACCCGCTGAAATGCAGGAACTGAAGAAACAATTAGACGAATTGTTAGAGAGAGGATTTATACAGCCAAGTTCGTCACCATGGGGAGCGCCGATATTCTTTGTTAAAAAGAAGGACGGATCAATGCGTATGTGCATTGACTACCGTGAATTAAACAAGGTCACGATTAAGAATCGGTACCCATTACCAAGAATCGATGATATGTTTGATCAACTACAAGGAGCTCGATTTTTCTCTAAAATCGATTTAAGGTCAGGATATCATCAATTAAAGGTACAGGAAGAGGACATTCCTAAAACCACATTTAGAACAAGGTATGACCATTATGAATTTACTGTCATGCCATTTGGTTTAACCAATGCCCCAGCTGCATTTATGGACATGATGAACCGAATATGTAAGCCATATTTGGAGAAATTCATAATTGTTTTCATAGATGATATTCTCATTTATTCTAAGAATAAAGAGGATCATGCAAAACATTTGCACGCACTTTTAAGTTTATTAAGAAAATAAAAGCTTTATGCTAAATTTTCTAAGTGCGAATTTTGGTTAGAACAGGTACAGTTTCTTGGACATTTAGTCAATCATGAAGGAATTCATGTGGATCCCATAAAAATCAAGGCGATTACTAAATGGAAAACCCCTGAGTCACCAACCGAGGTTAGAAGTTTCTTAGGATTGGCCGGTTATTATAGAAGATTTATGCAAGATTTTTCTAGAATAGCCATTCCCTTAACCAAGCTAACTTGTAAATCTGTTAAGTTTGAATGGGGATTAAAACAAGAAGAAGCATTTAGAATCCTTAAGCATAAATTAACCCATACACCCATACTAGCATTACCCGAAGGAGCTGAAGACTTTATAGTCTATTGTGACGCTTCTAAATTAGGTTATGGATGTGTATTAATGCAACGTCAAAAGGTTATAGCTTATGCATCTAGACAACTTAAGAATCATGAAGAGAATTATTCAACACATGATTTAGAATTTGGAGCTATAATTTTTGCTCTTAAGATTTGGAGACATTACCTTTATGGTAGTAAGTTTACCATATTCACTGATCATAAGAGTTTAAGGTATATTTTCAAGCAAAAGGAGTTGAATATGAGACAAAGACGCTGGATGGAGATGCTTAGTGATTATGAATGTGATATCCAGTATCATGAAGGAAAAGCAAATGTAGTGGCAGATGCCTTAAGCCGAAAGTATCATGAAAAGGCAAAAAGGGTACGTTCTCTTAAATTAAATCTGCAAGTAGATTTAAATGATCATATAAGAGAAGCACAAGAATCAGTAATCAAGGAAGATACTGAAAAGCTAAAAGGTATGCTAAAAGAATTAGAACAAGGAACAGATGGAATTTGGAGATTCCATAAAAAGAGAATGTGGATACCTAAATTAGGAAACCTACGTCACCGTATATTAGAAGAAGCCCATAAGTCCAAATATACGATGCACCCAGGAAATGATAAAATGTACCAGGATTTAAGGAAAAATTTCTGGTGGATAGGAATGAAAAAGGACATAGCAGCCTATGTTTCGAAATGTCTAACTTGTTCACAAGTCAAAGCTGAACACCAGAAACCCTCAGGATTTCTACAACAATTAGAAATGCCAGTGCGGAAATGGGAATTGATAACAATGGATTTTGTTACTAAATTACCCAAAACAAAGAAAGGAAATGATACAATCTGGTTGATTGTAGATAGGCTAACTAAGTCAGCTCATTTCCTACCAATGAAGGAAACATTCAGTATGGAACAACTAGCTAAATTATATGTAAATGAAATTGTTTCTTTACATGGCATTCCTTTATCAATTATTTCTGATAGAGATAGTCGATTTACCTCTCATTTTTTGTCAAGTTTCCAAAAGGCAATGGGAACCAAATCAAAGTTGAGCACAACTTATCACCCTCAAACGGATGGGCAAAGCGAAAGAACAATTCAGACAATGGAGGACATGCTTAGAGCTTGTGTAATTGATTTCGAAGGTAATTGGGACGATCACTTGCCTTTAATAGAATTTTCTTATAATAATAGCTATCACACAAGTATCAATGTTGCACCATTCGAAGCACTTTATGGACGAAAGAGCCGAACCCCAGTCTGTTGGGCAGAAATTGGGGAAAAGCAACTATCTGGACCTGAGATAATGCAAGAAACAACTGACAAGATTATTCAAGTCAAGGAACGACTGAAAATAGCACGTGATCGATAGAAAAGCTATGCTGATAACCGACGCAAACCCTTGGAATTTCAAGTAGGAGATAAAGTATTGTTGAAAGTCTCTCCTTTGAAAGGAGTAGTAAGATTCATCAAACGGGGAAAGCTAAGTCCCAGGTATAATGGACCATTTGAGATTATTAGAAGAATAGGACCTGTAGCCTATCAGCTACAACTGCCAGAGGAAATGGCAGGAATACATGATGTATTTCATGTATCTAAACTCAAAAAGTGTTTAGCTGATGAATCACTAATAGTACCTCTTAAGGATATAGAGGTAAATGAACAACTCAAGTTTGTAGAAAGACCTCTACAAATTGAAGACATGAAAGTCAAGAATCTAAAACATAAGAGATTAGTTCTGGTCAAAGTGAAATGGGACTCCAAAAGAGGACCTGAGTACACATGGGAGCTTGAATCTGAAATGCAACGGAAATATCCGCAATTGTTCCAGTAGATCTCGAGGACGAGATCTAAAATAAGGTGGGGAGGATGTAACAACCCTCAGTAAAACCGACACTCTTGATAAATATTTCCGACATCCTATTATATTTTAAAATATCCCAATATGTCTTTATATACACCCCGTAAAAGAAAACCGAGCCCGAAATATATAAAATAGTATTTAAAATAAATAAAAGTTTAAATCTAGGGCTGAGGCGGGACGCGTAGACCCACCCCAATGCTTACGCGGGCTGTATAAGGATTAGAACCGGATTCCTTTGATTTTCTTAACTTAAAACGGGCCGCGTAAGACCTATGTTTAGTTAACGCGGGCCGCGAGAGATCAACAACGCGGAGACACCCTGAGCTGACACGTGTCGACATCGTGGCGGACCTACATGCTGACCCAGCTAAGCTACTCGTTGACCCAGGGTTGACGCGGGCCGCGTAAGGCTTTGCCTTACCTTTACGCGGGCCGCGTGAGAGTCGAGATCAGCAACTATATAAAGGTGGCCACGGGTTTCAATTAAGTTCGTTCATTTCTCAATTCTCAATCACAATTTCTGTAGTAGAGTTATTATACTCGGGTATTATACCCCTAAATTAGCAAGGTTCTGCTCCGTTGTAAGTATTATAACCCCAGTTTCGTAATAGATACGCTGCCCGATTGATTTAGTATTCCGTAACAACTGTCGTGGTTCTGCCCGACGTAGTTGTTGGAATGCCGTCTCGGGGAGGGTATCATTAATATTTTCAAAGGGTTATGATACTAACCTATGTACATTTGTATAAATTATAGATTATTCTCAGGAAACCCTTACGCGAAGTCTAAGATAGCAATGTGAGTTTATCCTCTTTTTGTTAATCTTTTTTGTAATATTTTACAAAACCTTAAATGTTTTACAATGCGATTAAGCGGTGATTGAGTCTTTGTAGTTCTTCAATTACTGCCGGTATGTTGGGGTTTTGTATACAAAATATACTACTGCGTGTAGTAAGTCGGGGATGATAGTACGTTACCATTGGACAACGAGTTAGCCAATGTGTAATATGACCCACAAGTCAGGATTGACAGTACTGAATGAGTAATTGTGTAGAAATAAACAATGTGATCGCTCTCAATACTGTTTTAATTGATATAATGTTTCTTGATTAAATTGGGATTCACTCACCAGTATTTCCCACTGACAAATGTTTTTAAAACGCATTTCAGGTAAAACAATGTGACAGCCAATTAGTAAAAAGCCAGCTGGAGAGCACTGAAGGCTTGGAAAAAATTTGGCTATAAAAGTTACCTAATAAACGATGTTTTAATTTCAATAAAATAGGGTTTATCCCTATAAATGTATTGTAATAAGAAACTTGGGTTTTACCCATGTAATTATTAATATTAAATGAGGTGGTTTTACTCTGATAAACATTTCCTAACTACGGTTCTGATGTAATTTCCGCTGCCAAATTATCAAGCTGATACCACCGAAACTCTGAGTTCGCGTCCGCCCGTTCCCGGGGTAGATAAGGGATCGGGGGTTGCGACAGCAACGGTGATAGTGGCGGTTGACGGTCAACGGAAGGTGATGATAGCTGTGGAGGTGCGGTGGGGATGGTGGTGGTGCACTGATGGTGCGGTGGTGTTAATGTTGGTCTAGATGAGAAAGAAAGAGAAGAGGGATGGGTGTGAATTGAAATGTTTGTGTGTATAGTGTATAACATTATATATAACTTATTTTATATATAATATTAAAATATTTATGCATTAAAAACTTGTTCCTTACTCTTGTGCATATAAGACTTGTACTTTGTGTGTAAATGACCAAATTACCCTTGTAGTTAACAAACTTGATGGATGGAGTTAGAAATTTGGACTTAAATGGTTAAGAAAAGTGCTTATAGGGACTCAGGTCGTTAAACTTTTTGCTTTTGGACTCAACTAGTTAAAACCTATAAAACACAGGGACTCAAAAAATAATTTACCCTATATATAATCATTTTTTATTAGTAGTTCTGAAAGTTCTGTAATTATTTAGAGTTCTAAAATGATTCCAACCAAATATATATACATATAGGGGATAGTTATCTTGAGAACACTAAATATTGCGAGAACCATGAGAACGAATGAGAAAATCAATTTTTTAATGCAAACCTTATTATAGTTAAAATACAATATTAAAAGAAGAATTTACTCTTTAAATAATTTATCTTTTCTTTCAAAATCATTTTTGATAAGTTTTTTATACATGTGACGAACACATGTAAATTTAAACGTGTAAATTTCATTTGTAATATTGTATTTGTATAATAATGATAAGTGTAAAATTAAAATTTGAATTTAAATTATTTTTTTATCAATTCTCGTGTTTTTTCATTCGTTCTCACGGTTCTCGTGATATTTAGCGTTCTCAATTAAACCCTCATATAGCTGTTGTCTACCTGCATGCATGCCTGCCTATCTATCTTTCTATGCCTACCTCCCTGCCATCCACCCATCCATCAATCTATCTCTGTGTGTGTCACATCCATCCATTTTACAATTTGGCTATTATTTGACCGGGCAAAAACTTCTTAGAAGGTCACTTATTAGACCAATGGGTATGGGGTTCGGCACAGCCCCCCCCCCCCCCCTTTAGGAACGTCGCACACCGCCCCCTAGGGGCTCGGCTCGGCACTTGTGTCGGTTTTCAGACGGAGGAGACGGGGCACAAGTGGGTTTTTTTATTGTTTTTTTATTAAAGTGTGGTGGACCCCTTCATTCTCTCTCTCTCTCCTTGAATATATATTATTTTTTTATTAAAGTGGGTAGTCCCCCCACACCCTTGGGTAGTCCCCAAAAGGATGCTCCTCCTTCCGTGATTACGTGGCGCCTACGTGGCGGGTAGTCTCCAAAGAGACTATCCCCCATACCCAGCGGTCTTATGAATGTTCATACTTAAATATGTTTTACTATGAAGTTTCATTTTATCCATATTCAATGCAACTTATTAGAAATTATTTAAGGTCAAACATTCCTTTTGTGGTTTGTATCTCTTACGTAATTGACTAATATGAATTTATCTAGAATGTTACAGTATAACAACTGCATTGTTGTTTTCTTGTATTTTTACAAATGGTTGTTAAAGAAAATTCTTATCAATTATGTTTTCTTATAGCGTTACAAGCTATCGACCGAGTCAAATCCTTTTAATTTATGTATTGACTGAGTCAAGCCTTTTATAATTTATTAATGGAAGATCTAGACAAGTTTTAAGGTGAGACAATTTGAGTAGCAATTATGTGAGGTTCCACTTGCTGTTTAAAAAAAAACATAATAAAGGCAATCTATAATCTCAATTATGGTTATTAAATATTTAAATCGGCCGTTTCAAATATGTTTAATCCAAGTTATAATTACTAATCAACCATAAGGTAACATGAAATAAACACATCCTTTTTTTTTTTGAAAGGAAAACTTCATTACCACACGACTCGCAAGTCCTCAAAACAAGGACTTAGCGAGCGAAAACAAAATACATCAATCCAAAGGGAAATTACACCAAGTTTTCCAATCAATAGATTTCCAACGAGACCTATTACGGAGCCAGAAGTAAGTCGTCGCTTTGATGTTCTCCACGAGCTGAATCGGTTGCCTCTTCTTATCATTGAAAACGCGTTCATTTCTTTCATTCCATATCATCCAAATGGTCGTGTAAGTGATACCTCTGAGGATGTACTTCGACTCCTTAGACAAGGCTTGAGACTCCGCCATTTGAAACATATCCGGGATGTCGAACAAGAGATTATGACTTATCTTGCACCAACTTTCTATACGAGACCAAACCTCATGCGAGTAGCTACACCCGGTAAATAGATGTAAAGTAGTTTCCAAACCTTCCTGGCAAAACCTGCATTCGGTTTGCTGAAAAGACACTCCTCGTCTGATGAGTTCAGCAATGGTAGGAATGCGGTTCCGGGCGATCCTCCAGGCTAAAATGTTGCACTTCAACGGCACCCATCCTTTCCATTTAATCCCAAGATTGCCGTCTCCCACGTAATTGCTAGACAAAAGTCTCTTGGCCGAAGAAACTGTGAATTGTCCGTCCTTCTCTTCGGTCCATTTCCAACAGTCTTGACCACCATGCCAATCCAAGTTATAAATGTGTTGTAGAAGATCGAACAGCTCCCTTATCTGATCATGGTTATGCGGCTCAGATCTCCAATCCCACGTTAAATGTTTGTTGCCATCCAAGCATATAAGCTGATCACATACTTTAGCCCATTTGTTCTTCTCAAGCTTAAAAAGGTTAGGGTACAAGATACGAAGAGGAGCATCAAGAAGCCAAGTATCACCCCAAAAATTGATATACCTACCGTCGCCAAGAGCCCCAACAAAAAACGAGTTAATCGACCTACCATTAGGGAGTTTATTCTCGCCTACTTTGAAAATGAATTTCCAACATCCACTCGAGGAGGCATTACACGGCAATAACGACCAAGGTCTACTCGACCCATGGCACCCCAAGATAATCTTCTTCCAAAGGCTACTACCCTCCTTTTTGAATCTCCATGTCCATTTTAACAACAAAGCGTTATTAACCTCTTGAAGCTTGGAAATACCTAGACCACCTTTGCTCTTAGGAGTTGTAACGACATCCCAAGCAACCCAAGAAATTTTATTCTCAATACTAGGACCGGCCCAAAGAAACCGTCTCATAATCGTCTCAATAGAATCCAAGATGGCTTTATGGGCTTTATATAAAGAGAGATAGTAAACCGGAAGACTTTCAAGAACCGAGTTCAATAAGATCAACCGACTGCCTATAGACAAGTGGCGCACTTTCCAAGAAGCTAGGCGGTTCCGAATAGTGTCAATAACCGGGTCCCAACTTTTAATACGAGTCATTTTTGCCCCAACTTGGATACCTAGGTAAGTAAAAGGAAAACTCCCACGTTTACATCCTAAGTAATCCAACATATTATCCACCTCGCCATCCTCCGTGCAAACCCCATAAATATTAGATTTATGGAGATTGATTCGAAGTCCCGAACACAAGTAGAAAATACGGAGAATCCTAGCAATGCTTTTGATATTATCATACGACCATTCCCCCATAATTAAGGCATCATCCGCGTACAAAAGATGATTTAAGTCCACCTCGTTACTAGTCAAGCTAATACCTTTAAAAATCTCAAGGTCCCTAGCTTTATCAAGAATCCAAGATAGAGCTTCCATCACGATCAAGAAAAGAAAAGGTGAAAGTGGATCACCTTGGCGAAGACCCTTTTCACATTGAAAATCAAAAGTAGGCGACCCGTTAACCAATACCGCCGCTCTAGAGGACACGCAAATACCTTTGATCCATTCGCACCACCTCGGGGGAAATCCCATTTGAGACATAATAGAAATCAAAAAGTTCCAGTTGACATTGTCGTAGGCCTTTTCGAAGTCTATCTTTAATAAAAACGCTTTCTTGTTTCTCTTCTTTAACCAAGCTAAAACTTCATTCACCATAAGTGGACCATCAAGAATAAAACGATCTGATAAGAATGCCGATTGAGCTTCAGAGATAATCTTTCCCATTACCCTTTTGATACGATTAGCAAGAATTTTGGAAATAACTTTACTGGTCATACCAATGAGGGTGATAGGTCTATAATCTTTGAGACCCATAGGAGACTTCACCTTAGGGATAAGGGTTATGAAAGAAGACCCGCAACCTTGATTAATAACGCCAGAAGCATGAAAATCCAACATGATGTTAAAAAAATCCTCCTCGAATAGCTTCAAAAAGCGCTTAACAAAACGGAAATTAAACCCGTCGGGACCCGGAGCCTTGTTTGATCCACATTCGAACACCGCATCTTTAATCTCTTGTCTAGAAAACTCCTCAATCAAGGAGTCACGATCTGTATCATCAATCTTTTTAATACCCGAACAAAGGAGACCTGGCCGACAAGGATGTTGTTCTTTAAAATGAGACCGGTAGAACCGTAAGACTTCACGTTTCACAAGAGCCGGTTTAGTCACCCATGCTCCATCAATCAACACACCCGGAATAGAGTTTTGTGCCTTTCTACCGTTCACAACACTATGAAAAAAGCTGGAGTTTTCATCCCCCAAAGAAGCCCATTTGACTCGAGACTTTTGTCTAAGATCCCGAGCCTTATGGAGCTCAATACTCTCTAGCGCCACCTTGCATTCGGACCAAATCCAAACATCAGATTCTTCCAAGTCTTTGGTCTCCATAATCCGATCCAACTCTTCTTTCTCAGTCCGTAAACATGTCTCCTCCATCTTCTCAGACGCACTAATTTCTTGAAACCAATCCCGTAAACGGTTCCGAAGAGTGCCCAGCTTTTTAAGAAGATTAAGGTCGGCAGGACCGTCCGAGTTGATCACCTCACTACATCCTGGCCGATCTAGCCACGAGTCAAACATCCTGAACGGCTTAGGCCCGAAATTTGTATCAACAATCGTGAAAACCAATGGAGAGTGATCCGACAGATTCCTATTCAATACCCGAACATACGCGTTAGGCCATTTGTTGAAAACATTTTCACATACGAGAAACCTGTCGATGCGACTCCAAGTATAAAGGCCTTTTCTACAAGACATGTATGTGTATCTAAAACCTTTCTGATTGTATTCACGCAACCCCACCTTATCGATAAAGTCGTTAAAATCTCTAGTACAAGCCTTATCAAACTTGGAGTTTTTTCTTTCTTCTCGCTCTCGCACCGCATTAAAGTCACCAAAAAGAATCCACCAACCATCATTTGTACCGCAATAAACACATCCTTATTATTAAAAATAAAAACTGTATTTATCTTTAATATGGTCTCATTATAAATTCTATTTTATTTTACTTACAAATGAGAGCAATCCCAATGGCGAAAACTACAAGAAACAACCTGGATTGTAAGTTTATATAACTAACTGATAATATGCTCCATAGAATAAAGGTAATACATTTGGAGAATGAGGTAATATTTTGAAGGGGTATTGAAGGGAGATGATAAATAAGTTTTTTTTCCTTGTAAAACTCATGTGTAAACTATGATCAATCGATCATACCATATCATAAACCTAAATACTATATCGTATATGTTCAGTTGGTAGCGGTGTCGTACGTTACCATTAAAAGTCCCGAACTGGTACCGTATTGATAACGAAATTGAGCTAAAGTCAAAACCGAATACCGTACCGTATATGTTCAGTTGGTACTAGGGTTGCAAACGAACCGAACGAACACGAACATGACCTTGTTCGTGTTCATTCATGAATACTTATCGAATGAGATTTTATGTTTGTGTTCGTTTGTTAAGGAAATGAACGTGTTCGTGTTCATTTGTTTGTTAATTTTAGGCAACGAACGTTCATAAACACAAATGAGCACAAACTAATGTTCATAAACACAAATTGAAACAAACGAACACAAAAAAAACGTTCATGAACAGAATATATAATACATTGACACTTATTAAATATTTTATTTTTCCGAATTTTGAAGTATTTAAATAAAATATAAAAACTAAAAACACTAGGGAACTATCGAACACAAATGAACACGTTACCGAACGTTCACGAACATAAATGAACGAGCGCAACCTCTGTTTATGTTCGTTCATTTAACTATACAAACGAAGTTTTTTGTTCGTGTTCGTTTGTTTAATAAACGAACGAACATGGCCGGCCCTGGGGGTGGGCGGGGAGGACCACCGGCCAGGGCCCGATATTTCGAGGGGCACGTTTTTTATGGAAAAAAACCGATATGTATATGTTAAATATTTTTTTAATAGGGTACTCTCATACAAACACCAACATAGGCCCATTTACAAAACTATTCTTATGGTTTAGATTAGTTATTAACCCCTTTGGCATTAGGCTTAGACCTTTAGTGAGCTCAATACCCAATTTTGTTAAGGCCTAAGGGCACATTTTTTCAAGCTCGAACTAGGTACACGAATTCTCAGGGCCGGCCATGCGAACGAACAAAAAACGAACTTCTCGTCAAACAGTTCATAAACTGTTCGTCATACGTTTGGTTCGTTTACAGGCCCAGTCAGTACCAATACTTGATATAAATTTCTCATCCCTAGAATAATATGATGAAAAGCATACATGATACTTTAGGTCGAGAACACATATGTGCATAAACCACACCTTATAATTTGTCTGATACTAAGGTCATGTGTAGTCATAACGCCCCTTTGTGGGCGTTATGCGACACGTGGCGCGCCATGTGTGCGGGTGGGCGTTATGGGGCGTTATGCATTTAAGCCCGTAGTCATAAAGCCCCTGCCTAATCATTACTCAATTATTAAAATTTCCAGATTTTCAATGTTAAAAATAAGAGAAAAACAAGTTTAAAACCAATTTTAAATATTTGAGAAAATGCAGGGACCAAATGTGTAAAACATTAAAACTAAAATAGGCGCCTCTTCTTCTTCTCTGTCTTCTTCTCCGGCTGAAATTCCGGCTTCTTCACGGTCTTCTTCTCTGATTTGCCGGCCCAATATTGCTTCCTCTCCGATTTTGCAGGGACCAAACATGTATTAACCAAAAACTTTAACAATCACAACGCCGCTAAATTAATCGCGCCACACCCCCTTTTTCATTTGATAGCGCCCATCGTTATGGTGTGCCGGGCGTTTTGCCGGCGCCATGACCGGGCATACCGCCCCACTACGCAAGTCCTAAACATGAGAGAGATCATATGCGAAAATTTCAAAGAGTAACTTTTCAGTAGCTAAACGTCATCATTGGTGTATATAACTTTTTTGCTATATATATATATATATATATATATTTTTCCTAAATATAGAATTTCGTTTTTGCTATTTATATATGTCTCTCCTTTCTCTCTCTCTATATATACACACCACGCACACACCCCTGCCCTATACTTGTCCTACCAATAGAATTAAGTCAGATAGAAAAGTTGGAGGTTGTTGGAACAAATGAACGATTCCATCACTGAGTCAAACAACTCGTTATTGCCGAGTCTCAAGGAAGTGGAGACAATCATTGGATACAAGTTCAAAAACAAAGACTTGCTAAAAGAAGCCTTTACTCACAACTCTTTTAAAGACGAGGAATCTCAAATATCTTACGAGCGGCTTGAGTACCTTGGAGACTCAGTTTTGAATCTTATGTTCGCCAAAGAACATTACTTTTCTTACCCGAAAATGAACTCTGGTGAGTTGACTCGGTTGCGCGCTGCCAATGTTGACACCGAAGCCTTGGCTCGTGTTGCATTAAAACACGGCTTACATAGGTTTCTCAAACACGATGATCCTTCATTAAAAGAACGGGTACTAATTACTAACTATTTAATATTTCTTTTTTTTAACGGCTAATGTTACTATTTAATATTCATTCGTTAAAATTAACATTTATAGGTACAAGAACTTATGGAAGGAATCAAAGAATACCCGATGCATTCTCATGGTTTGATTAACTCTCCTAAAATACTCGCAGACATTGTCGAAGGTGTAGTTGGGGCGGTCTATGTCGATACTGATTTATCGATGGATGAGACATGGGAGGTACGTAAATTAATCATTGATCATATTGATCTTGATGGATCCCGTTGACTTGATTAAACAACGTTGTTTACAGGTTGTGAAGAATCTGTTGCAACCTTTGACGACACCGGAAAACCTTAGTTTGAACCCGGTGATGAAGTTGAATGAAACGTGCCAAAAGATGGGGATCAAGCTAGAATACAAAAGCTTGTGGATGGAAACAGGAGATATCGAAATATATAAAGATAATGAGTTAATTGGCAAAGGAAACTACAAGAAAAAGAAAACGACTGCGAAGAACAAAGCAGCCGCCGATGCTTACGAGAATCTTGTCAAGTTGTTGGATATTTGAGGAAGGGTACTGCTAAACGTACCATCTCTTTAAACGCTTGGTGGGTCATTTCTCGATAAAAAAAAAGTAATTTCTCTGTCACGTGAAAGTACACAACACATTGAGGGTACTTTGGCGTACCCCTTTAGAAAATAGTCATACGAGTGGTCAGAGAATATAGTATGGTTTGAATCTATTGATCACTTTTGTCAAACAACCGGTTTGTGTGTGTGTGTGTTTTTTCCATTAAAAAGACAAAAAAAATAGTGTATATTGCATTGACGTTTGAAACTTCACAATGGGAAAGAGAGTGACCGTTTTGATGGTATGTTCACATGCAATCTACCAAAAGGCAAGATTAGATGGTTAGTTATGTACCGGTAAAGATATAACTTACTATATATTTTTGTTTTGTTTTGTTTATGTTTGTAATGTTCATGAGTTTTAACAAGTTGTTCCCTATTGATTATATAAACTAGTGATCTAGTGGTATGATCTTTAATAAGTTTTAACAAGTTGTTCCCTTTCTATTATATGAACTAGTGGTATGACTTTTATCTCTCACAAATGTGATATGTGTATAAATCTTTGCAATTGCAAATACAA
Organism: Helianthus tuberosus; assembly: GCA_030545235.1. Classification (NCBI taxonomy): domain Eukaryota; kingdom Viridiplantae; phylum Streptophyta; class Magnoliopsida; order Asterales; family Asteraceae; genus Helianthus; species Helianthus tuberosus. The sequence continues at coordinate 1,804,623 of CM060446.1, read as the reverse complement.
ACTTAAATGGTATTTAGGTGTAAAAGTTAATGTTTAAAAGAATATATTAAATTACACGGATCCTTCCTATATATATAGTAAGTAAAAGTTTCAGCTTTTCGTTATTCAATATGAGAAGAGTAAACTGTCATTTTGGTCCCTGTGGTTTGGGCATTTTTGCCATTTTAGTCCAATTCTTAAACTTTTTAAATCTGGGTCCCTGTGGTTTCATCTTTATTGCCATTTTAGTCCAAAATTCAAAATCCTCCTTTTTTGACTGTTCCAAAAAGTTTGAGATTTGGACTAAAATGGCAATAAAAGTTAAACCATAGGGACCAAAATGACAGTTTACTCTTAATATTGGACTAAAATGGCAATAAAAATGAAACCACAGGGACCCAGATTTAAAAAGTTTGAGATTTGGACTAAAATGGCAAAAGTGCCCAAACCACAGGGACCAAAATGGCAGTTTACTCATATGAGAAATTACGATTTTATTGTACTTAGGGCTCTTTTTGGCTGAGCTTTTCAAAAGAGCTTATTTGCTTTCTGAAAAGCAAATAAGTCAATAAGCTGTTTTGAAAAGCTCCATTTTAAAGTTTTTCAAAACAGCTTATTGACTTATTTGCTTTTCAGAAAAGCAAATAAGCTGTTTTGAAAAGCTTAGACTGCGGGATATGGGGCGGGAGTTTGGGCGTGGGTAGGGGGAAAACGCCCAAGCCACCACCCCGGGTGGGCATGGGTTTCGGCGTGGCCCTTGGGGCATGGGTTTCAAGCCGGACGTGGGGCGGTCTGGCCAAGCTGACATGGCGGGCTCTAATTGGACAAACCAAAGAAGCCGTTGGCCAACGGCTATCTTAAAAAAAAAAAAAAAAAAATTATTTTTCCACTATAAACCTCACAATTTCTTCCATTTTTTTTACCACATTCATCTTCAATTCTCCATCTACAAAACGAAAAAATGCATCCTCATAACCGTCCTTTTGACCCGACCCACCCGTATGCACTCCAAGAAAATAATCCTAACCCACCACCCATTCGTCCAATGCCTCGTCCATTTATGATACACTCTTCTATGCCCCAAGAAGCGAGTTATGCATCGTATATTGGGAATTGTTTGTTTACTAACTTCCCACACACCGATGATTCGATACCTAGCCCGTTTACACAAACGCACATCGACCTTTCACCAACCTCCATCGACCTTTCACAAAACGAAACCGTCCCCGAAACTCAACCACCCAACGATGGTCCTTCCGCACCCCAACCCATAAAAAAGAGAAGCCATAAGAAAAAAACCGAGGCGGATAAAGCACTTGAAACCATCAAGCGAAAACAACTAAAATGGACCGTTCCTGAAGAACTTGCATTGGCGAGGGGTTGGTTTCAACAATCTCAACATTCAACTTTAGGTATTCTTAAACTTTGTTTTTAGCCAAAATTGCAGAAAACAACCTTTATGTATACCCCAAACTGCACTTTATACCTTTCACTATGAAATCCGCCAAAACCAACCTTTACGTTCATGTTTTGTTACACCCTATAACCTTTAGCACTAACCACGTCAAAAAGTTCAGTTAAATAGACTCACATGCCTTGCATGTGAGGGCATTTAAGTCTTTTACTAAAATTCATTTAAAACATTGTGGTATTAATTTAAAAAAATCAGTTAAGGGGTATTTTGGTAATTAAACTATACTAAAATAAAAAAAATAAAAAAAACCTAAATCAATATTCACCATTTATACATCATCATCATCTGAAATCTTCATCAACATCATCTTCTTCATAAAAAGTCTTATAAACCCTAGAATTTCAAGACACCATGTCTCCTTCAAATCTTAATGAAATCAAGCAATTCTTGGGTGCAAATTGTGTAACTTTTCAAGATGAACAAAACCCATTGAACAGAATTTCGAAATTCGTCATAGTTTGTGAGGCCGACATCATATTTGTTTCGGTGAACACCCCAACAAAGACACGCGGTCTTGGTGCTGGTAAAGCTGCTGATCTCACTTATTGGGAAAGTGTTGATCGGATGATCGCTGATGTGTCGAAATCGGACAAAATTGTAGTTGAGAAATCAACTGTTCCCGTCAAAACAGCTGAAGAAATTGAAAAGATCTTGACACACAACAGCAAGGGAATCAACTTCCAGAATTGGAAAAGATACGCAGGTTTCTTATGCAGTTGGAAAAGATACCAGAATTGGTGCAAAATTTCTAAACGCCAGTGTGGGGTTCGGCGGTTCTTGCTTCCAGGAGGATATTTTGAACTTGGTTTACATCTGCGAGTGTAACGGTGGCTGAATTTGGTGGTGACGGTGGCTGAATTTGGTGGTGAAGGTGGTTGAATTTGGTGGTGGTGGTGGTGGGGGGGGGGGGGGGTTTGTTGAATAGAGAGAGAGTAAAGAGAAAAAGATAAGGGGTATATATATATTAGTTTTTTAAAATCTGATTTAATTATCTATTTAAATATATTAGTCAAAGGAAAAGACATATATGCCCTCACATGCATCGCACATGGGGCAACTTAACTGACTTTTTTTACTAGGTTTGGTGTAAAGGTTGTGATGTGTAACAAAACATGAACGTAAAGGTTGGTTTTGGCGGATTTCATAGTGAAAGGTATAAAGTGCAGTTTGGGGTATACATAAAGGTTGTTTTCTGCAATTTTGTCTTGTTTTTATTAATGTTTTTTTTATATAACTTTGTAATATATTAAATTTTGTTTTTATAAAAACAGGAAATTCTCAACATCGAACCTATTTGTGGCAAGGGGTTAGTAGAATATTCCATGAAGAATTGGGAAAAGAGGTTTATCGTGAAAACGATAGCTTATCCTCGAAGTGGACCGAGATAAGCGGCCAACTTACAAAATATAGTGGTTTTTTAAATAAAGCAAAACAAAACCCAAAAAGTGGTGAAACCGAAGCCGACATTGTGACGAATGCATTGGTTCAATTCAAGACAAATGTGGGGACCGACTTCCGTTTCATGCATTGTTGGGAGATTTGTAAGTTTCATCCAAAGTGGGCGAATATCCCCAGTGGTAGCGAAAGCAACACGTCTTCCAAAAGGTCGAGGGCCTCGTCCCAAGCCCAATCTGATGCACGAGATCAAGAGATTGAGGACCTTTTTGATGATTCGCCAAGCCCAAACCGGCCTGAGTATGGAAGAGATGCCACAAAAAGGCGTGCTCAAAAATCAAGATCTGCTACGGCATCACCTTCAGCTGGGAGTTCGCTCTTGCATAGAGGAATATACAGCGACCAGTTGGATGACATTTCATCTAAGATGGATACATTCAACGTCTTCCAACAACACAGGGCCGAAATTCGGAAGAGCAAAGAAGCTAGAGATGCCGCTAGAGAAAGCCCAGAGACAAAGACGGGAGGATTTGAAAATTCTATCCCAGCCGATTGATCACCTAAAGGGTGACGAGTTGGAAATAGTCTTGGAGATGAGAGAAGAGATAAAAAAACAAATATAAACATTAGGAAATTTTTTTATGTAATTTTTTTATGTAATTTTTATGTAATTTTCTTTAATTTTTATGTAATTTTCTTTAATTAAAAACAAATACAAAGAGCCCAGCCGGGTCAGCCCAGCGAAGCCCACCAAACCCACGCCCCCAACCCCCGCCCCACCATACCCTGTTTAAATGTGGGTCGCCCCATGTCTGCCACCCCAAGCCACGTGTCAACAAATGCCCCAACCCAAGCCCAACCCCCGCCCCACCATACCCCGCAATCTTAGCCAAACAAGCCCTTAGCATGGATGGATTTTAAAAATGTAAAATTACGTTTTTACCCTTAAATCTATAAAAACTAAAACAAAAAAAGATACAGAAAGACAACCGGTGATACGGGACTAAGTTTGAGTCTGTGTGATTTTTTACAACTTAACATATCTGGTCCTTCGTCACCCCCGCCTACTTATTTTCCGTCAGGTTTGGTGTTGGGTCCATGTGGTGACAATTAAAGGAGGTCAAGGGCTTACCTTTGTGGGGGCGGGAGGGGGCGTCCGACTCCCCGAACTTTTCGCTCAGTAGTGGAGAGCATGTAGTTTTCGTATAGAAATTTTTGAGTATATACGTTTTTGACCCCTGGTTTTATAGAAATTTTTGATATATACGTTTTCAAACTCCCGTCGGAAATCTCAAATTTCACCACTGAAGGAGGTTATTGCTTTTTTGTTTGTGACTTTGTGACAATTATAAACTTATAAATTAGCAACTTCTTTATGCATAGATATGTTGTATTTTTAGCTTTGGGAGTGTTTCAAAAAAATTGGATTTTTTCCTTTTCTAACTCTAAAGTATCAATCTTAGACAATTTTAGTTTAAGGTTTTAATCTTTTATAATTTAACCCCCCTTGATTAATTTGATTTTTCACTTCTACTTCAAAAGTTTCCATCTTATCAATTTAACCCCTTTGATTAATTTGGACTCTCACTTCTAATTCAAAATTTTCCATCTTTTACGATTTAACCACTTTGATTTTTTTTTTTACTTTTAACCTAAAGCTTTTCAATTTTTGCAACTTTGACTCTATATACTTTTCATCTATCGTAAGTTTTGTGTTTAACTTTTTGTTCTAGATTTTCCAAGTTAACATGCCACAACGTGCGTGTGGAGTTCAACATTTTTTCATCTACTTTATCCTGTTTGACAGGCCCGTCACAACGCGTCTATTTTTCTCCGTTTGATAGGTCTGTTGCAATGCGTGGGTCATAGATCGGCTCAGTTATTATTTTCTATGTTTTACACACAGACTCATGGACATGTAAGAAACATTTGCCTTTCATCTAATATGATATATAACTAACGTATCCCCGCCCCCGGGTGGTAATTCTAGTTAATTGATTAAAGGAGGTTATTGCTTTGTTGTTTGTGACTTTGGGACAATTAAAGAAGATTATTTTTTTAGAATAGTCAACTAAATCACTCGATAAGCATTCTGAGATGTCTTTAATCGAGCAAATGCATCCTCTTCTCTATAGCGGTTAGAGTTGGATACATACCCGAGCTTGGAGCCACCAGTTCCGGGGAAAACCCGCCCGCCTAAAAGCCCACTGTGGTAAAACCCGGTTCGACTCGGTTTCAAACTGACGACTTTCAGAAAGGCCTAGTTCTAAACTTCATTGACACCACCAACGTCCTTCAAAGTGAATGATGCTAGTGGGAGTTGAACTCAGTGGCGTAGCTTTTAAGGGACTAGGGGGTGCAATCCCCCCCCCCCCCCCCAAGAATGTTTCGGTTAGAAGTGTAATATTTTCATATTTTCGTCCGAAAATTTTAAAATTATATAGGTCTACCCAGGGGCGCAGCTTAGGCATAGCCCGAGGGGGCGCCCGACCCCCCGAACTTTTCGATGCGTAGTTTTATGAATAGTACTTTCGTATAGAATTTTTTTAGGTATATACGTTTCCGCCCCCCCCCCCCCCCCCCCCGCGCGGTTTCGGAAAATTTGGGGGGGGGGGGGGTGAAGCTTCGCCAATGGGTCAACCCCTCCAATTATTTTGCCTAAAATTCTCCTGCCCCTACCAAGTTTATTGTAAAAAATATTTATACATATTTTCGTATTGAGTTAAAAAATGTGAATGGGCTAAACTTTAAGTAAAGTTTGTTACTACTTTATATATAAATAAAAGTTGATGGTTCTTTTTATTTTAAAGGTACTTATTATTTATCTTAAAGATCGTTGGTCTGAGTTCTAATTCTTCGTCCAAGTATTTAATATTTATCTCGCATCATTATAAATATTTGGTCTTTGTTTTTGTTAAACAATATATAGCATTTTTTATGAGTAAGAGCGTCTCATTTGAATGAATGAAGATTATGTAATTTTATTTTGAGTTATTATTGTTTGACCCGACCCGAATCGAATATCCAACCCGAAACATAGCGATAGGAAAAAAAAATTGGCCCCAACTTTTGGTTAAGCTACGCCACTGGTTGAACTTGTGACCTCAAAAAAGAAACGAACTGAACAACCATTGGAGTAAACAATGGAGGTTATTGCTTTGTTGTTTGTGACATTGTGGACGAAATTGGGGTGGTTTGAAATCGTGGTTCCCTCAAAAAATGCTTTAGCTCATCGGTAAAGAATGATGAACAAGGCCCTTTTTTGTCAAGAAGATGAGTATTGTGGTAATATTATATATATTTTAATTGTATTTTTTTAATATAGTGGTAAGATTGTTATTTTGAAAATTAACCTCATTTTTAAGGTCCATTCATGTTAGATATGATAGGATTAGGTTCAAACGTGAACAAAATCCCAAGCGTGAACTGCGTGAACTGATCTGGGCCCTTGATTTTTAGGGGCATGATAGTAAATATGTGGTTAATTGTTATCATTTAATTAAAGGAAAAAGGGTATAACTGTAATTTCCTTTTTAAATTATTCCATAAATCACGTTCAATCTCATAAATCAATTTTCAATCATTCTTGAAGATCCAATATTCTCTCTCACCTTCGCCGGATCGTTTCAAAGAACCCCTGCTCTCTCCCTTCCTCTCTATCTCTCTCACTAAAACTGATGGCTGGATTTGGGCTCCGACGGGTGGTGTTGTTTCTTGGGGGTAGCAGGTAGAACGGCGGATTTGGGCTCCGACTGATGGCCGGATTTGGGCTCCGACGGATTTAGCGAGTGGGGTGGCGGCTGTTTGTGTGGGAGACGGAGGGGCAGTGGGGTGCTCGGTGGTGCTGTGATTGTGATGGATGGCGACAGGGGTGAAGTGGCTCGCGGCGGAGAGGAGTGCCGACAGCGGCGGCGACCCGTGATAACACCAGATCTGTAACACCAGATCCGTGATAACACCAAATCTGTAAGTTTTCGACTCATTTTTTCGTTTCGAAACCATTCCGGATGGTGTTCTTCGCAGATCCATTTAAACCAATTTCTAAGGTCGTTTTATTGAACTTGTAAGTTGTAACCAAACTTCCAGATCCTCCAAATTGTATAACACCAGATCTGTAAGTTTTCGACTCATTTTTTGAATGCTGGAATTAATTTTGAGTTAGTTGATATTTCAATTTAATATATTGTTGAGTTAATAAAGTTGTGTCCTTGATTTAAGGGATTAGAGTTTTGAAAGTGGCTTTATAATTAATTTATTTTTAAATACAGCCAGTTTTCAATAGTTAGAAACTATGCATTTGCTAACATATTAATATACTACTCGTGTATCATTTTTTAATATATTGAGTTGGTATCTTCCATAGTTTACCATGATAACTATCATTTCTAATGGGAACTTGTCATGTGAAGATAAATAAGTGCCTTAAATATCCAATATGTTTATGCCTGGTTTGTTTCATAATGACATCAAAAATGAGCAAGCAATAACTGAACATATGGGATTTTATTGGATTGTTTACCTAGTTTTTGTTGTGATAGGTTTTTAATTGTTTTTGCTGGTTATTGTGCACACGTGTATTCCGATTATTGGTACAATGTTTAATGCAATGTACACATGTGTATTCTGATTTTGCTCTGTTTTTAAGGCGTTGTACACATATGTATTCTGATTTTGCTATGTTTTTAAGTCGCTGTACACATGTGTATTCTGGTTTTGCTATGTTTTTAATGCGATGTACATATGTGTATAGCGTCTGTTTTTGTGATATCTCATATTTTTTTTGTGTATTGAATGTGTAAAGTTGTTGATGTACACTTGCGAATTATGCAAAGTACTAATTGCTGAGTTTTTTTGTGTTATTATAGGAGACGTCGTAAACGAGGAAAGTGGAGATGGAAGGTCGATAAGGATGATTCACGTATGAGGTCGATAAGGATGATTCACGTATGTTTGTTTGCTTGGCCGAAAAGGATGATTCGGCATAGAACGCGGCGAATAGTTGTAAAAGACTATGTCTTTTTTATTTTTCCGATTATGTTGCGTTTATTGTTTTCACGAAACTGGAACTTGTAATTGTATGTTTTCTTTTGGTTTGACAAACATTATGGAAATTGTTATTTGCTTAATATAAAATAGTTTTACAAGTTTCGTTTATATGTATGTATTATGTAGCTAATTACACATATGTACCATGCTGAGTACACATGTGTACTGTTCAATTCATATCAAAGTACCCATGTGTATACCGTTGAAATATGAAGGTTACGTGGATCTTAAAAATCATAATCCGAATTCTGGTGTGAAATTTGAAAAATAAAAATGAAATAAAAGATATTGTGGATAATGAATTTAAAATAGGAAAGATGTAACTTAATTCAATTATTAAAATAATGATTTAAATCTAATTTTTTTATATAATTACAATCATACCCTTAACAACTAAAAAGGAAATCAAGGGTCCAGATCTGTTCACGCAGTTCACTCTTGGGAGGTTGTTCACGCTGGAACCCTACCCAGATATGATATGTGTGCAGCTTAAGTGAACTATGGAAAGTATATTTGTCTTTTTTTATACTGTAGGATGAAAATTGAAACTTTGATATGTAATAACGACAGATGTTGTAATCTACTCTTAAATATAATATTGTATCTTATAAGAGTTTATATTTTAAAAACTAAGAGCTTGATCTCAGGAAAAGCTACCAAAAGCTTTCTTAACAAAAAAAATAATAAATAAATAATAAACAAAGTTGTGATAATTCTATTATTCAAGTTGAGTTTGGTCACCTGCATTTCTTTATTTTTGTCCAAAGTTTAGAATGTATCTAATTAAAACACTTATTTTGTTCTAGTTGACCTTTATGACCCAGGCGAGCCGAACACGCAGGCATGATCCGTCCTAGACGTGCGTCTATGAAGAGGAAGCACGTGAAGGCATGGTGTGGCCGAGTTGGGTGTGTGTTTTTTTAAATCTAACGACTACACATATGCGCGCGCACATTATGTGTGTAATTTATAATTACATATAGCTGTTATATACAAATCATATTTTTATTTCTTTATATTCCAAATGGCTATTACATATATGTTCGTGTATATGTATTTCAACACCACCGTAAATAAAACAATCTTATTTTTCTTCACAATCTTATTTTTCTTCACGAGGTTAGATCGGAGAAGAAATGAGGTTTTCAGGGATAGACTAGGAGTGGCTAGTATATCGGAGAAGATTAAGGAGGGGAGATTGAGATGGTTTGGGCATGTGAAGCGGAGGGAAGCGACGGCACCAGTTAGAGTAGTGGAAACTCTTACTGTGGAGGGGAGGAGAGGAAGAGGCAGACCCAAACTGACATGGGATGAGCAGATTAGGCATGATTTACTAGAGTTGCATCTTTCTGAGGACATGGTCCACAATAGGACTTCGTGGAGGCGTAGGATTAGGGTAAAGGACTTCTAGAGGATATTGCAGTAAGGTCTTAGGTGTATTTCAGGGACGTAGGCTTTTCCCATTCTTTAAGGGACTTTTCCGGTGATTGCCTTCTTGTGTTTATGCCCAAATGATGTTGTATGCTATTATACATGATTTACATTGTGTTTACGCCCAAATGATGTTGTATGCCGTTATACATGATTCACATTATATTGTGCCACTCTTATCACTTTCTTGGTATGGGCGACTTCTTATTTCTGTATTCTTGCTATATTCTTTGACTTGGTGTGTTGGTTTGCTGTTCGTTTTCGAGCCAATGGTCTCTCTGGAAGCAGTCTCTCTATCCCTATGGATAGAGGCAAGGTCTGTCTACATCCCACCCTCCCCAGACCCTATAAATAGATCTGCTATTTGTGGGATTTACTGGGTATGGTTGTTATTTTTCTTCACACCTTTAGTACTTCTTTCTTAAAAATCTCTAAATTATCTATATCCTTTACGTTCATAATCATAAATTCAAATTCAAACTCGTATTATAAACGCTAAATGATGACGCTCTTGAATAAAACCAAACCCCCCAACTCAAACCACGTCTTATTTACAAACTTCGAGTATCCACCATTAGGGCTGTAAACGAACCGAACATTCAGCGAACAGTTCGTGAACCGTTCGGCGGGAAGTTCGTTTATGTTCGTTCGTTTAATAAACGAACGAACATGAACAAGAAATTTCGTTCGATTAGTTAAATGAACGAACATGAACAGAGGTCTCGTTCGTTCGATTGTGTTCGTGAACGTTCGGTAAGGTATTCGTGAACGTGTTCGTGAACACTCGTTGATTTGCGTTCGTTTATGTTCGTATGTTTGTGTTTTAAATGAAGATCTTTGTACTTTCTTATATTTTATTTGTACTTTTTATATTATTAAACTTTTATTTATTTTATTGCCCTAACAATTAAACTAGGAAACTCACTTTCACCTTTTTATGCGTCATTTCTCATTATTTACATCCACGAATACAATCGACCTCCGTTCCACAATAAGGGATTCAAGTTCGAGTGCTACTCTATGGGCCATCTATCTTTATCCTTCGTCGCGTTCGCCAAATTTATTTGTGTTCGTGAACACGCTCATTTCCTTAATGAACGAACACGAACATAAAATCTCGTTCGGTAAGTGTTATTGAACCATTCGTGAACACATTTATTTCCTTAACGAACGAACACGAACAAGGCCTTGTTCGTGTTCGTTCGGTTCGTTTACAGCCCTATCCACCATTCCAAGGAAACATGGACCTACAATTTTAAAATCCGAGGGTTTTCCATTTCAAACCGTCAACCTTTCACACTCCTTAATGTGATGTTTTTATAATTTATTAACACTTTTAATTTTAAATTTTAAAATTCCTCTCAATTAGAGGATATTGTTGTTTGTGGGGTGCTTTTTTTGGAGATCTCCAGTGGAGGTTGGCTTCTCTCTCGACCCGGTTCGGAGGCTTAGGGATTTGTACGGCCGAGGATGCCTCTTCATATGCTTTCGTGGCTTCAAGGGCCCAATCTTGGGGTTTACAAGACCACATACTCCGAGAATGTGGTGGGGATGTTTTAGACTCCGATTACAGGAGTGCGTTGGACCTTTTGCATAGTTCTCTTCCCCACCTTGATATTGATGGTTTCTACATTAAAGACACCGCCCCTCCTAAATCCCAGAAAATTCTGGCGAATGCCTTATATGGCGAAATTGTCAAGAGGTTTGAAGAGAAGTTTGTTTTATCCCCTCGGCAAAGAGCTGTGTTTGAATGTCTACGTGCCCCACATGCTCAGGATTTTCTGTCTGTCGCACCTATTGAAGGCTTGGTGCAACACATGTCGGCTGTGGAATACCGTGCTATCCTTAGATACCGACTGATGATTCATTTGTTCCCAGTTGACGAGCCATGTCCGGTATGCCGCAAAGCGTGTTTGGATTCTTTCGGCGAGCACGCGATCCACTGTAAAGAGCTACCAGGGTTTAAATATCGGCACGATTGGGTGAGAGATGTGTTATGTGATGTTCTTAAGCGGGCCAGGATCTCTGCCAAAAAGGAGGCTCCAGTAAATTTCCTGACTGACCCCATAGAGGGGAGGTCCACTTTACGCCCGGCGAACATCCTTTTGTTTGGATGGGAAGGGGGAAACACGCTTGTGTAGATCTAACTGGAGTCTCCCCCCTTGTCGAGCTCAAGGACAAAGGCTTTGTCGTAGGGCAAGCGGTGCTCAAGGCAGAGGCGAGCAAAGTGGCAAAACATGAGAAAGCCTGCCTGGAGAATCAACATGTGTTTGTCCCGTTTGTGTTTGATACCTTTGGTGGTCTCGCTCCTGACGTTGTGCGACTTTTGAATCGGGTTCAAAAAGTCGTTAATAGTAATTCTTCGTCTCTAAAGGGTTCAAACTTTGTATTTAGTAGAATTGGTTTTTCTATTCAAAAGGGGGTGGCGGCGCAACTTGTTGCCCAACTACCTGCAATTGCTTTGTAATTGCTCTTTCTCGTGTGAAATGATATATAATTAAAGAAAAATATAGTAGAAAATTTTGGACGATGAATAATAAATGTAAAAATGTAAAAATGGTAATATGTATGAATGTATTTTTTAAGGATATAAAGTTGCAAAGAAAATGAATGTTTTAAAAAAACGGTGGAGGTATCCACACATCCCCTCAAAAGTATTTACACTTCCCCTAACCCTAAATGACCCTCATTGCCCAATATAGGGGTGTTCATGAGCCGAACCGAACCGAACGGAGGTCTGCTCGTGCTCGGTTCGGTTTGAAACCGAGCCGCTCGGTTCGGTTCGGATTTAGGAAATCGAGCGGAAATCTTATGCTCGTGCTCGGTTCGGTTTAGAACCGAGCCGCTCGGTTCGGTTCATATTTGCTCAGTTTTATTTAGCATTCCTACACAGCCATTCGTTCACCAAAATTCACCAACTTATATGTCTCACACACACTTTAACAATTTAACAAAATACAAACATAAAAAGTCCCACAAAAATAAACACAAAATGTCATCCAAATGTTTAATGTTTAAGAACATCTAAAATGCAAAATAACTTAAAAAACACGCGTTGAAGTCATTCCAAACATCTTCAATCAAAAATTGAATTCAAAACATGAAATTTGATACAGTAACATCAATTCAATCCCATAAAACACCCCTCTTTTTTTTAACCGAAGAGTTGAGAGAGATTAGGGTTTTCTTTCTTTTTTTTTAACTGAAGATATGAAAATATGAGGATTCTAGAGGCTGGATATGTTACATGTTTATTATATTTAATAAATATAATATATATACATATATAATAATAAAAATAAATTCGATCGAAACCTAACGAGCGACGAGCGAGCGTACCTATGCTCGTGCTCGGTTCGTTTTTAAACCGAACTGAGCTGCTCGGCTCGGTTTTAACCGAGCAAGGAATCGAACGAGCAAATTTCCGAGCTTTTTCGAACGATCTTCGAGCGCCGAGCAGTTTGGACACCCCTAGCCCAATACGCCTCAAACTGGCCCCACTCATACGCCCCTCGTTGCCCAATACGTTTGAAAATGGTCCTTACCATCTAATTAATGTCAATCATTGGGTGTCAGCCAATGATTACCAATGATTGGGGTGTAAGGAAGTTTATTTTTGGGCCAAACTATCTGCACACCAAGTGTGAAGATAGTCACCCTTAAAAGGTGTTTTTTGTCTTTATATGCACACCTTGCAGTGTCGAACTGTGGCCAAAACGCGGCGTTTTGGTCCGGTTAACCAGACAAAGACTGACGGGTGTCTGACGGGTCTGTTGACCGGACCAAAACGCCGAGCTTTGGCCGCGTTTTGGTCCTGTCAACCAGACTGGGTGTCAGTCTTTTGTCTGGTTGATAGGACCAAAGCGCGGCCAAAGCTCGGCGTTTTGGTCCGGTCAACAGACCCGTCAGACACCCGTCAGTCTTTGTCTGGTTAATCGGACCAAAACCCCGTGTTTTGGCCACAGTTTGACACTGCAGGGTGTGCATATAAAGACAAAAAACACCTTTTTTGGTGTGTAAATAGGCAAAATGGTGTGTAGATAGGTACACCCTTATTTTTATAGGGTATTTGTATGGAGAAGTTGTGAAAATATTAATATAAGAAAATTAAAAAAAAATTTACAAAATGTTGTTATAAAAATTGTGTTAGTATTATAAAAACTTCATATTTTTATGAAATGAATTGTGTATATTATAAAATGCCAATTTTTTATAAGTATTATTAAATGTCAATTTTTTTTTATAAAACGAATTGTATATATTATAACATAGTTTTTTATTTATGAATTATTATGTGTTTAATTGTCAAAATTTTTAACTGTCAAATTTTTATTGAACGACTTTTATTTAATACTACTAAATGAGTATTATTACGTCTTTAATTGTCAAACTTTTAAATGTCAAATTTCTTGTATATATTATAACATAGTTTTTTATTTATGAATTATTATTATGTGTTTAATTGTCAAAATTTTTAACTGTCAAATTTTTATTAAACGACTTTTATTTAATATTACAAAATGAGTATTATTACGTCTTTAATTGTCAAACTTTTAAATGTCAAATTTTATTAAGTGGGTATATTATAACGTTTTATTAAATGTCAACTTTTTTATTTATCAATTATTATTATGTGTTTAATTGTTTCCAGAACGCAAAATGTGTATGTTAAAAAATGTCAACTTCTGAAAGTCTTTAATTGTTTTTCAATTGTCGTTTATTAACCATAACGCAGCAAGAAACGTAATTTAAAATGTAATTAAACATCGTTTTATATTAATACACAAAATATGTAACTTTGATACAGAATGTAACGACTAAACCCTAAAACCTAAATCGCTAATTGTTACATATTTTTGAATTCCTGTACAGGAAAACGATGGGTGCAGCGTACACAATACAAAGACAGCCCGGCTGTCTTGAAATTGCGTACCGAACCCTACCTTCCAACGGGACTCTGCTTCACATCTACCACACTGAAATGGCACAAGGGATCAGGAGGTTGGAGCAGTGGAGTCGGCATTTCGTTTATCAACCACCGTCCAGTCTTCCGCCTCTTGTCAGGATGGTGAGATAAGTGGCATTCCCGTTGGTGGAAGGCTCATGAGAACACTAATGAACTCCTCTCTTGGAAGGACATGACACGGGGCAAACTGCGTTGGCTAGCGTCACTGGGAGCTGACGAGTCAACAGGCTACTCCGATAACACGTAATCCTAGATCGGCGTTCTAGTGCATGAATCTGAAATACGAACGTAGTTTCTCCATAAGGATTACGCTACCACCACCGTCAAAACACCGACTTTCGATATCCTATTAATAAAAAATACAATTTAGCATTAGACTCGGCATTCGAAAATATATTGTAAAAATTAAAAACAAAACACCACCACCACCACCACAGCCGACCCACCACCACCACCACAGCCGACACACCACCACCACCACCACCACAGCCGACCCACCACCATCACCACCACCACCACCACAGCCGACCTACCACCACTACCACCACAGCCGACCCACTACCACCACCACCACTAACACAGCCGACCCACCACCACCACCACCACCCCAGCCGACCCACCACCACCACCACCACCACCACCCCAGCCGACCCACCACCACCACCACCACCCCAGCCGACCCACCACCACCACCACAGCCTACCCACCACCACCACCACCACAGCCGACCCACCACCACCACCACCACCACAACCCCACCACCACCACCACCACCACAACCCCAACCCCAACCCCAACACCACCACAAACCGCCAAAATAAAACCACAAAAAAACAAGGGTAAACAAACCTTGAATATTCCGACCGTATAGACCGATACGAGAGCGAAAACTATACGAGAGCGCGTGTGGTCCCCTTCCGGATTGTCATCGTGTGGTCCAGAACTCGTCCAAAAAATAACTTTCGGATATAACTTTTGTATTTGCATATGTACTTGTTCTCGGTTAAACTATAAAAAGAATGTGAAACTGAACTTTAATGAGACCCGTATGGGTCGATGAGAGTCTTATGCAAGTGGGGTGTCATAAATGTCCTGTCAACTTTTCAGAAAAAGTAGGTGGATGAGAGTCTCATCGGGCTATACGAGGCATATGGGCTGAAAAGTTGTCAGCCTCCGTACCCACTATACGCGCGTATGGGCCTATGAGCGGCATATTGGTTTGTTTGTTTTTTTAAAGCTTGTATATGTTGGTTGCAAATGTCGGGTATTTTTGTCATCCTTACTTGCCACAAAAATATACACCATCTTCACAATCACAAATTCACAATGGTTGTTTGCAAATGTGGTAGGACGGCTGCACTAAGAACATCTTGGACTGAAGCTAATCCCGGACGTCAATTTTACACTTGTCACAATATGGTATGTTTTTAATCATAATGGTTGTTTTACCCGAATTTTTAATGTATTTTTTTTTCCATTAACCCTTGTATATTAGTGATTTTTTTTCGTGTCAGCGTTCTAAGTGCAACTTCTTTGTGTGGGTCGATCCTCCTCTGTGTCGTCGGGCATGTGTGGTCATCAAAGAACTGATGGATACGAAGGTTGTGCTTCAAAACGAAGTCAAGTATTTGAGAGAGGAGGTTCGAATTTATAAATTGCAAGAAGCGGAATTTGAAGATGTTCATTCAAGGGTTGTTCTTAAGAGGGAACGTTGTTTGATAATCAGTTGGATTTTTTTTTTGTCTGTCTTGTTATTTTTCATTGTTAGTATGTAAGTTTATGCAAGACATGTAATCGAATATTAGTTATAAATGTCGTTTTTAATATTATTATATATATTAAGTTTTTTTAAAAAATGTTGTTTTTTTATAATAAGTCGACTAAGCATAAATAACTAAGCATAAATAACAAAACGAACAAACATTCATCAAGTTACAAAATGTTTAAACAAAAAGAAATAAATATTTGTTCATACATGCCCCCAAATGTTTAACAAAATAAAATTCACCCAACAAATACAAATACTAATCCTACATGTCCTCATTGTCGTCAGAATCATCCCCACCACCTGCCTGCGTCCCGGACGGACCTGCCTCCATGTCGAAACCCGGATACACTCGTGGATGTGGCGGGGGTCGAACCGGCAACCCCGCCTGGGTACGTCTCTCGGCCTCACTAGCCATCACCCACTCCATCAAATCCTCCATGTGGTCCATCCGCTGAAACTGCTATGTCCAGCTCGCCATCATACCATCATGACCCGCCACCAGCCTCTCAAGGAGACGTTGGGTGGACTGAGGCAACCGCACTGCATGATAAACGCGTTGTGGAATCTGTGGCGGCTCCTGCGGATGCCCCTGGTCAACCTGAGGCTCCATGTCTCCATCCATAGCAGGCACGTCAGCAATATGCGGCATCTCCACCTCCCCAGCCTCGAGTAGTGCCTGGTGGACTATCGGTTGGGGTTCATAAATCTGTTGGTGATCGTCAACAAACCGATGCCCGATATCCGGAAAGTTCACCGCAATCTTCATCCCTCTCATCGTCCAAAGATCTAAGGGCTCGTGTGGTGCTAGGGCCGGCATATCCTCAATGAATGGGTAATACAGACCGCAATGCTGGGCAATACGCGTGATAAACGCCCCTCCAATCAAACGGCTACACCTCTGTCGTTTGCCGTACGAGGCGAAATACTCCGCCAGACAGCGATGGAGGGCGCACGGTGTGCCCGTATATAAGCAGTACAGAAAGAATAGATCCACCTTCGTGACCCACTCGTTGCTTTTGCCTCGCGCAGAGATCGACGTGGCAATGCAGCGGTGTATGTAGCGAACGAGTGGGTCAGGAATCGCAGAAACTCGGGCCTTCCTACCGAAGGGTCCAGGACATAGAGTGGGCCACCAAGCAAACAACTGATCATCAGGCATAGCCCAAATCGCGGTGGTATAGATGTCCTGAACCAACTCATCATCGGTATAGAACCCGGTGGCAATAGCAAACGGACGCAGCGACCAATTTTGTCGCTTCCCGAACAAACAGAAAGATACCTCGGGAGGCGGTGCTTCCACGTTCGGATCGTCCATATCCGAATTGTGCCGGTCAGCCGGCCGTGGACGAAACACGAATGTGGACAGAAACTCCACCATCATGGTCCTATAAGACGGCCCAGGCGCCACCGAAAACATGCGATCCCACGGGGAATTCTCCCTGATCAAACCTCGGGCTCTCTCCTCCTCCCCGACCTCCCGTAAAGCCTCCCATGACAACGCCCTTTGCCGACCCACCTTCATTTGTCGCAACCTATTAAAACGTTTATACTCCCTAGAATTGTTCGGGTAGTCCATATAGGGAATACCCAAACAATCACCCCCGGCCATCTCATCGAATCCAGGCACCTGTGCCGCACCAAACTCCTCCTCGTCTGACGACATATCTGCAAAAATTAATATATAGTACGTGTCATATTATAAACTTTTTACTATTTTTATAAACTTGTAATAATTTTAGTAACTAATTGTATAGCCGACCCACCACCACCACATCCGACCCACCTTAACGAAATTAACGCCTAAAGAGTCGACAAAGTTTCTAACAAATTAACATCTAAATAATCGATAAACAATACCAAATAACACCCGAATAATCAACACTTCACGCCAAATAAGACATAACTAAATAACTAATCGTTTATTTTATTTGTAACACATTATTCTTCAATAAACCTTTCGAGTTAATTTTTTTTATAACTTACATTTTTTTAAAGAAATATTAAATAAATTTAGAAAACAAAATAATTTCCATAAAAACTTTTTACAATTTTAATGTTTAAATTTAAGATTTGTACTAAATAAATTTAAGATTTGTATGAAATTTCGTGTCATATATTTTTTTATTTTTAATCAGTATACATGCCTCGTTCGTGTTCGTTCGGTTCATTTACAAGCCTAAGTAATCTATTTTTAACAAAATATTTCACCAGAACATATATAATATTTCACCAAAATGATAACGAAATCGGGTTAATATGTATGACACAATTTCTGGGTCGGTTCGGCTTAAGGTCGGGACGGGTCAAACATTTTCTAGATTTCTCCTACCTAATAAAAATTATATAATAATGAATAACACGTATACAAAATCATTTTTTCACTCTAAAATTATATCAACATTATATAACACGAATAACACGTAATTGACGGTTATGTCATACCTTTTTTGTTTTGTTCTCGTCATTAGCACGTTCCTCGTTAGCACGTTCGTCATTGTGAACACCTTCCTCGTTAGCAGGTTCGTCGTCGTCAACACCCTCCTCAAAGAGCATGACACCTTCCTCGATTTCGTTATCATTGTCCTCAAAGTCCTTAGCACCTTCTTCGACTTCATTATCATTTTCCTCATACTCCTTAGCACCTTCCTCATACTCTAACTTGTGTTGGTTTTCCGTATACGAATTGTAAGTCCCGTATTTGTGTTGCGAATAACTTTGGGGAATGTAAGATGGTTCCCCCTCATCTACAAACACCTGGTTCAAGTTAGGTAACACGGGTCACACACCCTCGTCATCACAACGAGGCACGGACACAACCTCCTCCTCACCTCGATCAATGTTGGATAACCAAACGCTTTCGGAGACGTACGACTGGTTCGAATCTTCGCCAAAAATATTACCAATACCCCAAAACGACATCTTTATGCTTCACGGTCTCAACCAATGTTTTTATTTGAGAATTTCTTCACTTTTTTCGGTATTTTGTGAGTTTGAAAAGTTTTGAATCAAATAAATCCGGTAAGCTTGGGTAAATAAACATTTTTGGTCGATAAGGGTCATATGGGTCATTTTCACGCTTTTTCAGACTAAACTACCTTTCATGTTAGTAACTATACCTTAAATTCATCAAAAGTCGTGCCGATAAGCCTCTCATTGCTCAATGAGAGGCGTATAGGGTTTAATGCTCCAACTACCACAACCTTATACGCCTCTCATAGGGCAATGAGAGGCTTATCTCAACACTTTTTCGGACACATTAATTGCTTTCACACTATATACTCCCCTTATTGACCTATACGCCACCTCTGGGGGGATGTGCACTTAAAAAGTAGGGATCTGCCAATACCCTCACCCTAAAAAAATGATTAAAAATTCAAAAATCACTGTTGATTAAGTGCATTATAAGTGTTTTTAGGTTGGAGATAGTCTAATGGAACGATAGGACGTAAGGTAACAATCGAAAATTATCCTTAAACTACTGAACTAGAAATACAAACTAAAATTATCAAAAAGTAACATAGTTTGATACCAATATTGATAGAAACATATTCATCATCTCCTCTAGAATCTAAATCTGTTGATAGCTTGCAAGATCTAGCTTTAGAATGTCGTATGGCAACCATCACTAGTCTAATAGTTACCAAAGTTTTCTATGATTACGAAGGAGATTTATAATGATGTAAATAATTATTCATTTCACGTACTCGTGTCAATAAACGTAAACTATTACCAACTACAAAAATTAAAGAGGAAACAAACATAAATCATATATCATAAATACGTCACTGCCTGCATTGACATAAACACTTTTGAAGCGATAGTTTTTCTTTTCTAATATCATTACATGACGCGATGGTCTAGAAATTAATAAAATACATAATTGCTTGTAAACTTAGATAATCCTTTTTTTATGATATGGTGTGTGTGTATATTTATTTTCTATCAAAAGATTAAAAAAATCTTAACATGTACTATTTAAAGAAACATCCATCTTGGAATTAAAAATAATTAATAGCTAGGTGTCTATGTATGCATCATGCAATCGAATAGACTTAGGGTGAGAGGGGCACTCCTCTCTTAGGGGAGTGACCCTTTTACAAAAAACCAATCAGCACGCGCCACGTCAACTCCACCCTTAACTCTCCCCACACCCTCAATTTGATGGCGGCACTCCTCTCTTGGGGGACTTGTTTTTTATTCAAAAAGAAAAAAAAAGGAAAATAATTTGATTGGTTGAAAAGCTGGTGGGCCACCCTCTCCCTCTCTCCCTTCATGCGGTAACCTCTCACCGCTCCCCCTCCCCGCTTGCCTTCCCCGATTTGATGGCGGCAGTGTTCCCGCTTGGGGACTTCACTCACCGATCCCCTCCCCGAGAAGTGCCCCGCTCACCCTTAACAAATCACATTTATCTGTCTATAATACCTTATTAGCTTATTAAGAGAAATGGGTTTTCTACCATTTTCGTAATTTTACTATAGGTACAAATGTTGAAGCACAATGTACAAATGAAGCAAGCCATTTTAGAGGGGAAAAACTTGGACATTCTCCAAAGTTTTAAGACACTTTGAGGACAATCTAGACATTTCATCAATGGAATCCATGCTCACTTATGTCTTCCATTAATTGAATTAAATTAAGGAATTAAATAAAAGTTTTATAATAATTAAAGGAATTAATTGATTAAACTAAAGTTTAGATATGCAACCTTTGGGATTTTCATGATTTAATAGTATGTATAAATAAAATAAATAGATTTATATAGACTATATTTATACTATATTATAAAGCATTCACAAATGTTCCTGCAAAAGTTAAGTAATTACAAGCTATAATGATTATGATACAACACTTAATTAGCGTAGTAAAAGGGACAAAATTGTATTTCTGAATTACTATTAAAATGAATAAAATTTATAAAGAAAATTCATTAATCTAGGCATTTAAAGTAATTGAATTTGATTTTGTGCCATTTAAGAGGTAAATATTAAACGGTGGGCCTATGTGAATTAACTTAAATATTGGTTTTATGCCATTTAAAAAGGTGAATACAAAACGGTGTAGACGGTAGTGTGCCGTTTTGTTTATGGTGCTGAAGTCTCAAATTATTATATCATAAATGAAATTAATTTAAACTGAAACCATCAATTGGTCCATATTACCTACCTAGATAACCGAAAATGATAATAAAAAGAATTCAAAGAGTTGTTGTCTGCTTCATGGTTTCCTAACGAACGAGTTGAATTACAACAAATCAGCTGAAGAGTTGCATGATCGATCCATATTTAAACCCTTCAACCACTCATTCGAAGTCACGCAAACCTCACATTTGTTTTGGGTGGAGGTATTACAGTCGTGAACCACAAACACACCTGCTACGATTCCCCGCTACACTACCATCTAGACACCGAATCCCTGTACTACCATCCACGTGTTCAAATGTTTCGATTAGTTCCCGACTGGCGACCTAAGTACTGAAGTTGGTTATTCTGAAAGATGATATAAAACCGAGTATCTTGGATTGTTCGAAAACAGCAAATATTCAAGTGGCTGCGCTAAAGAAGAGGCCTAGAAGGTTTCCTAAGCCGGGTTTGAAGGATCTTGCAATTGATATTTTGGGCCTTTACATGAAGAAGCTGAAGCATGTGTGTATAAGCAACTGAGAGGCTAGAGAGTTGAATGAAAATAAACTGGAGTACACATGTGTCGATGCTTATGCTTCGTACAAGATCGGTCGCAGGGTTTTACTTTAAAATTAAATAAGTTAATGGTGGTCTTTTGTTTCTTTTGGATTATTTGAACTATGTACGCTTTTTGTTTCGGTTTCGATTTCAGCCTATGAACGCTACATGAGATTAGATGAGACGCCCTCACACGTAATAACTTAAAAAAAAAAAACGACGCAGCGGAAAAAGAGCTTTACAAATTTCTTTCTCTATTAGACACATTTCTTACATGAAGGCTCAAATACGGAATGTCAAACATTAACTAAAAGAAATATACAACATTCACTTTCAATTAACACTTTAAGGAGTTACATAATTAAAGCTAAGTGACAGCTCTTTTCTGTCCAATCCTTGTTCTCGACTCGATCTATGTCCGCTTCTCTTCGTTTGTGGTAGAAGAAATCCGTGTAGTACCTGTGGACATCACATACAACTTAACCATTAGTCGTTAACAACATCATACGACATTATTCTCATGTAATTTAATATCAAATATCATTCAACTATCATCTCGTATTTTCTTGTTTCGAGTTCGACTTCGATACCTCATGAACCCAATGTTCTTTTACCTGCATTACATTTCAACTTCAAGGCACACCATTAGCAAACGTCAGTGCCCAAACATAATGAAACCATTCCTTCATACATTTATAACTTCTCGCATTTATATATGTATGCTAACTCCTATGTGCATTCATAGCATATTACTTCCATACATGCATACATTCATAAATCATACATGTACACAAACATATACATATACATATACACGTACACATTCGTACACGCACACATACATACGTACAAGCTCTTACATACCACTTACATTCCCATATAATTTTACTAACATATCCTAGTCACAAACATCCATATAAATAAGTCCCATACGTACAAACTTACGTCCATGTTCATTTCTATTCATGCTTACCTATGGATTCTGTCACTAACATGTAGGTAGATCTATACACATACATATCTCCAAACTTAATTCTTTCCAACACATACTTTGAGTGAACGTTCATGCTCATAAGTGAACATTTCAACTGTTGAGTGAACATTCTTGCTGAGGAGTGAACGTTCCAACTGTTGAGTGAACATTCTTGCTGACGAGTGAACGTTCCAACTGTTGAGTGAACATTCTTGCTGACGAGTGAACGTTCCAACTGTTGAGTGAACATTCTTGCTGACGAGTGAACGTTCCAACTGTTGAGTGAACATTCTTGCTGAGGAGTGAACGTTCCAACTGTTGAGTGAACATTCTTGCTGACGAGTGAACGTTCCAACTGTTGAGTGAACATTCTTGCTGACGAGTGAACGTTCCAACTGTTGAGTGAACATTCTTGCTGACGGGTTTTGGGGATCTAAATTCGTAATTTATACATACACATATATGTTTAACTTTGACTGGTACATCATAACAATAGGTAACTATCCATTCCCGATTCATTAATTATTCATGTAATTGACTTCTTCCTAATAAATCCATACTTTCCATGCCATACTTTCACCTAACGTTCTCATTTCATTGACCCGTTTATAACGGACCTAATACCTCCATCTCATCTCTTAAAATTACATTCTATACCTATATCATATAAAATTTAGTTCTTGTTTTGTTATCGCAACAAAACTACTATTTTATAGTTACATATACGCGCTTAACTCCAAAGTTAACATCCTTCTATGTTTCCTATAGTTATTTGTGCTACACATACTCTTACGTTACCTTCAACTCACCTCATTCATTCTACATTACCATTCCTCTCGTTTCGTGCATTACTTAATTTGCATAAGCAAGCGTGTCCTCGATTTCATTTCATACTTCAGCGATCCGTAAACCAGATCGATCCGCTCCTTCACGAGTACTAACCGTACCAGGCCAGCTTTCATTCATTCTTGTAATGGGCTTCCACTCGTGCACATTCCTTCACCAATTTGATTGGTTTCATCACATTCAGAATTCTACCATTAACATCTACAAAATCGGCGGTTAGCACCTTTCATTCAAACATTCATTATACTAGGTGATTACCCACCTATAATCCCTTTTTACATCTTCCTACATACATGCTATAACACATCCCACATTTCATCCCTTACATGCAATTCTTTTATTCTGATTACTTATTTCGTTAACCTTCGCAGTTTGACTTTTCAAGGTCAAACTGACATTTCTTACTTATCGTAGATGTGTTGAAGTACACGTTCTTACTTCTTTCCTTTCATGCTTACTTGCCAAGACATTCATTACATCATTTCAGTATTCTTGCCAAAACTTACCCTTCTCAATCATACTTAAATTATTGTCCGGGTCGTATCCCGTCATTCATTATGACTCCTAAGAGTCGATTTCTAACACATAACATGTTCAAAACTTCTTTCTTTCTTCAAAACTTAAGTTTGCTTGCCAACATTATGCCCACCTATAAGTATAAAACTTAACCAATCAAAACATTAAATATATCGGGTTTAAATGGCGATTACAATTTGACCCGCATGACTCATTCGTCTCTTTAACCATTCTTGCATACAAACATATTTGTATATATATATATATAAGTTTAAGACATAACTTGGATAATATTTGCTTTTTAAAAAAAATATTTACTTGCTTAGTCTGTAATTACTTACACATTCAAATCTTTTCATTTTTTTAATTCATTATGTTTCGAACCCGTCGCGCGGTTTCTAACATATCATTCATACTTTTATTCCTTCTTGGTTTTGAATCCATCTCACGGATTCTAACATATCATTCATGCTTTAATTCCTTTCATGCTTCGAATTCGTCTCGCGGATTCTAACATATCATTCATACTTTCATTCCTTTCATGCTTCGAATCCATCTCGCGGATTCTAACATATCATTCATACTTTCATTCCTGAAAGTCTTACATTTCTCTTCACCCTCACATTCACCTACTACCTAATTCTAACGGACATGCCTGTAACAATAATCACGGTCTCACGAACGTCATATGTTTCTTGTGTACTGGCCAGGTACACAGTCCACATACTAGTTTCGTGTCTTCGTGTAATCGCCACCTTATGTCCGAAGAATTAAGTTTCGGCACGTGTAACATTTTCAAAACTTCATTACCATTCCATTATTATATGTCATTTAAAATTTTCTTTCACTTTCTAGATTATACCGTTACATGCGCCCACATGTTAAATTTACGTACCTGGGATCAATTTGTCTTATTACATGCCTTGATGCTGGTCCTAGACCGCATTCACGGATCATCCTTTCCCAGCAATCATGCTTACCTTACACATAACATACTGTTAGTTTTCTTCAAATACATACCTAAGCACATACTTACCTTTACTTCCACCCTTAGATCTTGACCGAGTCTCGGATTGGACGGGTTCCTTGTCACAAGAGCACACAGGTTTGAGTTCAAGTATTTATCTCCTCATACTTGATTCACTCAAACCAGGACTCTGATACCAACTTGAGACGCCCTCACACGTAATAACTTAAAAAAATGACGCAGCGGAAAAAGAGCCTTACAAATTTCTTTCTCTATTAGACACATTTCTTACATGAAGGCTCAAATACGGAATGTCAGACATTAACTAAAAGAAATATACAACATTCACTTTCAATTAACACTTTAAGGCGTTACATAATTAAAGCTATGTGACCGTTCTTTTCTGTACAATCCTTGTTCTCGACTCGATCTATGTCTGCTTCTCTTCGTTTGTGGTAGAAGAAATCTGTGTAGTACCTATGGACATCACATACAACTTAACCATTAGTCATTAACAACATCATACGACATTATTCTCATGTAATTTAATATCAAATATCATTCAACTATCCTCTCGTATTTTCTCGTTTCGAGTTCGACTTCGATACCTCATGAACCCGATGTTCTTTTACCTGCATTACATTGCAACTTCAAGGCACACCATTAGCAAACGTCAGTGCCCAAACATAATGAAACCATTCCTTCATACATTTATAACATCTCGCATTTATATATGTATGCTAATTCCTATGTGCATTCATAGCATATTACTTCCATACATGCATACATTCATAAAACATACATGTACACAAACATATACACATACATATATACGTACACATTCGTACACCCACACATACATACGTACAAGCTCTTACATACCACTTACATTCCCATATAATTTTACTAACATATCCTAGTCACAAACATCCATATAAATAAGTCTCATACGTACAAACTTACGTGCATGTTCATTTCTATTCATGCTTACCTATGGATTCTGTCACTAACATGTAGGTAGATCTATACACATACATATCTCCAAACTTAATTCTTTCCCACACATACTTTGAGTGAACGTTCATGCTCATGAGTGAACATTTCAACTGTTGAGTGAACATTCTTGCTGATGAGTGAACATTCCAACTATTGAGTGAACATTCTTGCTGGCGAGTGAACGTTCCAACTGTTGAGTGAACATTCTTGCTGACGAGTGAACGTTCCAACTGTTGAGTGAACATTCTTGCTGACGAGTGAACGTTCCAACTGTTGAATGAACATTCTTGCTGAAACGAACTAAAAAGAAAACAATGTTTGCCAGCTAACTGGCTCTCACGGGGCACGACAGCCCCTGCCCCGGGCGGTCGCAGGGCGCGACGTCTGTCGCGTTGCGCGACGGTGAAACTGAATTGTTGTCGCGTAGCGTGACAGCCCTATTTCGACAGAATACTTCCCTTTGCTGCTGCATAAAGTGGCCAGCTATGTTTTCAACCAAAATTCAATTTGAAACTTACATAACTTTTGAGCTAAGCGTCCGTTTTGTGTAATTCTTGTTTCTGCGCGTCCGTAATTTAATTATGTATTTGTTTACCATCCTAACTCACATCAAAATATGAATTATAAGAAAAAGGCTTAAAGATCCTTCATGCCATTATTCGACCCGTTCGATTCCACTATTTTATTTCCGACGTAACTAGCTACTTTCAGCCCCGACAATCATTCCTACCTTAGCATTTCCATTTATTAATTAATCATACATGATCTTCTCACATTTATAAGCATTAAATAACTCCCTAAACATACTAACAAGTGAGTCGGAAGTCACTTACCTTAAGCGTGCGTATTAGAGCTTACTTCCTTCCTCATCTCGCCGCGCTAGCCCTCCGTGCTTGAGTCAATTGATACGATTCCTTTCCTTACATGTCATCACGTTCGTATCAAAGTTAGCATATATGATCATACATACAAACATTCATTTCCTTTTATTTACACATTATTTGACTTCCATTAGTCACATTTTCGCATACATGAGACACATATCAATAGTTACCTTATTCAAATCTCACGCAATCCGATTACCATCATACGTAGCACATAAATCATCTAGTACATGACACACTAATTCTCTACTCTAACATTTGTGTTCAAAACCCCATCCATTACATTCATACACTGTTGACTTTCAAAAGTCAACGATCTAACTTACATGTATACCTTCAAATTGTTATTCTTAATAAGGTAGACCATAGTAATAACATCGTGTGCATTTCATACTCATGTGGTGACGCACATACCACATGGTCACCTAGTTATATCCACATATAATCACATAGTAAATCCTACATATGCGAATTCTTCATGATCCTACCAATTGACCAACACATTCTAAATTAACTCATTTACATAACTCCACCTTCTTTACTCGCTAGTGAGTTCACACGCTTAATATTTAGTACATGATTATTTACTAGTTATGATCAAACACCTAATCCCACATACGGTGTGCATCACACCCTCAAAGCATGTAGTACAACTTTCTAATGCAAGTATCTTACCGTATCATCTTATCACACTAATTTCCCACTTGTAATCCATCTAAAACACATTCCTTTTGCAAACCTATTATCTATTACATCATTATCACATTCTACATATAATTATCCATTGCTAGCATACAAATTTCACTTATCATTTTCACCTAAGCATTTTATCGAACACTTGGTGTGCATACCACTTTCTAAGCATAATGTACAAGTGTTTTGAGCATGTTTTTCCCAACTTCATTTCATGAACCAGCACATTCAAACAAGACCTCATAATCATCAATTTCACATCAAGTTTGTCTATCAAAATCTATCATATAATACCTTGCTCATCACAAAATCACAATATAACATCTACCATTTCTTCATGATCATCCTCTTCACATTCATGCATGGGTTTCATTCTAATTCATCCAAATAACTAAAATTTAACCATGATTCAACTTCAACATATTAGCATTAACAAGTATTCATTCTAATTTCAACCAATTTCACGGATTAAACATAACCCACTTCATACAAGGTCACCAATCTAAGTTTTAGAACATACCTCATGATCCCCTTGTGAAGGTGATCATTAATCCATGCTCGGTTATGAATTTAAGCTTCATCTAGCCTTTCAATTTGATGATCTTTCTTGATTAGGGTTTGGCTCTTTAGAGCTCCTGAACATTCACGAACACACACGAAGTGTGTGTGTGTGTGTTGATTTCTTTTAAGTTGATAATTCAACTTTCATTTTATCCCAGTTTAGTCCCTCGTGTTTGCCACTAAAACATATTTGACACAACTTTCGTCATTTAATATTTTTGACCACACACTTAACTAGGTTAAATAGCCTAGTTATTTATTTCATGCTATGTCATATAGGAACATACGACAAATATAAACATTCGGGTTTTTGGGGTGTTACATTAGAAAACAATTTTAACCCCAACGATTCACATTTTCTCAGTTTGGTTTTAGGTTTTGAACAATCTGCCATAAATCCGACTTGAATTCAGCCAAACTTATATAGATTATGTTTTCTTTGTCTAGATGCATCTTCCCTTTGCTTCTTGTAGCTTCAAATTATGCAATGTCAGAATTTTAACTGTGAATTAAACATCTACAAGTCTATACCTAATATTAAAAAAAAGAACTGAAAAGATATGAAAAAAATCATTTGAAATTCTACCATTCCATCGTTGTTGTAGAACCCCAAAAGAACTGGCATATACCTAAAATTTAATTTAATATATAAAAGTTTTACTAGTGATGTACTTAAAAATAAAAGTAAATAAATAAAAGTGATTAAAAAATACCATAGCAAAATTGTTCCACGCAATCTAGTGTTGTTTTCTCCCCTATCTTCAAGTACTCGTCGTTGATGTCGTACGTGTTTCCGTAGGCTAGTATCCTTGCGCGTCCATTCTTTGCTTAAAGAAATCATACTTAGCTTCCAAATCATCATTAATGCGCAAAAATAACCTTTGGCTCATCCGAAACAACTGCCTAAAAACATTGGGTCCGTGAACCGGTGTGGGATCAAAATAGTCTTTCATCAAACGCTCGTTCGCGGCTTCACGATCTCGCAAGATATAGGTGCGCCTCAAAATGGGGCGTGGAGGAGAAGGCCGAACATGTTCCATTGCTTGTATCACGAGAGTAAATGCATTCGTAACCGCTTCTTCCTCCTCCGCGATTTCTTCGGATGAAAAAAATCTTCGGTAAATATCGGTGAACGAATCTTCCGATGGGGAACCCATTTTTTTTTAGAATAAAGTGGGAGTAGTTTCTATACTTTTATAGAAAAAATATTGAGAAGAATGGAATGAGATGTGATGAATTGTAAAAAATATGGGAGATATGGAATGTATTTATAGATTGGAAATTGAAAAAAAAAATATTTTTTAAAATTTATGACCGTTCAATGGTCTTATTTTGAAAATCATCCTCACACAACATCACTATGCACATGGCGCCACACCCACATTTGACTCCCATAACGCCGCCCGTTGTGGTGTTCTGGGTTTATAAAACGTGATCAGCCAAAAAATCCTATACATAACGTCCCACTACACATAACCTTATATTATAACTTGTCAATAGAAAAGTTCTAATACCATTACTGGCTATCGACTGAGTCAAGCCCTTTTAAATTATGTACTGACTGAGTCAAGCCTTGTAATTTATGACTCGAAGATCAAGACGTGTTTTGAAGGTGAGCCAATTATTTGAGTAACATTGATGTAAGGTTCCACTTGTTCAGACAATCAGAATAAAGACAATTTATTATCTCAATTTAGGTATTCAGGCTAGACGGTATGGTGATGGTCCTTTCTTGGAGGATGATCCGTCACATAAACGTCACGTAGGATGGGCGTGGGGATGGGGCAAAGAGGACAGAGGTAAGGAAATAGGGGATGATCCTAACATGCATATATATAAGTTGTATGTATAGGTGTGAGAAAGATGGGGAGGAATTGCTCAAACGGCCGCAGGGGGCGGGGAGGACGCCGACAAGGGGGGGCGAAATGGCTGGAGGAGCGGCGCCGGTGGGGGACGGTCCAAAGCCGATCCCCATACCGAGCAGCCTAATATTAAACTCCAAGTTATAATTACTGCTAAATCACTTGAGAGTAGTGAAGAAGACCGTACACGTCACTTACTTGCTGGGGAGGATCAAGCCCACATTCGTAGTTTCCCAGGAATCCAGTGCATTTTGGAAACAAATGGAAAAAAAAATTAGTGAGAACCCAATAGAATTTAGAAAAAAAAAATAGTGAGAATTAAAAAGAATTTACCCAAAGAAACCCGTTAGAATAAAATTTTGAATCCGTCACTGTTTACTGTGCAGCTGTTTGTATACTTTGAACTAAGAATAGGGCAAAATGCAATATCTTTGAATGGAAAACAGAACAAGTACGACTCAAATGATAAAGACACATACATATCTGATGAGAATCGGACGAAACATAATATTGTTGAATGAGAAATAATGTATTATTTCAATTTTATTACGTTTCAATCTAAGGCTATGGGGTGTGGATGGAGCCCCATGGGGCTTTATAGGTGCCACATAGGATCCACGTCAGCGCCATGTCAGCATTGGGGCTTTATCATGCCCCCCTTTAATTTGGAGGGTGTGGATGGAGCCCCGTGTCATGATTACCTAATTATTTTTTTATTTAAATATTTAAATAAAAACACTACATAATTTCATTAAAAAAAATAAAAAACACTAGATAATTTCATTTAAAAAATAAAAACACTACATAATTTCATTAAAAAAACTAAAAAACACTAGATAATTTCATTTAAAAAAAAAACACTACATAACTTCATTTAAAAAATAAAACCACTACTCGTCGTCTGTGTCGAGTCCTCCTTGTTCACGATAAAACCATAGGTGCTCTGTCAGATCGGCTCGAAGGTTTTGGTGTGTGTGCCTAGCCCGTATCATTGCTCGGATATCTTCTTTCTCCGCGTATGTTAGTATTGGGTTCATCGGTTGGATACTTTCATCATAGCTTTCTCCACAAAATGCTCTACCAGAGTCCTCCAATATCATGTTATGCAAAATGATACACGTATACATAACGTTTCTCATTTTACTTTTTTCAAGTATCCTCGAAGGCTGGGAGATGATAGACCATCTTTTCTTTAACACACCGAAAGCCCGCTCAATATCTTTTCTTGCTGACTCTTGTTTCTTCTTGAAATACATTCTTTTTTCGTCATCTGGACATGAAAGAGTTTTCACCAACGTCGCCCACTCCGGATAAATACCATATGTGAGATAGTACCCATACTTATACTCCACGTCGTTTGCATAGAATGAAGTATCTGGTGCAACACCGTCTATGACATTGTCGAATAGATTCGAGGTCATTAAAACTGTAATGTCATTGTTCGGACCGCTTGTAATACTACCGTTGGACCATCGTGGTCACCACGATGATGTTGCCCTTTCCAAGCGGTTGGGCATGCCGCCCATTCACAGTGCATGCAATCAAGACTTCCCAACATTCCAGGAAACCCATGTAAGCGCTGATGGGCCTCGTATAGAATTGGAACGTCGGCTGCGGTTGGCATCCTCAAATATCGTCTCCCGTACAGAGAGATTACACCTGATAAATTATTGCTAATTTAAAAATAATAACGACGTAAAATAATAATAAATACTAGTGTTAATAAAAGTTACCTTCACAAAAATTTTCAAGAGACTCACGACCAATGTTGCAGAAATCGCGCCTAGGCGCCGCCTAGGCGGCGATTAAACGCTCATCGGTGGGTCATCGCCTAAAAATGAGCTAGTCGGTCAAAAAATCGGTCCAGGTCAAAATCGGTCAACAGTCGGTGAAAATCGGTCAAAAGTCGGTCATAATCGGACTAATCGGACTAATCGGCCCAGGTATTTTGACTTAATAAACCCAAATTTTCACCTTCAAGAGCCCAAATTTTAGTTGAAGTGGGTCAAAATCGGATTATAATGGCCAAAATCAAACCAAAACAGTCGAAGAGGAAAAGGTTCTTACCTTGATTCGAACCAAAATTGGATCTGAACTCATCTTTATTGTGCAAAATCGAACCACATTGAAGAACTAATTGATTAGATACCGTATAGAGATGTGGGGTGTCTCGCCTAAAGAAGTTAACCACCGGCAGTCGGCCGGTTCTCTGTGGTTGTCGCCGGATACATAACCGAGAGAGAGGAGGGAAAGATGTAATGTGTGTGTCTTGATAAGTGATAACTTGCAGAACAGGGGATTCAAGAGGATGGGTTAGAGGCGGCGTATGGTATACGTGGGTGGGATTAGGTTAAATTAAGTTTAGGTTTTTTAAGATTTAACCCCTCTATCTTTTACAAGTTTACATTATGGTTCCTAAACTTGTAAATTTATTAATAAAAAGTATAAAGTTATCTCTCTCTATATATATAAATTTATAAAATTATACATAGAAATCCCATTCCGATTAATCCCGATTAATCCCTATTAATCCCGATTAATCCCTAGGCTGTACCTCACCGCCCGACTAGCGCCTAGCGCCTTCTACAACATTGCTCACGACACATTCTTGACGACATCCTTATATACTCATCCCACGCATCACTCGATGTGCCGTAGGCTAGTTGCCTAATTGCTGCCGTACACTTTTGTAGTCCAGAGAAACCAACCTTGCCAGTTGCACTTACCCTTTGCGTGAAAAAAGGGGATTCGCCCGTAAGATCATTGGAAATTTTAACGAATAGTCGTCGGCTCATACGAAACCTACGCTTAAACTGATCATCATTGTACACGGGAGTTTCACAAAAATAATCTTGCACTAGACGTTCATGAGCAGCTAACCGATTTCGTTCAATAGGCGGTTGTCTGGTACGCGATGCAGAGGATTCGGCTTCTTGCAAATAATTAATCGTCTCCTGCGCCATGGCGATAACCATATCATCAAGAACACCGTCGGATGACGAGCTCGAAGAAGACATTTTTAAGTTGTGATTGGTGTGTGTTTTAGTTGTGATTGGTGTGTGTTTTGGTTGTGATTGATGAGTTTTTTAGTTTAGAATAGGTTATATATATATAGGGGATGGATCATAAGAAAACTAGTTTAAATGAGAAAACCAAAAAACTAACCAAAAAAGCCTAAAAAAAACCTAAAAACATACCAATTTTTTTTTTTTTTTACAAATTTTAATAAAAAAATCGCTAGTTTTTATGCCTAGAAAAAAATTAAAAAAAAAAAAAAAATTTTTGGTTGTACTGCACATGTGCACTAGTACATAAAGCTTAAACCACTTAACCCACCCCCCCCCCCCCCACCGACACCCCCCAAAAACCTAAACCCCCCACCCCCACCCCCCCAAAAACCTAAATTCACCCTCCCACCAAAAGCCTAACCCCCCCACCCCCCAAAAACCTAAACCCCCCACCCTCCCGAAAACCTAAAACTAAACCATAAACATAAACCCGAAAAAAACCTAAACCCCCCACCCCCCAAAAACCTAAACCCCCCTCCCCCCCACACCCAAAAACCTAATCCTAATCCTAAACCTCCAAAAAAACTAGGGTTATTGGATTTTATCACCCTTAACTATTGGTCATTGGCCGCTGCCACCTCCAACTATCACTTTGACGCATGGCACCCACAACTTAACACTTAGTGTGTTCTGTCACCAGATCACTAACTTTTGATCATGTTACAATACTTTTGGGGTGTCCTAAGACCCCTAAAACCTTCCCAAAATCCCTATGACACCCCAAAAAGTGTAGTAACATGATCAAAAGTTAGTGATTAGTTAATGACGTGGTGACAGAACACACTAAATGTTAAGTTGGAGGTGACAGACGTCAAAGTGATAGTTGGGGGTGTCAGCGGCCAATAGCCAATAGTTGGGGGTGATAAAATCTAATAAGCCAAAAAACTAACCCTAAAAGCTAAACTATACTCAAAAAACTAATTTTAAGCATGTAATGTAATTGTAAACCCGAAAAAAACCTAAACCCCCTCCCACCCCCACCCCCCAAAAACCTAAACCCCCTCCCCCCCACACCCAAAAACCTAATCCTAATCCTAAACCTCCAAAAAAACTAACCCTAAAAGCTAAACTAGACTCAAAAAGCCAATTTTAAGCATGTAATGCAATTGTAGTACATGTTATATTGCACATGTGCACTACTGTAATAATAGTATTGAAAACAAGACGACACCATAAATCTTTTTTTATGTCATAAAAAATATGCTCGAATATACTTGAATGAAAGATACAAAAATTTGTGATCTTATTGTGCCATTTTTGTTTTAAAATGATAACGTATGGAGAAATGGGAAATGTTTGAAAAGTTATATTTTTTTTTCCAATTTTACCCCTCATTCATTAAAAGTCCCCCCCTCCTTCATTATAAGGCTCCCCCTTCCTTTTTAGTGTTTTTTTGGTTAGTTTTTTGGTTTTCTCATTTATATCTAGTTTTCTCATGATCATCTCCCTATATATATATAATAAAATTAAGTTTTTTTTTTTAATTTTCGACCGTTTCACAACGGTCATTTTGACCATTTCAAACTCGTTCAACGCGTTGCCGCTCGTTATCACGATGGCGGATGGGCTATGGCGCCCCGGCTATGGCGCCGGGGGTGTGGGCGATGGCGGAGGGGGCGCCATGGTGGTCCAGGTGGCCGAAGGGTGGCGCCCCACACCCTCCAGCCTAAGTAACAGCTTGAAAGTTTGGTGTTTGTAGGTTTGCTCCATCTTTTTGCTAGAGTTTTAGTTGTTATATATAAAAGTTTTTTGCCGTTAGACCACCCGTAGTGGGGCGGTATTTTTAAAAAAATTTGAAAAAAAACGCCCCAAAACGTCCCCCCCCCCCCCCATTACACCCGGCGTTATAAGACGTTTTTTTTTGAAAAAATTGCATTTTGTCTTTTTATTTAAAACGCTGAAGTGGTCAAATGGAAGGGGCATGTGGCCAATGGGAGTGGTCCAAGGTTTGACTAGCCAATAAGCAAGTAATTTTTTTTTTTTTTGTTTAATGATTGGAAGGGGCATTAATGCATTATTAGGCATTATGCCCACTACACCACTTTTGCAATAATGCCCCATGCTGACTGGGATGACACGTGTCGAATAATGTCCCATGGTGGGGACATTATTTTGTTTAACCACTACACCCGGTCTTATAAAAAACAAAAGATAACATGAAACAAACATATCAGAATAGTTTAAAAAAATGTATATTTTTTTTTGTCATCCAACTATAAAAAACTCTATATCACTTGCAATATATTTAAGTGTCAGGGTAAAAAGTAAAAAAAAATCCTACAGTGTTGTTCGAGGGTTCCTGGCGTAATTGTGTTGTGTTGACCAGTTTCTTCATGCTGGTCTATATAAAATGGTATGTTGACTTTACTTACTTTCACCAATTTTTTAAAACGTTGGTAATCTTTTTATGCGTCATTATTTTTTTAAATAAATTTATATCATAAAAAAAGAGTAATTTTTTTTACCAAATTGCAGAAATCAACATTTATGTTATACTCAAACTGCACTTCGTACCTTTCACTATAAAATCGGCAAAAACCAACATTTATGTTCATGTTTTGCTACAGGTTCAACCTTTACCACTAACCTGGTCCAAAAACTCAGTTAACTTAGCATGTGTGGGTATTACGGTCCTTTCTCTAACCTTTTATTTAATAATTATTTTAAAAGAAAGAGACTGCCAATCGTTGCTTTCTTAAATTTTAGCTTCGAATGTTGTTAATGGTGGAAGTAGTTTGCCCTCTAGGTTTTACTTGAATGAGAACAAGGGGAAACAGAGTTTGTGGATCCGGGTTCATGGATCGAAGACGGGTCTTCGTTATCCCTGTTACCATTGAGCATCACAACATTATACTTATTTAAGGTCAAACAAATTACACCAAGATAGCCGGTAAGCGGGCAACAAGCTGCGCCGCTACCCCATTTTGAATAGCGAAACCTAACCTAGTAAAAACGAAACCCCGGTCTCTAGGAGACGAAATGTTGCTGTGAACAACACCTTGGACCCGTTCAAGAAATCTGATGGCTTCTGGGGCTAGCGATCCAAAGGTATCAAAGGCAAAAGGGATAAAGGAATGTTGATTATCCTCGCAGGCTTTGGCATGTTTGTCCATTTTCTTTGCTCCCGCCCTTGCAATCGCCTGACCAGGGACAAAACCTGTATCCCGAAAGCCTACAAGGGGGGAAACCCCGGTAAGATCAACACAAGCGTGTTTACCTGCATCCCACCCGAAAACTAAAACGTCCGCGGGGCGCAATGTGGATCTTCCTTCCCTCGGATCTGTCAAAAAGTTTACGGGGGCTTCTTTCTTCACCGAGATCCCC
This sequence comes from Helianthus tuberosus, assembly GCA_030545235.1. Lineage (NCBI taxonomy): Eukaryota > Viridiplantae > Streptophyta > Magnoliopsida > Asterales > Asteraceae > Helianthus > Helianthus tuberosus. The sequence goes on along the minus strand of CM060446.1, from coordinate 1,768,196 downwards.
GCCCGTTTGAGGATGTCCCCCAAGACATCCCGCACCCAGTCGTGCCTATACTTAAAACCTGGCAGTTCTTTACAGTGTAGAGCATGCTCCCCAAATTGGTCTAAGCAAGCTTTCCGGCAAATCGGGCATTGCTCGTCATCAGGGAACATAGGAATCATGAACCGATATTTTAAGATAGCACGATATTCAACGGCTGAAATCTTTTGGCCTAAGCCCTCGATGGGGATGACCGATAGAAAATCTTGGGCGTGGGGGCCCCGCAAGCATTCTAGGACGGCGTTCTGACGAGGGGTCGTACAGAAATCTGATCCAATATTCTGAGCGATACGACAAAACAGAGCACTCGCCAAAGTCTTCTGGGTCTTCGGTGGGGCGGTGTCCCTGTTAGCGAAACCGCCAATATCCAAATCCGGAAGGTGTCTATGCAACTCCCCCAGAGCCATGTCATAATCCCCATCCATTCCAACAACCCCACTCTCGCGCAAGATGTGATCTTGCAGCCCCCACGATTGAGCTCGCGAGGCAACAAAACCGTAAATGGAGACATCCATGGCTGATAGAAGCCCCAGCCCCCCCATCTTACAGGGCAGAGAAGCAACCCGCCACTGAAAATCCCCAAAAAACGGACCCCCACACACCACAATGTCCTCTATAGCCCCCCGTAGCCCTTTATCGAATAAGGATACCGCCTCCTTTACAAACACAGGTTGACAAGTTCGCAGACCAAAAAGGAGCTTGGCGACACCCATGCAAGAGCGCAGCAGGAGAAGCTCACTTTGCGGGTCTCGGAGTTGCGAAAGGCTACTCATAAGCTGATTGAAGTTTGTAACCCTCTGTTCTTCGAAGTTTATATGAGCCATACGATTCCGATTGAAAAACACAGTCATCATAGGATTTATTTGATCACTATCGATTGTAACCGAAGAACAATTGGACGGAACGTTCAAAAAAAACCGTCGCCGGAAAACGTTTTAAGATCCCCTGTTTTATAAAAAGTTGAAAAATCGGATTTTTTTAATCAAATCAATCAAGGGTTTACTTGATTGTCATCGTTGTTTGTACATTAAGGACGAACAGAATCAAAGGATATATTTGATTCAGATTCATCGGAAGGGTTACTCTGGTGAAAGTTTTATTGTCTTTGTTATTCCGATTTGGTGCCGGAATTGTTCAAGTTTGTCATCGTTTTAATGTCATCATCTCTGTTATTCCGATTTGGCGCCGGATTGTTCAAAAAAACCGTCGCCGGAAAACGTTCAAAAAAAACCGTCACCGAAAAACGTTTTATTTCTTCTTTCAATTTCCGAAACCGATGTGGACCTTGAGTTGAGTGTTGCACCAGGTTCTGTTGAATCCGATGTCACTCGAACATCATCGTTTCCATTTAAGAAAGCAGCGATTGGTATACACACACACAAACACAAACAGAGTCTCTTTCATTTAAAATAATATATTAAATAAAAGGTTTGGGAAAAGACCATAATACCCTCACATGCAAAGCATGTGTGGTAAGTTAACTGAGTTTTTAGACGAGGTTAGCGGTAAAGGTTGAACCGGTAGCAAAACATGAACATAAAGGTTGGTTTTCGCCGATTTTATAGTGAAAGGTACAGGGTCGTCTCCGAAAATCACAAAATTTTTTTTGGCCCTGTGCGAGATAAAAGATTTGGGCCCTATTCACAAAAATTTTTTTGGTCCAGCAACACCCCTCAATTTATTAATTGAGTTTTGAATTAGTTTTGTTTATTAAATTGGCCTTGAGTTACTTTCATTCCATTTTCACAAATTGTGCTTCTCAAATAAACAACCCAGCACCCCTCAATTCACTAAGAGCATCCACAATAAGGCCCTTTAAAAACACCTAAAAACATGTCCAGTCAGCTGCCACATCAAAATAACACTCACCCTTCAAAAACATCAAAAACCCACCCAATAAGAAAACACAAAAACACATAAAAACATTGCCACATCATCACCATCTTTTACATTAAAAAAATATAAAAAATATTTAAAGGTTTTTTTTTTAATTTATCACCCAACCCCCCACCCTTTGGCCCCACCACCTGACAAAAAGCATATCAAATATGCGTTCTTCATCAAATACACACCTCAAATACATGGGGAAAAAATGAATCCCACAATAGCAACAAATGGATGAGGTGGATAAATGGCAAAAAACATCCTAAAAAAACAAGCTATTGGGGATGGTCTAATAACACTTACTCCTTATTTAACATTGTCTAATAAATGGCCGAGCCGAGCACAATCCTAAAATAACATTGTTTGGTAAACGAGCACGAGCCCGAGCTTCACTTATCGAGCTCGCGAGCCTTCAAGAGTCTATTATTTATATTATTTTTATTTAATATATTAATTAACATATAATAAACACTACTAGAAAACTAGGCTTTTGTCACCACATTTTCGGTAGCAAAATGGTGGCAATGGCCATGTTGCAACTATTTTGCAACCAAAAATTAGGTGACAAAAACACCCGTGTCAATTGCCCTAATGTCACCAAATAGCCACCACTTTGATTATTTGCTACCATATTTTTGCCACCACAAAAGCGGTCAAAGTTATTGTGACCGCTCTTTGTTTGCTATAATTTGCTACCAAATTGTGATGCCTTTTTGCCACCGTTTTGGCACCATTTTGCCACCGATATTGCCACCATTTAGCCACAATTTTCCAAATTGTGATGTTTTTTTCCACCATGTTGTTACCATTTAGCACCGATATTACTACCATTTAGCCACCATTTTCATTGAGAATTTGCTACCAGTTAGCTACACTTGAATTGAATATTTGTGATCATTTTAGGGACCTCATTAAATATTTATCTGCTTTTTTCATCAAAATTACAAAACTATATAAAACAATGGAATAAAATTACAAAATCTAAAATTTATATAAAACATCTGTGTTTCAGTTTTTCCCGTTTCAAAATCATATGAAACATTCTAATATAATACAAACTAAAATATCAAATAACTGAAATTATCCTAATATGATAAACATCAAAACATTCAAAACCAAGCGTTTGTAGCCTATTTTCGAACCATAGCTGTTAACATAGCTTCAATTTGAGACTTCCTGTTGAGCATTGCATCTTTATCAACCTTATCTTTTTCTTTTTCAGCAAATAACACCGCGATAATTCCATTTACTTTTCTTTTTCTTCATCATTTTTCTTCACGAGCTCCTCGATAACCAACTTCAGCTTTTCAATCTATAGAACAACCAGTGAATAGAGTCAAGAAGTCATTAAATAAAACGGGTCAAGTTTGTTGCAGAAGAACAACATCTAATTGAGTTGGAATTCAAGTGCTATAAGTCAAATAGCATGTTCCAATATGTTTACTTATCAAGAATGATATTCAACCTAATAAAATCATTACCCCCTAAAATCCAAAGGAAAAAAACACACATACATGCACACATATAGCATTAATTATTAACTCAGAACATATATAAAACATTTAAGGAACGAGGTCAACGATAGTAATTGCTACATTACAATAAAATAGAATTTTAAGATGGCCATTTAGCCATGCGCAATATATACAAACTAAAATTTAACATCTAATACGGGAATAATAACATGATGTAGGCTTTGATTTTTGGCATGAACACTATATATTTTTCAGCAAAGGGACGTTTAAAGTGGTACAAAAGGTAATTGGAATGGTTGATTCATCTCCCAATTTGGATTAGTGTCTAAGAGTTATTCTATTTTTTTAGAACGGCGACTTTCTTTTGTGTTTGGCCACCGCAATCCCCAATTTGGAGAGCCCCGTTGACCCACTCCGACTAGACTATGTTGTCTTAACCGTGCCCACGCTCGCTTCAGAGTTTGGCTTGGGCATTTCCCCGAGAAACCATCCCGCAGGCTGCCACTTGACAGTCGTTGTGCCACCACAAGAGCATAACTCTATGGCGTAACACATGGTGGGATGAAAACCCGGATGGGCTCGGGATTCGAACTGACAACCTCGCACAAGGCCTAGCTCAAATCCTTCATTGCCTTAATCCACCATAAGTGACACAAGTGGGGATGAAACTTGGGTCTCCACTAGAGAATCCAAGCCTCCTACTACCAGGCCACAAGTGGGGATTAGTTAAGAGTTATTCTATTTCTAGACAAGAGGTATCATTAAGCTATTATAATGTATTTAATTTATCAATTCCATATTGTGAAACTTTAAATTCAAAACAAAGAAGAATAAACAAAAACAAAAACCCCATTTAAACTAAGGAAACAACACATCAACTTAACATACAAACTAAAACATAATGAATGCAATTAAAAAGTAAAATGCAACCTACCATTGGAGAAGACAGAGGATTGACCACTCAATTGCTGCAAAACAAATCACATTAATCAGATATTAGAAACTTATAAACAACAATGGTTTACACATAGATAGTTAAAAAAGCAGGATGTGGGAATGAAGTTCATTAGTTTCACATTGCTAAAGTTTATCACACCAAAAAAAGCCAAAACAAATACCACGCAAACACATACAAGCATAAAACCATGACCTGATGCCAAATGATAATCATGTAAATGTGTTTTGACTAGACTCAGATGCATGGTTTAGCTTCTGTAGAAAGCCCATATGGAGTTTTCAAGATTTGCTCTTATCCTAGCATTGTCATTGAAGGTGCAATAAGGTGGTGGTTCTGTTTCTTTTAACACATGATATGATCTTTACAAAAGTTTAATTAGTGTTTTTAATGAGACCTTCATATGATATAAAACAAGTATAAATAACTTTGTTGTTAAAGCTAAGCATTTCACCACAGCATTGGCTACAGAATCAGACCCACTGCTTGTATGATCTAGGAAAACCTTTTTGTACCTGCATTAACAACAAAACATTCATCACTTAGTTACTTATTTTTATAAACCAGAGCTTTTTCAAAGCATTAAACGCGCCCCTGTAAACCAGAATCTTCTATTTTATACATTGTGCTTGCTGGTAACAAGAGCACATAAACACAAGAAAACCATGTGATGTGACAGTACAACTAAACAAGCAAAATATAAATAACTAGTAAATTTGCCCTAGGAATTTAGTTTCGATTGATATCATTCTAGTAGGTTAAGTCATCGGTATAGCCGTATAGATATAGCAACCAATTTAAAGTATAAAAATCGGAGACAAGCAATCTCAAACCACATGTTAAAAAAATCACCTAGAAATAACAATCACAATAAATTATGGTGAATTGCAAGCATATATATTGTTGAAGTCTCTCTAATATACCAACTATAATGAAGTATTTTTCTAAGTCTGCTCAAAACCTAAATAGCATGAGACCCATAAAGCCTTTTAGTGAGAATTTTGATTACAACCATATAAAAGCGTGATATTTTAAATTACAAAAAAAAGGCATAGATATCACAGCAACCTTCTAATACTTAATCGTGTAATGAAAAGCAAATGAAACTGATATCATATTTCTATCTACCATTCTACGTAGATATCTCAAAATCCTTGGATTCAGAATGAAATTCTTTGAATCAAACAAATAAAATAAGCATAAATGAAAGGGGGAAAACATACTTGAAATCCATTATGACTAAATTGCTTAATAGCAACATCCAAATACCGATTGCCATGGTGAGCTTCATCGATGACGCCGACGGCGTTAACAACTTCTCTGTGAACACTACTGAATCATCCTCCACCGATCACAAGAAATTGATTGAACCCCTAATCGCGTGACTTCTGATATTAGAGGGAGGGAAACTAGATTAGGGTTTGTAAAGTGACGAAGGCGTGGGAGCAGAGTTTGGTGGAATATGAATGAGCGATTGATTTTGAGACTGTATTCAAAACCCCAATATGTTTGCCAAAATATTCGCCCGCCCACTCAAATCGTATCCCGCTTAATTATTTTTCACACGTTGCCACCGCTAAAACGGTGGCAGTTCAAACATACCATTTAATTCTTTTTATTTGTCACGATTTAGCCACCTAATTTGTAAAGCGGGTTTAATTTACATTTTGGTGAGAAAACGGTCCCTAAATTTGTTATCGTTTTTTCTTGGTGGCAAATTCTGGTGACAATTGCCCATTATTCTAGTAGTGAAACGAGCCGAGCTATATTACCAGCGAGCCAAGCTCGAGCTCTCATAAGTAAATCGAGCTCAAGCTCGACCCTGGTCGAGCTTGAGCTCGGCTCGCCTCATTTGCACCCCTACATTGAATCCTTTCCGCAAAAAGAAATGTATTATGTGTAAACATATCCAAATTAGTTTGGCAACAAACCTTTTCATACAAATAAAATATATAGAACTAGATATTGAGTTCTTCTAAGTTTATATTGTTAATGGTTAAATAAGAAATAAAAATGCTATGAAGTTAAACAAGAAAACATGTAAAGTTTGTTATGTAAATGAAAAAAGCTATAAAGTTAAACAATAAAACATGTAAGAAAAAAATGAAATTATTTACAAACTTATGAACATCCATATTTAAATGTGAAAGTGGAAACTTAAACTAAAAAATAAGCTTTATGGGGCTTAAATCGGCAATTTGAGGCTCACAGAAACACAATACAGGGAACCAACGAAAATTAGAAAAAAAAAACAGGTCAGCGTGGGATTCGATCCCGGAACCGTTGTGCTTTTATTAGAAAACTACTGTATCCATTGAGCCAGACAGTGAATTTGTATCATTTTTTCTACAATAATTTTATATATAAAAAATACATATATTTTTTAAACATTTTGGACCCCTAGATAGTTTGGGCCTTGTGCGGTGTCACCTCCCGCACAGGCCCAAATCTGGCTCTGGAAATGTACGAAGTGCAGTTTGAGTATAACATAAAGGTTGATTTCTGCAATTAGGTCTTTTTTTAATCTTTAATATTAGTATAGTATTGCTATATTCTTTAAAAAAAGGCTTCTTAACATGGTATTTAACATTTTACATATTGTATTTTTAACCTTGGCGTTAAGATAAAACGTATTACATTTGTGTGCTAATTTACACAAGATGTTTTACATCTACTTACAAATTTACACAAGATGTTTTACATCTACTTACCAACAACATAATGGAGACAGTCAATCAATATAGATTGATTCCAAAAGAAAACTTTTATTCATAAAAATATATATGTTCAATATGATTTTTATAATTTTATTTTACGTAATTACATGGAAATGGCATGATTAACACGGCATGACTCAACTAGCGGCAATCAATATGAACAGGCGTGAAAATTGCGGCCTGAAAAGCATTTGAAAATTTCCTCGTATTGCTAGCGAAATTCACTGTGAAACAGCAGCTTATGGAAAAAGTTTACCAATACCAATACAAGAATGTTTTGTTTATTTATTTAGGTTTATTACATAGCACTAAAATAAACGCCCGGTTTGCGATATGCGCGTATAATGTATATATGTGTGGGCGCTCGAGGGGTAAAAGTGAAAGTGCACGAATTTTAACGTTATTTTACTAATTTCGTGAAAATAACGTTAAAAGAGGAGGATGATTAATCATGCATCATGTGGTGACGTTGATAGCCGAAAGACAAGGGAGTACATGCACTAATCGACCTTTGTCTTAATTGTTGAGTGTCATGTGTCTTATGTCCAAGGCTTGATGCAAAACTACTATCCAGTCGGGGGTCTCACCGGAAGCAACCTCTCTATTCCCACGGGGTAGATGTAAGACTGTCTACATCTTACCCTTCTTAGACCCTACTTTAGCTTTGCTATTAGTAGGATTTCCTGATGATGATGACATAACACTAAAATAAGTTATTTCGATAATAAATGAACAAATGTATAAGCTGTTGATCAATAGTTAATATTTTTAAAATTTTGTATCGTTTTCATACAAATGCTTGTGTTTATTTACATAAGTATCATCAAACTAATTTATTTATACGTTTTAAAACTTTTAGTTATTTACGCGCACATAACTCGATTTCAAGCTATTCTACCATTCCCATACTCTACCAATAGTTTTGCTATTTGTGATATTTACTAGATACGATTGTCGTTTTTAGTTATTTACGTGCATATGTGTAGGCATATAACCTTTATATGACTTACACGTGTGTAGATTCACAATTGTATATATACACAAGGTTTTCACATATTTATTTTTAACTTTAAAAAATGAATAACTATTGTACTCCTGTCATTTTGTTTTATTTGATTTGATTTGATTAAGACCATATGTATTGGAAGGGGAAGATAAAGCCTCAATTCTAGGACATTTTACGTCATGTGGCGGTCCAATCAGCAAAGGAGAATTATGGGGCATTATGTTAAAATGGGTGTAGTGGGGATGTGGGTTATGTGGCATTATGTTAAAAGGGGGTATAAGTATAACTAAATAAAGAAAAACCTTCAAAAAATGCTATTGGCCAAAAACCTTCATATAATACCATTTTAGCGTTATTCAAAATACGCCGGTGGGTTTTTTTTGCGAAAACACGCCGGATCACGCCGTAGGGGGTGGGGGAGGACGTTTTGAGGCGTCTTTGGAGGGAGAAAACGCCGGATCACGGCCCACTACGGGTGGTCAAAGTGTTTATTTGGTGTTAATATATTCTTTCTGTAACGTATCTCTCTCATATATCTTTCTATATATACACACCCCCACCATTAGAATAATTAAGTCAGAAAACTTGGAAGTCTTACATTACTAGCAAGCAACAAATGAATGATTCCATCACCGAGTCAAACTCGCCGTTATTACCGAGTCTCAACGAGGTGGAGACAATCATCGGATACAACTTCAAAAACAAAGAGTTACTAAAAGAAGCCTTTACTCACAACTCTTTTAAAGACAACGAATCTCAAGTATCTTACGAGCGGCTTGAGTACCTTGGAGACTCGGTTTTGAATCTCATGTTCGCCAAACAACATTACTTTTCGTACCCAAAAATGAACTCTGGTGAGTTGACTCAGTTGCGCTCAGCCAATGTGGACACCGAAGCCTTGGCTCGTGTTGCATTCAAACACGGGTTACATAGGTTTCTTAGACATGAAGATCCTTCACTAAATGAACGGGTAATATTTATGTTTCTTTTTATTGTATAAACATGTTTAATAATTCATCATTTTATTTATTTGATTAAAGATTTTCAGGTACAAGAACTTATGGAAGGAATCAAAGAACACCCGTTGCACTCTCATGGTTTGATCAATTCTCCTAAAATACTCGCGGACATTGTTGAAGCTGTCGTTGGTGCGGTCTATGTTGATACCGGGTTATCGATCGACGAGACATGGGAGGTAAATCCGATGGCAAGCTCAGGAATTTTTTTTATGGGGTCAGATGTTTTTGGCTTTGGGGTTGGTTGTCTATCACTATATATTAAATTATTTCGGATAGTTTCGAGTCCGGTCAGGTATAATAAAAAGATATATAAAGTCAACTGATATTTCAAATACATAACAAAAGTACGTCAATCAAAGCGTTATCCATTTCATGTCTGAAAATGAGTAAAAATGACCGAAAATTTACACCCGGTCAAAACTAGTGACTGGATTAGCGACCGAACCTAATGGTGGTGAGTGACAAATACTAAACTGGTCGCAAAGCAGTAGCTAATTAGAAAAAATAAAAAGTAAGTTGGTTTGGTCGCAGTGTTTATAAAAAAACAAAAACTAAAAAGAAAGTAAACTATGTTGATCAAAAAACGGTCACAAAATTTTTTTAAAGAAGGAAAAAGTTAGCCCTTCTTAAAATCGGTCGCAAAATTTTTATTTTAAGGCCACTCAGTCATATATAATACCCTGTTGAGTCGCAGTATTTTAAAATAAAAACAAAAGCTAAAAAGAAAGTAAACTGAGTTGATCAAAAAAAGGTCGCAAAATTTTTTGAAAAAAAAGGAAAAAATTAGCTTGTCTTAAAGTCGGTTGCAAAAGTTTTATTTTAAGGCCACTCTGTCATATATAATACCCTGTTACGTATTTAAGTCGTCCACAAAGGAATTGGTTGCAAGTATTAAAAAATCAACCAGGGTTTAACTTAGCGACCATCAAAAGTGGTTGTACAAAATCTCAATAAATTGCTAGTATTTTAGAAATAGATAATTTAAGAATTTTGTTGCTTTGTTTTTTAATTTGCCAGGTGGTGAAGAATTTGTTGCAACCTTTGACGACACCGGAAAACCTTAGTTTGAACCCAGTGATGAAGTTAAATGAAACGTGCCAAAAGATGGGGATAAAACTAGAATACAAAAACTTGTGGATTGAAACGGGAGATATAGAAATATATAAAGACAATGAGTTAATTGGCAAAGGGAACTACAAGAAAAAGAAAACGACAGCGAAAAACAAAGCAGCGGCCGATGCTTACGAGAATCTTGTCAAGTTGTTTGGTATTTGAGATATGATCATACGAAGTTATACTATGGTGAAGTACCATGGTCACTTATTGTTCATACAATCGGTTGTGTGTATTGTGTACATGTGTTTCCATTGAAAAGAAAAAAATATGCATATTGCATTAAAATCTAACATTGAGGAGGAGGGGGTAAATAATGATAGATAAATATTGAGTTAACTGTCGTTTTCATCCCCATGGTGTGTTCACTTTTGTCATTTCAGACCAATTTTCAAAAATGCATCAGTTTCCTCCCTGAAATACTGTCACTTCAATCTAAATAAAACACAGTTAAGTTAGACAGGTTAAATGAAGGGTATTATTGTCAATTCATATATCTTTTATTTTCTCCTTATTTTATGAATTGCCAATAATACCATTCATTTAACCTGTCTGACTTAACTGGGTTTTAATTTTTAGACTGAAGTAGCACGTTTACAGGATGTCATGGAAGCAACTGATGCATTTTTGAAAATTAGCCTGAAATGATAACAGTGAACAAACCACATGAACGAAAATGACAGTTAACTCATAAATATTTTTTCTTATAGGAGTTTATGTTATTAAAAAAATTAATAGCACTTGGAATGGGTCATGGGTCCATTACCCATTTTATGTTGATGCTCTAAGAAGTGATGTGGTTTTCGTTCAACATAACCATCAAAGTTGTGACTGATGATATGCTATTAAGATGAGTTGATCATCTCCCCTTCTTTATTTTGTTTAAAGTATATCTAAATAAAACATTTCTTCGGTAACCGAACCAGACACTAACGTTGTTAAATACAACTAATGATTTAAAAAAAAAAAAGAGTTTTGAATTTTAATAATCCTAACTATTTGTCGTTGGCCGTCAACAGTCCTAATTTAAAAAATAACCACTGGTAGTCCCAACTATTAACATATTGGTCCTCCAATGGTCCCTAACTGATGGAACCCTAACGCCGTTAGTCGCCGGAAAAAACGTTTTTGGCCGGGTGAAGCTTCCTAAAGGTCCGATCTAATGTTACAAAGAGGTTTGGGACATAAATATTGAGTTTTCTGGCCAAAAAATGAGTTTTCCAGCCAAAAAGGAGTTTTCCGGTGATCTCAATAATTGAGGTTTTTACTAAAAAAAAGTTCCTACAGGTTCGATCTAGGGTTACAAATTTGGTTAAAAAATGTTGAGTTTTCCGTTTAAAAAGGAGTTTTCCGATGACCTCAATAATTGGTGCTTTTACTATAAAACGGTTCCTAAATGTCCGATCTAAGCCCTAAGGTTATAAAGAGGTTTGGGACAAAAGATTGAGTTTTCCGGCCAAAAATGTTTTTCCGACGACCGAAGTTAGGGTCCTGTTAGTTATGGTCTATTAGAGACCAATATGTTAATAGTTGAGACTGCCACTAATTATTTATTAAGTTGAAACTGCTGGCGACCAAATAGTTGAGATTATTAAAAATCCAATAGTCCAAAAAAAATAGTCGATTAAACGCTAGACCCATTCATATATAGCAATAGAATGTTGTATGGCAATAACCATCACTCCTACGGTCCTACCCCTTAGTTCAATGGCGTTACCAAAGATTTCTGTAGTAATAAAGGAGACATAAATTGATGTAAACTAAGATTATTATCAACTAGAAAATTAAATAGGAACCAAGCATAAATGATAAAATCTTAAATGCTAGTCCAAGTTGTGTCACGTCCTTGTCTAAAATACATATTATATTCCTAAATTCGTGTCAATATGATTGCATCGACCTAGGAACTTTTGTAGCGATAACTATATGTTTTATTCTTTAATATCATTACATGACGTATTGTCTAGAGAATATAAGTAATTGCTTGTAAGCCTTTATAATCCTTATTCTATGATATGGTGCATATATATTGTTTTACAAAAGATTAAAAAATCTTATATGTACTATTTAAAGAAATGTCCATCTTGGAAATAAATATTAACTAATTCTGAGTTAGGTGCTATGTATGTATCATGCCATCTAATATGTATCATGTAATACGTGACACTTTACATAGACAACCACATTTTCAATATCTACATCTTACATTGGCGGGGAATAGTGGTTGTTGACGTGTCCCAGCTCTTCAGTTTTGCCAACTTTATAAAGCAAATCGATTTTCCATTTTTTATAATGTTTAACTCCTACTCTCTTGGTTTTTTCAAACCCTTTGATATCACTGCCATCTGATTGGCCTACGTCGATACTTGTCCTTCAGTTTTTTTTCTAAATATGTTTCTCCTTTTCTTAATTTGGGCTGACTAGGCCTGTTTCTAATCTCTTGCTTTAAATTTGCCTCCTCTGCGATTCGATTTACCCCTCTTTATTTCACTATGTTCATAGGTTAGGCTTTTATTATTTGTTGTTGTATCTATCAGAGCATGAGGCTTCATAAAATTGAATCTGTAACTAAAATTCCTACGAAATCGTTGTGATACATACTGTGACCGCTTGCCCCGGATTCAACTATTAACAAAGTCTTTGCGCAATTTAGGATTTTACCACTTTAAACAAATTGTTATCTTACTTCACACAAATTGTTTCATGTCAAATGGTATGAATGCAACTGTTAAACACACGAAATATCGAGAAAACAAACGACAAAACTTTATTATTTACCCAAACCAAAAAAACACCCCCAAAACCCTAGATCTTACAAATTGTAAGATCTGAATACAGATACCAAGAAACGATCAACTGATACAAACAATCAGATGATCTAAAACAGTGATCACACTTTATTAGTCCCATTCCTCGATTTTCAATCTCGCCAAAGTTTCGGTTGTTTCAATCGATTAGAGACGTGTAGTAACTGGAAGGGTAAGATACCATTAATCGCTTCTCGACGAGGGTATCTTACCTATAGGCCAAAGCACGTTTCTCTAATTTGAAAGGACTTCCGATTCACTTTGGAATAGTCGACGTTTCTCTACCCAAAAAAATCCCATGTTTTATGGGCCTCTTTTTTATGTGATTTAATTTATATGTGATTTTATACTTGTTACCTCGTTCGTTTCAAAACCGTTACACAATTCGCACGTCTCGCGCAATCAAAAACAATAATAATTCTCGAAAACAAACTAAATTTATACTCTTTTACGCATTCATACGTGCTTATACTTGTTGAATACTTGTCGAATACATGCGAATTATGTGAATTATACGTGATACGTGAACACTTACATGCTTATACATGCAAAAACCTTGTTTTGAAATTTATGATCAAGTCTTATCCTTTCCTTTTCTTTCGAACTTCTAGATGGCATATCCAAGCTCATCAAAGAAGACCAAGTCAAAGAAAGGTTCCAACAACGACTCCATCTCCAAACAAGAGCTAGTTGGGCTCATCACTGAACAAATGGCCGATCAGATGGCCCGAGTTATACCTGACATCGTGAGCCGCATCCAAACCAACTCCGATTCGCCCCATGGTTCCGTGGACTCCAAGGTGGAGAAACCAAAGACACCATTTCTTTTCAAGCAATTCATGGCTTGCAAACCATTGGAATTTACTGGGAAGGATGGTGCCACCGCACTACTAACCTGGTTTGACGCTATGGAGATCACGTTCCGTCAGAGTGGTTGTCCTAATGACTTGCGCACCCAAAACACCACAGGGGTGTTCCGATCAAGAGCTCTTGATTGGTGGACCTCTGAGCGAAGCACAAGAGGTGAGGATGTCGCCCACGCTTTACCATGGGCTGAACTGAAGAAGATTATGAGAGAAGAATTTTGTCCGCCTCACGAGCTTAGGAAGTTAGAGCATGAGTTTTGGCACCTTAAGCAAGTGGATGATGACAATGATGGTTTAACCCTCTGCTTCAAACAACTTAGCATTCTTTGTCCTAGCCAAGTTGATACCCCTGAGAAATCCATCAAGTACATCCACTGCCTACCCGATTCTTTCATGAACCTCGTGGAAGCTGCTTGCCCTGCAACCATCGAGGAAACCTTTCGTTTAGCCGCTCGCCTTAACAGTAACCACGTCATGCGCAGAAATGCCGCAAAAGCCTCATTGAAAAACGCCCATCAATCCATGTTGAACCCACCGAAACACCCTCTACCACTAAGAAAAACCGAGGCAAGAAGCAGAAGGCTTCAATCCAAAACTGTGCGGTCATCACTCCGCCAAACCCTCAACCCTTGCAATCCATGCCCGCTATATCCAACGCTGAACTTCCACGCAAAGGTTACACTGGAACTCAACCTAAGTGTGGCCAATGCCAATACCATCATCCTACCAAAGTTCCGTGCCGCAAGTGCGCCAACTGTAATCGATATGGGCACTTTTCTCAACACTGCCACAAACCACCTATGGCCAATAAAAATCAAGCAGTTGTTGCCCAAAACCCTGCACCAAACCAAGTTCAAGCTGCTCCTGTGCAAGCATGTTTTAAATGTGGCGACCTCAATCATATCGCCAACGTGTGCCCTCAGCGCAATCAGCCACCGCCGTAACAACAACAGCAGCAGCAGCAGCAACAGGCTCAATAACCACCTTGAGGCAGAGCTTTTCTTCTTACCACCGCTCAGGAGCAAAATGCAAACGACGTCATTGCTGTTATGTTCCTTGTGAACCATGTTTATGCTTCGTGTTTATTTGATACTAGCGCCGATAAAAGTTTTGTGTCATTAGAATTCGAACCTTTGCTTAAGTGTAAACGCTCTAAGTTGCCAAGATCTTTCGCTGTCGAAGTCGCTGATGGTAAATCCGTCGCTGTTGATTCCGTCCTTTCTAAGTGTTCCTTGATTCTTAACGATCATATGTTTCGCATCGACCTCATACCTATGCAAATGGGTAGTTTCGACGTCATAGTAGGTATGGACTTGCTTAGGCGAGTTCGTGCTGAAGTTGTTTATTCTGAAAAGTTTATTCGTCTTCCTCTTTCAAACGATGATTCTCTTCACGTCTATGGCTAGAAACCTTCTCAAGGTCTCAAGCTTATGTCGTGTATTCAAGCGAACAAATGCTTATGCAAGGGTACTTTCGCCTTTCTCTCCCACATTGTGGAAAAGAAGGACAAAGGCCAAGCATGAGTGACGTTCCCGTTGTACGTGATTTCCCCGACGTGTTTCCCGTTGATCTTCCTGGTCCGCCTCTTGCTCGTACTGTCGACTTTCGCATCGATTTAGTGCCTGGCGCTACGCCTGTCGCTAAGTCTCCATATCGTTTAGCTCCCTCTGAGATGCAAGAGCTTTTGAGCCAACTTCAAGAGCTTCTTGATAAAGGCTTTATACGCCCTAGTACTTCTCCTTGGGGTGCTCCCGTTCTATTCGTCAAAAAGAAAGATGTGTCATTCTGTATGTGTATTGACTATCGTGAGCTCAACAAGCTCACTGTCAAAAACCGATACCCTCTTCCCCGCATTGACGATCTCTTCGATCAATTGCAAGGCGCGACCTGCTTTTCAAAGATCAATCTTCGTTCTGGGTATCATCAATTTTGAGTTCTCGAAGAAGATATTCCTAAAACCGCCTTTCGTACACGATATGGTCATTACGAGTTCGTGGTCATGCCCTTTGGTTTGACCAACGCACCTGCTGTTTTCATGGATTTGATGAACCGCGTGTGTAAAGCGTACTTAGACCGTTTCGTGATCGTCTTCATCGACGATATCCTTATCTACTCCAGGACTCAAGAAGAGCACAAGCAACACTTGCGTCTTATCCTTCAACTTCTACG
This sequence comes from Helianthus tuberosus, assembly GCA_030545235.1. Lineage (NCBI taxonomy): Eukaryota > Viridiplantae > Streptophyta > Magnoliopsida > Asterales > Asteraceae > Helianthus > Helianthus tuberosus. The sequence continues at coordinate 1,752,149 of CM060446.1, read as the reverse complement.
TACTGAACATCTTTACGCCAAAATCAATGTGAATTTTGGCTAAAAGAAGTTCAATTCCTTGGACATACTGTCAATGAACTTGGTATTCACGTTGACATCGCTAAAATAGAAGCTGTGAATAATTGGATCACACCTAAGTCTCCATCTGAAATTCGTTCTTTCCTTGGTCTTGCTGGTTATTATCGTCGCTTTATCTCTAACTTCTCAAAAATTGCCGTTCCTTTAACCTCTTTGACTAAAAAAGAGAAACCTTTTGTTTGGGGTCCCGAACGAGAGGAATCTTTTCAAACGCTCAAGGACATGCTATGCAATGCTCTTATCCTCATGCTTCCTGATGGCAACGACGACTTCGTCGTGTATTGCGATGCTTCAAACCTTGGACTTGGTTGTGTCCTTATGCAACGAGACAAGGTTATCGCTTACGCGTCGAGGCAACTCAAAATACATGAGAAAAACTATACTACTCATGACCTTGAACTTGGCGCAGTTGTTTTTGCCTTGAAGATTTAGCGACACTACCTTTATGGTACCAATTGTGTGGTCTTCACCGACCATAAGAGCCTTCAACATATCTTCAACCAAAAAGAACTGAACATGCATCAACGTCGTTGGGTGGAATTGTTGAACGACTACGACTGCGAAATTCGCCACCATCCAGGTAAAGCGAATGTAGTAGCCGACGCGCTTAGTCATAAAACTCATGTAAAGGGTATTCGTTGTCTCCAACTCGTTAATGATCTTCAAAACCGTATTCGTGAAGCTCAATACGCCTCTGTTAACAAGGGTAGCCTTTCCCTTGAGATACGAGGAGGCGTTGAAGAAGATCTCAAGTCTAAATCCGATGGTATTCTATACTATCTCAATCGCATCTGGATTCCTCATCGCGATAACCTTCGAGACTTTCTGATGAAGGAGGCACACAAATTGAGACATTCTATTCACCCTTGTGCTGATAAAATGTACCAAGATATGCGTACGTCCTATTGGTGGCCTGGGATGAAGAAGGATATCGCCACTTTGGTTGCGAAATGTCTTACTTACTCTAAGGTAAAAGCTGAACACCAACGTCCCTTTGGCTTACTCGAACAGCCAGAAATTCCTGTTTGGAAATGGGAGAGCATCGCTATGGATTTCATCACCAAAATCCCTCGTACTTCTTCTGGTCATGTGTCACACCCCGATATTTCCACGTATTACCGGTGGGCCCGGTGGGGAGTATCGTGACGTAGTTGATATCATCATATACAATTTATCACAGTTTAATACACAGCGGAAGTCGAAAGATAAAATCATTACAAACCGAAAGAAAGTAATATCAATTATTACAAAAACGGTTGTAAGGGATCCACAGGCGGATCAAAGTTAAAAGGAACATTGTTCAACAGATTTATAAACATCTAAGCTTGCAAGACTCTTTATTGATGCTAGGAGTAGCCAACCTATTCCGTCTAGTACCTGCACTTAACCTTTTTAGAAAATACGTCAGTTTACACTGGTAAATACAATTAACCGACTCATTTTGAAAATGTTTTAGAAAATTGATTTGAATGCACAAGGCATAAATTATTTTTTATAACTTGGGACAATTATTTTTAAAAAATAATCTTGTATACAGATTTATATGTTTGCCGTCCGTCAGGGCCGGTTAGAAGAGTCGGACAAGATTAATTGACACACCACATGTATAATGCCCACAAGGAGAATTCCTCATTGTGGATTACCATTTATACATACGCAACTGTCAGGTGTATGCCTACACCCCGTGCTTAAGTCGTGGCCATTTCAATGAATGAGCCGAGAATATCCAGGACATGGTCATTAACCCCCCAAAGGCCATATACCAAACAAAACATATTAAAACGGGTTATGTAAATATAATAATCATAATCCGATTTAAATAACTACACACCCGACCAAGCGGTATTATTATAATACCGTATCCCAAGCCCGTATAACGGAAAATAAGTTAAAAGTATTTACCTGAGCAAATTATACAAATTTATCCCAGCCGTACAAATCAGTAGGATACTTTCCATTATGCCCAAAACGGATTTAAAATCAATTTAAGCCCCGTAGGGTTATTTTGGTCATTTTAAAGGTTATAAAAGAGATTAAATAACAATCTGAGGTTCTGGTCTGGATTGATCAGTAAAAATAATTATTTTTGTAAGTCATAACAGTAGGGTATTGCATATATGTGAAATTTATCATTTATAACCAAACTATGCACCGTAGGGGCATTTTGGTAATTTCACATAAGCTTTAAAGGTCAAATTTGGAAACATGAGTTCAAAACTTTTGCTTACTGTTAAATTATAAAAATTTACTTAAAACATCAGTAGATATTAAGTCTTATATGCCAAAAATGGTTTTAACCCATACTATGCGTTTAAAACGAGTTAAAAGTCGGTTTTAAGCGATTTTCGGGTTATATAAGGAAATCTGAGTTTCTGATCAGTTTATAAAGTTCAAAATATTTTATTTATCATATAAAATCAGTAGCAAAAAGTTTGGTATCAAAATGTTATGTAAAACTCATTTTATTCAAGAAAAGGGTATAACCGACAATTACCGAATCAAAGCAAGAACCCTATGCTATGATCAGTTTAAAAATAAATAAAAATCTTCAAAAATCTCAAAATATTATATTACATCAGTGGGTAAAAAGTTTGGTGTCAAAATTTGGGTTTAGATAGGCTTTATGCTAATTATGCCGTTTAATTAATAAAAAGCTTTCGAATTACGATATTGAGCATAACTCCTAATTTAGACCTCAAACTGATGTCAAATTTTTAGGACATGTTTATAAATCAGTAATAAAGGTTTTTGTCCTTTCATATTTTCAAAAATCTCGTTTTAAGGTCAAAAGGGCGTAATGGTCAACATTAAGCAATTAACGGAAACATGCATATGAATTGGATTAATTAGGAACCAAGTTGTATAACCTCATAGGGTTATGCTAACCTATAACTTGGTCCTGATGGAACTCTAAGGCATGTCTAAACTAAACTAAATCGGGTCAGAACTGAAAGTCAAAGCAAAAGTCTACTTTTACGACTTTCGGTTCTGAATCGAGCCTAAACTCAAAATTGTCGGGTTGAACATGTTTAGACATGTTCTTACATTAATTACCAAGTTATATAAGTGTTAAAACAGGTTTCATAGCTTCTACATTGTTAATTATGAGTTTGTTTGCAAAATAGCTTTCTTTTGACTTTTTATAATTAAGTTTGACCCGTCAATTGACCTAGTTAGAGCATTCACATCCAATCCATCAAATTATACATACATTCCACTAAAAAACAACTCCTATATCAATATATTTCCACTAAAAACAAATACGTTTTCTCTCTCCTTTCAATTAAATAATATTATCATTACATTTTTCTCTCACTTCCACTCACAACCACTTTCAAAATATATTAAAAAATTATAACGGGTGAACAGTGTCCCCCCAAATATACAGATGAACAGTAACATTTTTTCTCTCCTATACTCACAACCACTTTTTATACCCTTTATAATATAAAAATCCCTCCTCACATAATTTGATGGTTAGGATGTGAATGCTCTTAGAGTGGAAATCAGAGGGTGCCCTTTTAAGGGTTTATTACCCACATAATTACCAACTCATAGCCACTTTCAATTCGAAAAATGACTGGACCATTAGTGATTAATCACTAAGTCAAAGCTTAATTACGACGTCTTTGACTTTTGGTCATTAAACTAATAAAACATGAACTTAGGGGGTTAAGAACACTTACAATGGTCCTTAACACGAATTTGGAACTTAAGAGAACTAGCTTGAGCTCCAGGAAACTCCAGAGAGAGTGATGTGAATAATTTTCAAGTGTGCAAGAACAAAGTTGCAACAAAGGTTCCTTATATAGGAAATTAGAATGCATGAGATCAATTCAACAAAGTCTATAGGTGATTCCTGATCATCACAGGTGTCCCCTATGCATGAAAACCTGTTGGTGCAGCCCCTGAATTCGAAAACCATGCATATAAGTCGGTGTAACCTGCTGTAACAGACAATTGTGCATGTTTTCTGCATCTGCAGGTTTCAGGCGGCCCGCGTAAGACATAAGAGAGTCTTACGCGGCCGGTATGAGTGCCAGATCCGGTCAACAAAGTTTATGAAATTGCAATATCAGTCCCTGGTCCTTCTAAGCATGTTTTAACTATTGTTTATTGTACTTTTGACCCTCAAACTTGACTTTTAAGGACTCTAAGTTATAAACAAACTTTGTTAAGCTTCCGATCAGTTATACGATCACCGAAAAGTCCTGAATTTCAACGTTGATGCTTTTAACCCCTTATTTACGAATGTTAACGTATTTTCCTCATACGATATCGAAACCTTGTGAAATTTTTATCACTTATTCTTGGGAGCATATTTAATCGTTACAAAGCTTCGGGTTTGTTAAAAGGTCAATCAGAGGTATAAATTAAAATGTTGACACATTTAACCCTTGCGGTTTGTAAACTTTCACTTTTTTCCCACAAACGGCTTCATATGATTCATAATTCATTCGTTTAAGGGTATAAACATCGTGTAGGGTTGTTGAAAGGTATAATTTTCGAATGTTGACACTTTGAATCCTTTTACACATATACTTTCCTTGTTTGTAAACTTTAGTCCATCATATTTAATCCATTACACGTTTAAAGCTCATGACACGTGTCTTGATTATATTGGTCATGATTTTTACGAGGTGTTACATTCTCACCCCCTTAAAAGAAATCTCGACCTCGAGATTTACTGAAATAAATGAGGGTACTTCTGTTTCATTGTGGACTCTACCTTCCATGTATACTCTGGACCTCTACGGGCATCCCATTTAACCTTTACAATCGGTACATGTGTCACAACCCCCGATCCCTTATCTGTCCCGGGAACGGGCGGCCGCGAACTCAGTTTTGGTGGTATCAGTTATTAATTGGGCAGCGAAAGTTTCATCAGGACCGTAGTTAGGAAATATTTTATCAGAGTAAAACCACCATATTTTTTTAAATTAATACTCACATGGGTAAAACCCAAGTTTCTTATTACAACTTGTTTATAGGGATAAACCCTATTTTATTGAATTTAAAACATCGTCTTTTAGGTAACTTTTATAGCCACATTTTTCCAAGCCGTCAGTGCTCTCCAACTGGCTTTTTACTAATTGGCTTTCACATTGTGTTACCTGAAATGCGTTTTAAAAACATTTGTCAGTGGGAAATACTGGTGAGTGAATCCCAATTTAATCAAGAAAAGTTTCATCAATAAACACAGTATTGAGAGCGATCACATTGTTTATTTCTACACAATTACTCGTTCAGTACTGTCAATCCTGACTGGTGGGTCATATTACACATTGGCTAACTCGTCGTCCAATGGTAACGTGTTCCACATTTTGTATACAAAACCCCAACATACCGGCAGTAATTGAAGAACTACGAAGACTCAATCACTGCTTAATCACATTGTAAACCATTTAAGGTTTTGTAAAACAGTTCACAAAAAGGTTTATAAAAAGCGGATAAACTCACATTGTTGTTTTAGACTTCTTCTAAGGATTTCATGGGATTAATCTATAATTTACACAAATGTACATATGTTAGAATAATAAACCTTTATTTATATTAATGATACCCTCCCCGAGACGGTATTCCAACAACTACGTCGGGCAGAACCACGACAGTCGTTACGGAATCCTGGATCAATCGGGCAGTGTATCTAATACGAAACTGGGGTTATAATACTTACAACGGAGCAGAACTTCGTTAATTAGGGGGATATTATACCCGAGAATTATATTAAATCTTCAGAAATTCGAGAGAGAAAGATTTTATGAACGATTTGAACTGAAAGCCCGAGCTCCCACTTTATAGGGCCTTAAATCGAGTTCTACGTGGCCCGCGTAAAGTGTAGCCAAGGGCTACGCGGCCTGCCAGGGACTATGTGTCCTGCTAAAGGCTTGCTGAGTCAGCCCTAGACCCCACACGCGCAGGACACGTGGCGTGCTCTGGTGCGGTCTGGCCTCCTTGCTGTCGCGGCCCGCGTAAGACCAAGGGGGTGGCTTACGCGCCCAGCGAGAGATCCATAAATTTTGTTTTATTTGATTTTTATTAATATAAAAGGTACACGGGCTCGTTTATCGCATACGGGGTATATTTTAGGAAGTGTAGGGGTGTCAGGGGTGTTTTAGGAGGTTTGGTATATTATTTAATAAAATATGTAGTGCATTTGTATTAAGTATAGTAACCCAATTTAACTTTTATCCCTACGTCACGAGACAGAACCCCAACGAATTTAGGCAGAGCCTTGACATGCGTTACGGGGCCCTAAATCAATCGGACATGGTATCAGTGATCAGGGGTTACAACACTTAAAATGGGGCAGGGCTTTATTATTATTAGAAGTGAAAATTACTAATAAAAATTGAATATAGGTATAGAAAGAGAGAGAGAGAGAGGGATTGCGTGAGATAAAGAGGTAGGAAATGAACAATAAGAGCTTGAACGGAAGTCTTCTATTTATAGTCCTCACCTAAATTTCTTGAAGGCAAAGTGTTGTTTGATATGCAGCCACATATCACTTTGAATTGTGATTTCTTTAAAACCATACACGTCTTTAATGCATACTTGCATTTCAAAAAGAATTTTAAATGTTAATATTACTATTCTAAAAATTTACGTACACTTTATTTTAGTGGAATTAGTTATTGTTTTTATTATGTTATTAATTTATATATTATAATCAATTAATCTGCTTCCCTTATTGGCACGTATAACTTCTAAAATATGACGTTTTATAAAACAAGAAATATATCATTAGAACGAGAATATTTGTATCTATATTTTGAACCAAATTTCATTAAAAACAGAGTAGGTTCAAATATAATGTATTTTTATAATTTAATTATTAAATGGTTCCTACGCTTGCCCAAAATATCTCATATTTCCATCGGTCAACTTACCCATGATGCATCATTTTAATAACATAAGTTTTTATATATTTTATATAAATAAAAATTTTGGGAATGTTACAACATGCTTCTTTCGAAGCTTCTTAACCTGTCGATCCTCGATCGACAAAGGTTTTTCGACAAACTTTAAGCTCTCATCTATATGCACATCTTTATGTGATATGACTAGCGATTCGTCAGCTAGACATTTCTTCAGGTTACAGATGTGGAACACATTATGAATCCCACTGAGCTCTTTAGGCAGTTTTAACTTGTAAGCCACTGTTCCGACACATTCGATGATCTCGAATGGTCCTATGTATCTTGGGCTTAACTTGCCTTTCTTTCCAAATCGCATTACCCCTTTCCAGGGTGATACCTTCAGTAATACTTTGTCACATATCTCGAATTTTAGAGGTTTACGCCTTTTATCTGCGTAGCTTTTCTACCTATCCCTGGCAGCTTTGAGACGATCACGTATCTGCACGATCTTGTCTGTCGTCTCTAGGACTATATCAGGTCCTGTTAGTTGGACATCTGCAACTTCTGCCCAACAAACGGGCGTCCTACACTTCCTTCCATACAAGGCTTCAAAAGGTGCAGCTTGAATACTGGAATGATAGCTATTATTATACGAAAATTCAATCAATGGAAGATGATCATCCCAACTTCCACCTAGATCAATAACACAAGCCCTTAACATATCTTCAAGTGTTTGTATAGTACGCTCACTTTGACCATCCATCTGAGGATGATATGCAGTGCTGAAGTTTAATCGAGTGCCTAGGGATTGCTGAAAGCTTTTCCAAAAATGCGATGTATATCTCGTATCCCTATCAGAGATGATAGACACAGGCACTCCATGAAGAGATACGATCTCGTCCACGTACAACTGAGCTAATTTATCTGAGCTGTGTGTTTCCTTAATAGGTAGGAAGTGGGCTGACTTAGTCAACCTGTCCACTATAACCCAAATAGTATCATTTCCTTCCTTTGTCTTTGGTAACTTTGTGATGAAATCCATAGTTACCATTTCCCACTTCCAGGTGGGAAGTTCAGTCTGTTACAGCAAACCTGACGGTTTCTGGTATTCTGCTTTAACTTGAGCACACGTCAGACATTTGGCCACATAAGTGGCTATAGATTTATTCAAACCTATCCACCAGTAGTTTTCCTTCAGATCCTGGTACATCTTATCACTTCCAGGATGAACAGAATATTTGGAACTATGGGCTTCATGGAGGATAACGTCCCCGAGTCCCCCATAAATAGGAACCCATATTCGTCCGTTCAATCTCAGAATTCCATCCTTGCCATAAGATAACTGCTCGGCATTTACTCCCAACTTTTCATTCTGATAGTTGGCATCCAATACAGCTTCCTTCTGAGCGGCTATCAATCTTTCATTCAAGCTGTTCTTCAATTCAATACTCTTGGCATTGATTCTAATGGGCTTAACTCTTTCCTTCCTGCTCAAGGCATCAACGACTACATTCACCTTGCCTGGATGGTATCGGATTTCATAATCATTCAGTGTCTCCATCCATCTACGCTGTCTCATGTTTAGATACTTCTGGTTAAACAGATGCTGAAGGCTCTTATGATCGGAGTAGATCACACACTTAGTCCCATACAGGTAATGCCTCCAAAGCTTCAGTGCAAATACAATGGCACCCAACTCCAAATCGTGGGTGGTGTAATTCTTCTCATGCACCTTTAATTGACGGGAAGCATAGGCAATAACTTTGCCCTTCTGCATGAGCACACATCCCATACCTGTATGTGAGGCGTCGAAGTAAACCACAAATTCTTCGATTCCTTCAAGCAATGTCAACATAGGAGCATTGCTCAACTTTTACTTAAGAATCTCAAAGGATTCTTGTTGCTTAGGACCCCAATCAAACTTGATATTCTTGCGAGTTAAAGAAGTTAGGGGTGCATCAATTCTTGAGAAATTTTCGATACAACGCCTGTAATATCCTGCCAGACCCAAGAAGCTACGAATCTCTGTGGGCATCTTCGGCTCTTGCCAATTCATGATGGCTTCAATCTTGGCGGGATCCACCTGGATACCACGCTCACTAACCACATGTCCAAGAAATTGGACTTCACGAAGCTAGAACTCGCATTTCGAAAACTTGGCGTACAGTTTCTCTTGCTGAAGAAGTTTAAGAATACACCGAAGGTGCTTTTCATGGTCGGTCTGGTTCTTCGAATAAATGAGGATGTCATCAATGAAGACAATGACAAACTTGTCTAAGTAGGGTTTGCAAACGCGATTCATGAGATCCATGAATGCTGCTGGTGAATTAGTGAGCCCAAAAGGCATCACTAAGAACTCGTAGTGGACATAGCAAGTCCTAAATGCAGTCTTATGCACATCTTCATTTCTAACCTTCAGCTGGTGATAACCTGACCTCAAGTCAATCTTGGAGAAGTAACTTTCTCCTTGAAGTTGATCGAACAGATCCTCAATCCTGGGCAATGGATATCTGTTCTTAATTGTAACCTTGTTCAGCTCATGATAATCGATGCATAGAAGCATCGATCCATCATTTTTCTTCACAAACAGTATCGGTGCTCCCCATGGAGACGAGCTAGGTCGAATAAAACCTTTGGCCAACAAATCATCCAGTTGAGTTCTTAATTCCTTCATCTCAGTCGGTGCTAACCTGTAAGGTGCTCTTGCAACAGGTGCTGCTCCAGGTATAATGTCGATTCTGAACTCTACTTGCCTATCTGGGTAAACCAGGTAGTTCTGCAAGGAATTCATCAGGGTATTCAGAAATGATAGGGATGTCTTCAATCTTCGGTTTTGGTTCATTAATAGTTACTTGTGCCATGTAGATGACACAACCTTTCTTCATACACCTTGATGCCTTAAGCATGGACACTTGCTTAGGCAACCCGTACTGAGTATCTCCTTGTACGGTAAGTGGCTCACCATACGGAGTCTTGATAACCACTAGTTTCTTGTCACAAACAATCTGAGCTTGGTTATGAGATAACCAATCCATGCCTATTACTATGTCGAAACCAGCTAATTTCAAAGGAAGCAACGATAACGGAAAAGAGTGGTTCCTAATAGATATAAAACATCCATCTAGCACAGTTGAAGCAGTTTCTATGGTACCATCGGCCAGTTCTACTTCATATTTTATGCTTAGGGTTTTCACAGGTAGGTTTAATAACTTACAAAACTTATTATCAACAAATGACTTATCGGCACCCGAATCAAATAATACCCTTGCATAAACATCGTTGATAAGAAAGGTACCTGTTATCACGTTGTCATTCTGAATCTCTTCTTGTGCATTCATCTAGAAGACCCTAGCATTGGTCTTCTTACCTTCCTCAGGTTTCTTTGCATATTTTGGGCAGTTTGTCTTAATATGCCCCTTCTCGTTACAGTTGTAACAAGTTGCATTCTTTATATTTTTGCAATCCAAAGTCTTATGTTCTTTGGATTTGCATATCCCACATGCAATCGACTTAGACTGTGACTTTGATTCGAACCTGCATTTTCCAAAATGACGCTTCTGGCAGGTTTTGCATTTAGGCTTCTCATCCGTATGCTGGTTACCCTTGTTAGACCCAGAATTCTTCTTGTGGTATGTGTTCCCCTTACGTGTCACACCCCAACCAATGGCGGAAACATCGGGATGAGACGAAGTGTGAAGATTGCAAGAGACATCATAACGCTATTTGTGACAATATTTCATAAACCGATTTCATTTCATAATTCATTTGTCAACATTACAAGGAAATCAAATAACATCAAGTTCAAGGGAAATACAATACAACATGATCAAAATTGATACAATGATTAAACCTAAACGTCTATATGTGTATCTAGGCATCAACGCTACTTCATTTCATAGCATCATCACCCTCAACCTGTAACATGTTTAAAATAAAGTTCAATGCAAAAGCAAAGGCGAGTATACAAGTTTGGCACGTACATAACAAAAGATAAGTTTTAAACAATTCCCCATAGCAAGCATGTGATTCAAGATAAACAATAAATTTGGCATGTGTTAAACATATCAAACCAATAATGAAACGTAAGATGCTCATGACATAACCACAAGTCTACGGGCGGGTTGTTAATCCTATAGCGCTATATATGTCACTGTTAGGCTCGTACGAAGTTAATGATAAGTTTAACACATAATGTCCTCAACCCAAGTTTAAAGTATCAAGCAATCACGTATACAAGCATGTTATAGGAATGTTCATGTGTTTAAGCATAAAGTTCATGTGTAAGTTTTGATAAGTAAACATGTTACACCCCAAAAGTGGTAAAAGTAAAAGAGGGGAATACGAGTATACTCACAAGGCTTGAATATGCTTTCCGATTATCCAATTGTTGACGAGTAGAGATTTAGAGTCCGAATGTATAAGGGTTAAAGTTCAAGTATGCTTAGAGTCGAGATTCGGAACAAAACATCATGAAAGTATTATATCAACATAATCATCTTCAACACATAATGCTTGTATGACACTTGGTAACCACGAGGGTTATAATAATGTTTTCATGAGTTGAACACTCATAAGAATCATAACAAGGTTTAGGTCCTAGATGATGTCCTACTACTTTGACAAATGAACATGATTTCAACATCAAAGGTTCGAATGTACATAGATATTATTTAGGCTAGGTAGTATATATTAATAAGTCCTTAGTACAAGTATTTCAAGCATGAGGAAGAAGATTTAATCTTCATTTAGGTACCTCAAATGTGTCATAGAAGTCATGTAGGAGGTAGGAAGAACAAGCTCTCATTTAGGCACCTCTTATGTGTTCACCACTACACTTGGTGTAAAAACAACCAAGGAGGGTCTTGAACAATATTAAGACAATAATAAGAACAACTATACTATGAGAAATCATCAAATCATGTGGGGATTCTATGTTGGATAACCCAAGTTGATCCATAATCACTCCTTCATCAAGCTTGAAGCTTGAACATGACTTGTGGGCTAAGAACCCTAATTAAAACAGAAAATATGTGAGGCTTACACCTCAGATTTCACATTTCTCAGCCTAACCAACAATAAGATAGGCTGTAAGCATTAGGACATAGATGTGAGATGAGTTAGACTCAAGTTTGATAAGTTTAAACAAGTTTTGAAAGAGTTTAAAACATAACAGAAAGTTTATGGACATTTTTAGGGCAATTCCAGGTCTGATTTCTCCCAGGAGAGATCAAGGAATCAAACCCAATGATTATCCAAGCAAGTAGGAAGAAAAATCAAGTGATTTGGTTGAGTTTTGAGCAAGTTATGCTCACTTTTGTAAAGGTGTATGAATATGCCCGAATTCCTGATTTGCAAGAACTTGAGAGTGATTTTGGAGAGATTAGAGAGTTGTGAAAGTGGAAAAAGGCTTGGAGAAGGCATGGTACTTATAGGGGAGGAGTTAGGGTTGATTGGAGGTGTTTAATGGAGTTTAGAGTGATTGGGGAGATGAGTTTTGGTGGGATTCGTGCAAAATTCGCGAGCTGTTTGAATCTGCTGCCCGCCAGACACCCTTATGGACCGTAAGGGTATGAGGCTTACGGTCCGTATGCCTTTTTCAGGAACAATGAAATTTTATTTTTTGTTTTATTGTTTTGTAACATGTCTAGATGTTATATATTACGTATTTTATGATCATTTTAGGGTATTTAGGCATACTTAACATGTACTAAAGGTAACACAAGTATCAAATGAATAAAATTGAGTAGAGGAAACGTATGAAATCACGGTATCAAGTATGTATGTCACGTATTTATAAATTCAACGTATGTTTGTAAGCATCACGAATATGTATCAAATTGTTTCACCAACAAATGTACAATTATGTAAGAAGTATGTATGACGCATACTTTAAAGAGATGCAAGTTTTCATTTATGATTTAAGTCTCGTATTTTAAAATGATTGCGACGAAAGAATGATTACAAGAACGCAAGGTTTCTAAAAATAGAATTTCAAGCAAAGGTTTCTAAATGTAGAAAGTATGAAAACGCAGGGCGTTACAGTCTCCCCTCCTTTAGGAAATTTCGTCCTGAAATTTATTTAAGAGGTAGACTTAAAGGGTTTTGGTAAACGTTTGAGACTTGAAATTTTGAAACGTTTTGAAAAGTACGAAACTTTGGGAGAATAAAAATAAGTTTGTAAAATGAATTGTCTGGCTAAAATGGTTTTGGGGCATAAGCATGGGTGAACGTGTATAGGTAAAACGATTTTGAATAACTAAATTTGGAGTTGTTTTACAAATGTGTTGTATTTATGAAGGAGGTCTTAATAAAATAGTTTGTAATCAATACGAGTGAGTTAGGTTGCACAGGAGGTTTTAAGGGTAGTGTAAAACCACATGTAAAAATTGCCTTTTGAGTGGAACGAGAAAGTTTGGTACTTTAAATAAAGTATTAACGGCCTACTAATATGTTTACCCGGAATAAGAATAGGAATATGGTTTTAAAGGTAATAAGATAAGTTAGGATTCGAATGTTTAAACAAGCTTGATTGTGAACAAGGTTCGTATCAAAGAAAGGATATAGGAGTATAATACGAGTATAGAATGAACGAATGACTCTTAAAGAGTGCAAGTATGAGAATAGCATAAGTGTTGGATAGATGAACGCAGTGTGCTAAGGACGAAGTCTCATCGTGGATAATCAGATATAATGCGTTTGTGAGTTGTCTAAAGTTGTATTAGGTCTAAATAGGTCTGTAAAACACTGAATTTCTCATGACACGTTTTACGAAAGTTTGGTAACGTGGTGAAAACACTTATATATAGGAAGTACCAGCGGCGTATCCACCATGTTTTGACCACATTACGCCCGTTCCGTATTTGGTGCCATGTTACGTTCCTTGTCTTACCATACACAGTAGTACACTCTATGGTTCTCATACGCCTATCACGATAATCCCGTGTGCACCCGTGATTATATTGATCGTCGCATGATCCGCATAGCTTGTACTAGTTGTGTATGAATTTGGGTAGGTACACAAAAAAAAAAAAGAATAAGAATGTGTGCGTATAAGAATAAAGTATGTAAGCAAGTCCATGCTTAAGTATGTATAGGACCCACGTAAGCGAATCCCTCGGATTTCGCTCGCGTACGGGCACGAATGTATGAATCATGAATATGTAGGAAAGATAAGTATGAGTATAAGTGTAAGTTATGAATACGCATGCAAATGTATGTATAAATATATGACGTATGATATGAACATGAGTATAAGCATAAATGTATTGTCATGGTTATGAGTAAGAGTATGAACATAATGTGTATGAAAATGGGTATATGTGTGAGTACAAACATGAGTAAAAGTAGGATGTATGATTGTAAGCATGAATATGAATATTAGTGTAAACGTGAGTGCAAGTATAATTCTAAGAATATGAATATGAATATAAATTTGAATATAAGTGTAACATATGAGTACAACGTAAAATGTATAAATCGCGATTATTAGTGTATGAGTTAATGACTTTATATATGGTATGAATTTAAATACGTATAAGATCAAGAGGTTTGAGTATAAAAGAAACAAAACTGAGTAGTACATGCGAAGTAGTCGTGAGGTATAAACTAGAACACTTGAAATGATGTGCATGTATAGTTGTTTGAGCAACGTTAAATTTTATCGAAATTAAAAAAATCAGATTGAGCTTGGTTTAAAAGGTAGAACATAGTTTGCATATGTAAGAGGATATAAAGTGCTCATTGGTCAAGCATAATGTATTTTGTAATGAATGGAAATGCTACTTTTGTTCCAAAAGAGTTTACGTAAACCGAAGGTGATCGATCCCCATGAAGCCTTCTTGCCCACGTGGTTTGTAAATGGGTGTAGGAAAAGGTTTTCGATAAAAAGTAAATTCGTTTCATCAAACAAGAAACTATGAATTCAGGAGGTTCTTGTGAAAACGAGGCTCCTTAAAAAAGAAATTTAACAAAAGGACTTAGTGGTTGTTAAAAGTTTTAGCAAATGATTTGTTGATGTTGAAAGGAGTATATGGTAAAACGATCATATAACATCTACAAGATCCTATAAGTAATTGAGAAATGTTGGTTTGATTTCGATTAAGAACGGAAGTCTCTAGTATGATGATATAACGTGTGCGTGTTTTAGTGATTAAGTTGAATATAAAGTTCATGGGCAAGAGTTTCATTGGACCGATTAAATTGGTAGGTAGCATTTCGTAAGGTTTTGAAGTTCGAGTAATAAAACGTTTTAAGACATGATTAAGAATCTCGTGTATATGTGTTGAGTGAAAATAGATTGTAGGATAGAAAGTATGCTTGATGAAACAATGTATTTTGTATACGTATACGTATGTATTTTGAATAATGATAAATAATTTAGGTATAAAACATGATCGAGTTTGCATAATAAGATATTTGGAAGAGACGTTTTGGTAACGATCACGTAGGTAAGGGAATCACCCCTAACTCGTTGGTGAGGTCGTTTTTAAGAAAAAGGGAGTGGAGTTAATCGTCAAGGTAAGGAAATCACTCATATCTCGATGATATGTCCCCACTCTTCGTTACAAGGAATACGAATTTAAACTATATGAAATCATGCATATGTATAAATGTATGGAAAGGTTCAATATGATGTGTGTGTGAGAAAAAAAAAGTCGAAAGTAAATTCGAATTTGAAAGATTGCGTCGTATAAAATAAATAGTAGAGCACATGCTTGATTAAAATTTAGGATGGTTCCAAAACGGAACTTTGACTAACCAAAGTGGTCGAAAAGTCTTTCGAGTTTGAGGAGCATGCTTTGGCCTAATAGGTGAAATACTCTCGCCGACAAGTCGGTTAATGGTATTTACCCTTCCGGTTACTACATGTCACAAATCGATCGAAATCTCGAGACTTGGCGGGATTTATGAAAACAAAAGATCGAGGAGTGGAACTAGTCGACAAGGTGCGGGTTTCACCCCTAACTTGGCGATTTAGTATCCTAAGTGTGGTTGAAACTCGTCGGGTCAAAATTTGATTTCAACACTTTGACGAGGGTCCACTAGAATTCAAAATTTGAATTTCTCCATCAAGGTGAGGATTTCACTCCTAACTTGGTGGAGAATTTCGTGTAAGAAAAGAAAAGTAGAAGGATTGAGAGTCATTCACCAAATTGTGGGTTTCACGCCTATTTTGGGAAGTCGTCTTGTTTGTGTATTATGAGTGTTTTCGGATTTAGAAATATCGAGTAAAATGCATGAGGGAAGTGTATGTCAAAGGAATACGCAAACAAGTATAAACACGTAAGAGGGCATATCAAGAATGGTACATAAATAATGAAATGATAAATCAAGTATTAACACATAGAGAAATAGGTCAAGAATAATACGTAAAGGATTGAACAACGAAACAAGTATTAACACATAATAAGACAAGCATTAATGCATAAGAATAACATGTCGAATATTACCCACGAGTGATATACATGTTTAAAAGAGCATAAATAAGAAACAAATAAAGTATCATGTAGTAGTTCAAGCAAAACATACGAATAAGGCTCTAAAACTATAGACTAGGTAAAAGCATTCCTACTTTTCCTAATTCCCTATAGTTATGACTCTGATACCAATCTGTCACACCCCAACCAATGGCGGAAACATCGGGATGAGACGAAGTGTGAAGATTGCTAGAGACATCATAACGCTATTTGTGACAATATTTCATAAACCGATTTCATTTCATTATTCATTTGTCAACATTACAAGGAAATCAAATAACATCAAGTTCAACGGAAATGCAATACAACATGATCAAAATTGATACAATGATTAAACCTAAACGTCTATATGTGTATCTAGGCATCAACGCTACTTCATTTCATAGCATCATCACCCTCAACCTGTAACATGTTTAAAATAAAGTTCAATGCGAAAGCAAAGGCGAGTATGCAAGTTTGGTACATACATAACAAAAGATAAGTTTTAAACAATTCCCCATAGCAAGCATGTGATTCAAGATAAACAATAAATTTGGCATGTGTCAAACATATCAAACCAATAATGAAACGGAAGATGCTCATGACATAACCATAAGTCTACGGGCGGGTCGTTAATCCTATAGCGCTACATATTTCACGGTTAGGCTCGTACGAAGTTAATGATAAGTTTAACACATAATGTCCTCAACCCAAGTTTAAAGTATCAAGCAATCACGTATACAAGCATGTTATAGGAATGTTCATGTGTTTAAGCATAAAGTTCATGTGTAAGTTTTGATAAGTAAACATGTTACACCCCAAAAGTGGTAAAAGTAAAAGAGGGGAATACGAGTATACTCACAAGGCTTGCATATGCTTTCCGATTATCCAATTGTTGACGAGTAGAGATTTAGAGTCCGAATGTATAAGGGTTAAAGTTCAAGTATGCTTAGAGTCGAGATTCGGAACAAAACATCATGAAAGTATTATATCAACATAATCATCTTCAACACATAACGCTTGTATGACACTTGGTAACCACGAGGGTTATAATAATGTTTTCATGAGTTGAACACTCATAAGAATCATAACAAGGTTTAGGTCCTAGATGATGTCCTATTACTTTGACAAATGAACATAATTTCAACATCAAAGGTTCGAATGTACATAGATATTATTTAGGCTAGGTAGTATATATTAATAAGTCCTTAGTACAAGTATTTCAAGCATGAGGTAGAAGATTTAATCTTCATTTAGGTACCTTAAATGTGTCATAGAAGTTATGTAGGAGGTAGGAAGAACAAGCTCCCATTTAGGCACCTCTTATGTGTTCACCACTACACTTGGTGTAAAAACAACCAAGGAGGGTCTTGAACAATTTTAAGACAATAATAAGAACAACTATACTATGAGAAATCATCAAATCATGTGGGGATTCTATGTTGGATAACCCAAGTTGATCCATAATCACTCCTTCATCAAGTTTGAAGCTTGAACATGACTTGTGGGCTAAGAACCCTAATTAAAACAGAAAATATGTGAGGCTTACACCTCTGATTTCACATTTCTCATTCTTGTTTTTAAGCCTAACCAACCATAAGATAGGTTGTAAGCATTAGGACATAGGTGTGAGATGAGTTAGACTCAAGTTTGATAAGTTTAAACAAGTTTTGAAAGAGTTTAAAACATAACAGAAAGTTTATGGACATTTTTAGGGCAATTCCAGGTCTGATTTCTCCCAGGAGAGATCAAGGAATCAAACCCAATGATTATCCAAGCAAGTAGGAAGAAAAATCAAGTGATTTGGTTGAGTTTTGAGCAAGTTATGCTCACTTTTGTAAAGGTGTATGAATCTGCCCGAATTCCTTATTTGCAAGAACTTGAGAGTGATTTTGGAGAGATTAGAGAGTTGTGAAAGTGGAAAAAGGCTTGGAGAAGGCATGGTACTTATAGGGGAGGAGTTAGAGTTGATTGGAGGTGTTTAATGGAGTTTAGAGTGATTGGGGAGATGATTTTTGGTGGGATTCGTGCAAAATTCGCGAGCTGTTTGAATCTGCTGCCCGCCAGACACCCTTACGGACCGTAAGGGTATGAGGCTTATGGTCCGTAAGCCTTTGTCAGGAACAATGAAATTTTATTTTTTGTTTTATTGTTTTGCAACATGTCTAGATGTTATATATTACGTATTTTATGATCATTTTAGGGTATTTAGGCATACTTAACATGTACTAAAGGTAACACAAGTATCAAATGAATAAAATTGAGTAGAGGAAACGTATGAAATCACGGTATTAAGTATGTATGTCACGTATTTATAAATTCAACGTATGTTTGTAAGCATCACGAATATGTATCAAATTGTTTCACCAACAAATGTATAATTATGTAAGAAGTATGTATGACGCGTACTTAAAAGAGATGCAAGTTTTCATTTATGATTCAAGTCTCGTATTTTAAAATGATTGTGAGGAAAGAATGATTACAAGAACGCAAGGTTTCTAAAAATAGAATTTCAAGCAAAGGTTTCTAAATGTAGAAAGTATGAAAACGCAGGGCGTTACATTACGATTCTTATCAGAACGTCGTGAGTTATCATCCTCACGTTTCCTTTTTCCTTCATCAGAACTCTTAAGCGATCTCTGCCTGATCGCATCCAGAGTAAGGGATAATCACAAATCAGCTGCTGACCTAAAAGTAGTAGGTCGAGACGCCTTCACACTAGCTTTGATCTCCGGGGCTAAACCCCCAATAAAACGAGCGATACGTTTTGGTTCCGGTGTAACAAAGTATGGAACCAATCGAGACATGGTATTGAAACTGGTGAGGTAAGCCTGGCAGTCTAAGTTCTTCATGACTAAGGTCAAGAAGTTAGTCTCAATCTTCTCAACTTCATGTTGAGGAAAGAAAGTATCTTTGATTAGAGCCACAAACTGATCCCAAGTCATGTTATATAACGGATTCTTCCCAGTAGCTTGGATCAGTGACCTCCACCAAGCTAGAGCTTCACCTTTGAACGATTGTGACACAAACTTCACAATGTCCTGTTCTGCACATCCACTAATATCAACAACGGTGTCCATCTCGTCAAGCCACGTCATACAGTCGATGGCTCCTTTCTCTCCTGTGAAATCCCTGGGTTTGCAGGAGACGAAATACTTATAAGAACAAGCTTTGACACGGGGCTCTTGATTGAGCACAACTCTCTTAGACGGGACACTCCTCTGGTTTGAAGAGAGATGAGAATCGCTCTTGCGAGCTGTATGAGTCTTGGAGGGTGGTTTTGTACGTGGTACAAATAGGGTCCTGCTACGGGTACCACTTGATTCGTTATCTCGTCTGCCCAGAGCTCGTGTAACGGCATTGTCTATCAATGCCTGCAGTTCTGCGCCCGCTACATTTACTCTGGTAGTATCATGATTCTCCCTCGGGTGACTGTTAACTTCTTCAGAATCAGCCATGTAGCTTGATTGCTACAAAATGATGACAATATTTTATTCGGAGGTTATTTATGGAATCATCCTTTTTGATGATTCATTACCCATGGCAATCATAAACCATATTGGTTAATTTGTTAATCACGTTTATTTAGGATTTTCATTATAATTTATCCTATATTATAATCATTCAAGGTATTAAGGTGGCACAAAAGGCCTAGTCACAATGACAGTTTTAAATTATAAGCCATGATTTTTAAGAATCGAGGCATCAAGGTTTGAACGTAGTTCATTACCTTTTCTTGACAGGGAGTCGTAAACTACAACTGTCTTTTGTCTTATATGACAATGAATATGGCCCATAGATATTACATCACTAATGGATGTTTAAATAATAAGGAAAGGGATTGGAAGAATCCAATAGGAGGATGACATGTGATTTTAACGAATCACAATTGCCAGGAGTGTTAACATGTTTTCAGATGTTAACAAGGATTTGAATCTTACAAGGAATTACCATCATGGCCCTGTCTTAATACGACATATGGCTAGGTTTTGCCTTCAAAATTTTCTTTAATATATATAATGGTAGATTACTCTTTAAAAGGAATGATATTTTATTTTATTTCATATATTATCTCCATTCATATAATGATAATTTTAAATTTTAAATTCAACACATTCCATAATTAAATAAAAAGAGTACATAAATGCCCTAAACGGGACCTTAACAGAAATAACCTGCCCACGCAGGGGCTAAACTGAAAATACAAGTCCTCGCAGGGACTGAATACATAAATAGATGTCCACGCAGGGACTTGATTGAAACAAGGAAATTACAATACAAATAAATAAATAAATAAGGAATCTTCAAAAATCCCTTTTCTTTTTTCCCTTGATTAGATTCGCCAGACCCTGGAGAAATCCCCGGTGGTTCCTATGTTCCTCTTGAACCTCCCGTTCCACCTGGCTCAACCTCTGTAGAATCTCCTGTTGCTGTTGGGGCTGAATCAGTGGCAGCTGTGGCGGCTGTTGCTGCGGAGGTTGAGGAGGTGGTGGGTATTGATACCCATAAGGTGGGTACCCGGTTTGGTAGGAGGATGCGTAAGGCCCTTCAGGATGATGAGCATTGTAGTTGGCTGCTACTAGGTATGGGTCAACATCGGGGGCATTGTAGTAGTTATACCCCGGGTAGGCAGGCTGCTCAAAAGGGTTGTACGCCACTGTACCGGCGTAGGAAGGAATTGGGTTGTCATAACCCACTGGTGGTGGTGCGACTGGCGCAGAGTCCACCTCGGAAAAGGGGTTTGAAGGCCCACCCATCTGTGGGTCTTCATATAGTGGCGGGTAGTGACTGCCACTTGAATGCTGAGGGGTGCTAAAATGGAAATCCCCTCCTCGCACGGACATCCGTGCACCTGTTCTTCTTCAACTCGGTGGCTCCGGAGGCAGTTGCTGCTCAAGCGATGGTGGTGGCGGTGGCGTGACCGCCACAAAACGCGAATCCTCAGAGGGATACTGCTGCTGCTGAGACTGGTTGTAGGAGGGAGTAAACACCCAGTCGTATTGGGCAAACATTTCCTCATAGCTGTCTGGACCACGATAAGGTGATCCATGAAAAGACGACCCATCCGAAATTTCGATGGGGTGAGTATGTGTCCCAGATGGTGGTTCGGCAGGATCTGGGTCATCATCCATATCCATTCCCTAAGCTTCAGGGAAATGGTCTTCCGGGCCCAATGGGTTATGACCCATTGGTTCTTCAACCTGGTTTGTCGGGTTGAACCGGCTTTGGAAATAAGGTGTCGGGTCCTGAAAGGCCCGATGAGAAGTTGACCGCCACAACGGTAAGAAAGAATGGTGCGAATCGTCGGGCTTGTTCTCCGATTGCGGCCCGAAGGAATGGTGGTAAGAGGGTGATAAACTTAGCGAGACAGATCGCCTCGCGGGCTCCAAATAGGTCCTCCAGTCTTCTTGAGGACTGGTACTCATGGTAACAGACGGGGTTCGCCGGTGGGAAGGTCCGGCCTCGTGATCGTTGGGGGCGTTGAATGGCCCCTTGCCTCTTCCTCCTCTTCGGAACCTCGGCGGCATTTTTGTTAATCCTGTCAAAACAAACAAAAGAAACAACAAGGAAAACAATAAAGGACAAAATAAAATAAATTTTGATTAGTCCTAAGTTCTTTGTCTAGACTCGGAAGTTCAGGAATGTGCAAACTGCGTCATTGTGATTAAACACAAAAGGCTAGTGTTTAATTCACTCAATGTTGGCTCTGATACCAACCTGTCACACCCCGATATTTCCACGTATTACCGGTGGGCCCGGTGGGGAGTATCGTGACGTAGTTGATATCATCATATACAATTTATCACAGTTTAATACACAGCGGAAGTCGAAAGATAAAATCATTACAAACCGAAAGAAAGTAATATCAATTATTACAAAAACGGTTGTAAGGGATCCACAGGCGGATCAAAGTTAAAAGGAACATTGTTTAACAGATTTATAAACATCTAAGCTTGCAAGACTCTTTATTGATGCTAGGAGTAGCCAGCCTATTCCGTCTAGTACCTGCACTTAACCTTTTTGGAAAATACGTCAGTTTACACTGGTAAATACAATTAACCGACTCATTTCGAAAATGTTTAAGAAAAATGATTTGAATGCACAAGGCACAAATTATCTTTTATAACTTGGGACAATTATTTTAAAAAAAATAATCTTGTATACAGATTTATATGTTTGACGTCCGTCAGGGCCGGTTAGAAGAGCCGAACAAGATTAATTGACACACCACAGGTATAATGCCCACAAGGAGAATTCCTCATTGTGGATTACCATTTATGCATACGCAACTGTCAGGTGTATGCCTACACCCTGTGCTTAAGTCGTGGCCATTTCAATGAATGAGCTGAGGATATCCAGGACATGGTCATTAACCCCCCAAAGGCCATATACCAAACAAAACATATTAAAACGGGTTATGTAAATATATTAATCACAATCCGATTTAAATAACTACACACCCGACCAAGTGGTATTATTATAATACCGTATCCCAAGCCCGTATAACAAAAAATCAGTTAAAAGTATTTACCTGAGCAAATTATACAAATTTATCCCAACCGTACAAATAAGCAAGTGCAAATATCATTTACTGGTCTCCTAAATCTGGAACGAAGGTTTTAATTAACCTATTAGATTCCTAACGGGTCTTACATAAGTTTAAACTTAGACCGGTTAGTTTTAAAGGAAAGGTATACGGTTCAAAACGCATGATTAAGCGAAGACCGAATTAGAATGTGGTTTAGACCCGACAAATATGAAGACTTGTATAATATGGGTAAACTAAACACATTCTGGATTTTGAAATGAAAATGATAAGGTTTGACCCGTTTCGGTTAATTTATGCAAACTAGTTACATAAACCGTACCAAACGTGATAATTGCACAACGGGTAACCAAATGAGTCATGAACAGGTTTCCTAAGTTAATAGGCCTTAAATATGTTGTGATATCAGTAGGATACCTTCCATTATGCCCAAAACGGATTTAAAATCAATAAAAGCCCCGTAGGGGTATTTTGGTCATTTTAAAGGTTATAAAAGAGATTAAATAACAATCTGAGGTTCTGGTCTAGATTGATCAGTAAAAAAAATTATTTTTGTAAGTCATAACAGTAGGGTATTGCATATATGTAAAATTTATCATTTATAACCAAACTATGCACCGTAGGGGCATTTTGGTAATTTCACATAAGCTTTAAAGGTCAAATTTGGAAATCTGAGTTCAAAACTTTTGCTTACTATTAAAGTATAAAAATTTACTTAAAACATCAGTAGATATTAAGTCTTATATTCCAAAAATGGTTTTAACCCATACTATGCGTTTAAAACGCGTAAAAGTCGGTTTTAAGTGATTTTCGGGTTATATAAGGAAATCTGAGTTTCTGATCAGTTTATAAAATTCAAAATATGTTATTTATCATATATTAAATCAGTAGCAAAAAGTTTGGTATCAAAATGTTATGTAAAACTCATTTTATTCAAGAAAAGGGTATAACCGACAATTACCGAATCAAAGCAAGAACCCTATGCTATGATCAGTTTAAAAATAAATAAAAATCTTCAAAAATCTCAAAATATTATATTACATCAGAGGGTAAAAAGTTTGGTGTCGAAATTTGGGTTTAAACAGGCTTTATGCTAATTATGTCGTTTAATTAATAAAAAGGTTTCGAATTACGATATTGAGCATAACTCCTAATTTAGATCTCAAACTGATGACAAATTTTTAGGACATGTTTATAAATTAGTAATAAAGTTTTTTGTCCTTTCATATTTTCAAAAATCTCGTTTTAAGGTCAAAAGGGCATAATGGTTAACATTTAAGCAATTAACAGAAACATGCATATGAATTGGATTAATTAGGAACCAAGTTGTATAACCTCAGAGGGTTATGCTAACCTATAACTTGGTCCTAATGGAACTCTAAGGCATGTCTAAACTAAACTAAATTGGGTCAGAACTGAAAGTCAAAGCAAAAGTCTACTTTTGCGACTTTCGGTTCCGAACCGAGCCTAAACTCAAAATTGTCGGGTTGAACATGTTTAGACATGTTCTTACATTAATTACCAAGTTATATAAGTGTTAAAACATGTTTCGTAGCTTCTACATTGTTAATTATGAGTTTATTTGCAAAATAGCTTTCTGTTGAATTTTTATAATTAAGTTTGACCGGTCAATTGACCTAGTTAGAGTGGAAATCAGAGGGTGCCCTTTTAAGGGTTTATTACCCACATAATTACCAACTCATAACCACTTTCAATTTGAAAAATGACTGAACCATTAGTGATTAATCACTAAGTCAAAGCTTAATTACGACGGCTTTCAAGTGTGCAAGAACAAAGTTGCAACAAAGGCTCCTTATATAGGAAATTAAAATGCATGAGATCAATCCAACAAAGTCTATAGGTGATTCCTGATCATCACAGGTGTCCCCTATGCATGAAAACCTGTTGGTGCAGCCCCTAAATTCGAAAACCATGCATATAAGTCGGTGTAACCTGCTGTAATTGATAACTGTGCATGTTTTCTGCATCTGCAGGTTTCAGGTGGCCCGCGTAAGACATAAGAGAGTCTTACGCGGCCGGTATGAGTGCCAGATCCGGTCAACAAAGTTTCAGAAATTGCAATATCAGTCCCTGGTCCTTCTAAACATGTTTTAACTATTGTTTATTGCACTTTTGAGCCTCAAACTTGAATTTTAAGGACTCTAAGTTATAAACAAACTTTGTTAAGCTTCCGATCAGTTATACGATCACCGAAAAGTCCTGAATTTCAACGTTGATGCTTTTAACCCCTTATTTACGAATGTTAACGTATTTTCCTCATACGATATCGAAACCTTGTGAAATTTTTATCACTTATTCTTGGGAGAATATTTAATCGTTACAAAGCTTCGGGTTCCTTAAAAGGTCACTTAGAGGTATAAATTAAACATGTTGACACATTTAACCCTTGTGGTTTGTAAACTTTCACTTTTTCCCACAAACAGCTTCATATGATTCGTAATTCATTCGTTTAAGGGTATAAACATCGTGTAGGGTTGTTGAAAGGTATAATTATAGAATTTTGACACTTTGAATCCTTTTACACATATACTTTCCTTCTTTGTCAAGTTTAGTCCCTCATATTTAATCCATTACACGTTTATAGCTCATGAAACGTGTCTTCATTATATTGGTCGTGATTTTTACGAGGTGTTACATCAAGACAGTATTTGGGTGATCATTGATCGATTGAACAAATCAGCTCACTTTCTTCCCATTCGTGAAGATTTCAAAGTCGAGAAATTGGCTAGAATCTACACTGATGAGAGCATTTGTCGTCATGGTATCCCCATTGACATCATTTTTTATCGTGATGGTCGCTTTACGAACCGTCTTTGGCAAACTTTTCAATCCGCTATGGGTACTATTCTTAACCTTAGCACCGCTTTCCATCCTCAGTCAGACGGTCAAACGGAGTGTACTATCCAAACTTTTGAGGATATGCTTCGTTCATGCGTAATCGATTTTGGTGGCAACTAGGATTCACACTTGCCTTTATCGAATTCTCGTACAACAATAGTTATCACGCGAGTATTCAAATGGCACCCTTCGAAGCATTGTATGGTCGCAAGTGCCATTCGCCTATTTGTTGGCACGAGATTGGTGAAGTTCAAATCACTGGTCCCGAGCTTATACAAGAGACAACGAACAAGATTTTACAGGTTCGAGACAACTTACTAAAAGCCAGGAGCCGACAAAAGAGTTACGCCGACAAGCGTCGCAAGCCTTTGGAATTCGAGATAGGTGACTTCGTACTTCTTAAGGTATCCCCTTGGAAGGGTGTGGTTCGATTTGGTAAGAAAGGAAAACTCGCACCTTGCTACGTTGGTCCTTTCAAGATTCTCGAAAGGATTGGTAAGGTTGCTTATCGACTGGACCTACCCGAAGAACTCAACAACGTTCATCCTGTCTTCCACGTTTCAAATCTAAAGAAGTGTCTAGCTGATAAAGGACTTCAAGTTCCACTCGAAGATCTTCAAATCAACGAAACTCTGCACTTTGTGGAGAAACCTGTCGAGATCATGGACCGAGAGGTCAAGCAATTGAGGCGCAGTCGAATTCCTATCGTCAAGGTTCGATGGGAAGGAAAATGTGGTGCTTAGTTTACTTGGGAACTCGAAAGTGAGATGAAGACTAAGTACCCGCAACTTTTCATTACTTCTTCCTAAATTCCGGGATGAAATTTCCTAAAGGAGGGGAGACTGTAACGCCCTGCTTCTTCGTACTTTCCATAATTAGAAAGTCTTGTTTGCATTTCTATTTTTGGAAGACTTGTGTTCTTGTAATCGTTCTTTCGTTGTAATCGTTGTAAAATCCGAGACTTGGATCATAAATAAAGTTCGTATTTCTTTGAATTCGTGTTATACATACTTCATACATGTGCATACGTTTAATTTTGTGAAACAATTGATACATATTCGTAATTCTTGGAAACTATGTGTTAAACTTGCAAATACATGAAACTTACGAATCATACGTTATTTGGATACATATGATACTTATTTATGACTTTTTTACGCTAAATTATACTTCATCATACTTGGTTTATGTTAATCATACTCGTTTTACCCTTATACTATGCTTTTATGACATAAATAACCCTTAAAACACCTAAGTCTTGCAAATATAAACTTAAGGGACCTAATGTGACAACAATCAAAACATAACCCAGCCCCCCACCCCGGGTCGCGGCCCGTGACCCAGCCCGTGAATTACCTCGCGGCCCTCCAGAAGGGTGGATCCGCAGATCCCCCAAAACAGCTCGTTTATTGGCTCTTGTTTGGTTGTGTTTTGTTAAGTTTAAGTGTGTTTCTTGCATTTAAAGCTCACTAACCCAACCCTAATCCATCCCCTATAAAACCCAAGCATTTTTCACTTTCCTAACACTCCAAAATCACTCTCAGTCACTAAAAAACGCAGTTGTGAACAATAGCAAGACAGATTCACCACAACTCACTAAAGTGAGCATAACTTCCTCATTTCTTAACCTTTTTCCTTGATTCTTCTTTCTAAATACTTGGAACAACCTTAGTTATGTTTCCAACAGGTTTTCCATGGAAAACCAAGGCTAGAACATCACCAAATAAGGCTCCAAACTTTCTATTTTGAATAAACTTTACTAAACTTGCTTGAACTTGAGTTATCTCATACACATTCCTATGTCTTTATGCTCATAATCACTTCTATGGTTAGTTGGGCTTAAAAACAAGGTTGTGACACTTAAAATCAGAGGTTAAAACCTCATAAACTTTTTGTTTTGGTTAGGGTTTAACCCACAAGTAATGAACAAGCTTAAAGCTTGATGTTTGTATGATTATAGGACTAGCTTGGCCTATCCTACTTGAAAATCCACACATTACTTGATGATTTCTTAGATTAGTTGTAGTTAACTTATTCTTTATTGTATGTTCATAACCCTCCTTGATTGTTTATAACAACAAGTGTAGTGGTGAACACCAAAGAGGTACCTAAATGGAAGACTTGTTCTTCCTACCTCCTACATGACTTATATGATATACAAAAGAGGTTCCTAAATGGGGGATTCATCCTCCTACCTCATGCTTGACTTATATGACAAAATGACAACTATATAACTTGTATAATATATTCAAATAACCAAACTCTTGATGATGAACTAGTGGTCATTTGTCAAGATATTAGGTTACATCATCTAAGAACCATAATGCTTGTCGCGATTCTGATGGGCTTTTGTCCCATGAAAACATTTAAACTCTTCCGAGTTTCCTAGTGTCAAGAACAAGTATCATGTGTGCTAGATGATTACTTTCTCATATGTTATTTTCATGTAATTTAACCTCCGAATCTTTAATCTTCCGTTAAACTCTCCATACGCATCCACCTATGTTTCTTCGTGTAGAAGGGCAAGGTGCTCCACTCTAATCTACCAACAAACACTCGCGGGATATCAAGTTGAAAGCTTGCAAAACCGTGAGTATACTCGAACCCCCTCTTTATGTTTACCACCTTTTTAGGGTGTAACATGTTTACTTATGAAACCTACACTTAAACTTTATTTGTAAATGCACAAACGTTCCTATTACATGCTTGCATACTTGATTACTTGATTACTTAATACATTGAACTTGGGGTTATACGTTTTGTGTTAAACTTATCATTAGCTTCGATCGAGCCTATCCTTAATATATTGCGTTTCATCATTGGTTTGATTTGTTAAACACATGCAGATTTTAATGTTTATCTTGTATCATTAACTTGCCATGAGGAAGTGTTTAAACATAATTTTATGCTATGTATGTATCAAACTTGTATACTCGCCTTTGCTTTGCATTGAACTTTATTTTAAACATGTTACAGGTTGAGGATGACGATTCTATGAAATGAAGTACCGATGATGCTTAGATACACATATAGACGTATTAGGTTTAAAATGTTGTATCAATTTTGTTCTTGTTGTTATGTATTCCCATTGAACTTGTTGTTATTTGAAATTCTATGTAATGTTTGATAATTTGATTTATGAAAGGAAAACGGTTTTGATTTAAATATTGTCACAAATAGTGTTGTGTGTGATGAGAAATCTTTCTTCGTCCCACTCCGATATTTCCGCCATTGATTGGGTGTGACATTCGACACCCGTCCTTCAGTTTTTTTTCTAAATACGTTTCTCCTTTTCTTAATTTGGGTTGACTAGGCCTGTTTCTACACCTGTTCTACTGCGGCTGTTTTCCTCCGTCTACGTGGCTATCTCACGGATTATGTTTATCACAGATCCACTTTTCCCCTAAATCCTCTCTGCTTAGGCTTTTCTGTGACAATTGGCAATTTTCCATGTATCCGTACAATGTTAAACAGTAATTTGTATCTTAATGATTGTGCCTGATTAAATTATTGACATGAATGATTTTCTGATTACTGTCATATACATACAAGTGCATTACATGTTGCAAGATTATTTATCATTATTGCATGCAACACAGTGTGGTACAATTAGTGCACAAAACCAAATAAGTACAGTTATCAGACAAACTAGAAGTACTGACGGGAGTTCAGTACTCAGGCAGACATGATGTTAAGACATAGAATGAGCCCCGAAACCAAGAGTTACACTAGAATAGTGTGTAGGAAAGTAGGGATCACAAAACTGCCTTCCTAGTGATAGTTTAAGTAGCGGAAATTGCCTAAAACTCACAAAAACTGCAGAATTCTGCATAATTTAGCAAAAATCAGCATTTTAACAACAAAATACAATGCAGAATTATGGTTTATTGGTCCAGAACACCTTCCTAAGTGTCGGTAATCAAAACTGTCATAAAAGACTACATAAAGCACACTAAACTGCGTAATTTAGCACCTTATCGAACCGGTAACCAACCGAACAACCGGACATTACTGGAAACACCAAATTTTCACTAGCAGCATTGTTTTAGTGTTACGAAGCTAGTTATGGTCCCCGAATATCCTAACACATCCTATAAACCCTAAACACATATAACACTAACTATTATCCTTACAATCTAACATGACCACTAACTAATATTTGAAACATAACCATGACCCCCCCCCCCCCCAATGTTGACGGTCACAAGTGGGGGACCCACTTGTGATTTCTTTCATATATTTTATTTGATTTGTAAAGATGTTATGAAACATAATGACCACTAGTTAATCAAATGTTGGAGAAATGTTATAAGTAACCACAAGACCTTCACCATTGTTCATTTCCAACTTTCAAACTCACAAGTTCACCTCTCTTCTTCTCCCTCATTCTCGGCTCACATATCCCACACACACACATCCATTTTCACTTCAATCTCAAGCATCATAACTAAGAGACTTGGAAGCTTTGGAAGTTGAAGGACCTCATCAAGGAGCTTTTATCCACCTCATTCATCATCATCTTCATCTTTGTTTCTTCCCTAGCCATAGAGCTAGTAGTAAGCTCCTCACAACTTGTTTTTACTTCTAATTTTAGTGGTTAAGAGGTTATTTAATATGTTAATCTTAAGAATCACAAAGAAACATGAAGATGATCTTTAACATAAAGCATAATAACATGAAAATCTAAGTTGTTTTAGTGTATGTATGAAACTTGTTTGATGATTTCTTGTGATTATGATGTTGATCATCATAAGAAGCTTGCTAGATGATGATTAAACACATGATCTAGCAAGTATAAGGATGGATCTTGAGAAAATCATAATGATCATCCTTTATGTTAATCATGAACTTGAATATAAGCTTGTTTTAATGTATGATGATTATGTTTACAAGTCATAAGTCTTGAAAATAAAAGGATTTCAAAGATAACATTTTCAAGAAAACAAAGTTTATTACAAGAATAACATGAACTTGGTTTTTAAAGAAAGTAAACATGCTTTAAGTGTTAAAACAAAGTTAGAAGAGTGTTGGTAACAAGAAAAATACAAGAAGAATTATTTTTAGAAAATCTTCATACAAGTTGTAAAGAACTATAATTTACAAGAATGAGTTTTATAAACTATAAACCATGTTTTTAGAGGTAACTAAACTTACTAACCAACATGTGAGATTACTACAAATTTTTACAAACTTTCAAGTTCATGTCATAGTGCAAAATGCATATTTTTTGCTCTTGGTAAGTATGTGTAAATTGTTGTTGATTGGTGATAAATTTCTAAAAGAAAATGATATGCCTATGAGCATGGAAACCTCCATTTTTAAGGGGAAACTATCGCAAAATTTTTGTAGAAATTAAACACTTAGAAAAATATTTTTAAACAAGTGTTTACAAGTAAATTTTGGTCATGGTTTTCATATAAAAACTTGCCATAAATTTTTATTACAAAAATTACAAATATTGGAGGTTGATTTTTGATAAATAAAAATTGACTAAGTATATATTTAGGAAAATATATATTTAGATGTCACAATTTGTGTGCTACTTGTATATTATGTGTAATAGTTATATTATTTTAGGAACTTGAAAATAATATAACACACCAAAATACCAAAATTGTAATATGAAAATACTACCAAAATTCCAAGAAAATAGATATATAATTTATACCCGAAGATTGGACAATCGGACAAACGGACGTATGGACTGCACTTATATATATTCCGGAAATAAATTCATATTTCGACAAGTATGACAAACGGTATTTTGGAAACCAAAGAAACGGAAAATATGGATTTTTACAAGTGTTACAAAATATATCATATTTTGTCAAATAGGAAAAATATTATTTTTGAGTGGAGAAAATATATATTTTCTTAAACAAATTAAAAATATATTATTTTGGGTGAAAAATGGAAATATATATTTTCTAAAGTTAATCTTAAAAATATAGATTATTTTTGAGATATATATGAAGGTATAATTATTTTTGCCAAGAAAGATTTATAGATGTTTTTCTATAGAAATTCTCTTAAAATATATAAATTTTAAGAATATAAATTGGGTGATTTTTAGTTGTCTAAAAATATATTCCGGAAAATTAAATACAAAATTAAGTATAAAATACTTAATAAATACAAGAAAATACGTATTCTCGTACGTACAAATACACACCGGAATACACCACAAATACTTGACAAAATACACAAGTATAAGAATACACAAGTACAAGTACACCCATATTTAGGGAAAATACATAATAAACCAAGTTAAAAATATATTGTTTTAACAATATTCCAAATAATTGGATAAATATAATTTAAGTTAAAATATTATTATTTTAACTAACAATTATATACTTTGGAATTATATAATGAACATCAAAGATGTAATTCAAAGTATACCATGAATTCCAAAATAAGTCATAACACCTAAGACTAAGAGTCGTTACACGACCTAGCCGTCTAATAAAACATAGCACGTGTGTAGGTAGTGGTACGACATTAGGAAGAGATCTTTGATTTACAGGATACAGGACGCAAATCTGTGAGTTCGTGTCCCCCTTTTCTTTTATCTGTTTTCGGTTTATAACTTCGGGGGTAAAATACATGTTACAAAAGTTTCAAACGTTTACAAATGGTATGGTTAGCTAAGGAATGAACTCTTAGATCATGTGAATGGGTAGGCGCACACTTAAGACCATTAAACCTTGTATAAGGACCACGGGGCATGAGTGGTAGATCTATCTGGGTGTTGCGGGCCCCACCCATGAGCCGGGAGTGGCAGAATGTGGTGACTATGTCGTTCCAGCCGGGTGGACCGGTACAAAATCCGCTAGGTTTGAGCCTTCCTACACCGTTGCACACATATTAATGACCTTGTAAATCATTAATTGATCTGTTTATTTACGCTTTCATACCGGTCTACAAAGACATACTTACAAATGTTTACAAGGATATTCGTGCACACATACTAAAACTGTAGGATTGAGATTCGATCAAATACGAGTCGGTCAGAGTTAAATAAAGTCACTAGAGAGGCGGAATCAATCTAGTAATCGTGAATCGGTGTTAGAATGTGAGTAGAAGTAGAGAAATACACTTTAAACTGGTTTTCCATTCATATAAAACGTTTTTACATGCAGAGAATCTGGCAGCACTTCGTGAGAGATTTCACCAGAATGTTCCAAATGGAAAACACAACACACCTATTTATAGGCCAGCCAATTCGCTTGAGATAACATGACCACTTCATACGAAATGGCAATGTCCATTTCGTGCGACCTGGCCTTACACAGGCCACTTCGTGCGAACTGGCACAAAACACATAAAATTACAATTTTAACCCTATTACATGCTACTGACACGACTCAGACGATGACGTAGGCGATAGACATTGTGCACCAACAAAAACACATGAACTCGCTCAACTTTTGTTGATGTTTTCAAACTACTTGTATTTTAGGAAACTGATGGATCTGGCGGTGTTTGACAAGGTTTCAAGAAGTATTTACAAGAAATGATGTCATCCTGTTTTGGAAGGGTTTGAATTGTGTATCTTATCCTTGATAAGATACATGAATCAAAGCCTTGGTTTTTAATGTCTTTTGTTTTCAAAGTCCGTTATGGAACTTAATACATTTGGTTGGTTTGTAAGTTAAACTTGAAGTTGATGGTTGGTACTAAACAATTTGGGTTGTATTATTTTGAAAAGTATTAATGGATGAACATCATGGTTTTAATCATATAGTTGTTTGTTATAATTGAATGCAATGATATTAAGTAAGTCACACATCATACGCTTAAAGTTGGGGTGTGGCATTTTCCCAGGTAACTGTCAATCTCTTGCTTTAAATTTACCTCCTCTGTGATTCGATTTACCCCTCCCTGTTTCACTCTGTTCATAGGTTAGGCTTTTATTATTTGATGTTGTATCTATCAGAGCATGAGGCTTCACAAAATTGAATCCGTAACTAAAATTCCTACTAAATCGTTGTGATACATACTGTGACCGCTTGCCCCAGATTCAACTATTAACAAAGTCTTTACACAATTAAGGATTTTACCACTTCAACCAAATTGTTATCTTACTTCACACAAATTGTTTCATGTCAAATGGTAAGAATGCAACTGTTAAACACACGAAATAGCGAGAAAACAGGCGACAAAACTTTATTATTTACCCAAACCAAAAAACACCCCCAAAACCCTAGATCTTACAAATTGTAAGATCTGAATACAGATACCAAGAAATGATCAACTGATACAAACAATCAGATGATCTAAAATAGTGATCACACTTGATCACAAGATCTATCAAAGATCATTTTACAATTTATACAGAAAATACAGAGGCTACAACGAGAGAGAACAAGAGAGACTGATGAACTTGTGCGTAACAAATGAGGGGTGAATTATGAGAACAATCCAGACATTTCTCTTTTATACCATCCCTTTAGAATGTTACACTTCAGTCCAAAAGTTTCACCGAAGATGACCGTGGTCCTCCAGAATTTACATAACGCCCCCAGACTTTCCAACTTGTACAAATCTGTTATAACAACTCAAACAAATATAACAGACATATTAACAAACATGAGCCCATATGACAGCCCATACATCTCATAAAGCCCAATGACAATACCAAGCTAATAAACAGCCCAATAAATAAAACATATGAATGATATCACTTCTCTTTTTTAACACCCCCCCCCTTCATTCATATGTTTGAATATATTAACCAGTCCCAATTTGTCACAAAATACTTCATGTTGTGACACTGAAAGCCCTTTAGTAAACACATCTGCAAGTTGACATTCTTTGTCAACTTTCTCAGGATGTATTATACCACAGACAACCTTTTTCTCTCAAAAAAATATAAATCCAGTTCAAAATGCTTTGTCCTATCATGAAATACAAGATTTGAAGCTATAGACATAACTATCACAAAACAAATTTAGAGGTAAACTAACATCAACTTTAAGTTTCTTCAACAAATTCATAATCCACATTATTTCATAAGTAGCAGAGCACATAGCTCAGTATTCTTCTTCAGCAGTTGACCTCGACACTACATTTTGTTTTTTACTCTTCCATGAAACCAAAGAAGAGCCTAGAAATATGCAAAAACCAGTTACGGACTTCCGAGTTATTAAACATTTACCCCAGTCAGAATCAGCATAACCTAACAACTCTAACACATTCTTAGATTTAAACTTTAACTCTTTACCAGGACAAGACTTCAAGTATCTAAGCAACCTTAGAGCAACTTGAAAATGTAACTCAGTCAGACTATGCATAAATTGACTCAGAAACTGGACAACATATGATATATCGGGTCTGGTCAAAGAAAGATATATTAACTTTCCTATTAACTTCTGAAAACTAGTGACATCTTTTAACAAAACTGGATTTTTCTCATTTTTAGACGACACTACAGCTTTGTTCAATGGGAGTTGAAACAGGTTTACACCCTAACAACCCAAATTCATTTAATATCTCCAAACAATATTTTCTTTGATTCAAACAAACATCATTTTTATCATACAAAACCTCTATCCCAAGAAAATACTTTAGCTTACCTAAGTCTTTTATATTAAAATTATCACTTAACAGTCTCTTAACTTTATTTATTTCATTAACATCATTTCCTATTAAGACTATATCATCTACATACATAAGTAGAACCACAAACACAGATTCTTTGCACAAAATAAACAAAGAATGATCACATAAGCTTTGCTTAAACCCAATTTTTTTCTAAAACCTCAGTCTACTTTTCATTCCATTTACGTGGTGCTTGTTTAAGTCCATATAAGGACTTTACAAGCTTGCAAACCTTTGTTTCATTGTTTGAATAATAACCTGGGGTAACGACATATACACATCCTTAGTTAAAGAACCATATAAAAACGCATTATCAATATCAAGTTGAAACATAGGTCACTTATTTTTCACAGCAAGACAAATAACACATCTTATTGTTACCATTTTAACAACGGGATAGAAGGTTTCACTAAAATCAACGCCTTTTCTTTGATTGTAGCCTTTGGCTACTAATCTTGCTTTAAAATGTTCAACTTCACCATTAGCTTTATATTTGACCATATACATCCATTTGCACCCAATAGGTTTTCTATTGGGTGGCAAATCAACTAAAACCCATGTATTATTTTTAAACAAGGCCTCTATTTTAGCATTATAGCCTCAACCCACCTCATATCTTTGGCAGCCTCACTATAATTAATTGGTTCAGCAACTTTATTCAAATAATTAATAAAACAATAATTCTCAGCAGACAAACAAGAGTAATTAACCACCCTATCTATACCATATTTAACTTTACCATCAAGCACAAAACCATCCAATCTTTTTGGCACAGACATAACCCGAGTGGACCTTCTAGAACTAATTTGGATTCCCTCAGATAGGTTGGTCTCCTCATTTGAGATCCCAGTGTCCTCAACCCTGCTATTATCCTCTTTACTACTACTCTAAACCCTAGTTCCTAAAGGCTTTTTTTCATGACCATCCTGACTAGAGGAGGCAGATGTAGAAGGATGATCTAGCTGCTGATCATCACTAGGAAACTCATGAGATCCAATAACCCTCTCTTCACCATCGGGAGGTAGAGAAACTTTAGGAACACTTATTTCAACACAATCCAAAAAATTAACATGATTTTATGTTTTATCAACAGAATTTTCTTGATTCATTAACTGTTTTGTTTTAAAAGGATAAACATCCTCATAAAATTTAACATCTCTTGAATAAAAAACTTTCTTTTCATCCAAACTCCAAAGTTTATATCCTTTTTTAACATCTGAATATCCTATTAACACATACTTATCAGCATGATAAGCGAATTTATCTGACTCATTTAAAATTGTGCTAAAACAAAGACACCCAAAGTTTCTCAAATGGGACAAAGAAGGTTTAAAACCAAAAACAACTTCATACGGACTTTTACCACCTAACACATACGATGGCAACCTATTAATTAAATACACAGCAGTTAGAATACTATCAGACCAGAACCTAAGGGGCAAGTCACCCTGGAACATCAGTGATCTAGCCAAGTTTAACAAATGTCTATGTTTACGTTCAGCCACACCATTCTGTTGTGGTGTGTATAAATGAGACGTTTGATGAATAACACCTTTTGCTTTTAAAAAATTATTCATCTGAATATTTACAAATTTTGTCCCATTGTCACTTCTAAAAAATTTAATTTTAGTTTTAAACTGTGTTAAAACCATCTCATAAAAAATGCACAAATTCTCAAAAACCTCCATTTTATTTTTTAAAAGATAACACCAAACAGTCCTAGAAAAGTCATCTACAACAGTTAAAAAATATTTGAATCCTTCATAAGATGAAACCTTATAAGGACCCCAAAGATCTAAATGAACTATATCACCAACACATTTTGATTTATATTCACTTA
Organism: Helianthus tuberosus; assembly: GCA_030545235.1. Classification (NCBI taxonomy): domain Eukaryota; kingdom Viridiplantae; phylum Streptophyta; class Magnoliopsida; order Asterales; family Asteraceae; genus Helianthus; species Helianthus tuberosus. Next base: position 1,714,907 of record CM060446.1, on the reverse strand, counting down.
TAGGAAAAAAGGGACCTAACCTGTTTGCCTTTATGACAGATTTCACATGGACTATGATCTAAACTATTAATTCCTATCTCATGTTTTAACAAGGCTAGAACCTGATCTGAAGGGTGACCTAGCCTACTATGCCATAAATTGGTTTTCAAAACACTATTAAAACACACACCATTAGAATTACCATTTTTCCCACAAAATACAAACCACTATCTTGACTACCAGTCATCAGGACTTTCCTTGATTTGGAATCCTGTAATACACAATTTCTTCATTAAACACTACTGAAACATTGTTATCCTTAGCAAGTTTATGAACAGACAACAAGTTCAGACAATAATCAGGAACATAGAAGACATCCTTTAACATAATACCATCAATTAATTTGAAGTCTCCAATTTGTAAAACTTTCATACTTGTACCATTTGGATGACTAACACTTAAATCAAACTCTGACACATCAACACAGTTATACATATTTTTATCTGCTTTAGTCATATGTTGATTAGCACCTGAGTCTACAATCCAACTATAACTACTACCAAAGTTAGCAAAAATGGAACAACTAACAAAACTACCAGTAAAATTACAACCACTTGTAAACTTACCTCTAACATTGGAAGCCTGAGAGTCATTTCCAGACTTCTCACCAGCAAGATGTAACAACTTAGGTGCTGTTTGTTTTTGAAGAGGTAAAACGTCTGAAGTCTATGGACCACATCTGCAGACATCTGCAGCTGAAGAGGTGCACCAAACCTTTGCAGTCTGCAAGAAGAAGACTGTTTGTTTTTTAACTTCTACAAGCTGCTGAAATAGACTGAAATATAAATAAACTGATTTTATTTAACTTAAAAGAGTTTTTTTAACATTCAAACAAAGGTGGTATGCAGGTTAGAGTTTTAGTATTGTTATTAGGATGTTTCATACAAAACATTTGTCAAATATACGAATAATTATTTTAAACTAGTCATTAAATACCTCAAATAAAAAGTATCTTTGTAAATGATAAGAAAGAAAAATATCAACTCCTGTACTGAACAAACAATATAACAGATTTACAAAGGCAAAAAAAATACCATATCTTTACCAAAGCAAAACAACTCAGAATGTAAATCCAACCTTAATAGAAGCAACCAAAATCACCATAAGAAAACGACTCGTGTATGCACACACTCGTATCGCATGACCTATCGACCACCCGAACGCCTCATCTCTGCCACTTGGCAGCTCCCTCGGAAATACATGTATACTTGCTGCATAACCAAAAAAAATTATATCAAATTTCGGGGTCGAATCTGTTAAAAAAGTCAAATCTTTGACTAAAACAGATGTCAAAGATTTGACCCACTACTTGAATGAGATTATACGAACCTGAATAACCCACACACTTAGTAGCGCCTCACAACAGAATAGCCCGAACCCAATAAAGTAGTGAACGAAGACGAGTTCCCTAACCACATCTATGCTTAGTTTCCAGCAAATAAAAAGCTCAACAAGCATCTTAGATCAAGGATTGAGCTCACTTTAAAAAGGACTTATATATCTTATTAAAAACATATCGTGGAGTCATGTAAGTCAGCACATGCATATATATGTAAATCCTACTTTCTTTCTCTAGCTTCAAACTCCAATTTCCACATAAATCCTAATAAAAAAACTTCTTAAATTTGTATAGTAATCGTCTAATAAGTTCATTCAACTGTTTAGTTCAACAACATGTTCTTGTCATCAAAGTTTAACCATTCTTCATGTGTACAGTTCAAAAACATGAACAAAATTACCATTCTTGCGATTGAACAAAACCATTCTTGCGATTGGACTTCATATAGCAATAACCTAAAATCCACAAAATTAAAGACTTTAGAACATCATCAAATGCGACTGAATGGAGAAGAAGAGTGGACTTACGAGCGTCGAGTGTCGATTGAGTGGAGAGATGTGAGTTTGGAGAACTATCGAGCGTCGATTGAGTGGAGAAGAAGCCTGTGGGGGTCGACGGTGGTAGAGAAGAAGGATGTGGGTCGACAATGGCAGAGAAGCGACGGTGGCAGAGAAGAAGATGTGGGGGTCGGCTGTGGAGAAGAAGCAACCTAGGGTTTTTTTTAGATGGGTTTTGAAAGAGCAGGAAGAAGAGGTTTGGAAGTGGTTTGAAGATGCAACTCTACATCTGTGCGAGGAAGAGCTATAGAAGAGCTTTATTAGTGAAATCTCTTCTAAGAAACAAACACGATGCAGACCCAAAGGTCTGCGCGTGGTCTGTGCAGCGCAGACATAAGAGGTCGGGAAGTACTTCTTGTAAAAAATAAACACCCCCTTAGTATTTTGTTCTGAAGTAAAAGGTAAGACTGAAGCACCAACAGAAGTAGTAGACCCAACAGTAGCATTAGATTTACTATTACCAGAATTACCTTTACCCCCTGATTACTAACCCTCTTTTTAAACCCAGGAGGATACACTATTATTTCAAAGCGCCTATCAACCGTATGACCTGTCAAATTACAATTTGTAAATTTTAAATTTGGGTTAGGTCCTCTAGACATTATTTTCTTAGGATCAAAGGACTGATTAGATTCAGACACATAAGAAAGACTTTGTCCTTTGAGCTACTACTGACCATCCTATGTGACTCTTCCCTAGACACAATAGAGAAAGCAACCTTGATTGAAGAAAATGGTTCTCTGGTTAATAAACTTGTCCTTACAGGCTGATACACATCATCTATGCCCATAAGGAACTACATAAGTTTGATTAAAGTTGTAAAATCATTATATTCTTTAGCTGTTTTACAAGAACATGAAGGCAGTTGAAGCATAGCGTCAAACTGCTTCCACATAGTTGTAAGTTTATTATATTATTCAGGAACTAAACTTCCATTTTGTGAAATACAATTTATCTTTTTGTATAAATCATAAACCACTGAGCCATCAACTTTATCAAGAAATTCCTTCAATTTAACCCAGACCTTAGAAGCTAATTTAGAAAACACTTGTCCTAAAAATAACTCCTCAGAAATAGAATTTAACAACCAAGTAAACACAACTAAGTTACATCTATCCCATTGGGCAGACAACACCTCATCATTCTCAGATTTCTCACATTTACCATCTATAAAACCGTATTTATTTTTAGTTTCTAGTGTAAGTTTCATTACAGTGTAATTTTCTGTACCTTTAAGTTTTATACTAACAATGGTCAATGCACTAGAATCACTAGGGTGCAAGTAGAGAGGTGATCCTATATCTAATTTACTAATAAGAGTAACAGATGTACTACCATCCATAATGACAACACAACAAACAACTAGATAGCAAAACACAATACAAGGAAAACACGGGTTGTCAACAGATAACACACCACAAAGAAAACAACAATATTAGAAACAATAACCTAGGGCGAAGCTGAGTCAGGGACCAGATTCCAGGTTCATCACTCTATGGTGCCTGGACAAGCCTTTACTCGGAGCCACACTCTAAATGACAATCAATAGAACAACAATAATACAGATATACCACAGAATAAAAACAACAGAAATAGCAAACAGGAGCTCAGAGAGACCGGTCCTCTTTACCCTGGTATAAACTACACAAATCAATAATCAAGTCGGTCCTCACTACCCCGGCATCAACTAAGTCAACAACAGAAAATTAAAGAACAAATAACAATCTTACAGAGGGTGCGTATAACTCCAAGAGAGATCAGAACCGTAGTTTTCAAGAACTACAAGATCTGATCAAGCCACAATCAAATACTTCTGGTTAGTTTGCCTTGAACCTTCTAGGGTTTCAGAGACTAACACAAGTCTTCAAACAACACAACACAAACCCTAGATTAGGATTTGTCTTCACAGATCTCACCAGCACAGATCCCAAGGACGCAGAACAACACAAGACCTTTCTGATAAAAAATCAAAGGCAAGAAACCCTAACAGACACAAACAACAACAAAAAACTATCAGAAATCAACAAACGAAAGACAAATCAGGAGCTCTGTGGCTCTGATACCACGTCAAATGCTATGAATACAACTGATAAACACACGAAATAGCGAAAAAACATGCGACAAAACTTTGTTATTTACCCAAACCAAAAAACACCCCCAAAACCCTAGATCTTACAAACTGTAAGATCTGAAAACAGATACAAAGAAACGATCAACTAATACAAACAATCAGATGATCTAAAACAGTGATCACACTTGATCACAAGATCTATCAAAGAACTTTTAGCAAAACATGTACAGAAAATACAGAGGATACAACGAGAGAGAATAAGAGAGACTGATGAACTTGTGCGTAACAAATGAGGGGTGAATTATGAGAATAGTCCAAACACTTCTCTTTTATACCAGCCTTTTAGAATGTTACACTTCAGTCCAGATGTAACACCTCGTAAAATCACGTCCAATGATGTATTGACACGTGTAATAAACCCTAATGAAGTCAAATGGTGAATTTAAGGGACTAATTTTTCGAAAAATTGAAAACTTTGATAATGAAAGGACTGGAAGTGTTAGCATACCTAAAATAAGTTTCTGAATAACCTCTCACGATAATTATATTCACAAATGAGCCACTTGATGATCGAGTGTAGCCGTTTGCGTAATTAATTAAAAGTTTGGGCGATGAAGGGTTAAAAGCGTCAACATGTTAATTCTTACCTCTGAGTGACCTTTTAACAAACCGGGAGCTTCAGGATATTTAATTATTCTCTCGGGAATGCCAAACATTGGCCGTCTAAAGTTTTTATGCCTACAAGTAAAGTTACGCGCAACTTTGCAAGTTAGAGGGACTAAAAGTGTCAATATGTTTAATTATACCTCTGAATGACCTTTTAGCAAACCCGAATCATCGTGATGTTTAATAATACTTTCAAGAATACCTAATATGGATTAGATGAGTGACGGGTGGTCCATAGGACAACCCTTAATCATGTTAAAAGACGAATTAATCCTTTACTTAATCGTGTAATTATCTTGAATTAGATAACTACTGTTGCTTATGTTTCAGCTGCAGTTCGGGAGCTTAAAGTGGATAAAATGCAGCTTTGGAGGGTTTGGAGTTGAACGGGTCGTGCGCATTGAACAAAAGTTGAAACAAGGAACAAAACTCAGATTTTCACCGTAAATTACGGTCCCACCGTAATTTACGGTGGACCTGATTTCTGCCTGAAACTCACCGTAGCTCAGACAAATATCACCGTAACATATTGATGTTCACCGTAAATTACGGTGAGACCGTAATTTACGGTGGAGGCGACGCGAAAACCGTAACTGCCAACATTAAGTCAGTTTTATTGTGTCTTTTCAAGTATTCTCATGATTGGTCGGTTATTGGGGACACTAGGGGCGATTTTGGCTATCTTGGCTTGGGTGTAGACAATTTCTAACATTCGGTTTGTGTTTTCGATTTGTATGAACATTGAATTGATTGCTATGATGATTCACCAAGCTATGTGTGGCTAAAACTTTCGGTGATCATCTTAGGTGAAGGTTTCTCTTGAACTTTTGTGTGTTTATTTCTGAATTTCTAGAATGATAACTTACGTTGCTTGAATATCATGGTGTATGCATAATTGTTTGTAGTTTGTTAATCGATAGTGCAATTTCTAGTCTTAATCGTACGTTCTTGGTGTCGTTGGCAATCGAGATATCACGGGAAGGGTTAGGGTTGGTTATTGATTAATTGATCATCGGGAAACAACCTCGCATTTATAAATCTGAGTACTTTGTTCCCTTTTATAACTTTGATTATTTATGCACGAGTTATGTCTATGTAACTCTTTCTAGTTGGAATTTCACACAATTGTTTAAAGAAACTGAATCCTAAGATGGTCATTGTTCTCTCCTAATCTGTTTTACATCCAACATTTGATTTGCAATTAGTTTTTAATTTAGTATTCTCAAACAACAATCCAATTCATTGATCTTTATTTTCTGCAAATTAGGTTAATTGTAGTTAATTGCAAAGCTATAAAATCAACACACTTTCCACATACTCCCTGAGTTCGATACCCTATTACCGCTATCTATAGTTGTTATTGGGATTAAATTTGCGTGTACCTACGACAGCACGCCAATTTTTGGGAGACCGTAATTTACGGTGGAGGCGACGCGAAAACCGTAACTGCCAACATTAAGTCAGTTTTATTGTGTCTTTTCAAGTATTCTCATGATTGGTCGGTTATTGGGGACACTAGGGGCGATTTTGGCTATCTTGGCTTGGGTGTAGACAATTTCTAACATTCGGTTTGTGTTTTCGATTTGTATGAACATTGAATTGATTGCTATGATGATTCACCAAGCTATGTGTGGCTAAAACTTTCGGTGATCATCTTAGGTGAAGGTTTCTCTTGAACTTTTGTGTGTTTATTTCTGAATTTCTAGAATGATAACTTGCGTTGCTTGAATATCATGGTGTATGCATAATTGTTTGTAGCTTGTTAATCGATAGTGCAATTTCTAGTCTTAATCGTACGTTCTTGGTGCCGTTGGCAATCGAGATATCACGGGAAGGGTTAGGGTTGGTTATTGATTAATTGATCATCGGGAAACAACCTCGCGTTTATAAATCCGAGTACTTTGTTCCCTTTTATCACTTCGATTATTTATGCACGAGTTATGTCTATGTAACTCTTTCTAGTTGGAATTTCACACAATTGTTTAAAGAAACTGAATCCTAAGATGGTCATTGTTCTCTCCTAATTTGTTTTACAACAATCTTTGATTTTCAATTTAATTAGTTAATATTAGTTCTTAAAACCAAAACAATCAACTCTTGAATTTTAATTTCTGCAATTTTAGTTTAATATTAGTTTAAGTGCAAAGCTATAAAATCAACACACTTTCCACATACTCCCTTAGTTCGATACCCTCTTACCACTATCTATAGTTGTTATTGGGATTAAATTTGATTGTGACCACGACATCACGTCAAATTTTGGCGCCGTTGCCGGGGAGTAGTGCGCAACGTGTGTCATTTTGTTAGTTTTGCTTTGTTATTTTCGGGTTTACACTGGTGTGTTTAGTGTGCAGGTTCTATAGGTGCATGCATACTAGAGGCTCTCACAAAGCGTCACCATTGTCATTTGATCTGGAAATCGAACGAACGCTAAGGCAAAACAGAGTTTTATTACGAGAAAACAGAATCATCGGTTCACCCACTTCACCCATTACACCAAGAAACATCATGGAAGAAACACAAGTACCACCCACAACGGGTCAAACGACCTCATCATTTATACCTACTTCCACACAACCATCACCAAACACAACCATACCAAATTCCACTACAATTCCTACTCCACCTTATGACACTACACCATCTAACACCACACAACCGATTACTACTCAAAATGAACCTAATCTTTCCTTTAGCCCATCTACTACGATTCCACCACTCACTCATTTCTTCCCAGTTTCCGGTCAATCATCTTCCCATTATTCAATACCACCAAATACAACCATTGTCCATGCTACTTCAACATTTAGACCATCGAACCAAGCGGGATTTCAATATTCAACCCTTCCAATTGGGCAAACTTCGGGTATAGGGGGAGATGGATATGAGGAAGGATACGAAGATTTTGAGGGCTATGACGAAGATGGGTACGCTTATGAAGGTTATGGTGATCAAGGAGAGTTCGGTTTTGTGCAAAGTCAATCTCAAGGGATGGCAAGTGTTGGTGGAATACCGCAACAACAACTCATACCACAACACATTAGGCCAAGGCCACAGGGGCCACCAATGCAACGCCCTATTCCATTGCAACAAGTTCGGCCACAAAATGTACAACCCCAATTTCAAAGGCCAATGCAACAACCACCGATGCCACAACAACAATTTCAACCACCGTTCGTACCACAAGGGCATATACCAAGACCTATGGGTCCTATTCATCCAAGGGGTCGATTGGGTGTTCCAAGAAGGCATCTTAGGGAACAAGCACGGGGAATAGAAGCACATTTCAGGCCGATAATTACTCAAAAACCTTCACCGGTAGTTATCCCTCACAACAATGAAGGGAGAACCTTTGAAGTGAGAACAAATTCTTTGCAAAGTTTGCCGAAATACAAAGGGCTAGCAACGGAGGAGCCGTATTTCCACTTAGAGGCCTATGACTCAATTTGCAATACTCTTGGGAGTCAAGGTTTTTCGGCCAATGATATCAAGTTGGTATTATTTCAATTTTCTTTGGAGGATAAGGCAAAGAAATGGTTCTACACTTTTCCTTCAGCATCTATATATACTTGGGCGGAGATGCAACAAATTTTCTTAGATGAATTTTACACCGCTCAAAAGACCAATGATGCTAGAAAGGGGTTGAGAAGCTTCCAACAACAACATGGTGAGATGTTCCACGAGGCATTTGAACGATTTAATATGATGATTAAAAATTGCCCTCACCATGGGATTGAACTTTGGGAGTTGATGAATGCCTTCCACGAGGGGTTGAGTGCCGAGGATGCTCGAGATTTAATGTCCATTACCGGTGGGACTATTGGCACAAATTATGAAAATGATGATTGGGAGTTCTTGGAGAATATGGCAAGTACATCAAAGAGAAAGGCTCAAGCATCGAGGAGAGCGCGACCGGCCATTGCCCGACCTCAAGTGCACGCAATAGATGATGGTAATGTTCAAACTACTAACCAAATTTATGATGTTTGTGCTTTGTGTAATGAAATAGGTCATGCGGCTGAAAATTGCCAAGGAATGGTGGAAGGGCAATATGAAGAGGTTCATGCGGTTCAAGGTCAAGGTCAAGGAGGGGGTGGTAGAAACTACAACAACATGAACTCTAATACTTACCACCCCGGGTTGAGGAACCACCCAAATTTTCGCTATGGGAACCCCTCAAATCAAGCTAACCCGAACTTTCAAGGTAGTCAAGGTAACTTTGGTTCACGCCAACCTTATAACAACCAAAGTGGATATCGAGGTGGGAACAACCAAGGCTATCAAAGGCAATATCAAACGGGTCAAGAACAATGGGGGTCTTCGGGTGGAAATGAGATGATGGAGATGCTAAAAAGCATGCAAACGGAGATGCAAAAACGGAACCAACTTGATGAAGTTCGAATGCAAAAGGATGAGGTTCGTGACAAAAGCATCCAATCATTAACAACCCAAATGGGTCAATTGGCAACCGATGTGGCGGAATTGAAGAAAAACAAGGGTCAACTTCCTAGTGACACCAAGGTAAATCCATCACACGGTTCGTCAAGAGGTAATGTTAATGTTCATCATGTTAGTGTTTTGGGAAGTGGAAAAGAGTTTAAAGCTAATTTGTCACCCGAATTGGTTGAGGGGTAGTTGAGGACATCACGGGTAATGATAGTGATGATGACGTTTCACCGGTTAAACCAAAAGAATTAAATGTTAATAAACCGGGTTTAGGTGAAAATGAAAAGAGTGAAAAAGTTGAGGGTGAACCGAGTCAAGTCCCGTTTCCATCGGCTTTACTTGACCCGGGAAAGAAAAATTTTATTGCATCAAGAGGTCCCCAAAAAGAAGAATTGTGGGACATGTTTAAACAAGTTAAAATTAACCTTCCACTCCTTGATGCAATAAAACAAGTACCCGCCTATGCAAAATTCTTAAAAGAGTTGTGTACACAAAAGAGGCAAAATAAAAAGAAAATGCCTAAGCGGGTGGACTTAACCGAGCAAGTGAGTGCGGTTTTGAACGGGGAGCTTCCTCCTAAGCTCCAAGATCCGGGCACGCCATTGATTAATATACAAGTTGGTAATTTTCAAATGGCTAAGGTGTTGCTAGATCTTGGAGCCGGAGTTAGCATTTTACCGGGGAGCTTATATGACCAATATGATTTTGGTCCGTTAGCAAGGGTGGAGACAACGGTTGTTTTAGCCGATTTGTCTCATAAGTTACCCCGGGGTATGGTTCAAAATGTAATTGTAAAAATTGATGAATTTTATTACCCGGTTGACTTTTAAGTCTTGGACTACTCATCGGCGGACCCCAAGCAGCAACAAAACGTAATTTTGGGTCGGCCATTTTTGAGCACCGCACATGCAGTAGTCGATTGTAGATTCGGTACAGTCGATATGACTTTTGGAAATCGAAAAATGCGTTTGAATGTTTTTACTAATAATTCTAATGCTAATGGTGTTGATGAGTGTTTCATGGCAGATATAGTTGACGGATGCAACCCGCATGAGTATGAGGAGGATGGTTTGGATGTTTGCCTGTGTGATTTTTCTGAACAGGTACATGCTTATGCACTTCGGGTTGAAGAGGAAAAACAAGATGCGATGGCGTTGAAAGAAGGTCAACCGCCATGGACCCACCAGTTTGAAGGCTTACCGGCGGAAATAGATTCGGGTACTAAACTATCATTAGAGGAACCGCCAAAGTTGGAGCTCAAAGACTTGCCGAGCCATTTGAAGTATGTGTTTTTAGGGGATAATGACACTTTACCAGTCATTATTGCCTCTAATTTAGAGTTGGCTCAAGAGCAAGCATTGTTGGAAGTCTTGAAAGAAAACAAGGGAGCTATCGGATGGACAATTGCCGATCTCAAAGGAATTAGTCCATCAATTGTCATGCACAAAATCATTACAACCGAAGATGCCAAACCGACACGAGAAGCTCAAAGGCGGTTGAATCCGAACCTAAGGGAGGTAGTTAAAAAGGAGGTAATTAAATGCTTGGATGCGGGAATCATCTATCCGATTTCGGATAGTGCTTAGGTGAGTCCCACCCAAGTTGTACCTAAGAAGGCCGGCATTCAAGTAGTCAAGGATGAAAGTGGTGAACAAATTGCCACCCGACCGGTTACCGGGTGGCGTGTATGTATTGACTACCAAAAATTGAATGCCGCCACTTCTAAGGACCATTTCCCGCTACCTTTCATTGACCAAATTATTGAAAAATTATCGGGTCAAAAGTACTACTGTTTTTTGGACCGGTATTCGGGTTACAATCAAATAGCTATACACCCGGATGACCAACACAAGACCACCTTCACTTGTCCATATGGTACCTTTGCCTTTCGGCGAATGCCATTTGGCTTGTGCAATGCTCCGACAACTTTCCAACTATGTATGATGAGTATCTTCTCGGACATGGTTGGAGAGTCGCTCGAAGTATTTATGGATGACTTCTCCATTTTTTGCACTAGTTTTGATGCTTGTCTCAACGAATTACAAAAGGTTTTAAAAAGGTGCGTTGAGAAAAATCTAGTGCTAAGTTGGGAGAAAAGTCATTTCATGGTGCAAGAGGGCATTGTGTTGGGTCATGTAATTTCTGAAAGAGGAATGGAGGTGGATAAGGCAAAAATAAGGGTAATAGCATCTTTGCCACCTCCGAAAAATGTCAAGGGTGTAAGGTCATTCTTGGGACATGCGGGTTTCTATAGACGTTTCATAAAAGGTTTTAGTGTTATCACCAAACCTTTATGTAACTTATTATTAAAAGATGTCCCATTTGATTTTACTAACGAGTGTATGCAAGCTTTTACTGTTTTGAAGGAACACTTGGTCAAAGCTCCTATCTTGCAACCACCGGATTGGTCAAAGCCGTTCGAGATAATGTGTGATGCAAGTGACACTACTATCGGAGCAGTTTTGGGTCAACGGGTTGATAGAAAGCCGGTGGTGATTTACTATGCAAGCAAAACTTTATCCGAAGCGCAACTCAATTACACCACAACCGAAAAGGAGTTATTAGCGGTGGTGTATGCTTTGGATAAGTTTCGTGCTTATATTTGGGGGAGCAAAGTGGTGGTTTATTCGGATCATAGTGCGGTCCGATACTTGATGGAGAAGAAGGACGCAAAACCTCGTTTAATTCGGTGGGTATTATTGTTACAAGAGTTTGATTTAGAAATCCGAGACAAAAAGGGAAGTGAGAACGTAGTGGCGGATCACTTGTCTCGGATTCCGGTGGAAGGGATCGATGATGTTAGTGAAATCAATGAGATTTTTCCCGACGAGCAACTACTAGCCGTTTCCACCTTTGTTGCACCGTGGTATGCTCACTATGTCAACTACTTAGCCACGGGTGCCATCCCAAGTCATTGGACCAAGAAGCGCCGACAACAATTTATGGTTCAAGTGAAGCAATACATTTGGGATGAACCGGATCTCTTCAAGATTGGACCGGATCAAGTTATACGAAGGTGTGTGCCCGAGACAGAAGTGTTGGAAATTTTGACCCATGCTCATTCGTCCGCATGTGGGGGTCATTTTAGTGGGCACAAAACAGGTTATCGGGTGCTCTCATGTGGGTTCTATTGGCCCACAATTTTCAAGGATGCTTGTGAGTTCGCTAGAAATTGCATAAATTGTCAAAAGATGGGAAGCATATCGAAGAGGGATGAGATGCCATTACAACCAATTTTGGTTGTGGAGATATTTGATGTATGGGGTATAGACTGTATGGGTCCCTTTTCGAATTCGAATGGCTTTCTATACATTTTGGTAGCGGTGGATTATGTCTCGAAGTGGATTGAAGCTATTGCAACACGCACAAACGACCATTCGGTTGTTTGTAAATTTGTTCAATCCAACATCTTTTCTCGTTTTGGCATCCCGCGGGTTATTATAAGCGATGGTGGTTCGCATTTCAAGAACTTCAACTTCGGGAAATTATTGAAGAGGTATAGTGTGAATCACCGGATTGCCACACCTTACCATCCGCAAACGAGTGGACAAGTCGAAGTGTCCAACCGTCAAATCAAAGAAATTCTCATGAAGACGGTAAGAACGGATAGGAAGGATTGGTCGAGTAAGTTAGACGATGCATTATGGGCATACCGAACGGCCTACAAGACTCCTATTGGCACAACGCCTTACCGGATGGTGTATGGAAAGGGTTGTCATTTGCCAATGGAGTTAGCGCATCGGGCACATTGGGCAATTAAGACGGTAAACGCAGATTATGACGAGGCGGGAAAGATGAGAAAGTTGCAGTTAAGCGAGATAGAAGAGATTCGAGATGAGGCGTATGAATGTGCATCGGCTTATAAAGATAAGCTCAAGAAAGTACACGATGCGAAATTGAGAAAGAAAACGTTCGAAGTGGGTCAAAAAGTTTGGTTGTATAACTCAAGACTCAAGATGTTCGCGGGCAAGCTCAAAAGCAAATGGATGGGTCCGTATGTCGTTCGGAGAGTTGGGAGATTTGGTGACGTAGACATCCAAGACGAGCAAACATTGAAACAACAAACGGTGAACGGTCACCGGAACGACATCAACAACTTGGAGCTTGATAAAGCGGGCTACATCTTACGCCCGGTCGACGATGAGCAACCATGAGAGGCCCAGGTTTGGTAGTGTAAATAGTTAGTATTTCATTTTGTTTGTTTTGTATAGTTTGCTAAATTGCCGTATTTCCTTGAAATCCGTGTTTGAAACAAGTGTGGGGATATTCGGGTCACGAATTATTCTAACATTGTGTTGGGGACAACACGGGACTTTCGAGGGGGTAGGGTGATTTTTACACGTTTTTGCAAAAATTTAAAAACATAAAAAAAATCGAAAAAACTTGAAAAATATAAAAAATGACACTTTAAAACAGCATTTTTCACGAACCAGGAACTCCCAGGTATTACCATAAATTACGGTATTACCGTAATTTACGGTGGGGTTAAAAAATCAAATGTACTTTACGGTGAGATGCCCCTGGTTTACGGTAGGAGTTGTTGTTTAAGTTTCACCGTAATTTACGGTATGACCGTAATTTACAGTACGCAGATTAAGTCAATGTGTTGTTCCGGTTCCTGCATATGTATATAAAAAAAAACACAATCAGATCACGTGAAGTTTACCCCAGCCACTCATTCTCTTGCACTTCTCTATCATCTATCTCTTTCAAGCAAGACCCACAAAATCCATCTTCTTCTTCAACCTTCAATCCTCCATAACCTTCTCAATTCTTGTCCAAACTAAGTGAAATCGGAGTCTATCTTGACTAATTTTTCACGTAGTTTCTGATTTTCCCAAGAGATTTACAAGAAAACGCAGTTTTTGGGTCCGAACTTCAAACCCTAGTTTCGAAATTTTGGGGCTTTTTGAAGTTTTTGCCTCATTTGTGTTTCTTACATCTTCAAACAAGGTATGGAAGTTTATTTACTATGTTTTGATGATACATTGTGAGAATGAAGGTTATTTAGGTTATTTGCCCATACCCACTTGCTTGTTCTTAGATATGGTCATGAAATTGGTTATTTGAACATGGTTATGGTTGTAGATGTGGGATTTGTAATTAAAGTAGTGAACTTTTGGGAAATCTCTACATTGTAGAGACACCATGCCCAAATTTTTGGAAAAATTTATAAACTTGTAGTTCACTAACATCTACAACCACAGTAACAAGCAAGTGTGGGGATAGTTTGGGTAAAAGAGTCTAATTTTTTCGTTTGGTTGTGTTGTTTGCTCTAATGTGTGTAGGAAATGGCACGAACAAAAGAAAAGACCGGAGCTAGTTCATCTTCGTCTTCGAAGGGAAAGGGTAAACAGCTGGAACAACAACCAAGGAAGAGACAATACATGGGTCGAGTGGATGAAAGCGAAAGTGAAAGTGAGGAAGAGATGGAGTTGGACCCGGCTGAAAAGCCAAAATGGAATTCAGGTCCATTAGATGATCAAGCAGAGGAGTGGCAACCGACACTCTACCATGACAGCATGAATAAGTTGAAGAACAAGGCTGTTGCATTCATTTGTGAAAGAGAAGTTAATGAGGTTCAATTTGGCCAGTTCGGTGTGTTTGATAAATTTCGCGCTCTAGGTTGGGAGGGGGCGCTTAATTGTTATGATAAAGATAAAAACAACTTGTTCATAGCCGAAATACAAGAATGGATGGCAACTCTTAAGGTTAATCAATATGACAGGCCATCACATATGAAGCTAACGGGTATTGTGAATGGAATTCCGGTGGAGATGTCGTTTGACACGTTGAAGAAGCTTGGGAAATATGATAGTCTTCCAGCCCGTGAGTACATGATACCGACTCTTGATGACCTCCTGGTTAAACCGGAGAAACATACTCGATGGAATGATATGTTGGCAGCACTGTTTCTACCCGGTAAATACAGTGGTATTCTATACCGGAGGAACTTAAAAATAGAAGCTAAATTGTTGCTAGCAATTTGTGTTCTCAATGTTATTCCACGAAGGGGGGACAAGGAGCAGGTGAGGTTCCCGGAGGTACCTGTCCTCTATTCGCTAATGCATGGGGCTCCGCGTTTTCCGATACGCTATCTGATCATGAACCACTTATGGATTTGCCGGAATAAGTATGGAAGAGATATCGTCCCGTATTGTCGAATAATCACGGGGTTGATGAAACAACAAAAGGCAATAACATCTGAAGATAGAGGGGCAACAAAAAGGCATCTGCCTTTTACATTAGATAAGTTGGGGAGTGGTTGGTCATATACACAATCGGAGCGTTATCATAAGCTAAAGTCGGAAGGGCAAAGGTGGAGAGCACTAAAGTTGGGTGCACGAGATTTGTTGCCGGGTGAGCCGGACGAGCCGGAAAGTGATGAAGAAGTAGTTCCAAGTGGTGATGAGGATTATGCGGACGAGCCGCATGGTGGTGAAAATGTAGGTCAAAGGGGTTATGGTAGAGGTTATGGTGGCATGTTTTATGATTATGCGCAACAATCTTATGTGCCGGGTTGGGCTTATGAAGGCACAATGCAAGAAGTGATTGAGAATCAACGTCCTCCGGCATCCGTATTTGAGACGTGGTCGGTTTCGGAAAGGACGTTATTTGATCAAAATACGAGGAATAGTGCAAGTATAGAGCGGTCCTTGAAACAAACTCTTGATCGTCAAGAGGCATGGAATCGCACACATGCGTATTCCCGTGAAGTTGGAATGAATAATCGATATCATGATGATCAAGAAAGGAGATTGCACGCGGATTGGCATGCCGGGCGGCCGGTGGTTGTGGATCCACAACATGTGGATTATGCGTCTCTACCACCGTATGATGGTAGTGTTTCGTATCCGACCCCGCCGATCCACCATTCACAATGGATTGACCCACGGCAACAAGAGGGAGCTCAACAACAACAAGGAGGAAGTAGTAGCGGCTCATTTGCGTTCGGTGAATGGAACGACATGATGTCTTCCATGTTTGGACCTCCGGGACCGCGCTATTATTAGTCAGGTTGTGTTCCCTCTTTGTATATTTTTGTGTATATTTGTTAGTTTGTTTGTTTTTGGTTAGGCGGTTGGGTGGTGTTTTGATATGTTGTGTTTGGGTTGGCGAAAGTTGGTGGTGTCGTGTTTTAAAAAAAAGAAGAAAAAAAATAAAAAGAAATCCAAAAAGAAATTTGGAGTTTGAGTGTTGAAGTGTTTGTTGATGTTGAATGAATCTTAGTGATCAAAGCCTCCTAGAACCATACATTGGGGTCAATGTATCCCAAGTGTGGGGATGGGGGGAAATTTTTTTTTTGAAGATTGTGAAAAATTTTGAGCCAAGCGAAACGATGTGAAAATTTGAACACCCTAGATTAACCCCAAATGGTGCACCGGCAACCCTTGATACCTTTTCATTCTTAGTGAGAGTTGTAGCCACACTTGTATATAAATAATGCTTATCTTTGATGAGAGTGGCTACGGGTGGGGGTGCATTAGAACTTGTGCTTGAATGCGGTTCGAGGCCTTAGTTGAACATGAATGTAAAATGATAAGGGCATTTAGGTAGCCTCGTCATTGGTGTGAGCGAGTGTGGGATTTGGGGGGTTGGACCTCATAAGTTATATATATGAGCATGGTAGTGAGAGGGGCGGGGGTTTGGACATTTAGTTGCCTAATTTTGTGCCTAAAAGCCTATCATTTGTTACCCCTAGCTATTTACTTAAAAATTTACCCAAATTTGACCCGGTCTTTTAGTGTTAGTAGTAGTTGTAGTAATATGATGTAGATATGTTGATGCTTTATTGCATGGTTGTTTGCCTTGAAAAAAAATAATATATATATATATATATATATATATATATATATATTCAAAAAAAATGAAAAATGAAAAGAAAGGATGTTTAGTTGTCTTGTACATAGTAGTTTAGTTTGGTAGTTGTTAGTTTGATTATTCGTGTAATAAAAAAAAGACCGGGTTAAATTTTCGCTACTTCATATATATTCCATTTCCTACCCATACACCTAGCCACGTTACAACCTTGAAAGTCCCTTTGATTTGCATTCATGTTTGGCACTTGTTAGGAGAAGGATCGATTTAGGTACAAGCCTATAGTTGTGCAATCGCCCGTTAGCCTTTGGTGTGTCTAGCTCATATTGCTAGTGCTTACTTGTAGCCGAGAGGAGAGACATAGTGAGGGGTGCATTAGTTGGGTGTTAAAAAGGGGTTAGTAAAAGGATTGCTTGTTTTTGCTTGGCTTACATTGATCACTTGTTGAGAAATTGATTTGATGAGTTGCTTGAGACAGGCAACGGTTAAGTGTGGGGATGTGACGGGTGGTCCATAGGACAACCCTTAATCATGTTAAAAGACGAATTAATCCTTTACTTAATCGTGTAATTATCTTGAATTAGATAACTACTGTTGCTTATGTTTCAGGTGCAGTTCGGGAGCTTAAAGTGGATAAAATGCAGCTTTGGAGGGTTTGGAGTTGAACGGGTCGTGCGCATTGAACAAAAGTTGAAACAAGGAACAAAACTCAGATTTTCACCGTAAATTACGGTCCCACCGTAATTTACGGTGGACCTGATTTCTGCCTGAAACTCACCGTAGCTCAGACAAATATCACCGTAACATATTGATGTTCACCGTAAAATACGGTGAGACCGTAATTTACGGTGGAGGCGACGCGAAAACCGTAACTGCCAACATTAAGTCAGTTTTATTGTGTCTTTTCAAGTATTCTCATGATTGGTCGGTTATTGGGGACACTAGGGGCGATTTTGGCTATCTTGTCTTGGGTGTAGACAATTTCTAACATTCGGTTTGTGTTTTCGATTTGTATGAACATTGAATTGATTGCTATGATGATTCACCAAGCTATGTGTGGCTAAAACTTTCGGTGATCATCTTCGGTGAAGGTTTCTCTTGAACTTTTGTGTGTTTATTTCTGAATTTCTAGAATGATAACTTGCGTTGCTTGAATATCATGGTGTATGCATAATTGTTTGTAGCTTATTAATCGATAGTGCAATTTCTAGTCTTAATCGTACGTTCTTGGTGCCGTTGGCAATCGAGATATCACGGGAAGGGTTAGGGTTGGTTATTGATTAATTGATCATCGGGAAACAACCTCGCGTTTATAAATTCGAGTACTTTGTTCCCTTTTATCACTTCGATTATTTATGCACGAGTTATGTCTATGTAACTCTTTCTAGTTGGAATTTCACACAATTGTTTAAAGAAACTAAATCCTAAGATGGTCATTGTTCTCTCCTAATTTGTTTTACAACAATCTTTGATTTGCAATTTAATTAGTTAATATTAGTTCTTAAAACCAAAACAATCAACTCTTGAATTTTAATTTCTGCAATTTTAGTTTAATATTAGTTTAAGTGCAAAGCTATAAAATCAACACACTTTCCACATACTCCCTGAGTTCGATACCCTCTTACCACTATCTATAGTTGTTATTGGGATTAAATTTGATTGTGACCACGACATCACGTCAATGAGGCTTCAATGCTATTAAATGATGAGATGCGCAAGTTTGCGAAATAGAGGGACCTAAAGCGTCAACTTTTGAATCTACGCCTTTTGGTGATCATTTAAGCAAACAGGAGTGTAGTAATATTTAAGTATATGCTTGGGAATGCCCATTATGGGCCATGGAAGGCTTGGATATCATTAAACAACGTTTCGCGCTACTTTGCGCAATTAAAGGACTAATTGCGTCAAACTGCAAAAGGATATCGATTCATAGGGAATCGGACCTTCCGGAATATGACCATGAGTTAAACATACCCTATTTATCCTTATTTAGCGTAGATATAGGCTTGGAGGTGTTTAGTGCGCAAAAATAAACTTTTAAGTCATGCAGGGACTAAAAGTGTCAAAAAGTGCACAAGTTTGCACTTTTGCGCATATCTCACATTCGGGATATATCCGGACACCGAAAAATTTATGTAACCACTAAAATATATTATTTTAGTATTCAGCATGATAAAATTCCATTCGTCGCGTAGTTTGGATCGTTTTTCGCATCCGTTCGTGTTTTGTCGTAATTAGTCGAACAACGCGACCGTGCGGCCAAACGAACCGACATCCGATATGTTTTTAAGCATGTTTCTTATCCCCTATATTTAGGCATCATTGTAGAGCCTTGAAAATGGCCTAACGAGCCTTAAACGTGCCAAAAAGGGCCTTATATTCAAACAGGGACCAAAACTGCCATTTCTGAAACTTATATACTGATCAGACATCTCAGGCGGGGCGCGTAAGCCCACCTTGGGTCTTACGCGGGGCGTGTAAACCTGCCAGATATGCAGAATGTGATTTACAGCCTTGTACAGCCTGTTCCAGGTTGATCCAGCACTTGCAAATGGTATTTCTTCAATCCTTGGGCACCCATAGTATTAGAAATCAGTGGGTATGAAGTGTATGGTCCAGATCAAGGCTCGGTTATCGAGGAACGATCTTAACGGTTCTCAAAAACCTATAAATACCCCACTTCATTCTTGCCAAACCCACACTTGATTTCTGAATTCTCTAAGTTGGAGACCTTGCTCTTCATACCTGAGAATTTAGGATCAAAACCTCCTTGCTTGGACCCTTTGTAAGTGTCCTTTCGTGCTTAGTTTATTTGTTTAGCGTTTACAGCCGAAAAGTCAAGCGTTTTGATAAACGCTTTAACTTTTAAACGGTTGAGCCATTGTTTGTAACAAACATGGCTACGTGACCGTAATTAGGTAGGTGTTAAACCCTCAAAAGGGCACATCCTAATTACCACGTTTACTTAGTTAAATTGTCGGGTCAAATGAAAGTCAAACGGGTTAGTTTTAAAATGAATTCATAACTATTAATATAAGAAACCATAAAATCAGTTTTCTCACTTTAATAACTTGGTAAATATTAGTTGAACATGCCTAAGCATGATTCAACCCGACAATTCTAAGTATAGGCTCGGTTCGGAACCGAAAGTCGCAAAAGTTGACTTTTGCTTTGACTTCCAGTTTTGACCCGATTTAGATTGGTTTAGATATGCCTTAGGATTCCTTTAGGACCAGGTTATAGGTTAGTGTAACCCTCTGAGGTTATACAACTTGGTTCCTTAATTATCCGATTCATATGCATGTTTCCGTTATATGCTTAAATGTTGACCATTATGCCCTTATGACCCTAAAACGAGAAATTTGAAAATGTGAGAGGACAATAATCTTTATTACTGATTTATAAACTTATCCTTAAAATTTGACATCAGTTGGAGGTCTAGATTAGTAGTTATGCTCAATAGCGTAATTAGAAAGCTTTTTATTAATTAAATGGCGTAATTAGCGTATATCCTATCTAAACCCAATTTTTGATACCAAAATTTTTACCTACTGATATAAAATAATATTTTGGGATTTTTGAAGATTTTTATTTATTTTAGGCTGAGCATAACATAGGGTTCTAGGCTTGATTCGGTAATTGCCGGTTTTGCCCTTTTGGCTTATAAATTGAGTTTTACAAAACATTTTGCCCCCAAACCTTTTGCTACTGATTTTATATGATAAATAAAATATTTTAAGCTTTCTGGAATGATAAAAATATCAGCTTTTCTTTAAAAACCCGGAAATCGCTTAAACCGCCTTTTTACGCGTTTTAAGCGCATAGTATGTATACAAACTATTTTAAATATTTAAGACTTGATACCTACTGATATTTTTAGTAAATTTATATACTTTAATAGTAAGCAAAAGTTTAAACTTAGATTTCCAGTTTTGACCTTTAAAGCCCTATGTGAAATTACCAAAATGCCCCTGCGGTGCATAGTTTGGTTATAAATGATAAAATTCACATATAGGTAATATCCTACTGTTATAACTTATTAAATTAAGTATTTTTACTAATTATATCATACCTAAAACTCATATTTATATTTAATCTCTTTTATAAGCTTTAAAAGGACCAAAATGCCCATACGGGGCATAGTTTGAGTTTAAATTCGTTTTGGGCATAATGGAAGGTATCCTACTGATATCACAACATGTTTAAGGCATATTAACTTAGGAAACCTGTTCATGACTCAGTTGGTTAACCGTTACGCACTTTTCGCGTTCGGATCGGCGTTTGTAACTAGTTTGCATATATTAGCCGAAACGGGTCAAACCATATCATTTTCATCTCAAAATTTAGAATGTGTTTAGTTTACCCATATTAAACAAGTATCCAAGCTTGATGGGTCAAAACCACATTCTAAACCGGTCTTCGTTTTATCATGCGTTTTGAACCGTATCCTCCTTTAAAACTAACTGGTCTAAGCATAGGCTTAATTAAGACCCGTTAGGAATCTAATAGGTTATTAAAAACCTTCGTTCCAGATTTAGGAGCCCAGTAAAAGCTATCTGTACTTGCTGATTTGATATACGGCTGGGATTGAATTTATATTTAGCTCAGGTAAATACTTTTAACTTATTTTCCCTTATACGGGCTTGGGGTACGGTATATAAAATACCGCTTGGTCGGGCATTGAATTTTTAATCGTATGAAGGTTAAATCATTGAAATGTCCCGTTTAAATTGTTTAGTTTGCCTAAAACCTTTGGGGGTTAATGACCATGTCCCGGATATCCTTGGCATCATTCACGAAATGGCCACGACCTAAGCACGGGGTGTAGGCGTACACCTGACAGTGCCTATGTAAAAAAACGGGTAATCCACTTAGAGGAATTAACCTTGTGGGCATTATACCTGTGTTGTGTCTATTAATCTTTAACCCGGTGTTCAGCCCGGGCTACTGAACGTATAAGAAACATGTAATTCTTTTACAAGTATTATATACAAATAATTATCCCAAGTTATAAAAAGTTTTGTGCCATACGCACTCAAATCAATTTTCTTAAACATTTTTAAAATGAGTCAGTTAAATTGTATTTACCAGTGTAAACTGACGTATTTTCCAAAAAGGCTAAGTGCAGGTACTAATCGGAATAGGCTGGCTACTCCTAGCATCAATAAAGAGTCTCAGAAGCTTAGATGCCTAAAGTCTGTTGAACAATGTTTCATTTAATTTTCGATCCGCCTGTGGATCCTTTACTTTCCGTTTGTAATACTTTGATATTACTTTATATCGGATTGTAATATATTTATCATTTGCTTCCGCTGTGCATTAAATTGTGTTGTTTGACTATGATGATATCAACTACGTCACGGTACTCCCCACCGGGCCCACCGGTAATACGTGGAAATATCGGGGTGTGACAGGTTGGTATCAGAGCCAACGTTGAGTGAATTAAACACTAGCCTTTTGTGTTTAATCTCAATGACACAGTAGCGCATTCCTTGACCTTCTGAGTCTAGACTTAACATAGGAATACTCTCATCTCTATTCGGAGATTTTTTTTCTTTCAATTCTATATATTTTAATATGTCGCCAAGCAAAGAAGCCATAATGGAAATTCTCCCCATTTGAAGCCTAGGGAAGGCCGAGCTTCGTGCTGCGACTAGGATTAACGTGCAACCAAGGAGAAAACATTCAGAGATAAAATGAAGAAGAAACTCCTTTGCTAAAGTTCGTTTCCTTAGTAAGTCCTTAAAAGGGCATTCGTATCTTTCAGTCCCTTCGTGGACAACATTTTTCCTTTCAAGTCTCGTTCAGGGCAATTCTGTACCTTTTTTAAAAATCCTTGGAATGTTTTATCTAAATGTTATTTACATCATTATATATGAACATAAAATATAAATAATAACATTTCTTTTATAAGATCTACCTTTATAATAAAATGGCAAAATCTAAAAAGAACAAGACCTAGCCCATGTGTCATTTTAAGGACAGGGCCAAGATGGCAGTTCCTCAATTAGATTCAGATCCTTATTAACATCTCAATTTAGAATTGTTCTGCGTTAAATATTAAAAGAATCTTAAAGGTAAACCTAGCCTATATGACAAGGCCAAGATGGTAGAACCTATTCAAAAGATTCAAATCCTTGTTAACATCTGTAACGTATTCACATTCCTTGCAAACGTGATTCGATAAAATCGCATAAATCATCCTTATACTGGATTCTCCCGAAATCCTTTCCTATTTTGTGAATTAAGCATCCATTAGGGATGTAATGCTTACGAGCCATATTCATTGTCATATAAGACAAACGACAGTCGTAGCCTACAACTCCCTGTCAAGAAAAGGCATGAACAACGTTCGGGCCTAAATACCCTGATTCTACAAAATCATGGATTATAATTTAAAGTTGCCCTTGTGACTTGGCCTTTTGTGCCATACTTATATTTTAATTAAATCTAGGATAATTATAATGAAAATCCTGAATAAAATAAATATCATTCCTTTCCTGCCAGTATACATGTTAAAAGAGAATCTTAAGAGGTATAACCTAGCTTGAATGTCATTAAAAGACCTAGCTATGATGGTAAGACCTGTTTAAAAAAAATCAGATCCTCGTTAACATCTGAAAACATGTTAACACTCCCGACACAGTGATGCGATAAAATCACACTTGTCATCTTCATATTAGGAATTTCCAAACCCCTTATTTAGCGTAAATGATCAAGAGGAATCATGGCTAATAAACGTCGAATATGATGAACACATCAAAACATCCATTGGGATAAATACCTTCGGCCAAAGATGTATACATGAAAAAGATAGTTTTATTTCATAACTTCTTGTCAAGACAATGAACTATGAAATTTTCCGATCCAAAGGAATCATCGATTATGTTTTAAAATTTCCCTAATGCCATCAGAAAGTCCTTTGGAACAAGCCCTTGTGTCACACCCCAACCGACGGCGGAATCATCGGGGCGCGGCACTAGGCGAATCGGATTGCTCAAGAGAATCCATAACAACTATATTGCGATAATATTTATTACATTCGTTATCCCATACTAACAAATAATACAATCACATAAGTCATCAGAGAATTCTTGTCCTCTCGAACAATACAAATCCGACAACCTAGATTTTAGTTGAGTTTCTAGACTTCCTAGCTTGATTCGAAATAGCCTGCGATCTAGTCCTGCAACATACGTTAAAATATTTGTCAATACAAAAGTATTGGCGAGTATACAGGTTTAATATGTATAGCGTAATAGATTGAAAGGTGTTGCGAATTTCCACATGCATAAACGTAACACACGACATATATACTCACAAGACTGATACTACCAACTAAGTCCTCGATGCTCGAATACGCGATGGCAAACTAGACCCCGTCGGGCGCAATAGTAATATACTAGTCGTGGTGGGACGTCGCGAGTATAAGCCCTAGCACATATGCAACTAGCATCACGTATATCAATGCATAACAGTTATTCGTAAGTGATGATTCGATTGAAACAATAATTTGTTTGATAAGTTCGATTTGTTAGAAACGTATGTTACACCCAAAATGCGATTAAAAAGGGGTTCAAGTATACTCACAATGCGTTTTTAGCGAGAGCACAATTTGATTGAATCGGTTTAGAGTACGTCTGCGTTAAACCTTGAATGGTATTGTAAACGATGCTCGGTTTTAAGCGGAAAGTAGTTTTGAAATGGCAGTTATCCAGTCGGATGGTGCTCATCCGGTCGGATGGGCTCATCCGGTCGGATAACAGCGGGTTGGTTCGGATGACAGACGATCCGGTTGAATAACAGTTCTTTTGGGGGCGGATGATAGACATCCGGTCGATTAACATACTATCCGGTCGGATGACATGCTATCCGGTCAGATGACATGCTATCCGGTCGGATGACATGCTATCCGGTCGGATGACATGCTATCCGATCGGATGACATGTGGTCCGTTCGGATGACCTGTTGTCCGGTCGGATGATACGTCTATTCCAACTTCCTGATCAACTGTTTTTGAATGTTTTTAGAAGGAACACATGTGGTTTCACTGGGACGGTGTGATTTCGTATTACCAAATGAAATTTCATCAGTTCCGACCCGTTCTAACAGCCGGGAATCACCCCGTTCCATCAGATCTAGCTGTTCTTGACAGTTTCTCATGTTTAACTCGAAATCGCACAGTACCTTGATTAAATACATAGATTCTTAGGTGAGATTTGTTATAAAAACATGTGGAAATCACCCAGATCTGAGTCGTTTATGGTGGGATGAGGTCACACTTTGAAGTTCATATGAACTCTTGGTGACATCACCTTAAAACACCTCAAATCAGTAGATTTCACTGTTAAAAATTGAGTTTTAAAAGACAGAACGATGAAGAATTGAGTGTAGATCATAGAAGTACGAGTTTTAGTTCGAGATCTTACCAGAATCGAGAGGAAAAGGGTCCAAGAGCGTGCTGGTCGAGTGAGAGCTGTCACATCACTGTTCAAGTGATGTGACATGCTATTTATAGGCAACAGAGAAGGCTGAGGAGTACTAGGTCGGAAGGCCCATCCGTTCGGATGGTCGTTCCGGTTGGGCTTTGCGCGGGAAATTTCACCGCTTCGAGTATTGTGATAGCTTTTGGGGTACGCGCTTTTCTATATTTAATTTGTACTATTATTATTTGTATATATATATAATCACTAGGGGTCGTATTTACGTAACCATAATTCAAAGTCGCGATATAACAATCGGTTTTCGTTTCGAGTGTGCGATTACTTGCGACGCTTCACAGTCATCAAGGAGGGTAGTATAGGTCCTTTCTTGATCTCATCGTGAACGTTATTGTGTGTTTCGAGTAATGAATTGCACTACGACACATCACGGCTGCCAAGGAGGGTAGAATTGGTCCTCACTCGACATCTCCGTGGTTGTCAGCAAGTGCAAGTGTGATGTAATAGTGATAGTATATGCGATAATATGCGAAAATGTTTCGATATAGCGATGTATGCGATATAGTTACATTATGATCCGAATCTCTGGTGCTAGGCGTAATGAGTATGACGAGTAGTAACGACGCACGAAAGTGAGGGTTGTTACAGTCTCCCCTACTTTAGGAAATTTCATCCCGAAATTAATCTAATAGGTAGACTTCTGAGAGTTGATCCCACGTAAGTAGCGATACCGCGAGTTATTTGACTGAGAGTTGGCAAGCGATGGCGTTTCGAGTAAGAGAGATCAATTGCGATAGCATTCCGAGAGTTGGCGTTTCAAAGTACCTCGAGTATTGAAGAATTTACAAGTTTGATGCGATAGAAAAAAAATTTTAAGGACTTGAAAGGTTCTTCATAACGTAGGGTTAACTGAGTTGTTTGGTAGCCATCGTTACAAGAAACGTTCGTTTTCAGATTTTAAAAGAAATTAGAAAGGAAATCTTGAAAAATTTTCTTGTAATGTAAGGTCAACTGAGTTGATGTTAACCCACGTTGCAAGAAAGTTTAGGTTTTTAAATATTTTAAAGAATTCAAAAATGAAAACTGGGGTTACGGGAACCCTCCTATGTCCTAGGTTCGAGCTGAACTCAATGTCGAACCAATGTCTTAAGAAGGATTTCGTTTTGCAAAAGTTTTTAAAGAAAAACGGGACTTATGAGACTTCCCTTGGGCATAGAGTTAAGCTGAGTCGATGTTACCTCCACATTGTGAGGAAATTTCACTTGTCCAATGGTTTTTTAATAAATTTTTTTTTATAAAAAGTCAGTTTTTAACAGTTTGAAAAGTTAATCAACATCGAGCCCCACTTGGCACTTTCTCACGAAAGTTTGTTAATATGACTAAAACACTTATATATAGGAAGTACCAGCGGCGTATCCACCATGTTTCTCCCATATTACTTCCGTTTCGTGAGGCGGTGTCAGGTGTGCCGATATGACACGGATAGAATTGCGCTTACTCGGCCCAATCGATAGGAAGTCGGACCGAGTATAAGATAGAATCGAACAGGTTAAACCGACGAGTTGAATTGCAATGTAGCTATGACAGCGTGCGCGAGTAGCCTGATGACACAAAATATTTATGTGTCGTGTCCGGGTAGGCGTTGAGTGATAAGCGATAAGCGAATAACACGTCTTCGATTAGATTCCACTTTGAACCCACATGGCACGTTTCCACGAGAGTTTGCTAACATGGCGAAATACTACGTTTAACCAGGTTAGTTTTGCCTCGTGAAGCGGTGTCATGCGTACTAATACCACCCAGACTGCAATGGGCACCAAGCGAGCGATAAGCGGTACGCGATACGCGAATAAGCGGTAGACTATACACGATAAGCGATTAGGTGATTAGGCGAATAACACAAACACAACGCCAGCAATGACGGCGGTGATGAACGAATTACGATGAGCGGCAGTTGTTGCGTTGCAAGCGATGGAGGTATGCGCGATTTATGCGGTTCGATTTGATTGATTAACACCACAGAGTTTAACTAACATCAGACCCCACATGGCCTTTTTCCATGAAAGCCCGCTGATATGACTAAAACGTCATGCTTTAACCATATGAGCTTCATTTCGTGAAGCAAGGTCATGTGTGCTAACTTAACACAAATATCACTGATAGCGGTAGACGATAGCGATGGTGATAGCGATCAACCGATATAGCGATTCACATAATAAGCGGTAGTGATCCTCGTAGTAATCGATAGAGATTGCGAGATACACATGATAAGCGATTGCGATTAGCCGAGTTTTGTTTTGAATAAGCTTAACGTTACGTTGCAACGCATCACGGCTATCGAGGAGGATAGAATAGGTCCTCACTCAAACAACATCGTGAGCGTTAATGTGCTTGATGAGATTGGTCGCGACAGACTTACGACCAGTCTTGCGTCGATGCAATTGCCCTGCGGGGGTAGACTCTCCAGAGTCCATCGATGAGGCGATTGCATTGCGTTTGCAGACTTACGACAAGTCTCGCGATGATGCTGTTTGGTTGTTACGCCTTACAATTGCGTGTAGTGTGTTGAAAATAATCACAATAGTATAATAGGTCTAATAACGTTCAACTCCACGTGGCACTTTCTTCACGGAACTTCGGTAGTATGATAAAGCACACCTTGCTTGACCCCTACTACTTAAATCCCGTGGTTTGGTGTCATACTTTGTCGTAACGCTTATGGCACCTTAGAATTCACTACGATCTCCGTGCACTGACCCAAATAATCCCGTGTGCACCCGTGATTAATCGTTCCTTGCACGTTTATCGTACCTCTTTCTAAGAGTGTAGTGAGGGTAAAACACATTGTTTCGTGATATAGTATATAGTATGTATGTGTGTGAATCTAGTCTAAGTGCGACGACTAGAGAGTGAAAGAGGAAACGAAAGCGAGAGTTAACGTTACACACAGTGGCAACATCGAGTAATAGAGTAGGTTCAACACTTAGAAATTAACGTCGAAAAGCGTATCATTACAACATTAACCTACGCTTGCTAGATGTTTGGTGTTGAAGACTTTTGCTGGAGCTGCTGTTGTTGTACTCAGGTTCGCGGTTCGATGCGGCAGTTGCGGGTGAAGTGACCGTAGCGGTTGCAGTTATTGCAATAACGACAGTCATCCCCAATTGGATGATGATAAGTACATGAGTGACACTGGGGATGAGCTCCAGTGTAAGCTCGTTTTGGAAACATCGGTACTGCTCGGAGAGGCTTTGGTTGCAGCAGTTCGGTTGTTGATGAGTTCGGGCTTGAAATCTTTTGTTTGCGGCTGGGTTTGTCGGTGTCTTCCGATGAGATGTCGTCGTTGGATGATTCGTCTGAGGGCTCGCATGCAGAATCTTCGGCTGAGCCGTCGGAAGAACCGTCAGTAGCTTCGTCAGAATAATCGTTGGCGGATTCGTCAGAAGAATCATCGGCAGACTCGTCAGAAGAATCGTCGACAGGATCGTCTGAAGAATTAATGACGACTGCTTGATAAGTTTGCTTGACAGGATTCTTGGAGAAAAACCCTTCCATGAGTCGTTTGTTGTTGATTTCTGCGGCTAAGCGGTATGTTTCTTCGATAGTAGCAGGTCTTGCAGCTTCGACAAAGTCGCCCACACACTCAGGCAAGCCGCGAATATACTTCGGAATGGCTTTTTCTGGAGTGTTGACTTGACTTGGGCAGATTACGCTAAGGTGTTTGAACCTTGCGGTGTAGTCAGCGTTGTCATCTCCGACTTGCTTGATTTTCCAGAATTCGTCTTCTAGCTTCAGAATTTCGTGAGGAGGACAGTACTCTTTCTTCATGAGCTCTTTCAGTTCATCCCAAGAGAGAGCGTAAGCTGCAGAGGTCCCACGTTTGTTTCGTTCGGCGGTCCACCAGTCGAGTGCTCGCGATTGAAATACTCCAGTAGCGCAAGTGGTACGGAAACTATCGGGACACCCACTTTTGAAGAAGGGTAACTTCGATAGAGTAGAACCACTGGAGTAGTTGAGGTACACCTCCTTCACCCGTGAACTCCATCGGATCACAGGCTTTGAAGTGTTTGTAAAGAAAAGTAGATTGCGGCTCTTTTGTCTTGACGTCCTCCGAAGCTCGAGGGTTGCTAAGAGAGTGCACTTGAGCGACGATCTTGGGAATCATTTTGGCCACTCCCTTGACCACAAGGGAGGCGATCCTCTTCTCGTCCCTTCGTTTGGCTCGTCTCCTTGTTGACATCCTCGAAGTAGGGTTGTTGGAAGGCATCTAGACAGGAAGAGACTTGGAGTGAGATTCGATCATAATGATTTTTTTTTGAGTTTTGCGATGCGATTGAGCGCATTCAAAACTTGATGTGATAACGTAATAGTAACGCGAAATCACATAGGAGCCATATAGGAGACACGAAATTCCTAAGTTCTCGCACAATGACTTGTTTGTTTATACATATGTATATATATTTATATAAATGTAATTTGTAATCATACACACACAGGTCGATTTAGAATATGCGAGGACGCGTTGAGGTAAGAAAGCGAGAGCGAAGGCGATAGGTTATGCATTAGTTTTGTTGTGAGCATTCGAGTTTCGTTTTAGATTGCGATGATGCTGTGTGAGTTGTGTGTTGATAAAGCAGGGAGCGAAAATCGAATAATGGAAAAATCGATAAGGCGTAAAGTTTCAAAATGTAAACACACAAGCGTAAATAAGTTCCAACCAGTTGTAAAATCGGCGAGTCGTACGGTAGAAAATAGATAGAGGGCCCTGGGTGTTTAGGCGTTGACTACCCAAGGTACCCCAACTACATCTGACAGGTTCGTGCACGCACGTTGTCTTAGAGGGCTCATGCTTCCACTGGGATGCAGCTCATGGCATTCGTCCTCCTAGTCATCGCATGGCTCGAGTTATCATGATAGTCGAGTCCTTGGTGAGAGCTTTTTGAAAACCAATTTATAGATAGTGGAACGGCTTATTAAGGTACGGGTTTCACCCCTGACTTAACAACTTCGTTCCTAATTGTGGTTATGCTCATCGAACAACTTCGGGAGTTCCACTAGATTTCGAAATGGAGACCTTCGTCGAGATGTGGATGTCACTCCTAACTCAATGAAAGGTTCTCGTGCTAGAAAAGGCGCTGAGTGAGCAATCCTGTCACACCAGGTCTTGACTGGATCTCTCGGTTTCGTTATGCGAGTATTTTTGAAAACACGTGTATTGTGTTGGCCTTAGGAAAGGCTAAGTAGTATTCCAGCATTAGGAAAGGCTTCTTCGTGTGAAGCTGTAGTACGCGGTGTTCACACAAGGTTGTAGCTTTTAGCAATTTCGATCGAGAGTATCAAGTAGGCCCGATACAAACCTTACTGGTTCGTATGAGTCGGCCTGTGGGTACTTAGACTATAGACTAGGTCAATTTCTAAGACGTCGACCCAGACTAGGTCGAGTCTGGCCTAATTCCCTATAGTTATGGCTCTGATACCAATCTGTCACACCCCAACCGATGGCGGAATCATCGGGGCGCGGCACTAGGCGAATCAGATTGCTCAAGAGAATCCATAACAACTATATTGCGATAATATTTATTACATTCGTTATCTCATACTAACAAATAATACAATCACATAAGTCATCACAGAATTCTTGTCCTCTCGAACAATACAAATCCGACAACCTAGATTTTAGTTGAGTTTCTAGACTTCCTAGCTTGATTCGAAATAGCCTGCGATCTAGTCCTGCAACATACGTTAAAATATTTGTCAATACAAAAGTATTGGCGAGTATACAGGTTTAATATGTATAGCGTAATAGATTGAAAGGTGTTGCGAATTTCCACATGCATATACGTAACACACGACATATATACTCACAAGACTGATACTACCAACTAAGTCCTCGATGCTCGAATACGCGATGGCAAACTAGACCCCGTCGGGCGCAATAGTACTATACTAGTCGTGGTGGGACGTCGCGAGTATAAGCCCTAGCACATATGCAACTAGCATCACGTATATCTATGCATAACAGTTATTCATAAGTGATGATTCGATTGATAGAATAATTTGTTTGATAAGTTCGATTTGTTAGAAACGTATGTTACACCCAAAATGCGATTAAAAAGGGGTTCAAGTATACTCACAGTGCGTTTTTAGCGAGAGCACAATTTGATTGAATCGGTTTAGAGTACGTCTGCGTTAAACATTGAATGGTATTGTAAACGATGCTCGGTTTTAAGCGGAAAGTAGTTTTGAAATGGCAGTTATCCAGTCGGATGGTGCTCATCCGGTCGGATGGGCTCATCCGGTCGGATAACAGCGGGTTGGTTCGGATGGCAGACGATCCGGTCGAATAACAGTTCTTTTGGGGGCGGATGACAGACATCCGGTCGATTAACATACTATCCGGTCGGATGACATGCTATCTGGTCGGATGACATGCTATCCGGTCGGATGACATGCTATCCGGTCGGATGACATGCTATCCGATCGGATGACATGTGGTCCGTTCGGATGACCTGTTGTCCGGTCGGATGATACGTCTATTCCAACTTCCTGATCAACTGTTTTTGAATGTTTTTAGAAGGAACACATGTGGTTTCACTGGGACGGTGTGATTTCGTATTACCAAATGAAATTTCATCAGTTCCGACCCGTTCTAACGGCCGGGAATCACCCCGTTCCATCAGATCTAGCCGTTCTTGACGGTTTCTCATGTTTAACTCAAAATCGCACAGTACCTTGATTAAATACATAGATTCTTATGTGAGATTTGTTATAAAAACATGTGGAAATCACCCAGATCTGAGTCGTTTATGGTGGGATGAGGTCACACTTTGAAGTTCATATGAACTCTTGGTGACATCACCTTAAAACACCTCAAATCGGTAGATTTCACTGTTAAAAATTGAGTTTTAAAAGACAGAACGATGAAGAATTGAGTGTAGATCATAGAAGTACGAGTTTTAGTTCGAGATCTTACCAGAATCGAGAGGAAAAGGGTCCAAGAGCGTGCTGGTCGAGTGAGAGCTGTCACATCACTGTTCAAGTGATGTGACATGCTATTTATAGGCAACAGAGAAGGCTGAGGAGTACTAGGTCGGAAGGCCCATCTGTTCGGATAGCCCATCCGTTCGGATGGCAATCCGTTCGGATGGCCCATCCGTTCGGATGGCAATCCGTTCGGATGGCCCATCCGTTCGGATGGCCGTTCCGGTTTGGCTTTGCGCGGGAAATTTCACCGCTTCGAGTATTGTGATAGCTTTTGGGGGTACGCGCTTTTCTATATTTAATTTGTACTATTATTATTTGTATATATATATATATATAATCACTAGGGGTCGTATTTACGTAACCATAATTCAAAGTCGCGATATAACAATCGGTTTTTGTGTCG
Organism: Helianthus tuberosus; assembly: GCA_030545235.1. NCBI lineage: Eukaryota > Viridiplantae > Streptophyta > Magnoliopsida > Asterales > Asteraceae > Helianthus > Helianthus tuberosus. The sequence goes on along the minus strand of CM060446.1, from coordinate 1,682,143 downwards.
AGTGTGCGATTACTTGCGACGCTTCACGGTCATCAAGGAGGGTAGTATAGGTCCTTTCTTGATCTCATCGTGAACGTTATTGTGTGTTTCGAGTAATGAATTGCATTGCGACACATCACGGCTGCCACGGAGGGTAGAATTGGTCCTCACTCGACATCTCCGTGGTTGTCAGCAAGTGCAAGTGTGATGTAATAGTGATAGTATATGCGTTAATATGCGAAAATGTTTCGATATAGCGATGTATGCGATATAGTTACATTATGATCCGAATATCTGGTGCTAGGCGTAACGAGTATGACGAGTAGTAACGATGCACGGAAGTGCGGGTTGTTACACCTTGTGCTATATATAAAATGTCAATACGACATTGACAGTCGTGACTTATGTCCCCTGTCTAATAAATATGAAGGATTATATTCCGTTTAAACGCCAAAGATGGTTTATTTAAAAACCTAGGCAAAATATAATCAAATAAATTAAATACTATCTATTGGCCTATATGGTTTATTTGCACCATGGCTATTTAATCATCAAATTCGACAATTCACTATATAATTAAACAAGGTATTATTACTTGGTTTGTAGCCTTCAATGCTTCACCATGGCCGACTCATCTGAAGCTGACAATCATCCAGCTGATCAGAATAATGATGCAAGACTGAACTTATCAGGCGCCGAGTTACAGGCTATGTTAGATACAGCCATAAACAAGGCCGTGGACCGAGCGTTAAAGGATCATAAGCGAAAGTGCGATAATACCCCGAATAAGGGATTCAAAAAGGGTAAGACCGGTTCAAGCTATAACCAGTCCAAGCCAAAGGAGGCAAAACCCAAATGTAAAACCTGCAAGAAGAAGCACTTCGGAAAATGCTTCTATGAACAAACCAGGGAATGTGACATCTGTAAAGAGATGGATCACAAGACCCATGAATGCAAGGATTTAAAGGACAACCAGCAGTCAGGTGAAAATACCAGATGCAAAACCTGTAGGAAATACCACCTCGGGAAATGCATATTTGAATATCAGCCTTCACCTTGTGGAATCTGCAAGTCCAAGGAGCATAAGACCTTCGATTGCAAGAAATTGGAAGATGCGACCTGTCATGGTTGTGGCGAAAAAGGGCATATAAAGACCCACTGCCCAAAGAAGGCGACTAAAGGAAAAGGCACTTTAAATTCACAAGCTAAGCCTTGTGGAATTTGTAATAAGGAAGGACACCAGACTTTGGAGTGCCAAGACATAAAGGAAGCAACCTGCTATGGTTGCAATGAAATAGGGCACATCAAAACAAATTGCCCAAATAAAACCAAGAAGCCTGGCAAGGCTAAGAAGACCAAAGCTAGAGGCTCTCAAATGTATGCTCAAGAGGCTATTCAGGACAACAATGTCACAACAGGTACTTTCTTTATCAATAACGCTCATGCTAGAGTATTATTTAATTCAGGTTCAGATAAGTCTTTCGTAGACAATGGATTTTGTAAATTATTAAATCTTACTGTTAAAACTATAAGCGTTAAGTATAAAGTAGAATTGGTCGATAGTACCTCAGAGACTGTTTCAGCAATATTAGACGGATGTATTATATCCATTAGGAATTATTCTTTTCCGCTATCCTAGTTTCCATTAAAATAAGAGGGACTCGATATAGTACTAGGAATGAATTGGTCGTCTTAAAATCAAGCCCATATTGTGTGTGATAAGAAGCAAGTAGTTATCAAAACTCCTTATGGTGAGCCTTTAACAATTCAAGAAGACACTGGGTATGGATTTCCTAAGCACTTGTTGAATATGGTATTTAATACCAAAGATTTAAGTATGGAAAACTCAGAAGAGACAAACAAAATTCGCGATGCTAGAAGTGCGACAAATGTTAATGGTGCATCAGATGTGAACCTTAATGTTAATGAAGTTAGTCTCCAAAACTGCGATTAACGCAGCTGCTAGGAAGGTTATGAGAAAAGTCATAAAAAGGTTTTAAAGCCTGCTCATCATAAATCCATTATGGATCTACCTCAGTTACTCACGTTTTATAGAGTAAGAAATAGCCAGTCAAAGCTGAGACTGCCCTAAAATTTGTCAAAGATTTTACAGCTAAGTTTAAAAGGATTAAGAATGGAGGCGTTTAACCCTCCTAATGAATGATTAGGGGCAGTTCGCGTTAATAATGACATCAGATAAATCCCTTATTGTGATTTTATTAGTTACGTTTGGTTTCAGGTACCGCTAAGTCTCTCATAAAACCATAAGCTTAGCAAACTTTTAGAAATTGTCCCGTAAGAACCCCATATATTAAGTGTAAGGTAAAACTTACAGGCGAAAGCATAAGAACCATTTCTTCTGTTCCTGTCAGAAGCCTTCAGGCGTAAAATTTTAGAAATATCCTCTCTTTAGAGGAAGTGCATCAGCATACATAGTTGATATCTCTTTGATCTCTATTGATTGCGAATACCAGACGGTATGATAAAAGCGTCATATGAGGATTGGTGTATCTTAATATGTTCCATAGATTGCTTCCATGCCTGATCAGTATGGAGGTTTAATGCATGGGACCACAAAGATATCCCGATGGTCATATGGTACTAAAGTCAACTATTGGTATTCAAAGAAGATATCCTGAATGGAATTGTCCAAGTAAATGTCTTCGATTAAGGAATTCGTGGACTCATAAAGTAAATGTGTCACTTATCTGACACAGAATATGATTGATGAACTAAAGCCTGAGATTTGGAAAATCTCTGTAACCTCCTTGTGTTTCGATCATATTCTCCTAAGATTGCCCTGTTTACCTTCTGAGAGGCAAGTAGCGTTAAGATTTATATCCCATTTAGGGCTGTATTATTATGAAATCTCCAAGACGGCTAGTGCCATCACTGGAAGGATCAAAACCCTGATTAGGTAAGTTTTAAGATATAAAGGTTCATATAGCTTAACTCAATATTCTGAGAATTCGGTAAAGTTAATTAAGAAAGACGATTCATTTTGCTTATGCATTGATTACCGCAACCCTAATTAGGCAGCAATTAAGAATTTGCCATCAGCTGCCCAGGATCGTCGATTTGTTCGACTAACGGCAAGGATTAGCTATTCCTTAAGATTAGTTTCAAGCAGTGGTTGGAATAACCATCTCACTTTAAAATAAGCTTTTCTATAATAGTTGTTATATAAGTATCAAGGCTGCTCCTTTGGAGACCTTGTATAGATAAAATATCAAAACGTCCGTGTGATGGACGAAACTTTAGGAAGTCCAATTACCAGGATCTGAAAGTTGCCTTGGTAACAACGAATAAGATTAAACCAATCCATAAACATCTGTAAATTGCCAGTATTCGGCAGAAAATCAAGGACTAATGAAAGCCGCGAACCTCCTGAGTTCTTGTTAAGGAATAAGGTTCAACAAAAGATATCACCCTGGAAGGGTGTGTCAATTTGTAATTATCAGGTTAGTTAAGCTCTGAATATATAAAATCATTCGAAGGATTCGAATGTATCAAGATTAAATAGCTTACAAGCTAAGACCTATTTAAGGAGCTTGGTGGAACTCGCAATGTGACCCACACTAATGATTTAAGGATGTGTTTCACCAATGAGTCAAGAATCGTCATCACATAATGATATGCAGATTTATGATATGATGAGAAACCTGTATCGATTGAGGATCAACAGGTTAAGAAGCTCCAAAAAGGATACATGTACATATTATAGAGGTCAACTTGGGAGCTTGGAGAGGCTCCAGATATGCTATAGAAGTTAAAGTCCATTATGTGATGAAAAGTACTTCCAGAATTTTAGCAAATCTCGAGGTCGAGATTTCTTTTAAGGGGGTGAGGATGTAACACCTCGTAAAATCACGTCCAATGATGTATTGACACGTGTAATAAACCCTAATGAAGTCAAATGGTGAATTTAAGGGACTAATTTTTTGAAAAATCGAAAACTTTGATAATGAAAGGACTGGAAGTGTTAGCATACCTAAAATAAGTTTCTGAATAACCTCTCATGATAATTATATTCACAAATGAGCCACTTGATGATCGAGTGTAGCCGTTTGCGTAATTAATTAAAAGTTTGCGCGATGAAGGGTTAAAAGCGTCAACATGTTAATTCTTACCTCTGAGTGACCTTTTAACAAACCGGGAGCTTCAGGATATTTAATTATTCTCTCGAGAATGTCAAACATTGGCCGTCTAAAGTTTTTATGCCTACAAGTAAAGTTACGCGCAACTTTGCAAGTTAGAGGGACTAAAAGTGTCAATATGTTTAATTATACCACTGAATGACCTTTTAGCGAACCCGAATCATCGTGATGTTTAATAATACTTTCAAGAATTCCTAATATGGATTAGATGAGGCTTCAATGCTATTAAATGATGAGATGCGCAAGTTTGCGAAATAGAGGGACCTAAAGCGTCAACTTTTGAATCTACACCTTTCGGTGATCATTTAAGCAAACAAGAGTGTAGTAATATTTAAGTATATTCTTGGGAATGCCCATTATGGGCCATGGAAGGCTTGGATATCATTAAACAACGTTTCGCGCTACTTTGCGCAATTAAAGAACTAATTGCGTCAAACTGCAAAAGGATATCGATTCGTAGGGTATCGGACCTTCCAGAATATGACCATGAGTTAAACATACCCTATTTATCCTTATTTAGCATAGATATAGGCTTGGAGGTGTTTAGTGCGCAAAAATAAACTTTTAAGTCATGCATGGACTAAAAGTGTAAAAAAGGGCACAAGTTTGCACTTTTGCGCATATCTCACATTCGGGATATATCCGGACACCCAAAAATTTATGTAACCACTAAAATATTTTATTTTAGTGTTCGGCATGATAAAATTCCATTCGTCGCGTAGTTTGGATCGTTTTTCGCATCCGTTCGTGTTTTGTCATAATTAGTCGAACAACGCGACCGTGCGGCCAAACGAACCGACATCCGACATGTTTTTAAGCATGTTTCTTATCCCCTATATTTAGGCATCATTGTAGAGCCTTGAAAATGGCCTAATGAGCCTTAAACGTGCCAAAAAGGGCCTTATATGCAAACAGGGACCAAAACTGGCATTTCTGAAACTTATATACTGATCAGACATCTCAGGCGGGGCGCGTAAGCCCACCTTGGGTCTTACACGGGGCGTGTAAACCTGCCAAATATGCAGAATGTGATTTACAGCCTTGTACAGCCTGTTCCAGGTTGATCCAGCACTTGCAAATGGTATTTCTTCAATCCTTGGGCACCCATAGTATTAGAAATCAGTGGGTATGAAGTGTATGGTCCAGATCAAGGCTCGGTTATCGAGGAACGATCTTAACGGTTCTCAAAAACCTATAAATACCCCACTTCATTCTTGCCAAACCCACACTTGATTTCTGAATTCTCTAAGTTGGAGACCTTGCCCTTCATACCTGAGAATTTAGGATCAAAACCTCCTTGCTTGGACCTTTTGTAAGTGTCCTTTCGTGCTTAGTTTATTTGTTTAGCGTTTATAGCCGAAAAGTCAAGCGTTTTGATAAACGCTTTGACTTTTAAACGGTTGAGCCATTGTTTGTAACAAACATGGCTACGTGACCGTAATTAGGTAGGTGTTAAACCCTTAAAAGGGCATCTCCTAAATACCGCGTTTACTTAGTTAAATAGTCGGGTCAAATGAAAGTCAAACGGGTTAGTTTTAAAATGAATTCATAACTATTAATATAAGAAACCATAAAATCAGTTTTCTCACTTTAATAACTTGGTAAATATTAGTTGAACATGCCTAAGCATGATTCAACCCGACAATTCTAAGTATAGGCTCGGTTCGGAACCGAAAGTCGCAAAAGTTGACTTTTGCTTTGACTTCCAGTTCTGACCCGATTTAGATTGGTTTAGATATGCCTTAGGATTCCTTTAGGACCAGGTTATAGGTTAGTGTAACCCTCTGAGGTTATACAACTTGGTTCCTTAGTTATCCGATTCATATGCATGTTTCCGTTATATGCTTAAATGTTGACCATTATGCCCTTATGACCCTAAAACGAGAAATTTGAAAATGTGAGAGGACAATAATCTTTATTACTGATTTATAAACATATCCTTAAAATTTGACATCAGTTGGAGGTCTATATTAGGAGTTATGCTCAATAGCGTAATTAGAAAGCTTTTTATTAATTAAATGGCGTAATTAGCGTATATCCTATCTAAACCCAATTTTTGATACCAAACTTTTTACCTACTGATATAAAATAATATTTTGGGATTTTTGAAGATTTTTATTTATTTTAGGCTGAGCATAACATAGGGTTCTAGGCTTGATTCGGTAATTGTCGGTTTTGCCCTTTTGGCTTATAAATTGAGTTTTACAAAACATTTTGACCCCAAACCTTTTGCTACTGATTTTATATGATAAATAAAATATTTTAAGCTTTCTGGAATGATAAAAATATCAGCTTTTCTTTAAAAACCCGGAAATCGCTTAAAACCGCCTTTTTACGCGTTTTAAGCGCATAGTATGTATAAAAACTATTTTAAATATTTAAGACTTGATACCTACTGATATTTTTAATAAATTTATATACTTTAACAGTAAGCAAACGTTTAAACTCAGATTTCCAGTTTTGACCTTTAAAGCCCAATGTGAAATTACCAAAAACCCCCTACGGTGCATAGTTTGGTTATAAATAATAAAATTCACATATAGGTAATATCCAACTGTTATAACTTATTAAATTAAGTATTTTTACTAATTATATCAGACCTAAAACTCATATTTATATTTAATCTCTTTTATAAGCTTTAAAAGGACCAAAATGCCCCTGCGGGGCATAGTTTGAGTTTAAATTCGTTTTGGGCATAATGGAAGGTATCCTACTGATATCACAACATGTTTAAGGCATATTAACTTAGGAAACCTGTTCATGACTCAGTTGGTTAACCGTTACGCACTTTTCGCGTTCGGATCGGCGTATGTAACTAGTTTGCATATATTATCCGAAACGGGTCAAACCATATCATTTTCATCTCAAAATTTAGAATGTGTTTAGTTTACCCATATTAAACAAGTATCCAAGCTTGTTGGGTCAAAACCACATTCTAAACCGGTCTTCGCTTTATCATGCGTTTTGAACCGTATCCTCCTTTAAAACTAACCGGTCTAAGCATAGGCTTAATTAAGACCCGTTAGGAATCTAATAGGTTATTAAAAACCTTCGTTCCAGATTTAGGAGCCCAGTAAAAGCTATCTGTACTTGCTGATTTGATATACAGCTGAGATTGAATTTATATTTAGCTCAGGTAAATACTTTTAACTTATTTTCCCTTATATGGGCTTGGGGTACGGTATATAAAATACCGCTTGGTCGGGCATTGAATTTTTAATCGTATGAAGGTTAAATCATTGAAATGTCCCGTTTAAATTGTTTTGTTTGCTTAAAACCTTTGGGGGGTTAATGATCATGTCCCGGATATCCTTGGCATCATTCATGAAATGGCCACGACCTAAGCACGGGGTGTCGGCGTACACCTGACAGTGCCTATGTAAAAAAACTGGTAATCCACTTAGAGGAATTAACCTTGTGGGCATGATACCTGTGGTGTGTCTATTAATCTTTAACCCGGTATTCAGCCCGGGCTACTGAACGTATAAGAAACATGTAATTCTTTTACAAGTATTATATACAAATAATTATCCCAAGTTATAAAAAGTTTTGTGCCATACGCACTCAAATCAATTTTCTTAAACATTTTCAAAATGAGTCAGTTAAATTGTATTTACCAGTGTAAACTGACGTATTTTCCAAAAAGGCTAAGTGCAGGTACTAATCGGAATAGGCTGGCTACTCCTAGCATCAATAAAGAGTCTCGCAAGCTTAGATGCCTAAAGTCTGTTGAACAATGTTTCATTTAATTTTCGATCCGCCTGTGGATCCTTTACTTTCCGTTTGTAATACTTTGATATTACTTTATATCGGATTGTAATATATTTATCATTTGCTTTCGTTGTGCATTAAATTGTGTTGTTTGACTATGATGATATCAACTACGTCACGGTACTCCCCACCGCGCCCACCGGTAATACGTAGAAATATCGGGGTGTGATACCAGAAGTTTCTCTTGAAGTTGATCGCGGTCCTCCAGAATTTACATAACGCCCCTCAGACTTTCCAACTTGTACAAATCTGTTATAATAACTCAAACAAATATAACATACATATTAACAAACTGAGCCCACATGATAGCCCATACATCTCATAAAGCCCAATGACAATACAAGGCTAATAAACAGCCCAATAAATAAAACATATGAATGATATCACTTCTCTTCTTTTAACATTTCAGGCTTATTTTTAACAACGAAAATCTTATTGTATTCATCTTCTCCCGTTAACCAGCCTGCCATTTCACACATTCGCTAATCATAAATGCTACTATACACTCTTTTATTTGTAGGAATATATAAAGGTTGGCATTTTCTCACTCAAAAGTATTTATTAACTATTTTCCCCAGTTTCTCATGTTGTTTTGCTACTTATTTGTTGTGTATCTTTTGGATTACATTTTTCACAAAAAAGGTTTACCGTCTACTTTCTCACACATCCGCCTTTGCGCTCCCTTTTGGTTGTTTTTTTAATAATTTTGTTATATACCCTTTTTTTGCTGCTATTTGCTCTTATTAGTTAAATTTTTATATAAGATTTGTCTCTCTTTATAGTCTACAAACAAACTAACAAAATGTGATACATTGGAAACACCAAAGCTTTTCTCAAAGAAGGCTTATTCACTTCAACTTTTTAGTTGTTGAAAATTACATTTTCTATTGTGGTCCAGTTATTAGTTATGAAACGTAAATACTGTAACTCAAACCATGACGCTGAGGCGTCATCCTCATCTAACTTTATCTATTACACTTGTCTTCAAACTGCGTGTTATGAAGCGTACTTGGACCATGGACCCAGGAAAGGCCCAACCACCCAACCCAGCCCAGTCGCCCAAAGAATGGAAAAACAAAGGGAGGACGAGAATCATCGCTAGATATAAGTGAGAGGATGAAGCATAATAGGAAAAGAATGAATGTTAAAGCAAAAGGATCGTCTCTTCTCATCCCAATTCTATTTGGATCTGATTCTCATCTCCTTCTATCATTTTGGTTTTTTCAGTTTTGATTTTAGTTTCTTCGTACTGTAATTCATACTTTAATCAGTAGAAATCAAATCGTTATTTTACCTTTTTGAGTACTACTCAGTTGTGTTAAAGTCCATACACAACATTGGTGTTTTCATTGATCCTTAGCATTGTAACACCCCGAAAACGGGTTTGGTAATCAAACCACGTTAATACTAAAAGACGGGTAAAGTACTTTTAGTGGTAAAATTAACCTGAAAAATATTAGGATTTATTTAACTAAACCTAATATTAAATAAAAGTTAAACGAAAACTTTTGAAGAAATAAAGTTTATAAAAGGCCCGAGTTAACGAGACTTAAAATAAACTGAGTCGTAAATTCCCCGAACTCACTAAATTAACTAGAAATGTTTAACCTAGTTAATAAGTGGAAACATTGTTAGAAATTAAGTAGGTTGTGGCCTACTTAATAAACCAACCAAACAAAAGGGGCCAAACTTGGATAAACTTGAAAGTTTAATTTATAAAAAGAAGCTCAAAACAAAACACACACACAAAAGGTGTGTTCTGTTCGACCTCAAGAACTCCCCAGGAGTTCAAAACCCTAACTTTAAACAAAATCATCCAATTAAAGGGCCAAATGAAGTCTAAATTCACAATTGAATGTGAATTAATGATCACCCAAGCTAGGGGATCATGAGGTATGTCAAATTTTGATGATTTGAGAAGTTGTGAAATTTGAATAATCATCATAATCGCGAATTATGAATGAATTATTGAAGCTATGATTGAATTAGTGATGTATACTTGCTTAGGAACCAAACCCTAAGTGAAAATTTTACATATGATGCTATAATTTGAATGATTTGATGATTTACCACACTAGGATAAGTGGGTATTGGTGATAAAATGAAAATGATGATATATTATGATTAAAATGGTGTGTGATATCATCATGTGTTAATCGAATAAAATTCGATTACAATAACTTGAATTCATAAGTAGTTAAAACGGTAGCATAATAAGGATGCTTACCATGTAGTGGAAAAGTAATAAAACGAGTAGTTAAGCTACATCGTGTAGTTACTTTTGTCAATAGGCAGTTTGGCTTCTTTTTTAAGTCAAAATGACCATTTATATGATCGAATGATAATTTCGACATAAAGATTGTAGGATGGAATAGTTATGAATGATTATGACTAGTCTAACCATCTTACAAATTTCAATAATAGTTTGACGCTTAACAAGCTAGGTGGAAGCTTGAGAAGGAAGCAGGTCAAACGAATCAAGAATGAAGGAAAAGCATAATCTGGATGCAAGGTAAGGCAAAGCTTACACCTTTTATTTAATACCTATTGGTTTGATAGGTTATGAATAATAAAAGTCATCTTTGAACTATAATGTTCCGACACGAAATGTGCAGTTCGGAACAAAAGACAATGATAATAAACCATGTTTAATGGTTAAAATGGACTAATACGATAAATTGGTCATGTAATGACTAATAGATAATGAGTTTCGAGGGGTTACCTTATAGAGTAAACCAACATAAATAATAAGGGTAAAACGGTAATTCGATCGCACGTTGACGATAAACATTAGTTTTCGAAAGCCACTTTATGGCGTAAGCCATAATGGGTCAAAAGAGTTAAGAAATTGGTTTATAAGTAAATTGACCCTATGGTGTAAAGCAGTGCGAGTCATGTAGACGAGATGATAATAAATCCATCTCGCAAAGATATACGGTCATCTAGACCAAACGGGTCAAAAGGTGAAAACATCACCCTTTGACAATATCGACTAATGGTTTGTCGAGTTGTATGATTATAGGAATAAATATCGAGTGAATATTTACATCGCTATTATTTAGCGGCTATTAAGGCAAGGTATTGAAATGGGTCAATATATTGATCTGAGCCAGGTATGTGTAATAGGTTAACTACTCATTTAGAACGAAAGGTTCATTGAGAGTTAAATAAAGTAAAAATAGACATTTGGTTACTTTAATGAGTAAACTGAATGATTCAAGTGATTGTCATTGTGATTTGAAACATAATGACTTTTCAAACAAAATCATAGTTAAAAAGAGGGATTTTGGGTCAAACATGCTTTCAAAAGTCCTTCATCGTAAATGAAAGGCTAAAATGGACCAAAACGCCCTTGTAAGCTAAAATGAGCAAACGACCTTTAAAGTTTGTTTGGAAACGAGTTTTATGATTAAATAAATACTTAGAATAAGTATCAAAAGTGAAGGATGTAAATCTTTGATCAATTGACTCTATAAGAGTCTTTGCCGTAAAATAATGATCTGAGGGGTAAAACTCGGAATTTATAAATTATCACATTAAATCCGACACAAATATAGTTGTGTAGGAAGATTATTTGATAAGAAATGTGGTAATAAAATGCTAGAAACGAATGAAAGCGATTCATGTCTAAAATATGCTTAAAATCCCTTAACGGGTCAAAATAAGCATTTAAGTAAAAACGGGTTTAAGAATGTATATAAACCCGGGATTCGAATCTAGTACGATAGATAACATTGACTTTATAAAGTTTATGACAAAGTGAGATCAAACAAACATGTTTGTTTGATTAATACACGAACGGGTCAAAAGTTCATAATTACATTTTAAGCCGAAGGCTTAAAAGTCTAAAATTTTGTTAATCCGGATGTCGGATGTTAACTCCGTATGATGGATAATTAAATTACGGTCACATAGGAAGAAACGCGAAGCGAAACGGATCAAAAACGAGAAAGTTATGTCCGTTTTCGTGAAAAATTGGGTTGCTGGTAATATGCAGCACCAGCATCAACAGATTCTGTCGAAATGGGGGCGTGGCATCGCGGGACGCCCAAAGGGGAATACCGTCGCGTGCGGCGACGGGGTAAAAACCTTCAATTTTTGTTTATTTTGTTTGTTTGACCCATTTACCTTGTTGTGCTTGTTATTTAACTATCAAAACTAACTTTTAAGTTGGTTTTGATAATAGGTGAATGTCGAGAAGTCCTGGATGGAGATCAAGAAACGAACAAGAACCGAACATACGTTAAATAAAGCTTCCGCGTTAAATCTTGTTTTTTTGTTATAAGTGATTTATGTAAACCCTTACAACTAAGTTTTTGTAAAGTCGCATTTTTAGTATTGAAATGCGTATTTTAAAGTTGTAATCGTGTAAATTTCTGATGTGGGTCTTACAAGTTGGTATCAGAGCCCTGGTTTTAGAGATTCAAGTATGGTGGGGAAAAACTATTCTTGGACTTATACCTTATGCTCTTGATAAAGATTGGTGTTCGGTTCGAAGCTTGATCGCAAAATCCGGTAATTTATTCTGTATGTTAACGGTCTAGCATGTAAAGTGTTGAAAACAACACATAGGGTTATCGTGTAAAACACGTTACCCCAAAGAAAGCGATAAAATACCGATATAGTTAAACGAATTACGTGTGTTAACACGTGTCGTAGAAAGCCTTGTACTATAATACAGGCGCTTATAAAGATCAAAGTTACTAATATTTGTAAATGTTTTAAGTTGAAGGAACCTCGCATTGGAAGATGACGAGAGTTTAAAGAATTATCGATGCGGTAAAGAAATAGTCTGAAGTATGACAAGTAAGTCATACACGCCAAAGACATGAATCGAGAAACGACCTCGAATGAGAGATTGAATAACAAGGAACGTTATCAAGGCGAGTATCTACAAGGTACACGTCTTAAACTTATAGTTTAACTAGAAATATGCAACAAACACATAGTGAATGACAGTTGCATATAGAATATGAAACTTGGAAAACCTGGATAGATTACCTATCCAGGATGACATTTCCAAGAGAAATTCAGTAGAAATATATATTATTCACAGTCGTGAATAATAAGACCATAACTAAATTTAGTTAAATATAAACTTGGATGAAAATAATCATCCAAGTAAGTATTCTCAATAAAGATTCAATTGAGAAAAGTAATGATCACATCGACGAATGTGATTGTATAAATGGTTATAAAAAGGAACATTGTAAATGTTCAAAGATAAAACAGGTAAAACTGGTAATTTTTAATTGGCAATTAAATAAAGTTTTACCAAATGAAATCATAAAAATGAAATAAATAGAGAGATTACTTACATGGGACGTGATGTGGTAATTATAATAAGGTCATGCGTACCATGTGTTGGTCGCTTACTCTGGCCAAGTAAGTAGTGAACACATGATACCATGAGCTTATTATAATGAGCACAGTTATGTCTGATGTGGTAAGGTTGAGATGAATGAAAACGTTAAAAGAACCTTGGGGTCAAGAAATCTTATGGGCATACTCGTATAAGTGGTTTTCGAAGGAACCATAAAAATGATGTATGGCGCGCATAGAAATAGATGACCCAAGTAAATAGTAAAATAAGTCATAATGGACGGAAGAGCCATGGTTGACAAAAGGGGCATGTAAAACCAAAGGATAAATGACCTGCGAGGTCATAAAAACGAAGGTATTGCCCGTACAAAAAGACGATCGAAGTCATTGACTTTGGTCGTAATAAAGAAAGGATGATAATGATAAGCATCATTCAGAATTCATAAGACTATCAAGCATGGTATAAAGAATAAAGGTTTGGTTAAATAAAGCGATGTATTTCGCTAAGACAACCAAACAAGTCAAAATGAAGTCTTAATGCATACCTAAAGGGTTGCATTAATAATGACTTCAGTAAATCACCCGGTTGATGGGTAGGAAATTAAACACATGCGTAAACCGAGAGACGGGAACGCGGATTTAAAGTCAAAGGACTCGGATTATGAGTTATGACTAAAAGACTATAAAATTTCGTAAATAGAAATTTTGAATAAATATGTTCAACTATTTTGAGGTTAAACGGGTTAAATAAAGAATGAAGTTTGATTGTTTATAAGTGATGGATTTCACATTAACAAGTCAAACGGGTTGAATACAATATAATGCCGGATGGCATAAGTAAAGCGCAAGCTGGATAACGGTAGCGTTAAACACAAAAGAATAATGAGCCCGGTAATGGGACATAATCAAATATGAATATATGCAAACCTGATAACGGTGAGCATAAGATGAACCGACGCATAAATGACGTGAGAAGTCATAGAGTCGGGAAAATGATCCGAAATAAAGCGATTGTAGTCACGAACTACATTCAAGGTTAACGGGTCTTAAACTTGAAACCAAATGATTTTCAAACATAAACAAGGTGCCTTGACACCAAACATGTATTTTAAGAATGACATGAGTAATAAATGATCTACGGGATCAATATAACCTTTGGGTTATAAATAATGAAAAGGTCTATAGGACCAAAATGACACGTGGGGTCATAAATAAAAAGAAATGAACTATAAGGGCCTTGCCTTAATAAGGTGAAAGCCTAGAGAAATAGCCCACGAGGCTAAGTGAAAGAACCTACGGGTTACTTAGGCAAAGTGAGGGAATTAGTTGAGAATCCCCGCATAAAATAAGAATGAAAAAGAATAAATTCTTAGTTGTCAGTTTCTTGATATGAGTAATTGACATAAGTTAAATAGAAAACGCTAAACTAAAATTCAGTTTTAGTAAGAAACAATGTTTTCACAATTATGACTATTCTGATAGGAATAGGAATTGTAAATATTAAAAGATACAAGTCTTGACACCAATGAGTGCAAGATGATACATTCGAAAAGAAATATTTTCGAAAATGAAAGGTTGACAATAACTTAAACATGACGTGACACGATCACGGTCAAGAAAAGTAATGTGAAGTATAATCAGATTATATCCGAGCAATGGGTATAAAGTAACTAGACTAATAAGTCGAGTTAGTGAGACCGGTTAAGGTCGAAATTCAAATTAAGAATTTGGATAATTCGTTATTTATTATGAGAATAGCGTGGAATAAATAAAATCAATAGATTTACATGATCAAGTGGTCAAATTGATGACTCAGCCAAGTAAACAACAAAAGTATATAGATACAAGATAAAAAGTGACGGCCCATGAGACCTCACTAACAGAAAATATTGATCACCTATTTTGAGGGATCATAAGGCTATAAGTTCACAAACAAAGGGGTTCGTTTGGTTAAAATATGATCAATGCTAAACTGATTATCGAAATCAAATGCATTGAGTTTAAACTCAATGAATTGTGTAAGAAAAGGTTTCGAGGACGAAACCTCTTTAAGGGGGGTAGACTTGTAACACCCCAAAAACGGGTTTGGTAATCAAACCACGTTAATACTAAAAGACGGGTAAAGTACCTTTAGTGGTAAAACTAACCCGAAAAATATTAGGATTTATTTAACTAAACCTAATATTAAATTAAAGTTAAACGAAATCTTTTGAAGAAATAAAGTTTATAAAAGGCCCGAGTTAACGGGACTTAAAATAAACTGAGTCGTAAATTTCCCGAACTCACTAAATTAACTAGGAATGTTTAACCTAGTTAATAAGTGGAAACATTGTTAGAAATTAAGTAGGTTGTGGCCTACTTAATAAACCAACTAAACAAAAGGGGCCAAACTTGGATAAACTTGAAAGTTTAATTTATAAAAAGAAGCTCAAAACAAAACACACACACAAAAGGTGTGTTCTGTTCGACCTCAAGAACTCCCCAGGAGTTCAAAACCCTAACTTTAAACAAAATCATCTAATTGAAGGGCCAAATGAAGTCTAAATTCACAATTGAATGTGAATTAATGATCACCCAAGCTAGGGGATCATGAGGTATGTCAAATTTTGATGATTTGAAAAGTTGTGAAATTTGAATAATCATCATAATCGCGAATTATGAATGAATTATTGAAGCTATGACTGAATTAGTGATGTATACTTGCTTAGGAACCAAACCCTAAGTGAAAATTTTACATATGATGCTATAATTTGAATGATTTGATGATTTACCACACTAGGATAAGTGGGTAATAATGATAAAATGAAAATGATGATATATTATGATTAAAATGATGTGTGATATCATCATGTGTTAATCGAATGAAATTCGATTACAATAACTTGAATTCATAAGTAGTTAAAACGGTAGCATAATAAGGATGCTTACCGTGTAGTGGAAAGTAATAAAACGAGTAGTTAAGCTACATCGTATAGTTACTTTTGTCAATAGGCAGTTTGGCTTTTTTTTTTAAGTCAAACTGACCTTTTATATGATCGAATGATAATTTTGACATAAAGATTGTAGGATAGAATAGTCGTGAATGATTATGACTAGTCTAACCATCTTACAAATTTCAATGATAGTTTGATGCTTAACAAGCAAGGTGGAAGCTTGAGAAGGAAGCGGGTCAAACGAATCAAGAATGAAGGAAAAGCATAATCTGGATGCAAGGTAAGGCAAAGCTTACACCTTTTATTTAATACCTATTGGTTTGATAGGTTATGAATAATAAAAGTCATATTTGAACTAGAATGTTCCGACACGAAATGTGCAGTTCGGAAGAAAAGACAATGATAATAAACCATGTTTAATGGTTAAAACAGACTAATATGATAAATTGGTCATGTAATGACTAATAGATAATGAGTTTCGAGGGGTTACCTTATAGAGTAAACCAACATAAATAATAAGGGTAAAACGGTAATTCGATCGCACGTTGACGATAACCGTTAGTTTTCGAATGCCACTTTATGGCGTAAGCCATAATGGGTCAAAAGAGTTAAGAAATTGGTTTATAAGTAAATTGACCCTACGGTGTAAAGCGGTGCGAGTCATGTAGACGAGATGATAATAAATCCATCTCGCAAAGATATACGGTCATCTAGACCAAACGGGTCAAAAGGTGAAAACATCACCCTTTGACAATATCGACTAATGGTTTGTCGAGTTGTATGATTATAGGAATAAATATCGAGTGAATATTTACATCGCTATTATTTAGCGGCTATTAAGGCAATGTATTGAAATGGGTCAATATATTGATCCGAGCCAGGTATGTGTAATAGGTTAACTACTCATTTAGAACGAAAGGTTCATTGAGAGTTAAATAAAGTAAAAATAGACATTTGGTTACTTTAATGAGCAAACTGAATGATTCAAGTGATGGTCATTGTGATTTGAAACATAATGACTTTTCAAACAAAATCATAGTTAAAAAGAGGGATTTTGGGTCAAACATGCTTTCAAAAGTCCTTAATCAAAACGCCCTTGTAAGCTAAAATGAGCAAACGACCTTTAAAGGTTGTTTGGAAACGAGTTTTATGATTAAATAAATACTTAGAATAAGTATCAAAAGTGAAGGATGTAAATCTTTGATCAATTAACTCTATAAGAGTCTTTTCCGTAAAATAATGATCTGAGGGGTAAAACTCGGAATTTATAAATTATCACATTAAATCCGACACAAATATAGTTGTGTAGGAAGATTATTTGATAAGAAATGTGGTAATAAAATCCTAGAAACGAATGAAAGCGATTCATGTCTAAAATATGCTTAAAATCCCTTAACGGGTCAAAATAAGCATTTAAGTAAAAACAGGTTTAAGAATGTATATAAACCCGGGATTCGAATCTAGTACAATAGATAACATTGACTTTATAAAGTTTATGACAAATTGAGATCAAACAAACATGTTTGTTTGATTAATACACGAACGGGTCAAAAGTTCATAATTACATTTTAAGCCAAAGGCTTAAAAGTCTAAAATTTTGTTAATCCGGATGTCGGATGTTAACTCCATATGATGGAGAATTAAATTACAGTCACATAGGAAGAAACGTAACGCGAAACGGATCAAAAACGAGAAAGTTATGTCCGTTTTCGTGAAAAATTGGGTTGCTAGTAATATGCAGCACCAGCATCAACACATTCTGTCGAAATGGGGGCGTGGCGTCGCGCGACGCCCAAAGGAGAATACCGTCGCGTGCGGCGACGGGGTAAAAACCTCCAATTTTTGTTTATTTTGTTTGTTTGACCCATTCACCTTGTTGTGCTTGTTATTTAACTATTAAAACTAACTTTTAAGTTGGTTTTGATCATAGGTGAATGTCGAGAAGTCCTGGATGGAGATCAAGCGTCGAACAAGAACCGAACACACGTTAAATAAAGCTTTCGCATTAAATCTTGTTTTTGTTATAAGTGATTTATGTAAACGCTTACAACTAAGTTTTTGTAAAGTCGCATTTTTAGTATTGACATGCGTATTTTAAAGTTGTAATCGTGTAAATTTATGATGTGGATCTTACAAGCATCGATGGATTTGGAAGATCTCAAACCACAATTACCTCGTTTCGCTGGCTCTGATCCTAACTCACGGATCTCTCAATCTGAGCTATATTTTCGATTTTACTCAATCTATGGTGATAAACGATTCTCATACGTTATTGAAGTATTTGAGGATGAACCATTCTACTGGTTCAATTCCTGGTTTCGGAGCAATGACATCACATGGAACGATTTCACTACTTCAATGCTTCATCAATTCTGTTTACTAACCAACACGGGATCTGTTCTCAAGGTGTTCAATGAAATGCCTAATAGTATTAACAATGCAATTGCTAACGCCGATAATAAAACTACTGACGACAAGGTATTTGATATTCCTACTATGGTTTCAGCTTTGCCGTTGGATCCATATTATGTTCATGTACATCCGAAACTAGCAATTGTTCCTTCTCTGTGTGCACCCAATTGCAAAATTAGTAGTTCTACCATTGTCGTTGTTGGTTTTCATTCGCCTTTTGAGGTTGAGATGCACAACACAGATTTATGTGATACACAATGGTTGGTAGATACAGGTTCAATAGTTATGACCTCATTTGCATGGAAACCAGGTTTACTTGGGCATCTTGTTGTGTCTCCTAGAAAATTCATTTTTCCTAATGCCAGTAAACTTAATTTCTAGTTTAATAGTTCTCCTGTGATAATTTCTGGTCCTAATTCGCCTTTTGGTGTTGAAGTTATAACATCCGAAGACTGCTTGGTTAATGGTTCAATCTGAAAAACTTCAGTGTCATACTTCAATTTTAGATCCCCCTCCATGTTGTTACGGGTCAAGTTATGCAGAATTCAGCACTTCTACCATTGCATACATGCAAATCATAGTTAAACACATCACCTCTAACTCGATACCAAGATCCGAAACCACCAGACCTTTATACAACCCTTATGTTAGATTTTATTTTGGTTCAGTTGTGTGGTAAATCTGCTATATTACTTCGCTATACTAGCTATGTAGATTTTGCTACTGATTCAGTCAGGGATTTTCAAAGTATACCCAGATCTTTTCAGCTTACGAATTGCAACAACTTCTGATGCGGAGGTCTATCAAAGTATAATAGTTGTTTTCTCCAATGGACAAATTGAGATGTAAACCATCCAGTTTGAAACATTAGCAACATCCGTAGTTGCAGTAGTAAATATGAAACCAATAACTCCAAACGAGAATGGGCATGCAACTGTATGGAGCATCTCAAAAACCATTACTATCACAAAAAATGTGGTTTTAGTGATGTTGGTTTCAAACCCGATGGTATGTAATTCACTTCTGAATATATTCGAGGCCTCATGGGCTGACACTGGTTGGGGATTTGAGAAACGGGGAGACACTATGGCAGGAACAAACGTTGGTGGTGGTAACTTTCCTGCATTTACCATCATCTCCTATAACCCAAACAAGCGTGTTGATGGAATGGATCTTGTTCTCCTAAGCCAACTATGGTGGATGCTTAGTGAATTGCACCTTCGTAGGTGTCAATATTGGCGTAGGCCCCTTGTTCTCATTTCTAATCACATTGGTGTTCTATGTTCGACTAAGCTGCCTCGGTATATAACTATAATTCTTGATGATGCAATTGTCCATCAGTATTATAAACGATGCTCCATGAGAATGTTGCCCAACACGAAAGTTAATATTCTTGGCGGGATCTTACATCACAACTTGGAGATATTGGTTGGCCATTCCTTTAACTATACCCTTACTATTTCTTTCTTGGTTGCTTTAACTATGCTCCAAAGCTACTATTTTAGCATCAACTTTGGTCCAGTTTGTGCTACTGGTGGGGTAGTTAATGCACAACTGATGGTTGCCGAACATGTGATAGTTCGTGTTATGAACATGAAGTCGTTCCTTGATTTTCTTGTTCCACGCATGAGGACTATTGAACAAATATTAGTTGTGTTTTTTGGTGGGCATCATAGTAACATAAATAAAAAGATGGTTTTGAAGGCTACCGAATTACTACCTAAAATTTTGTGTTTCACTGCTTTGAAGATTTTCGAAGCATTGTTGCAATGTGGTGCCATTCCAGAAGCTTTTAAAATATTCAAGTTACTACAGACTAATGCCATTCCTCTTGATGGAGCTTGTTTTATTGGAGGGTACACCATGATGGAGATTGGTGCATTAAGATTCCAACCGCTAGATTCACAATCACCAAGAATTCTACTTGTTGCCAACTTAGCAACAATTGTATACTTCTTCAATCTTACCAGCAAGTCTTCGCCGCCATAAAAGAGTTAAAACTTGTATAGGATGGTCACATTACATCAATTTCAGAAATTGGCAGCAGACTACGAGTTCAATTCTACACACAATTCATCACCAGCGTCTTGACCAGCAAAGATTCATGTGGTCCGTATGTTTTCAAAGTTGCTGGTCAGGTTTCAGGGCCGACCCGAAGGGTGTGCGGGATGGGCGACGGCTCAGGGCCCAAACCCATCGGAGTTCCAATTTTTTTTATTTTTTTTATTAGTTTTACACTGTAAAGTTAGAATATATACATAATGAATCGGAAAAATACCATCCTGAAGCACTTGGTTTGGTGGTTTGAAAGTCACTTTAATAATAAGAAGACACAGGTAATAATCTCGGCGTCCTCAGTTTTGTTTTTCTTTTTCTTTCTTATCTGTTTTTTAAATGCAAATGACATTAATTACCTAATTTTTTCAAGTTACATTAAATGATTGTTGTTGATTCAAATGACATCAATTCATTTTCATATATTTAATTTTTTATATATATTGTTTTTAAAAATTATATTTAAGGGGCCCGTATTTTATGTTCACACAGGGCCTAAAGATTTTGAACATTTTCGGAGACGGCCCGGTCAGGTTTCACGCTTTGCCCACCAGAAGGTGAAAGTCCTAGATTTCTTGAGTTGTATATATTTGACACTAAAAATGAAGTTTCTAATTTCGAACATTTTCGGAGACGGCCCTGTCAGGTTTCACATTGGCTAGGATCGCTTTGCCCACCAGAAGGTGAAAGTCCTAGATTTCTTTAGTTGTATATATTTGACACTGAAAATGAAGTTTCTAGTAGACTTTGTTTCTTCAATGATGGAAACCAGTCTCAGCTTTCAGCAGATGTTGTCTCTGTTTTGTCCAATACATTGCAGCAAGTAAATGAATATGTTAAAGTTTTGAAGGGCGCACAGGAGTTTTCCAGCAGCCATACATTCCAGATTTGCTACAATCAACACAAACTTGCTACAATGCCCCAGTTGCTGGTACCCTAGGAGCTATTGTTTATGATGGCAATTCTACAGCAAAAGACTTTGATATTGTTATCAAAAGCAAAGACAACAAGGCTCACAGAGTTAGCAAATTACATTCATCTTACACGCTGTTACAATATCCATTACTTTTTCCTCAAGCTGAACAAGATTGGTCACCAGAATTAAAGCTCACTTCAGCCCCATCAACACGCGATCGTAGGCTCACAATAAACATGTTTTATAGTTACCAAATTCATGACCGCCAAGGAATTTACACGCATCTGCTAAGAGCTGGAAGATTGTTCCAACAATATTTAGTGGATGCTTACGTTTGCATTAAACAAAATCTTTTAGACTACTTTCGTGCAAACCAAAATTTGTTTTACTCCGAGTTTCTTAGTGGCATACACCAGCATCATTTACAGGTGGTCCTACATAGACACGGGGCCGTGCTACTCTTCTGATCAACAATTTTTTTCTTTTTATTCTCAGAAAGTCACACCACTCAGAATAATTCGTAGAAAATACGACCTGGTGCATGGCCTCCACCTCCGACATAGACATAAAAGTGCCACTAAAAGAACCCGAGCGCTTTCTAAGGAAACGACTTCAAGCTAAAAACCGACAAAAAGCCTCGACCCAAAACCTCCCCATGGCGAATCAACGTACTCTCATGGATTACCTACGGCCTACGGTCGGTAATCTTGGAGCCGCGATTAACCCTCCTAATGTCGATGCCAACAACTTTGAGATTCGACCACACCTAATCCAAATGCTCCAAAATTCCGCCACCTTTCACGGCCTACCAAAATTAAATTGATTAATAAAAAAATGACAGCTTCATGAAGGGAACGAGATTCGAAACTGATCATCCTGCATAACAAAAAAGCGCAAGAACCACCATGCCAAACTACATTTTTGTTTAAACTGCAGCTCAAAATATTTATATATAAAAACTAAATATGTATTTTTTTAATTTAGTGCCCCCGGGAAAAACGGGTCTCGGCCGGGAGTGCGGCTCGCCCACCCCTAGGGTCGGCCCTGTGTGGTATGTAGGGGTGTTTAAGATCGGATTGTCCTTATTCATGAAGTGTTACCACTGGTATGTTTTGTTGGTTTCATAATCAATGCTTTATTCATGAAGTGTTACCCATTATGGATCTTTTTTTATAGGAAAATGAAACCCATTTTGGTTCTAGAATTAGAATTAATTTTACTTAAAAATGTGTTTGCTTGATTAAAAATACAGTTTGGGTTACAGGCCGCACCTTTCAAAATGAGTCTTTAAAAAAAAAAAGATTTACTCTGGTTCGGACTCAAAATGGGTTCGTTTGAAGTCAAAACGGCTTGTGACCAAAACATATGCTTTAAAAAAAAGTACCAAATGAGTTAATGGCAAAATTATCAAAGTACAATTTGAAATTTATAAAATTTAGAGTAAATTACACTTTGTGTCATTTATGTATTACCAAAATTATGAAATGTGCCCTTTAAAAGATATAATTTCAGTTATGTCCAAAAATCGGATGTTATGTAACAATCCAGGTATAAAAATCAATTAACCTCAATTTAATCAAGGGCAATTTTGTCCATTCACATGCTATTGACTCAAAATCTCATTTATAACAGCATTTGACCAAAACCCCACCCTTTCTTTCTCTCTCTCTCTCTAAACGCTCTCTTTCTCTGTCACTCCCCCCTCTCTCTCACAAACACATATACAAACACCATTAAATGATGATTCTATAACTATTTGTCTGTTAAAGATGATTATGTTTTACTCTGAAAAAAGAGAAGGGGAAATCACAAAAATTTGAAACCCGTTTTACTCTGCACTTTCCACAGCAGTTGTAGTCCCCATCGTTGTAATTCACTATGAAAAAGAATATACTGAAACAGATATTCATCAATGGAGATAAACACCGCCGTCGCTTATAGCTCCCCAAAAGCTAGCAATATGTGGCTTAGATACCTCCATGTCCATAGATCTAAGCCCCATGGTTGGTCTATTGCTCCCTTTTTTCTGTTCAACAGTTGTTGAAGTTAGGTATATTACGAATCTAAATCAATACAAACAGAACTTGATTTATGTGGTAGGTGGGTTGCGTTTTACCCGACAACTTTGTTCACAGAGGGGGATTATTTCAGATATTATAGAGGGAGAAATAGAGAGAGTGTGACAGTAGATACGAATGGAAGCTTCACCTAACCTTCGAATACCACCGGAAATTTGACGGTCCCCGTCTCTCTCTCCCAATTACATTCGTTCTCTCTCTCTCTCTCTATATGTATATCACTCGCGACATTAGATGTTAATGGAGGTGGAACGATGGTGGTTGTTATGTTATTGACGATATCGGCAGTGGTTGATGATGGACGTGTTGATTATATAATGAAGGTCGATTGTTGTGGGGTGTCTGCAACAATGTTTTATGGTGGTTGCAGTGGTGTCTGCAACAATGGTGATGCTTGGATGTAGGGTGGGTGGTGTAGTGGTGGCAAGTAGTGGTGATGGTGGTGTTGGTGGAAGCAGGTGGTGGTGGGGATAAAGAGAGAAAGAGCCAGAGAGGGGTGTAAGTGTGTGTGTGTGTGAGAGAGAGAGAGAGAGAGAGAAAGGGTGGGTTTTGGTCAAATGTTATAAATAAGATTTTGAGTCAATAGCATGTGAATGGACGAAATTGCCCTTGGTTAAATTGAGGTTAATTGATTTTTATAATTGGGTTAGCCCTGAAGGATATAAACTATTATATAACATGATATTTTTGGACATAAACTGAAACTAAATCTTTTAAAAGGCACATTTCATAATTTTGATAATACATAAAGGACATAAACTAAATTTAAATCTTTTAAATGAGACGTTTCCCACTCCTAATAATTAATTACCTTTTGTAGTCGTATTGAATATAACAAATTATATATATTTTTTGAACAGTAAATGTTACACTCCTAAGTTACTTCCCACCTCAAGATTTGAACTTAGGTCACTCTACAAGAGAAAAACCCTCTTGAGCACTAGGCCACATGCCTAGGTGGCCATATAACAAATTATATGAATTGTTTTTGTGTTAAGACAATGTTACGATTTTGTCCCAAGTTTTTAAAAATTATTCTCAGACCCCATTATTGATTCATTCGTAACATATACTGTGAACTTTTTTGTAAAGTTATCATTCTATTTAACATGTTATATTCTTAAAAGAAAAGTGTTTGCATTAGGTATAACGTTACCAAATATTCACTTGGAAAACTTGTAAATAATTACTAATATTACGTTTTAAAAATTAAAAGAAACAAAAGTAAAACTTTATATATGCAATTGATGCATAATTTCATTCACAAACACGAGTAAGGGAGTTCATTGGAAGGAAGATACCCACTCCCAATACCTTTTTGTTAATGATGGTATCTGATTGAATTGATAATGTATTTTATATTACATATAGTATTTTATATTACGTAGGTTATTTGATATAATATTTTATATTACATAGTATTTTATATTACATAGGTTATTTGATATAAACTAGAATTGCGACCCGTCACATTCTTTAGTTATAACTAAGTCGATTTAGGACTCACACATTATGTTAAATTTGTCAAACGGGAATAAATAGACGATGTAAAAACGTTCACCCATACACGCACGTTGCGTCGTGTTAACTCACAAAATTTAGAACGAAACGTAAAAACGTTAAACCAAAGACGCACGTTGCGATGTGTTAAGTCACAAAATTTAAAACCAAGCATAAAGCGAAAAGTTTGTGGAAAATGAAAACTATAAAGGATTAAAGTTGAAAGTAAAAAAAAGTTGTGAGGATAGATTGCAAAAGATAAAAAGTTTTGGGTTAAAAGTAAAAAAACAAATAGTTTTGGGTTAAAAGTAATTTATGAAATACTTTTGGGTGAAAAGTAAAAAAAATCATTTTTTTTTTTGAAAAACCCCAAAGCCAAGGTTACAAGTTACAACACATGCACGTTGCGCCGTGTTAACTTGCAAAATTTGAAACAAAACATAAAAAAGTTGAACTGCACTCGTACGTTGCGTCGTATTAACTCGAAAAATTTAGAACTTTAGGTAAAACGAAAATTTGCGAAAGATGAAAAGTATAAGTAACAAATGTTGTGAAGTTAAATTGCAAATAATGAAAAGTTTTGTGTTAAAGTTAAAAAAGCAAATTATGTAGGGTTAAAATTGCAAAAGGTAGAAACCTTTGGGTTAAAAGTAAAAAATCAAGTTTTTTTTTTTTTTTTGAAAATTTCCCAAAGCACAAGATACAACTTGTATTGCATATTTTTGTTGCTAATTTATAATTTATAACACTTCATAAACCAACTTTTGAATGGTTGTAATTTTGTCAGAGGTATGGATATATATTTGGGCTACGAAAAGAAATGCCATAGTACATAAAACAAGAAAAATGTAACAAATAATTTTCCTTAAACCATCCGTAGTGGTTGCCCTTTGAGGCGTTTTTTGTGTTCAATCACGCCCAATCTCGCCCACATGCCACTACGCATGGGCGTGTTTGGCTTTTTTTTGGTTATGGTGTTTTATAAATCACCCAAATGGGGGAGTTTCTTGGCCAATCATATTTGAGCTTCCATTTTTTGTCCAATAAGATTTTTTAAATGTTTTTTTTATTTTATTTTATTACAAACATTAATGCCCCACAATCCTCACATCCCCACTACACCCTTTTTGTAAAAACGCCCAATAATGCGTCATTGCTGACTGGGCTGCCACATGACGCAAAACGCCCTAGGGCGAGACATTATTCACCACAACGACTACGCATGGTCTGATATAAATGACATAAAAATTAACTTAATTATAATGGAAAAACAGCAAATGACTTATTTTTTTTAATATCAAAGTGGTCATAAGTCTATAATTTTTTCACGTTTTTCACCATGAATCTTATATTATCGTTTTTTATATTTTCCTAAATTTCATGCTTCGAAGCTCTTTTGTTATTAACTTTTTGAACGTTTTGCACACCTAGATGAAACTTTAAATTTTTGTTTCTTTGTTATCAAGCCTCACCATGAATTTCATATGATATCTAAACGCAAAAAACACTTGACAGACAACGTCATTATACACCGTCATCCTAAAGGCACGTCATTATACACCGTCATCCTAAAGGCGCGTCATTATACACCGTCATCCTAAAGGCGCGTACCTCATGTGTAGACCAATGGAAGAAGCATGATCTCATAAAGGCATGAAAGCTGATTGTTATGTCTTTTTTTTTATTTCAAACAAGAATTTCATGTCCAGTTCAATGATGTTGCCAGCAACATATTTCGAAAAACATAACACACATGAAAAAATATATAAAGACCTAACATGATAAACTTTTCAAAAGCGAAAAAGTACAGCTAGATTTATGTAAAAAAATTAGAAGACCCTAAAAGAATGTGACATCCAAACAAAAAAAATAAAAGAACTCCAAAAACGAATCAAAATAAGTTACGTTTGTCACACATTATGATGACGTCGGTTGTCAACTATTATGCTTTGAAAATAGTCTTTGGAATATAAACATTTTTCATTGTAAAGAAAATTACATAAGAATGGTACGTAAACGGACAACAATAAAAATAGGAAAAAAAAACAATTTTGATGGCTAAAAATTACTTTGAAACAAACAATAAAAATAAGAAATTAAAACTCATTTCTTAAAAAATGATTCATATATTTTTTTAAAGGCGTGTTTCAAAAAACTATTTCATTGTATAAAAAGTTATTTAAAAATTAGTAATAAGCATAATAATAGAAGAATCTAAGTTAAGTGAGACAGGTGTCCCGTATTAAAATATAGCCGTTACCACGATCCAATGCCCACACGCCTTTACAAGTTTCAAAACGCAAAGTGAAATACACACCACACCACACCACACCGCCTTCATCAACACACACACTGAAATCACTCACACATTTGTATCTATCTATCTATCTCCAACGGCTTCATACTCTTTATACATTCCTTCATCTTCTTCAATAACCTCCAATCGAACTGAAACCCTAGAGTCTTTATCCGGCATCTGAAGCAGCGAGTTCCGTTAGGGTTTTATATGTACTGATTGCACTACAATTTTAGCAGATTCTGAAGTCAATTGGTACGTATTTACGGTTTTTCTCAATGTTTTGTTTGATTGTTGTGATTTGGATTCGTTGATTGTTCAATTGAGTCAATCAGAGTGCTCGATTGTGCTGATTAGATCTACAACGCTTCTGTAGGTAGATTATATTGATTACTGTTAACTAGAGTGCTTTTTATGTATAGTGTACACTGATTGGAGTGGAGTTTTAGCAGATTTTGAAGTTAATTAGTATGTATCCATGGTTTTCCCCAATTTTTTGTTCGGTTGCTGTGATTTGGATTCGTTTGATTGTTCAATTGAGTCAGTCAGAGTGCTCAATTGGACTTATTAGAAGCAAAACTTTGTGTAGGTAGATTATATTGATTTTATTTTAGGTTTTCACTGATTGGTAGAACTACAACGAATTTAGCTATTGTTTAGATGCTATTAGCAGGTGTTACATCAGATTTTGATATTATATGTTCTAATGAAATCAACATTTTGTAGGTAGATTATATTGATTTGTTTAGTTTTTCACCGGTCATAATTGATTGGTAGAACTACAACGAATTTAGCTATTGTTTATATGTTATTAGCAGGTTTCAGATCAGATTTTGATGTATTATGTTCTAATGTAATTAATATTCTGTAGGTATATTATGTTGATTTTTTAAAAATTTTACTGATCATGATTCATTGGTATAACTATAACGAATTTAGCTATCGTTTATATTAGCAGGTGTTAAATCAGATTTCGTTGTAACATGTTCTAATGATATCAACTTTCTATAGGTATTATATATTGATTTTATGTTAAATTTTCACTGATCATAATTGATTGATAAAACTACAACGAATTTAGCTATATCTTATATATTATTAGCAGGTGTTAGTTCAGATTTTGATGTAATATGTTCATTCTACAGGAGTAAACGGCTTTAGCGAAGCAATTCTATGGCTTCAAGTTCTGAAATAGGGCTTGCTGCAGGGATGAATATCCTTACTGCAATTGCATTTTTGGTAGCATTTGCTATTCTTCGGATTCAGCCTCTAAATGATAGGGTTTATTTTCCAAAATGGTATTTAAAGGGGTTAAGGAATGATCCACTTCAATCAGGTGCATTTGTGCAAAAGTTTGTAAACTTGGATTTTAGGTCGTACTTGAGGTTTCTGAATTGGATGCCTGCCGCACTACACATGCCGGAGCCTGAGCTTATCGATCATGCAGGATTGGACTCTGTTGTTTACTTGAGAATTTATTTAACAGGGTTCGTAATAATCCTCGTATTCCTCCTGTTTTTTTCTTATGTTGTTTGTTATATTTAACAATTTTACCAATGAAATTTTAGATTCACTAGACTTTAAGTGGTGTTTGGATGTGTTTTTCAGTCTGGTCTTAGGGTGTTTGGAGAAAGCTGATTATGATTTTATTGTTTAGGGCTCACCCAATAAGCATATTTGGAGAAATTATTTGCTCAAATAAAATAGGTTATTGTGATATATGTAAAATTATTTGATGTTTGATTTTGAGCTATGCTTAATATCGGTTACCGCATTAACTGCTTAGCTTGTATTAAAAGTTTGGTTTCAGTCATAATGATGTTTCGTTTTCTTAACCTGTTCATGATTCCTCTCGTGTAACAGACTCAAAATATTTGTTCCAATTGCATGCCTTGCGTTCACAGTCATGGTGCCAGTGAATTGGACTAATCGGACTTTGGAACAGTCTAAATTAACATTCAGTGAAATCGATAAACTTTCAATATCCAACATTCCCACCGGATCAAACAGGTATTTACCAAAAAGCATTCAGGTCGTGTTTGGGATTCGTAAACCCTAACCGTTAACATTGGTTCGTAAACCCTAACCGTTAACATTGGTTGCAGGTTCTGGACTCATTTAGTCATGGCTTACACTTTTACCTTTTGGACATGCTATGTTTTAAAAAGAGAGTATGAAATAATTGCAGCAATGAGGTTGCATTTTATCGCTTCAGAACAACGGCGACCTGATCAATTTACTGTAAGATTATGTTTTTGCTTCTAATTAGGGCTGCAAACGAACCAACGAACACGGACAAGACCTGAGGAAATGTGTGAGTTCAAGAACTGTTCATGAACACTTAGCGAACAAGATTTTCTGTTCATGTTCATTTGTTAAGGAAATGAATGTGTTCATGTTCGTTTGTTAACTTTAGGTAACGAACGTTCATGAACACAAACGAACACAAACTAATGTTTAACTATTTTGTTTGTCGGAAATTTAAAGTATTTAAATAAAATACAAAAATTAAAAACACTAATGAACTATCAAACATCAACGTTCATGAACATAACAAACACGGCCTCTGTTCATGTTCGTTCCTTTAACTAAACGAACGGAATTTCTTGTTCGTGTTCGTTCATTTATTAAAACGAACGAATGAACACATACGAACTTCTTGCCGAACGGTTCACAAGTTGTTCGCTGAACGTTTGGTTCATTTGCAGCCCTACTTCTAATATTTTGTATAAACTGCTACAAAAGAAAAGAAAAGAAAATAGTTTTGTAGAGCTTAATAAATTTGTATACACTAACGTTTTAGGTGCTTGTGAGAAATGTGCCACCGGACCCTGATGAGACAGTCAACGAACTTGTGGAGCACTTTTTTCTTGTTAACCATCCAGATCATTATTTATCTCATCAGGTTCTATCACCACTAATGATGTTGATATTTTTATTATTGTGTTATCTTATATTCTTATCCATATCTTATCGATAAATCTTCATTGCAGGTTGTTTATGACGCAAATTTTCTATCCAATTTGGTAAATGAGAGGAAAACAAAGCAGAATTGGCTTGACTATTATCAACTGAAATATAATAGAAATAACCAGTCAAAAAGACCATCAATGAAGGTATTATTAATCTGAGATTGATCCATTAAACCATCGAAATAGCAATAACCAGTCAAAACGACCATCAATGAAGTTTAATGGATCTTTTTTTTTTGTTTTGTTTTCTTTTTGTTAATGGAGCAGACTGGATATCTTGGCCTGTGCGGGAAGCGTGTGGATGCTATTGATTATTATCAATCTGAGATCGATAAACTATCGAAAGAAGTAAGTAGCAATAACATGTCTTCTCTACTGCTACAAAATATGTGAAGAATTGTGAGATACACACTTCCACTCGTTGGAAGACTTAATTATGGAGGGTGTTCAAGATCGGATTATCCGGTTTTCGGATATCCAAAAATTTCGGATATCCAAAAATTTCGGATAGTGAATATTAATATCTGAATCCGTATCCGAAAATTCGGATATCCAAAATCCGAAATTTCGGATACGGATACGGATATCCGAATTTATAAAAAAAATCCGTTTCGTTATATTAAAGATAAACCTATCTATATTCGATTTTCCAAATTTCCAACATTGAAAACTAAAAACATTCGTAAATCCACATCCGGATCCGATAATTTACTAAGTTTTACTATATTTTACCATATTTCAAACTAAATATAATGCTCATATACTATATATATTTATATAAAAAAAATAGTTTTCGGATATCGGATTATCCGAAATTTTTGAAATTCATGTTCGAATCCGAGTCCGAAAATTCAGATTATCTTGTTTTTGGATATCTGAAATTTCAGATATTTCGGATACGGATTTTCGGTTTCGGATACGGATTTTTTTGAACACCGGAGATTACTTCACACGTAAATTCTTAAAAAAAGTTGCTTAAATGTCTAAACACATAAGTGGAGAAAAATCGGTTTACTTTTCAAATGAACTTTTCTGTACATCTATGATTTTATGCAGTCTTGTTTACAATCCACACCGTAGTAAGCTGTGAACTTTTTTGAAATTTTGTTGGTAGTATTTCCATGTATGGGTGGAAATTCCGTTTACTTATGAATGGGGTGGTAATTCCTAATGGGTCAAATGGGTTGATTCCTAATGGGTTGAAAGTCACCGGAAGTGTCTTTTCAATGCATACACTTTTGTAGATTTCTTTATTTTAAACTATTAGATTAGTAAATAGTAATAGCTTTTGTAATGCTAAATATGTATAAAAAGACTGACATTATAGGCCAAAATGACTATGGGTTCAACTTTACCCCTTCCAACCGTATTAGAACTCATTAAAAGCAACCTCTTTGTCCCTTTACCCAACCAAACCCGTATTGCCCGTTTTCCATCACTAGTAATTATAATCAGGAACTTTACATTATTATTATTATCTATATGCTTATAAATGCCACTACAACAAGCAAGTAAAAAAAGCATACTTTTTAGGTACTTCCATACACTTAAAAGTGTGTAAAACTATGAACAAGCGTAGATCAATGTGCCATGAGTCCATGACAATTGCTTCTAAACCAAAATTTCCACACTAGAAGTCAAACTTTATAATCTCACACTATTACATGTCAGTATTTTCGTTCTTTAACGTTTTTATACACACTTGCGGATACCTTTTATAGTACACTTTAGGGGCTGTTTGTTTCGATTCTTAATGGGCTCTTAATGGTTCAAACCTGTCACTCGTTCAGCTCTTAATGGTTCAAACCTCTTACATGTATTTTTAAGTTTTAAGAATAACAAATATGTATTCTTACATGTCTAAGAAAATCTCTCATAGATGCTGTAGTGTGAGAACATTTTTTTTGCGTATTTATGAGTGCGGCATAAATTTATTTTCTTGTACATGTTTTTAAGAACCTTGAATACAATAAAATAAAGAGTCATGTATATATTTGTTGCAGAAGAGTATATGTTGCTTGCACTCTCGTCTCTTGTTCATCTGTTCTAATTGTTTAAACTTCTTAATTGCTAGATATGTAAAGAGAGGGAAAAGATTACAAAAAGCTCCAAGTATGTCATGCCAGCTGCATTTGTTTCTTTTAAAACACGTTGGGGGGCTGCCGTATGTGCACAAACAGAACAATCAAGAAACCCAACTATTTGGTTAACTGAGTGGGCCCCAGAACCCCGTGACGTCTACTGGGATAATCTTGCAATTCCGTTCGTGTCACTCACCATCAGAAGACTTATAATTGCAGTTGCTTTTTTCTTCCTTACATTCTTCTTCATGATCCCAATAGCATTTGTACAGTCACTTGCAAATATTGATGGGATAGTGAAAGCAGCTCCTTTCATGAAGGGACTTTTGGAAGTGTAAGTTATTTTCTGAATTAAACTTTTGGAGTAAAGTACACGGATGGTCCATGTGCTTTATCAAAATTTTGGATTTGGTCCCCAGCTTTCCAAAAGTACACGGATGGTCCTTGTGGTTTGCATTTTGTAACGTATTTAGTCCCTAGCTTTTTCCAAAAGTACATGGATGGTCCCTAACTTGGACCTGCTAAAACCTTTAGATTTGTTGGCTGGGGGCTAAATGCGTTAAAAAGTGCAAACCACAGGGACCATCCATGTACTTTACATTTTTGCTTTGTTGATTTCTTTAGAGTCCAATATTTTGAATATATATTCAGTCTTCTTCTTTGTATGGACTATTAGGTTTTAGGATGTTCTTTTTCAAAATGGTTATTTCAGTCGAATGTTAAAAAATGAGATAAGCGGTTGTAATAAAAATGTGTTGCAAATTCTGATTATTTCAGGACATAACTACCAAACATCACTAAAAGAAGTGAAAAATGATTAGGCCAGAGAGAAAATAGAAGGTGGCCAGTGGTTATGCTTGAAACTTAGATATTAGAGTAAAATATCATTTTCGTCCCAGAGGTTTTTGGCCAATTTTGCGACTTTCATTCAAAGGTTTGTTTTTCCGCATCTAGATCCAAAAGATTTGAAATCTTGCCATTTTCATCCGGCAAGTAAACTCTTTCCATTCTTCTCTATTAAGTCAGGACTATTTCCGTCTTTTTTGCAAACTTAAAGGGCAATTAGGTCTTTTTCACTCTTTATGTAAAAAGACATAATACACCTGAAAAAGACCGAATTGTCCTTTAAGTTAACAAAAAAAAACCTGAAATACCACTGACTAAACGAAGAAAAATGGATGATGGAGTGAACTTGCCGGATGAAAATGGCAAGATTTGAGATCTTTTGGATCCAGATGCGGAAAAACGAACTTTGGATGAAAATCGCAAAAATGGCTAAACCTCAGGGACGAAAATGACATTTTACTCTAGATATTAAATCCCTTTGTAAAGTAGGAGTAAAAGTCTTCTAAATTAGGCTCGCTCAATAAAAGGTTAAACAAGTAATATTTTTTACCCCTGTATAATTAATTTTGTTTGCCGCGCAGAATCTGTTATTCACACATTAATATAGTTGCCATGACATTAATATTTTGTTTTTAACTTTCTGTTTTCCTGCAGGAAATTTGTAACATCTGTTATTCAAGGTGTTCTTCCAGGAATTGCGTTGAAGATTTTCCTCATCATTCTACCTTCTATCTTGATGATGATGTCAAAGTTTGAAGGATTTACCTCAATATCTACTTTAGAGCGAAGATCTGCAACGAGATATTATATTTTCCAATTTATTAATGTTTTTCTTGGAAGCATAATTACCGGGACTGCATTCCAACAGCTAAATAACTTCATTCACCAGTCCGCAAACGAGTAAGATTTTCCTTGACCCACACTAGTTGTATCAAAATGCTTTGCTTTTTGAAACGTCCCTAGAGAATTGCAATATTTCTAGAGTAAAATATCATTTTCGTCCTTGAGGTTTGGCCACTTTTGTGACTTTCGTCCAAAGTATGCTTTTCCGCATCTGGATCCAAAAGGTTTAAAATCTTGTCATTTTCATTCGACTCGTTAACTCCATCCATTTTCCCCGTTAAATGAGGGGCAATTCAGTCTTTTTACACATTTTTTTTATTAAAATAAAAAAACAATATAAGAAAAAAAGATCAACTTCTATTGACTTTCTCCCCACCTAAACCCTTTAATTATCACAAAAAATGTCTGAAAGACGAAATACCCCTGGCTTAACATTAAAAAATGGATGGAGTTAACATATCGGATGAAAATGGCAAGATTTCAAACCTTTTGGATCCAGATGCGGAAAAACAAACCTTCGGACGAAAATGGCATTTTACTCGTATTTCTATTATATAGATATCATCCTATACGTCGCCCATCTTTTGTATGATTTGTTTTATATATCTACAGAATCCCAGTGACAATTGGAGCATCTATACCGATGAAAGCAACTTTCTTTATAACATATATCATGGTAGATGGATGGGCTGGAGTTGCAGGAGAAATATTGAGAATAAAACCATTAATATTTTATCACTTAAAGAATTTTTTTCTAGTGAAAACTGAAAAAGACAGAGAAGAAGCAATGAATCCTGGGAGTTTGCCTTTTAACACGGGTGAACCGCAAATCCAGCTGTACTTCTTACTCGGGCTTGTTTATGCTGCTGTCACCCCGATTCTGCTTCCTTTTATAGTTGTGTTCTTTGGACTTGCTTACGTCGTGTACCGCCATCAGGTAATAAAGTTTTCAAAAATTTGGTTCTGAATAGACGCTGCTAAACGGTTGGGTAGTTTGGTTAAAAATGGGTTTGGAAAGTGGTCAAACGGGTAATTTTTGTTACGCGTTGAAATTGAAACAAGTCGGATTGGGTTGAACTGAAACACTTTTTGCTCAATTTTATTCATTATATATAGTCAGTATGTTCTGATTAGAAATTTTTTAACAAGGGTGAGCAAAAACCGAACTGTTAACCGAAGAACGGTTATCGGTTATTTTTTGTAACCTTGCTTAACCGAAATTAACCAAACCTAATCGAACCATTCATATTTTTATATATCTTGCTTTTTACCCCTATTTCATGTATTTATGTTTTATACCTCCATCATCATCGTACTCAGTATATCCCACCAATAGCAAAAGCTAAGGTAGGGTCTGAGGAGGGTGGGATGTAGACAGCCTTACCTCTACCCCGTAGGAATAGAGAGGCTGCTTCCAATGAGACCCCCGGCTCGATTGTGGTTTTGCATCAAGCCTTGGACATAAGGCACATAACACTCAGCAATTGAGACAAACGCCAAT
This sequence comes from Helianthus tuberosus, assembly GCA_030545235.1. Taxonomy (NCBI): domain Eukaryota; kingdom Viridiplantae; phylum Streptophyta; class Magnoliopsida; order Asterales; family Asteraceae; genus Helianthus; species Helianthus tuberosus. Next base: position 1,646,481 of record CM060446.1, on the reverse strand, counting down.
TGGTGCATGTACCCCCCTTGTCTTTCGGCTATCAACGCCACCACATGATGCATGATTAACCATCCCCTCTTTTAACGTTATTTTCACGAAATTAGTAAAATAACGTTAAAAATTAGTGCACTTTTGCTTTTGCCCCCCGAGCGCCCACACATATATACATTATATGTGCATACCGCAAGTGGGGCTTATGTTTTATACCTCCATTTCATATATTTATACATCCAGTTTATGTATTTATACCTCAATTTTTATGTATTTATACCTCTATTCCATGTCTATCTAAGTAAAATTTTTGGGCCAAGTTTGGTTTGGTTTGGTTGAACTGAAAACCGACAAATTAACCGAATAAACTGAACCAATTAACTTAAACCAAATGGTTAATAAAATAGATTTACCGATGACTTCGGTTAAGGCTAATAACCAAACCATGTCCCTACTTTTTAGCAGGTTTGGCAAATTGGGTTATTCTTTTGTATGACATTAAACGGTGGTTGACCCGAAACACTTAATGTGTTGCATCAAGTTGCAAGAACTATATTGCTACTATAATAAAGTTCTTAGTTTCAACCCATTTGACCCGTTAAATATAAAACATAACTCAAATCACCCAATTTATTCGAACCTGCCCCTGGTATTTCTAAATTTGAATTTTGTTTAGATTTTTAAATACTAACTTAATCATCTTCTTTTTTTCTTTTTTTTCTTCTGGGTGTAGATTATAAATGTGTATCATCAGCAATACGAGAGTGCCGGAGCTTTTTGGCCTGATGTTCATGGGCGTATCATAACTGCACTGATTGTTTCACAGTTGCTTTTGATGGGTTTGCTTAGCACAAAAGAAGCTACTCAATCAACTCCATTGCTTATTGTACTCCCGGTTTTGACCATTTGGTTTCATAGATTCTGCAAGGGCCGGTATGAACCCGCTTTTGTTAGGTACCCTTTACAGGTGAGTCGATTTATCATTTGGGGTACATTTACTTGTGAATGTGTTTATTGTTAAGCACAACCCATATTCAAAGAAAAGTGTGTTCTTTATCTTTACAGGAGGCTATGATGAAAGATACGCTAGAACGCGCACGTGAGCCATGTTTAAATGTCAAGAACTATTTAGAAAACGCGTATGTTCACCCGGTCTTTAATAACGCAAACAGATGGGACGGGAGTGATGATGGAGTTAGTGATGATGAGTGGCCTAAAGAGCCCACTTTGGTTGCCACAAAGCGTTCGTCAAGGACAACCACACCAGCCCAAAGTCAACGGAGCGAGTCAACGCGGACATTGTTATGTGTTACAGACGAAAGATCGTGTCCCTAAGATGGATTTTGGTTTTTAATATGGTTATGGAGGGTTAAAATGAGGCGTAGTATCATGTATATAAATGTTGAAAAGCGTTTTCGGCTGATTAAAATATGGAGTTTGTTTTGGTATTGGGCAACTAGTGTTGTCCCTTTCTAATTTAATGGATCAATTCTTATCAAAGCAAACATGTCACTGTCTTGTTTGGACTCTGGGTTGATATGTTAGACATGCGTTGTCAGATTAACATGTTTAACCTATTCAATTAACCTATTATGTCTATTTATTCTATAGAACATGTAAGGTTTTAGCTTGTCATATATAACATGCTAAAGTAAGCACGCCGTATTTGGGTTTTGTATGTTAGACACACAAAATTAAGCAAAGTCCATTTAGATTGAGATGCTTAATCCATTTAATTAAACTGATCAACTTGTTAACCGTTCAAAATTAGAAGAAATAACCTTAGAACTCAAAACCTTATTTTATATTAGGTCAACCTACCAAGTTCTTTACAACATGTTTAGCCTACTTTTTATAATCCCTCAGCCATTATGCTTTATTTACAACGTGATTATTTAGTGCTAGCAACCTATTTACAACCCACCAACTCACTCTCAACTCGCATCCATCCAAATAAACAAGTTACATAATTTTAAATAAATCTAGGATAAAGTTAATGTTTTTGATACAACAAAATATAAAAATGATACAACCCAAAGTATCAAAGTACCCACATGACACCAAGCGATGAGGGATAACCATCTCATTTTTAACAAAATCCATGGAAAATTACCCAAATGACACCAACCAATGATGGATAACTACCTTATCCACACCCCCACATTCACAATCGGTTTCCCCACATACCCAAGTCGGTTTCATTCTCACTACCTATTATGAATGGATATTTCACAACTAACAAGTAAAACTAATTGGTATTGATTATGTAATTTTTCTATTGATTTTTTTTCTGAAATGGTTGTAAATACAAAATCAAGAGTAACAAAGGATAAGTAATAAAGAAGGGGATGGGGAGCTTAGAGATTACACATTGGAGATGGGGAAGAATACACACACTAGTAATATTAGTCATGCCATAATTTCTCCCACATTCTTGCTTATATCATCGCTCCCACATAATCGTTTAATTTGTTGGGCCACTGGACTAGGCAAATGATCTAGTTTAGTTCATAACACTACCGGTCCATCGACGAAATTGAACTGCATGTGACGGTGTTGTAGAAGTACCCAACCAAACCAAATGGGATACCCGAGGGTGCCACGAATACTCTTTAACTCTACACTATTAGCTCCCATGACTCACTCTAAAACATGGTTGCAAAAGTCGTTTGGCGCCCCCTAGTCGAATTTGAGAGTGCTCGGGAAGTACTCGGTCTAGACAGAGATTACTCAGGGAGTTATCGACCTAGTTGAGACTTTTACAACCATGCTCTAAAATCATGTTTTTTTAGACTAAAATACAATTAAAAAAGAGTTAATTGCCAAAATCGTCCATGAGGTTTGGGCATGTTTGTCATTTTCGTCCAAAATGACACTTTTGTACCAAATTGCCCCCAACGTTTATAACTTTTTGCCATTTTCATCCAAACCACTAACTTAGTTTATTTTTTATGTTAAGTTAAGGATATTTGGATGAAAATATGTAACGTTTTATTATTTTTTTCTATCTCTACAACTGATAAATACTAAAAGTTGTAATCGATTGTTATGTGTTACACACCAATGACGTTTTCTCTTTATAAAACTGATTTATATAAAGAAGCTGTAAATTAATTTCTGTCTTAATTTATAAAATTTAAAACATCATTCATCTTAACATAAAAAATAAACTGAGTTAGTGATTTAGATGAAAATTTATAAAAATTATGTGACAAAACTATTAAATTTTTTTCTAAAAACTCCATGTATATTCTTTTTTATTATATATGTAACAAAAATAATTAAATAAAAGAAATTAAAAAGGGTTCGAGTAAATTGTCAAAATCGTCTCTGTGGTTTTATATTTGTCAGTTTCATCTAAATATCCTCAACTTAACAGAAAAAATAAACTAAGTTAGTGGTTTGGATAAAAATGTCAAAAAGTTACAAACGTTGGGGGCAATTTGGTAAAAAATATTATTTTAGACGAAAATGACAAATATACTCAAATATCAGATTTTGGCAATTAACTCATTAAAAAAAATACCCATGGCATTATAGCCTAGTGGTATCTTGGTGGTGGGATAAGTCTTATGACCATTAGGTCATGAGTTCGATTCCCACAAAGGAGGTTTTTCCCAGATTTATTGGGTTTCCTCCTGAATTGGTGTATAGGCATTATTGCCTAGTGGAGATGGATATGATCGGGTGGTTCTGCTGGTGGCACGATGATACTCCAGTGGTCCGTCAGTGATCCAAATTTGCCGTTCAAAAAAAAAAAACTCATTAAAAAAATCATCAATTATCACTTTGATCAACAGCGTGGACCAGTTGGACACACAGAAGCTTCTAGATAAACACATTTCCACCAATCAAACTCCACATTTACCTCTGAGTTGTCATTTTTGAACATAACAATCATTACTTGTACACACCGCATCAAAACTAGTACTTTTTTCAATCTAAATAATATAACGGCCAACTGTAGACGGCCGTCTTGTTGTACACGATACGGTATTTAAACGGTGGCTCCCACCGTCAACGTAGCCGTCCGGTCACCTCTGCACAATTCAAACTCTTTCAAATCTGAATTCAATCGTTGATTTTTCAAATCAAATCTCCAACGTTTTGTGCATTTGTTGAAGAATTTACAGTAATTTCGAGTTTGCGTGAAAAGTCAATGGAGGAGGTGATCACCATCGCCGACGCGGCGTACCACGCTACCACGGCGGCAGTGACACCGTCGTCTTCAGCTCCGGTGCTTCCGTACAGTGTACCGCTGTTGTCAGCGTTCCTTGCGTTTGCGATTGCTCAATTCCTCAAGGTTATTACTACCTGGTGAGCCAGATCTCAGTCAACGATCTATGTCTGACTGTAGCTTAGATCATGTTTGATTATTCTGTTTAATGTTGAATCGATAATTTGGTTACATAATTGGATGTTTATCAATTGTTGTTAATAGTAGCATTCAATTTGTAACATCATGCTAAACAAACACCAATAATTTTCAAAATACTGTTATTTATGTATTTGTAAACCCTAGTTTTTTTTAGCATCTAATTCATATGATGATATGAACTGCTGCAAGTCTTTGAAGTTTGACCTCTAGAGTCTAGACTATAGTATCTTATGCTTTGATGATTTCGGTTTCTCAAAATAGTTAACAAGTTTTCCAAATTGTTAAAAAAAGGTTAAAAGTATTAGACCATGTGTTGTGGTACAAGACCTGTTAGTGTACCTATATCCTGTGTTTGCAATCCGATCCTATATCCTGGTTGCAGCCCATGGATGTAGGTCAGCTTAGACCGTGGACGCTGCCCCTATGTCTTTCTTTTGGAGCCAATCAACAAGGCCCATTACACCTCCATGTGCATTTTACTTTTAATTTTTTATTACGCTTCACCTCTCCATAACACATTGGTGGGCTTGAATGTGAAACACTACCTGTGTGGCGTTTTTTTTTTCTTTTTTCACATTTCGCATTCAGCACAACACAATAGTCTTATCACTAACCTCTAAATTATGTGTAATCCTCTGAATTTCAGGTATAAGGAAAAGAAATGGGATCCTAAAAAGATTGTGGGCTCAGGTGGAATGCCTTCATCTCATTCTTCAACTGTTGTGGCACTTGCAGTATCCATTGGTCTACATGATGGCGTTGAATCATCATCATTTGCAATTGCTGTTGTTATGGCTTTTATCGTACGTAATAATCTCAGACATAATTCATTGCCACCACAAATAACTTTGTTCACGGGATTATAACTTTGTATACTTATTTGTATTTTGAAATAATGCAGGTTATGTATGATGCATCTGGAGTCAGACTCCATGCCGGTCGCCAGGCTGAAGTAAGAAATTTTTACACAATATTTACATTTTTATTTTATTTAACATTTGATTGTATTCCTGAATGATCATATAAATTTTTTGACGTATCAAGTAAGAGGAAAATGACCATTTTACCCTTACATTGATTTAAATATTGTCTACTTGTGTTAAACTTGTGCAGGTGTTAAACCAGATCGTCTGTGAATTTCCTCCGGAGCACCCGTTATCTACATCCAGACCTCTACGTGATTCTCTTGGGCATACTCCATTACAGGTTCCTCTTTCATCTGAAATATATATTTTTTTAGTGTCAAATATGATTATAAGCATTATATTATTTAAATAACAATCTCTCCATGAAACTTACACTTTGAATGAATTGTGACAACATTATATTAAGAATTTATATTTTAGCGAGTGTAAAACGATTATTGAAAATATATTAAATGCTCAATATATAAGTATTATCCTTTTGATTAATTTTGTATAAATGTTTATGAACAGGTGATTGCAGGGGCCATGTTAGGATTTATAGTGGCACTTATGATGAAAGCATCTGAGTAGCACTATATGTGTTGGCCAAGGTGGATGATGCAAGCATTCAATTGCTTTTGGCTTTAGAGGTGGTTTTCATGAGTCATGACCTCCTACATGTATAAAAATTGTTATTTTGTGAATTGTCATTTCTACCATTTGTAGAGTGACAAGCCATTGCTGTTATGGCATTCATTTATATGATGTAATTATGAAAATGAACTAAAATGGGTTTATTATTGCGATTTCATATTTAAAAGCCAGGACATGTTTGTAGTATAGCGAAGTGGATTTTAAGTCGATTTGACTGTGTTAAAGTAGTACTACAAGTGTCTATGTATCCGCGTGCTATTATTAATTCAAACTCACTGAAAGGTGTTGGGTTTTTCTTATTAAGTATATAAAGTCTACGTTGTGCTTTAGTGGTCAATCTAATATATAAGTTGGTACCTGTTTTTGTCATTTTCGGTTTTTTTTTTTTTTTCCTAGATTCGTTAAGAAGGATCGTGGTTGGAAACTTTGATGCCCCGTTTTGTCTTTGTGGTTGATGAGTCTACATCATACCCCCCACCAGAACAAACATTTTTGAAGATCTTGTGAGCAATAAAAAAAAAAACTAAATGATAGAAAATCATGCAAAAGCACGAATGTAGTAATCTTTTTATGGCCAAAAACACATTTTAAAGTTGGTATCTTCTATATAGTAGAATGTTTACAAGAAGGTTCAATTCTCTTCATGACCATTTTTAATGAAACACTGATTTACGGTTTTAGTGTTTTTCAATAAACTAGCCAACATTGGTTGGTAAACTTACAAACCAAAGTAGCAAAATTGACTTATAGAAGAGTCGGTTCCGTAATCCTTTTTGTGTGCCATTTGAAAAAGTCAAATCACATTTGATGGAGAAAAACCAATCTAATTCATGAATAAATTACATTTCACTTAGTTTACTTTTTAAAAGAAATTTTAAATTTATAAGAGCATTCACATCCATCCCACTATATTTTCACCCTAAATTACACTAAAAAACACTACATTTTCTCTCTACTTTTCAATTAAATAATATTTTTTATACCCTTATCATTACATTTTCTCTCTCCTCCACTCACAACCAATTTCAAAATATATTAAAAAATTATAGGGGAGGAACAGTGTCCCCCCAAATATACAGATGGGTATATAAAATAAATCAGTTCATATCGGGTCGGGTCATGTAACACAAAGAATATCAAGCTAAAATTTATACAATTATCAAAAACATGTCAAACGTCGTTACAAACATATTTAAAATGTCGCTCTATGGGTTTTCATTTTTTGAAATCTATCAAAACATCTAGAGCTACTTTTTCTAAGCAAGTCTTTCTCTATATAACATATAGAACTAATTTCAACACTAAACACTTAAACAATCATCACCAAACTTCATAATTTTCAACTTTAAAATCAAGCCCTAGTTTTTATTGTTGATTTCTTCTAACTAATCATTTAAACACACTAAAATTTAACTAAAACAACAGAATCAACCAAGTAAAGTTTCAAAAAAACAACAAAACAACTAAAATTTCAAACTTTTTTAACAATTGTATTTCTCCTAAAAATCCAAATAAAACAAGAAACAAAAAAAAAAATCGAACCATACCCGAAAATAGTGATAAGATGTTGTTTTCGTGATTTTGGTGGCCGAAATTGCGGTGGGTTGGGTTATTATATTTTAGTTCAAATTAGATTATTAGATTGGGTTGGGCTTGAGTTATAGTGTGTTTATTGGGTTAAAGGTTAAGAGAAAGTTAATTGGGTTAAGTGAAAGTTAATTAGTTAAGTGGAAAGTTAATTAGGTTTTTTTTTTAAAAAATCAGTGTTTACGTAATTTTTTTACAAATTCATAAGATTTTTTTTTCCTAAGGGGGCGATCGAAAATTTCCAAGGGGTGCAGATGAAAATTTTCAAGGGGTGCGGTCGTGATTTTACCGGGAATTTAGCACTAAATTTTATTTTTTTAAAGGGTGCGCCCGCCCACCTTAAAATACATGTAGGTACGCCCCTGTTTTTATCTCTTCCATTCTCTTCTTGTAAAAGTCCCTTCTTGTGTTTATTATTAGTGATCTGGTAGCTCAAACTTAAGAAAACTGGCTAGAATGCAATACAGCTTAAAGGGTTGAAAGCTAAAAGGGTTTGGAATTAACCAACTGTCGTGAACAGAAAAAAACACAAGACAGTGACCGATCACATCTGTAGGATCGAATCGCGACCTGAATGAGTCGTTCGGAAGAGCTCTAGTCCGTTTCAGAGGCGGAAACTAAGAAACGGATGTAAAAACAGCTTGAATATCACTTTAAACGTCTTGTGTATTGAAATCATAGCGATTACAATCACAAGGAATACCGGCAGCACCTCGGTATCGTTTCTGAAATCTGTTACAAATGAACTAACCACTAGCCTATTTATAGTACTCATGGTTCCGTTTGAAGCTATACATGACAAATTCAAACGGACACTTCAAACGCACATGACAAATTCAAACGTGACCATTCAAACGGACTACTCACAATTCTGATTCAAGCAAACTACATGAACTTTTGTCTTATATGAACATTTAAATTCGTATGTTGTTGCACATGATGATGTCACTTGTGATGTCACATATATGATGTCACGCTTGTTCAGATCCGCAATGAAACCGAGACTCGATATAAGACGAAGTTGACAGATGAATGCACCAACAGACTCCCCCTCAGATGTTGACGAGTCTTAAGTGTCGAATCTTCTCAATCTTCAGTCTTTATCACTCTAACATTCTTCTCTCTCTAGCAGACTTCCCCTTAACTTGTACTGGGATCGTAGTCTGGCTTTCACAGGTTCAGATATCGTAACCTGATTCACGTGCATATTCTCTACTCAAAACATAAGTTTCATAAAATATAAGATATAACAAATTTAGAAACTTTGCTAATCACTTGAAAACACAACCCTGAATACATCATTTTCAAGTATCAAACAAAATGATTTATCATGTCAAATTCTGATGAACCACTTGAATATATATCATTTTCATTTCACACATCTTCAAACACACTTTCCCAAACCTGTTCGTCATGTTCAGCACTCGGAATTTTGAAAATCAGCTTTTCAACATCAGTCGTCTAAAATGTTTTTGAATTTTTCAAAATTTATGCTAAAACACACCGAAACTCTTTTTGGATTTTTGATATAACCGAAATGAAAATCAGTAAAAAATGTAGGATCGATATTGACGATCAAATGAGTCAATCTGAGTCAAAATACCACTGTTTATGTGGCGGAAACACACAAACAGGTTGAATCAAAGAGAATGGAGTAGAAAACAGAAGAATATCACTTTAAACACTGTTTCTCATTCATATATTGACTTGAAAATCCAGCAGCAGTTCAGCACCAGAACTATGGGACTGTTACAAATAAGAAACAACTAGCACCTATATATAGGCCTTGGGTTTCGCTTGAACCAGTCTCAAGCGAACCCTAATCATCAGGTTTCGCTTGAACTTGACATGTACCACCTTCAAGCGAAACCCCTTAAACATAAACTTAAACTTACAATTTTGACCCCTGTACTATACAATCATGACATATTTAGACCCTAGACTTAAGACATAGGCTTTAGACATCATGCACTAACAAACTCCCCCTTGGATACAGCCGGAGTCTTCAGTCTTGGTCTTCAAACTTTACAGGGACATGAACTTCTCTTCACGAGGCTTAGGCTTCTTCAGTAATGCTTTCCTAAGCTTCTCATTCTCGTCGACTCTCTTCTTTTCCTCAGCAGCCATTCTCTGATTTAACGTGTACCTCAAGATTTTATCTTTCTCTTCTTGCTCCTTCCGAGCTTTCTCAGCTTTCAATCTTTCCTCTTCCTCAATCTTTCGCCATTTGGAATTCCATTTATTTTCAGAATTAATACCTTTCTGAAAACAAACAGATACTACACGTTGAAACTGCATGGCTTGCTCTCTATCTTCAGGCTTAAACCAGATCTTGTTAATGAATAGACATTCAATATCCTTTACAGAGCAATTCATCAGCCAAAGAGGATCATATACACAGATTTTCATGATCTCAGTTCCAGCACGATATGTGATGATAGCCTCAGTTGTCAAACAACTGTATACCCATCCCATAAAACCTTTGTAAAACTCTTGTTCCATCTTCGGTACTGGAATATTCTTCATAGTTCGTGGCTTCTTTATACTCAGAATAGTTTCTTCATTTCCAATTTCAGGATTCACTTTTCTAACTTTCTTTGGGTAATGTGGTTGCCAGTGCCTGAAATTCTTCAATGCTTCAAACTTTATACAGCCCCACATTCGAATATCATTCTTTCTCACTGGATAGGCTAATGTTCTGACTTGAGCTAACTCATCAACATCCCACCAGGGTAATGACATAACATCACATAAGCGTTCAAAGTACTGAACCCCATACTCTCTTCGAATTGCATAGGCATTTACCTGCGATAAGAATCCCCAGCTAATAATATCACCCAGAGACACATCTCTGTCTCTCTTGTAAAACTTTAATGGCCTCTTAAACTTTCTTTCATTGCTCTGTCTGAACCACTTTTTATGTTCTTCTTTCAGAGAATCCTTTGCAGTACCACCAAAGTTTTTGTCTTTGAGACTTTCTTCAACTTTTCATCTCAACTCGTCTCTGTTCTCTTCAGTAAATAACTCCGTCAGGGTTGGAAATTCTGAAGTATCAACATTAACATTTTCTTCATCTGTGCAGTCTTCTACTTCAACACGATCATAGAGATCTGCATCTTCCACATACTTATACTGATATTCAACCTCTTGATTCACGTCAAACGCATTCAACTCTTCTTCAAAATCAAATTTGAAATTATCTTCTTTTACATTGAACATCTTTAAAACTTCATCCAATGTGTAAGTATGTCTGATCTCCCCCTCTTCAACTTCAGGTTCGATACATAAGATCAGCTTTTCAACAGCTTCAACATTTTGATCACCAGCAGACTCCCCCTTTCCAGATACATCCTCTGTCTCTTCATTCACTGCATCATTCATCAGATCATCCACAGTTTGTTCTTTAGATGTTTCAGTAACCGGAATCCCTGTTGCACCTTGATCATCATCGTTGTCATCATCACTTGAACTACTTGCAGAAAATACCTTTTCATCATCATCATCCTCTTCATCATCATCCTCTGCATTGTCATTATCATCTTCATCATTATTATCATCATTCTCATCATCAACATGAAGAGCATATTCTAATAACACTTCATCATCAAAAACAACAGGAACACTAGAAAGAGGAACAAGTTTCTCATAGACTGGTTCAGGAGCAGTTGATAACACAATTGCTCTTTCTTCTGAAGAACCTTCAGGCTCTTTACCTTTCTTTTTCATTTCAGCATCAATAGCAGCTTGTTTCTGAGCTCTGATCTCTTCAATCTTTAGTTCATCAAATTTCTGCTCCACTGGCTTTCCAAGTATACTTTCTAACACTTTGTTAAACATATACATTTCATGCTCTTTTTGTGCTTTCACAACTTCAAGCTCTTTGTTCTTTAACTCATAATACTTGAGCTGATCATCTCTGCGTTTCTTTTCTTCCAACAATTCAGAAATATGAACTTTCATCACATCTATTTCTGCTTCATCAGCTTCAATCTTCTTCAATAAAGTAGATTTTTGAGCTTCCACAGACTTTACACGCTTTACCAACATCTTGTTCTCAGCCATTACTGCTTCAACTTTATCTTCCACATTCTTCAACTGAACATTGTTCACAAAATCTAAGTCTCCAATATCATCAAGCCCAATATTCATGTTCGAAGGAATTGATGGAAAACCTTTGGATCCCGAAGAACCTGGAGTGGTTTGAATGACAGGTTGTGAAGGTGGTGGTGTTTTGAAAATTTGTTGTGAAGTAAGCACAGGTTGTTCTTGATGTGGTGGAGAAAGATGTAGTGGTGAAAGACGTGGTGGTGGTGATTGATGAATTGGTGGTGTGGGTTGTCTCGGTGGAGTTGGTTGTTTTGGAGGTGATTTGTGTGGTGATGATTGTATTGGCGATTGCTGTGATGTAGGTTCAGGTGGTGGTGTTGATGGTTTACTTGATTCTTTGGACGATTTCCTCTTTAGACTAATCTTTGGCTTTGTGATCTTCGGAGTAACTATCTTTATCTTCGGAGACACAATCTTTTTCTTTGCTCTTGCTTTCTTTTTACTACCCGAAGGAGACGATTGAGATCCAGAAACATGTTGTGGTGATGGGACATATGGAGCATCCTCCTTTTCCTGCCTCTTTCTCTTCCTCAACATTTTCTCTTTAGCCGTCTCTTCTTTAATTCTCTTCAAACGTTCTGTTTCATCTATCTCATCTTCAAACGAACTTGTAGAACTTGTAGTACTCTTATCAACGTCATCACCTTGAGTACCTTCAGCAACTTGTTCTTTCTCCTGTTCATTTAAAATATTCAAATCTTCCAACAATCTTTGAGAATTAGGAGATAGACGAACATCACTTCCAACATTAGCTTCAGCTCCAGTCTCAGCTTCAGCTTCTTTCTCAACCTCTGCTTCTACATCAGATTCATCAATCAACAACGTTTTAGCTTTCTTTTGTTTCTTCTTTGGTTGAGACGAGGATCCTTCTTCTTGCTGTACTTTCGGAGTAGCCTTCCTGATCCTCTTCTTTTGTTCCTTCACAAACCATTCATTCCTTGTTGGTTTAAAACCTTCAAGAGCTTTCAGTTCATCAGCATAACCAGCTTCCATCATCTCCTCTTCATTTCTCCAGTTTTCGTGATTAACTGGATCTGGATCCTGATAATTTCTATCTCTGATTACACCAAATAAAGCAACTGGATCTTTCGGTTCAGGATGATTTGGATGATAACTAGCTAAACTCTTGATAGAATCATTATTCATGTGAGCAAGAATCAGTAAATCATTATTTTCGTCTCGGACAATGTTTGGATACGCATGATCAATCATCATTTGTATAAACCTTAGATATAACCAAGTCTTTCTCTTCGATGTGACTTCATCCACCATATAATGAAATACTATGTGCGAGAAATTGTACTTTTTGTTTAGCACGAGAGCTACCACCATATTCATTTGATAATCACGCATAGCGTCATAGTTTCCCTTTTGGTGACTAAGACTCATCAAAACAGAATGTATCAAGAACTTGTAAGGTTTTGTGAACTTTGATTTCAGATAATTTGCAGCATTTAAAGCTCCTTTGTATCCCATTCTCAATAAACAACCTTTCACCATTCTTTGAGGAAATTTCGTTGGAGAATCTTCTTCATCTTGAAAATTAATCACCTCACGAACGACTGCTTCAGAAATGATGATTGGCTTTTCTTCTCCGTTTACTTCAACTACTGAAGTTATCACCTTATCAGTTTCATTATACGTGGCATTCATCCAGAAACGTTTAATGTGTGACTTGAAAACCGAGCGTCTATCAGTCAATGCCTTTTGTAATGGAATTCTCCTCATAAATTCCAGAATTTCTGCAAACTCAGACAATTTGGGATTCCTTTCAACATCTAATTCACAGCAACTGTTATGCAGAGCATTGAAAATCACTGTCGAAGGCTGCAAGAACACAAATACACAGACATATTAAGCACTTGAATAAAACTCAACATTTAAAACAATTCAAGCGAAACATGTAAAATACTGCCTTCAAGCGAAAGGCATTCAAGCGAAAGCTAGATCACAACATCCAACAACAAGTAATTTCAAGCGAAAGGCATTCTGTTACGTTTCGCTTGAAACTGACCAACAAATCTAAAAAATTTCTAAGGCATCTGAAATCAAATTGATGATATGGATATGATCTATGTTCAATTCCGATCACAGAGGTACCAATTTTATCCACCAACACTCTCTAAAACACACTAGATCTAACCATGAAGTTCTGTTCAAATCGCCAAACATACAAATTCAAGAATCTGGAACAATTAAACCATCTCACAATCATCTACATACAAAAATGACACAGATCTTATGATTTGATTTCAGTTTTACACAGTTTAGAACCCTAGATCTATGTATCTAGACAACGCCGACACAAGAAAAACAGATAAAATCAGGTCGATTCAGAGAGAAAACTTACATTCACCATATTACTAGTTGTGTTAACCAACTAATAACACTAAATCTGGGTAAATTTTGGCAGAGTTTCGACTAGAAATCAGCGGTTTTGTGAGATCGCTTGAAATCGCCTCGATCTTGAAGCGAGAGCAGATTTAAATGAATTCAAGCGAAACCTAATTCTCTATATATAGTATCGGACGTTTCTCTTGAAAGTGACATGGATAACTTCAAGCGAAACCTCATTCAAGCAAATGCTCAATTGAAGCTAAACCTACTTTGTTTTCAAGCGAAACCTCTTTGAAAAATTTTGAACTTTTTGTGTTTTCAAGATTTTACCGACACACACAGTCAACCAAGTCCAAGTTAATGACCCTGGTCAACTGTTTAGCCTGCCAAGTCCAAATTAATGACCCTGGCTGACCAAACTTATGAAGATGCTGATTTTCTGATATAAAATCAAGTTCAAATTAATGAACCTTTGCACATTTAAGCCATTACCGATCATAATCCACAATATACTGTTTCCCCAACCCTCAATATCCGACATGTTTAGCACATAAGACTTTGATCATCCGATCCCCAACATCAGTAGTCGAAAATAAGATGAAAAACTAAAATTATTTTTTTTTATATTTTGAATATGAAAAGCAATAAACTGTACATACAATATTTTTGTGAGCGTGTTAGGGGATCATATCAGCTGCTGACAAAATACAAGTACCGTTAAGCTTAGGTGACATTTTAAGCATTAAACAATTTGCATTGATTGTCGATATATTGGTCCACTTTAAATTTTCACACAAACTTCAATCTATTCAGGATACGGATTTAATGTTTTAAGGCTTAACTTTCATATGTGTCCCACCTCAGAATATACTCTCGTATCCAGATCCCAATATTAAGTCTTACAGGTGAATATAACACAAATGATATCTGTAAGGGGTTAATAAATTATGAAGAATCATGAGAGCTCAGGTTAGAACTACCATTCAGCAGAGAGATCATGACTCAACTTTCAGGTGTGTCCCCTTTAGAGAATCTTTTTTACAACAGCATTGCTAAGCAATTTTATTGTCTTATCATATATGCTGAGGGTGATGCTATGTTTCAAGCAATGCGGAAAGTATTATTCGATGACTAGGTCAGAACTTCCATTCAGCAGAAGTCCCGGAATAATACCCCAGATATCACTGAGTATACAAACCTAGTATATCAGAAAAAGGAATCT
The DNA here is from genome assembly GCA_030545235.1 of Helianthus tuberosus. Classification (NCBI taxonomy): domain Eukaryota; kingdom Viridiplantae; phylum Streptophyta; class Magnoliopsida; order Asterales; family Asteraceae; genus Helianthus; species Helianthus tuberosus. The sequence goes on along the minus strand of CM060446.1, from coordinate 1,631,309 downwards.
TTCAAACAAGATTTCGGGGTTACCCATATATCCGAGAGATGTTCCCCACATAAAAGCAAGTAAATTGTATGTTTATATCCCAAACATATCTACTAAATGTGTAAAAACCTATCGGCATATCATCTACAAGACTGCTTAACACATTTTTTTCATTACATTTCTTTAGCATACTGCACTGTCTCGCTGATGTACTATCATTTCCCCTTTTTACACAAACTCATTTTTTACTTTTTCAAATGTTTTTGGTTTTTGTAATTTTATCATGTTTTTGTATTTTTCTGCAAACTTTCTCCCCCTAAAAACAAAAACATATTTTTGTGTTTTTGGTTTTAATCAAATGCAGAAAATAAACTGTACAAATAAACGTGACAACATGATGTGGTTCACTTTTGATCGCCGTCCTCCGCGGCTTCACACTCAGTAACCCTCCCAGAAAGTAAATTTTTCAACCCATTCAATTTTAAAAGATAGTTAAATCTTTTTCGATCAAAAGGTTTAGTGTAAAAATCAGCCTTCTGTTCATCGGTGTGCAAATATTCAATTCTGATTAATTTCTTTTCAAAGCAATCACGTATAAAATGATGCCGAATTTCAATATGCTTTGTTTTTTAGTGGTGAACCGGGTTTTTCGTAATGTTGACTGCCGCTTCATTGTCCACAAATATCGGTGTATCCAAGAATTGCAAACCGTAATCCCTCATCTGCTGTTGAATCCAAAGGATCTGTGAACAACAGCTGGAGACCGAAACGTATTCAGCCTCGCATGTAGAGAGAGCGACCTCGGTTTGTTTCTTGCACTGCCAGGTAACAAGTCTAGTTCCGAAGAACTGACACCCAGCAGTGGTGGACTTAGCATTTTGCTTGCAACTTCCAAAGTCAGAATCAGCGAAACCTGTTAGAGAAAAGTCACCCGAGTGAGGATACCATAAGCCGATGCTTGGGCAGCCTTTCAAATACCGTAATATCCTTTTGACAATCGTCAGGTGTGACTGCTTCGGGCTCGACTGATATCTGGCGCAAAGACATGTCGGGTGCATGATGTCCGGTCGGGAAGCCGTGAGATACATTAAGGATCCGATGATTGACCGGTACAATGTCTCTTCGACCTTGACGCCACTTTCGTCAAGACAAATACCATGATTTTGTGCAAGGGGGGTTGCTGCTGGACTGCATTGAAACATATCAAACTTTTCAAGCACGTCCTTCACATACTTTGTTTGGTGAATGAAGATTCCATCGGGCATCTGTTCTACCTGCAGCCCGAGGAAAAACTTCATCTCCCCCATCGAACTCATTTCGAATTTCTTCTTCATAACATTCTCGAACTCTTTACACAAGTCGTCGTTGGTCGAACCAAAAATGATATCATCAACGTAGATCTGCACAATTAGGAGATGACCTGCAACTTCCTTTGTAAACAATGTACTATCAACTGTCCCTCTGATGAACCCGTTGGCCAGCAGATGTTAGGAAAGCGTCTCATACCAGGCTCTCGGGGCCTGGTGTAAACCGTAGAGCGCCTTATCCAGCAGATAGACCTTGTTCTTGTGTTGTGGATCAGTGAACCCCGGTGGTTGTCCCACATACACCTCTTCTTTAATCTTTCCGTACAGGAAGGCAGATTTAACATCCAGCTGGTACACTTTGAAATTTTTCCATGATGTAAATGCCAGAAATATCCGAATAGCTTCAAGTCGGGCAACAGGCGCGTAAACCTCATCATAATCGATGCCCTCTTGCTGACTGAATCCTTGTACCACTAATCGTGCTTTGTTTCGAACCACGACTCCTCTATCGTCTCTCTTACATTTGAAAACCCACTTCGTTTTAATTAACTTTTGATTCTCAGGGAGGTCTACTAGTCTCCATACTCCCAACTTCTCAAATTGTTGCAGCTCCTCCTACATAGCATTCACCCAGCTATCTTCAGTCAACGCTTCTTTATATGTTCTGGGTTCGATCTGCGAGATAAAACATTTTAGTGAGAATTCCTCTTGTAAAGGAGCAACCGATGAATAAAAATATGTAAGTGCTCGGTTGATTTGATCTCTTGTTTTAACACCACTTTGCAGGTCACCGATAATCTGTTCTGATGGATGATAAGACAAGGTTCGAGGCATGACGGTGTCAGGCACATCAACTTCCGATTGCAAGCTCGTTATGTCTAGATCACCGGTGTGATCCTCAGCTTCCGTCGTAGCAACGTTTGGTTCCTCGTCAAAAGTAGGAGTGAATTCATCTTCTAAGTCGTCAGAGTTGTCAAACGTTGGAGCTGGTTCCTCTGGTGGTTCGTGAACGGTTCCACTTGGACCGGCTTCATGATCGTTTGTGCCACCTGTAGGAATGCTTGTATCCACTTCAGGTTGTGAAACTACCAAAGGCCTTGGCACTTGATCTTGTGAGCTAGATTGTTGCTGTTGGTATAGCAGAATAAGCTCTTCAATAGTTGGCTCGGTCGGAAGATGAAACGACTCCCAGAGTTTATCATAATCGAACAAGAATCTTTGTCCGGGAAGTTGTGGTGATGCAGTGTGCTTCTGACAATCCACATGCAGAACTTGTATTACTTTTCCCAGGCAAGGTACGAACACCCTTTTCAACGGGCTCGCGTAACCTACAAAGAAACCATCATTTGACTTAGCACCGAATTTACCATTTTCATCAATAAAAGTACATGGAAACCCAAACGGCTCCAGAAACTCTAGATTTGGCTTGTAACGGTGTAGCAACTCAAAACTTGTTTTCTTGTACTTCTTGACGGTGAGCACACGGTTCAAAGTGTAACAAGCTGCAGCCACTGCTTCGCTCCAGAAGAAGATCGGTAACTTGGAATCGGCTAACATAGTTCGAGCAGTTTCTATTAAGGTGCGATTCTTTCTTTCAGCAACACTGTTCTGTTGTGGAGTATATGGCGCGCTGAATTCATGAAGAATCCCCTTTTCATTGCAGAAATCGAGCATCTTGTTATTCTTGAATTCCGTTCCGTTATCACTACGTATTCTTCGGATAGGCAGCTTATACAGCGTCTCCATCTTTTTGAACAGAACCATCAGTGACTCGAACGTCTGATCTTTTCTTTCTAAGCACAAAACCCACGAAAATCTTGTATAATCATCAGTGACTACCAAGCAGTACAAATCACCACTGATGCTTTTTACATTGACTGGCCCGAAGAGATCCATGTGGAGTCTCTCAAGCGGTACTCTGATCGTATTTAGCAACTTCTGTGGGTGTGACTTCCTGGTCTGCTTTCCCTTCTTACAAGCTACACAATCATCAGACAAATGAAAATTCTTTAAATTCACACCTTCTACTAAATCATTATGCACCAGAAAATTCATTTTTCTAACATGTATGTGGCCCATCTTTCGATGCTACATAATAGACTCTTTTTCTGTTGCTTTTGTTTTCGACACAAAACATTGTTTTTGATGATTTGTTGGTGTTGCAACACTCATATCAATAATATACAAGTCGTTTTCCCGTGGAGCGCGCAACAGCACCATATCATCAGGGATTTCAAACCCAGGTTTTAAAACTAAGCATTCATTTTTCGTGAAATGTACAGTAAACGATTTATCACAGATTTGAGAAATACTAAGCAAGTTATTTTCCAATTCTATGATGTAATTCACTTTCTCAAATGAAATAACCCCATTTGTCAGGGTTCCTTGGCCCACAATCCTGCCACCCTGGTTTCCTGCAAAACCCACGTAACATCCTTTGATTGATTTTACGTCATAAAGCACTGCCAGCATCCCCGTCATGTGTCTTGAGGCCCCGCTGTCCATTATCCACTTTGAGATATACGACCTGGACAGCCCCTGCAAACATTAGAGCAACTCATTCAAACAATGATGCCCACGGCTTCTTAACTGTTGAGACACTTCCAAACACTATATCACACTTCTCATCAATCTTTGGAAAGTTAAACGTGACATTCGGAACATCAGTTTTTACTTTTGGTTTTACTTCATTTGTGATCGGGGGAAACTCTGCAAGAAACTTATCAAGCTCAAATTCAAACTCCTTACCATCATTTTCCAAACCTTTAGTTTCATTTTTCAAAATGGTTTCCATCGTTTTCTCCTCGACCGATTGTTTTGATTTCACAACCCATGATTGATTTTCAAAAACTTTCGTTTTCGGATAAATCTTTGAAATCTTTTGAGTCTTTGAAGATTTGCCAATCTCGAATGTCGATTTCGGCTTATCTTCCGATTTCAACAATTCACCCCTCTTCAAGATGCGGATTGGTGAAACCATTGGTTTTTTACCCTTTTTGTCAACTGGTGACTTAGGTCGAGGTTTTTGAACAACAGGTTTTACGACAGATTTCTCAAAAAACTTTCTTGCATTGTTTTGCCATGTGTCCGATTTCATTGCAGCGATAGCAAACTCTTTTATCATACTCGACAAAAGTTGACTTGAACGACTCTTCTTTCAGTTTCTTCGCCGCATTGAAATCGTCAACGGCTTTTTGGCTAAAAATGTATTCCTTCTCATCATCCACACTTGGTCCAACAACAAAGATATCATTCATTTTATCCTTTGGCTTGACAACCTTCTTATCCATCTTTTTCTCAAAACCAATTCCTTTGTTTTTAAAGTTGTTACCATTTTTCTTGTTACCATTCCCTTCCCATTCCTTTTTGCCCGAGTTGTTTGAACGTGTCGTAACAAATGACTTTTTAGGTTTTGAAAAGAATTCTTTGTTGTTTACCACATCAATGTCAATTTCAACCAATTTGAAAACCTTTTCAACATTTTCAATCTTAACGTTCTGAAGCGGATACTCAAAATCAGAGTAAAGTTTGTCAGTTCCAATCATAGTGTAAACCACCATAATCGGATCATCATTCATACTCTTGTCTGATTTTGGTATGAAACGATCTAAAAAGTTACCCTCATCTTCAGAATCAGTAATAGACTTTTCAGAATGAGATTTCATAACTTCAACCTCAGAGTTATCACTCTCTTCATCTAACACCTGATCGACAACAGTCTTGATGACCTGTGACTCGTTGTCCGTGTCGGATGCAGAGAATGTAACATCAATGCTCTCTGGCAATTCATCCTCAATTGTCTTTAACTTTAGGTTCAATGCAGCTTCCACCCCATCTGGATACTTTTGAGTATAATGATTCCACATTGGGGGTGGAACACTGTTAAAGACCGGTGTAGCATTGGGCTGTTGTGGTACAATCTGCTCAAGGACATAGGACGATGCAACATAGCTCATCAATTTATTATCAATTCGCTCATTTTCAATTTTAGTCAATTCTAATTCTTTCTTTAATGATGCGATTGTGTCAAGATGAAAATTAAATCCACTTGTTTACCAAAAAGTGTTGCTTTTGCTAGTTTTGTGGCTTTATCATTTTCGACACTTTCTTTTTTAATCATTTTAACTGATCTGGATAGTGTATCATATGCTTCTTTGACTTGTCCTAGATCAAATTTTAACATGTCAGCATGTTGTTTCAATTCCTGAAACTTAGTGTCTTTTTCAAGACACTCCATGCACGATTGTAAACACTTTTGGCATGGGGTTTCAGACATTGAATCCACTTTCTCAACAATTTCTGCTTCATGAGCAGTTTTCACTTCCTGTTTACCGACATCTTTGGACTCTGACTCAGACACTTTCTTAGTTTTGGTCTCCTCAATTCCCGACTCCTTATCCGACTCCTTTTGAACTGACTCGGTACCGACAGACTCGGGTTTCACAAGTTCTGTGTCTACCTCTCTCAGTTTCGCCATGAGAGCCTTGTCAGCAATTTCTTTCAAAGTGTCTTCGGTCATTTCCTTTGTGACATCGATCATCTCCTCGACAGACTCTTTCTTCTCCTCATATCTTGGACACAATCCAGTCGTCGGTTCTTCAAAGAAACCTGCAAAAGATTCAAAAATTTTAGGAGGCATGATAGATCTCATAGACTTGGCTAATAACTCCTGCTCAGATTGATAGTAATGAACTTCTGCATCTAACTCCTCAATGTCAGCCACATTATCCACAGAAACATCTTCAACAACCACCTCAGGTTCAACAACACTTTCGATCACTTCAACTATCTCAGCCATCATAGCCTGTCCATCACTTCCAGAGATGTATTTATCCCAGCTGAACCCCTCAGCAACTTTCTCGTCATCCTGGTTCACAATGAGAGCTTTCTCTGGTTTGTTCTCGATTTGTGGTCTTTGAACTCCAGGTTGCTGATTTGGTCAGTGATAGATTGCCTGTCTGTAATAATCATTCGTGAATGGATTTTGATGATTATTCACTTCTCGATTCGGACACTCTCTTTTGAAATGACCTCTCTCTTTGAACTTGAAACAGGTTACTTTAGACTTGTCGAAACCTAGCTTCTGATCAGGTCCAGAAAGGCTATTTCTGCCATTGATTTCCATAAAGCGCTGTGCTCTCCTCACAAGACTAGCCATGCCCCATTTAATATCTATCAACTCAAGCTCCTCCGGATCGATCTGATCGTAATCCTCTTTGGTCATGTCCGGATTTCCGATCTTACCCGCTACCAGAGACTCATACGACTCTAACAAGGAAGCCAACAATGCAATGTGTTGCTTCGCAGCTGATTCAGTGAATTCATTCCCATTTTTTATATTAACTGCGATGTTGCATTGAATCCCAGAAACATAAGCCTGATTGTTTGAGCTGGTCGAGCTTTGAGGTGATGTCTGTTCAGAAGCTTTGAAATTTGGCTCGTAGCTGGCAAATGGTGAAGGCTTGTTTGTTTGTGGAGTATTTGATGAAGCACTTGATGATGTGTCAGCACTGAAACCAGTTTGTATCTTTCGACTCTGATTTGTTGTAACTGGAGTACTGCCTCTGTAGTACAAAGATACATCTTGTTGAACATTTATTGAGTTCATCTTTCTAATTTTTAGCAACTCCAACTCTTGAGCTTCAATCTTTTCTATGAATGCACTAAGATTTAGATTCCCAAAATCTGAATTGTTTTTCAACATCACCAGATACATGCCCCACTCTTCATATGGTAATGCATCAGACAACTTATCAATCAATTCTTCATTGTTCTTTTCAATGTCTAATCTCTTCATCTCAAGTACTAAATGGCAATATCTATCGATCAGTTGCTTTGTTGTTTCACCCTTCATGCTGGTAAAAATATCAAACTCCTTCTTTAATAAAGCCTTCTTATTCTTGACCATTGACACACTACCTTGAAACTTCAATTTCAATGCATTCCACATAGATTGAGCATTGTCTTCATGTTGTAATAACACTAAAATGTCCTCTTTGATAGCCTGCTGAAGGATAGTAATCATCTTTTTCTTGGCTTTGAAATCATTCTGTTCTGATTCTGTCAAACTTCCAATACCCTTTACATAATTTCTCCCATCAACCGGTGGAACATACTGAACTTCTATCTTCATCCAGCATTCGAAGTGGTTAGCCTGAACCCAGTTCTTAAATCTGCCTGACCAGCCTGAGTATTCATCTATGTTCATAAGCTTGGGAGGCTTTTGCATCGTTCCCAATTCATTCTCCATGTTGACGTTTTGCATAAGACTACCCGAGGTTTGTCCTGCTACCATACCACTGCCCGCAAAGAAGTTGTAAAAATCTTGGTTTTCCATTTTTAGATTTACCGAATAGTTTTTTAGGTTTTCAAACACACACTTTTCACAAAATCAGACGATCGAACAGTATCACGAACACTATGGACTTTTCTAAGAAATCAGCTATACTCAAGCGAAAGCAGTTTTCAAGATGAAAACAATTTTCAAGCGAAACTTGTGATTCAAGCGAAACCTCAGCAAAGTTCAAGCGAAACCTCAAAATATTTCAAGCGAACGCTGGTTTCAAGCAAAACCACAACAATAGTCGGTTTTGCTTGAAATATCCTTACACTTTTCAAGCGAAACGTGAATATTCAAGCGAAGGCCTGTGTTTCGCTTCAAACAGCACCAATTTTTCAAGCGAAACCCAACTGTTCGTTTAAGCGAAACCAGGTTTTTAGGCCATTTTTACATGTTTTACTTCGAATTTTAAGCTGATATTCTCAAGGGTTTGTTAAAACTCAGTTTCACACACACTGTCTAAAATTCAGTCCATTTTGTTCGTGTAAAAGTCCAGAAATCAGATTTTGTGTAGAAAAATGCTTTGATTCAGGTATATTGGCTCATGACTGGCTCTGATACCAATTGTAGGATCGATATTGACGATAAAATGAGTCAATCTGAGTCAAAATACCATTGTTTATGTGGCGGAAACACACAAACAGGTTGAATCAAAGAGAATGGAGTAGAAAACAGAAGAATATCACTTTAAACACTATTTCTCATTCATATATTGACTTGAAAATCCAGCAGCAGTTCGGCACCAGAACTATGGGACTGTTACAAATGAGAAACAACTAGCACCTATATATAGGTCCTGGGTTTCACTTGAACCAGTCTCAAGCGAACCCTAATCATCAGCTTTCGCTTGAACTTGACATGTACCACCTTCAAGCAAAACCCCTTAAACATAAACTTAAACTTACAATTTTGACCCCTGTACTATACAATCATGTCATATTTAGACCCTAGACTTAAGACATAGGCTTTAGACATCATGCACTAACAAAAAAAAAATATTTACAGACACTATTTTTGTGAGTTTGCGTAAGAGGATCATATCAGTTTTTGAGACAAATCACCAACACCGTTAAGCTTTAATCATTTTATGTTCTAAATGATTCACTTAGATTGTCAGTATACTAATCCACTTAAATTTTCACACAAAGTTCAACTGCTTCGAGATACGAGTTTAATGTCTTAGATACTTAAACTTAATTGCGTGTCCCACCTCAGAATATACTCCCGTATCCAGATCCTAATATTCAGTCTTACAGGTGAGTATACCTAGATGATATCTGTAAGGGGTTAATTGCGAAACCATGAGAGCTCAGGTCAGAACTTCCGTTCAACAGAGAGATGACGGCTCGACTTTTGGTGGGTCCCCTTTAGAGGATCTTTTTACAACAGCATTGATTAGCAATTTTATTGTCTCATCATTTTATGCTGAGGGCGGCGCTGTATTTCAAGCAAGCAGTAAAGTATTCTCCGGGGACTAGGCCATTGCTTCCGCATTATCAGAAGTCCCGGGATAATACCCCAGATATCACTAAGCATAAAGACCTAGTATCTCAGAAAGAGGGGTCCTTCAAACAAGATTTCGGGGGTTACCCATATATCCGAGAGATGTTACCCACGATATAAGCAAGTTTGAATTTAGGTTTATATCTCGTCACAATCTACTAAATGTGCAAAAACCTACTGGCATATCACCGTTTATCACATTTAACTTTCCATTTCTTTAGCATGCTGTGATCGTCCACTGATGTACTATCATTTCCTCTTTTATACACCAAAACTCATTTTTCATTTTATCATGTTTTTTACTTTTTCAAATTTTCTAATGTTTTTGGATTTTCTGAAATTTTTACTCCCCCTAAAATGCAAACACATTTTAGGAAATTTTAAAACAAACTATACAATAAAGTGACAACCGATATCAAATCACTTCAATTCGCCATCCACTTGGCATAAACAATCAGAACTCCCCCTCACAACAAACTATTTTCCCATTGTGATTTCAAAACACTTAAGTTTGTTTTAATCAAATGGTTTTTCCGGAAAATAAGTTTTGTTGATTTTAATAAACCATTTGTAGGTTAGGGGTTCATCACATTGTTCTCCAAAATACCATTTGTAAGTATGGTCCAATCAAGTTCAACTTAATGACCTTGATTAACCATTTGAAGATGAAAACCTCTTTCAACCACTTACAGGTTCATTTCATCAACCATAACCACTTGTAAATCAAAATATAACAATTTAAATATACCACCTGTACTTTACCAACTGTACCACTTGTAGGATCATTTGCTAAGAAAGATGCCGATTCCTGCTCCACTCTTACCAACCTGGGAGCTCCGACAAGTCCAGATTTTTAGTTAGGAAAACTTTCCCCCAAGCTGGACCATCCTTGGGAGATTCTAGAACACACCTATCCCACCAACATTTTGATTTGTAGAATTCTTTTGCACCCTTCACTTTCCTGTCAACCATCTTACCAAAAATATGTTTAACATTTCTATTAAACACCTTTTCAGCATCAAATTCTTTCTTATCAGCAAAGAATTGACCTGATATCTCAGTTTTACCAACCTTCAACCTCCAATTTTCCTTCGACAACTTAGGAAAATTTTCATCGTTCACCTCAGGAACGGAATTAACAACCTTTTTCTCAACAGATGACTCCTCTGATTTTATGGAATCAGATTCATTGTCAGAACTTCTTTCAGATTTTACAACCCATTTTTGTTTGTTTAAATCAATTCTTCTTTTATAAAAACGTTTTGAACTTTCACCTTATTCGGAAGTTGAATTTTCAAACACTTTCGATTTCTCAGTTGATTGTTTCTTTTCAAAGACAGGTTTTTCTTTCAGTTTTGAGTTAGAAGTAACTTCCTGTGTTGTGTTGTTGGACTGTTGGCAATTCCAAGCAATATGTCCAACTTTTTGGCACTTAAAGCAAGTTCTTCCGTCAACTCTTTGAGCAAACTTCTTCACATTCCTCTTTATCTCAGCAAGAAACTCTTGATTAGACTGTTTCCAGAATGGTTTCTTCTGCTCATCTTCAGAACTTCCTCCTGAAACAAATTTTGTTTTTGGTTTATAATTTTTCTTATTTTTATAATTTTCTGGAGGAATAAAACCAAGACCTTGCTTTTTGAAATTACCGTTGTAGTTTGGTTTCTTTCGATAACCATAACCAGAACTGTAACCCTTTTTTCTTGTTCAATCTCTGTTGAACTCTTGAAGTGTATTTTTTAGGTTTTTCATAAAGATTTAAATCTTTTATTTCAAAAATATTAATTTCTGTCAATTTGAAAACCTGTTTGATCATTTCAGTTTTAACACTTCTTATTGGAAATTCCTCATCAGAATATAATTTGTCTGAATCATTCAAAGTATATGCCACTTTGATTGGTCCATCATTCAAATTAGATTTTGATAACAGGAATTCTTTATTGTAAACCTTTTTAACCGGTGAACTCGGACTCTTTTCTGACAAACTCGGACTATCAGACTCAGACTCCGGTTTTGAATCTTCATCCATATCTAACACCTGATCTGCCACTTTCTTTAATAACTCGGACTCATGATCAGTGTCAGACGCTGTGAATGTGACATCAATATTGTCTGGTAATTCATCAATGATTTCAGACTTTAACTTGATGTTGACTGCCTTTTTTAGACGTTCCTCGTTAGGATTCCTGGGAGAATAACTTTCATGGATCGGGGGCGGACATCTGTTATACTTGACACTTTGTTTCTTACTAGTATCAGTATCTTCAGACTTTTTCTCCATGAATGCTTCAAGACCTGCAACAGTAGGATAAACACGATCAATCAAATAATCACAAGTAGTGTAACTCAACAGTAATCGTTTAATCCTTTCACTCTCAATCTTCTCAAGTTCCACTTCTTTCTTCAACTTAGCACAATCTTCGATGTACTCATTGATAACGCTCTGCTTTGTCATTAATGTTGCACTCATTTTTTCCATTGCATTTTCGATTTCTGAATTCGTTCTTTTCAGACTATCAACTGTTTTGTTGAGCACATCATATGACTCCTTCACATACTTCACATCAGACAGTAAATCTTCTTTTATCTTTTCCAAATCAGCAATCTTCTTTTCTTTCTCCTCACAAACTTTGCACGATTCTAAACATTTCAAACATGGTTTTTCAACTTCAACCACCTTTTCAACTATCTTTTCAACTTCAACAACTTTCTCAACTTCAACAATCTTTTCTACCTCGACTATTTTCTCAACTTCGACCAGTTTTTCAACTTCGACTACTTTTCAACCTCAATAATCTTTTCCACCACTTTCTCCACTTCAACAATTTTCTCTACTACTTTCTTAGTTGCTGGTTCAACATTCTCTTCTCCAGCTTCAGTCTTTGCTTTTTCATTAGCTAGCATTCTTGTTGCTTCCAACTCTTTCATTAGCATCTCCATTTTATTTGCAAAGAAGAAATTAAAGCTGTCAGGATCTAAACCTTTTTCTAGCTTTATTAAGATGTTCTTCTTCATCATCAGTATCAATATCACTTCCAAGATCTAGAAAAATCGGGATTCTTTTCTGACTAGCTTCATCTTCCAGAACCCGGGCAACTAGAGCTGAACCAGGTATGTATTTGTCCCAACTAAAACCCTCTGCAACCTTTTCATCATCTTGATGAATGATTAAAGCTTTCTTCTTTCCATTTTCAGTGGCACTGGACGATGATGGTTGTTGCTCAATCTGATGAAAAATCGATTTCTGATAATAATTGTTCTTTTCTTGATTCCCGGTTGCTTCTTGATTTTTACACTCTCGTTTAAAATGACCTTTTCCTTTGCAACGGAAACAGGTAACTTTTGATTTGTCAAATCTTAAAGCAGAATTTGCCAGATCACGAAAACCATCTCTGCCCGTGATTTGTTGAAACTTCTCAGCTCTTCTACAAGCACTAGCTAAACACCATTTCACATCCATCAATTCAAGTTCCTCGGCATCAATCTGGTCATAGTCTTCTTTCGTAAGCATAGGATTACCAATTCTTCCTGCAACTAAGCTTTCATACGACTCTAACATGGCGACAAGAGATGCCATGTGTTGCTTAGCCAATTCAGGAGACAGGTTGTGACCATTCTGAATGTGCAAAGTCACATTGCATTGTAGATTTGTAGAATTTTGTTGTTGAGGACTTGATGTTGTGTTGTTTGGATTAAAACTTGAAAATGATGAAGAATATCCACCACTTTGAGTTGTAGTGCTAGCATTTGGACTTGAAGAACCATCTGCACTAAAAGCAGTACTAATTTTTGGACTTTGGCTGGGAGTAGCCTCAAACTTGTTCCCTCGGTAGTACAGACTGACATCTTGTTTAGCATTTGGATTTGTCATGATAGCTGTCTTCTGGATATCCAGTTCCTGCTCTTCAATTTTCTGAATGAACTGTGCCAAGTTCATACTCTCAGACTTCCTCATGAGTTTCACAACCATCAAATATGTTCCCCACTTATGTTGTGGTAATGCCTCAGCTAGTTTATCGACCCACTCATCGTCCTCTTTCTTGATGTCCAATCTGCCCATTTCCAATACCAGATGACAGTATCTATCAATGGTCTGTTTTGTTGTTTCATGATCAAAGGCTGTAAACATATCGAATGATTTCTTTAATAACGCCTTTTTGTTTTTGATCATATCAGCACTCCCTCTGAATTTCTGAATCAAAGCCTCCCAAATTGATCTAGCTGTCCCATTACGTTGAAGCAAAATAAAGATATCTTCTTTAATCGCTTGTTGAAGAATACTTATCATCATTTTCTCACTTGTAAACTGCAATTTGTCACTCTCTGTATAATCACTAAAAGCCTTTTCAATACCCCGTTCATTCTTTGGTTTCTCATAATATTTCAACAACGAACACCATGCATCAAATTTGTATGCTTGTACCCAATTCTCGAATCGATTTTTCCAACCCTGAAAATCTTCAATGTACATGAGTTTCGGTGGTTTCTGATGAGTACCCGTCTCATTCTCACTATATAAAGTCTCAGCAGCAGTAACAGGAGCAACCGGTGTAGCGAATGTATTGTAGAATTCCTCAGCCATGTTTCAATAATCAGGTGATACTTCGGGAAACACCTCTAATCACCTGCAAACAAACAGACAAATGATCAGTTTAAACGAACTGAATATGTAACAATGTGTGCTGATGAAATCAATCTAAGACTCGTTGTCGAAGACTTGTGAACTCGTTCCAATATTGTTGAAGTAAAGATCACTGAATGAATGAACTTGATCGGATGAACTAAATAATATGGGCTTTGAATGAACACAACTCTATACTTCAATTGTTAATTGGGTCTCTCGAGTGATTTGGGCCGTGCACTTTAATATGTCCGTTAACAATAAAATCTGATTGGACCGAGAATGTGTGTTATCAATTCAATTATCAACTTGCCAACAAAACTCACATGCACAACTGAATGGTGGCCGACAACTATATAATTTCTCAACACAAACCTATTGAACCAATGTTATGGACCTATTCCATGCACAAGTCAACAACATTAATGGACTGACACCTTTGATCAGATCACAAGAATTGCATTGGACTTTTATCACTTCAAAGACTTTTGTATACCGACAACAATAAAAGACTTTTGTATACTGACAACTCAAAGACGTTTAAAACAAACACTTAAAATCTCATTGGGCCTTCAACTAACAATGGATTGCACTGACTTGTTTTTAATCAAATGCACATGGGCTGAAGATATTCTTGAACTTATCTAGTCACATGCAACACTTTGGGCAGACAACTTTTCATTTAATTGTGCTGATATTTTCAAAGTTTAATGACCGACAAACCAATATCACATGCAATTCTTGAACGAAGCACTCATGTGACCAACTGACACTCTTCGATGCACTTTTCACGTGATAAACAGTTCAAGCAGACTGACTTTCAAACGGTGTTTTCAAACGGAATACATTCCCCAAACGGAAATAACCCAATGTCTCAAACGGAATACCTGTTTCAAACGGTCAGTTCAAACGAATCACATATTTCAAACGTAATACCATCCATTTTCAAACGTGACACCCAATTTCAAACGGAATATTCACTGATTTCAAACGAAGGGACAGATTTCAAACGGAATACTAGGCTTCGTTCAAACGGAATCCAGTTTCAGTCCATTTTTACCACTTTTACTTTGAGTTTAGATCTGATATTCTCAAGGGTTTGTTAAAATACAGTTACGCACAATTGTGAAAGTTTGAGCCGATTTTAACCGTGAAAAAATTTTAAGTTTGAAAAAGAAGATGTAGAAATCAGAAAAAACAGCAGAATTGGTATGAACTCTTCCTCCTGAGCTCTGATACCACTTGTAGGATCGAATCGCGACCTGAATGAGTCGTTCAGAAGAGCTCTAGTCCGTTTCAGAGGCGGAAACTAAGAAACGGATGTAAAAATAGCTTGAATATCACTTTAAACGTCTTGTGTATTGAAATAATAGCGATTACAATCACAAGGAATACCGGCAGCACCTCGGTATCGTTTCTGAAATCTGTTACAAATGAACTAACCACTAGCCTATTTATAGTACTCATGGTTCCGTTTGAAGCTATACATGACAAATTCAAACGGACACTTCAAAAGCACATGACAAATTCAAACGTGACCATTCAAACGGACTACTCACAATTCTGATTCAAGCAAACTACATGAACTTTTGTCTTATATGAACATTTAAATTCGTATGTTGTTGCACATGATGATGTCACGCTTGTTCATATCCGCAACGAAACCGAGACTCGATATAAGACGAAGTTGACAGATGAATGCACCAACAACATCACACTTTACGTGTGAACTATCCCACTCGGCCGCAAAAGGAGCATGTGGAAGAATACATCCTTTTACCCGCAGGTCCAAAGCCTTTAACCTGCCAAAAAGGGCAAGCCATCCACTGCAGTCATGGATCACTAGTCAAAGGTTTCTTCTTATGGCCAGCTCTTCCTCTATAAATGACAACTCCTTATCATTGAGCTGGACATTCCTAATCTCACTTCTCATCTCCAGAACTTACTTCTTGCATGTTCTATTCTTCACTCACTACAATACACTTTCATTAAACACAAAATTCTGGGTTGAATATTCTTCAATCCAGAATTCAAAGCAACAATAACAAAATGATCCAACCCTATGTATTGCATATGTGGGGGGACCTCACGACCTGCGTTAGGCAAACCGAAACCCTTGAACCCTTTTACCTAACCAGTCCAGTCACTATCCTTGGTCTTATATTTGTTGTAGCAACAATTATCATGTCATATTTTGATTCCTACATTAAACATGGTTTCTTTAGACTATTTGAGGGATGGTTTACTTTAGACCATTAGGATAAGTACGAAAATGTTACAAAATTTCAGATGTGGCTATTTGTGTTAGCCAAGGTGGATGATGCAAAGCATTCGACTGCTTTTGCCTTTAGAGATGTTTTACATGACCTCCAACAAGCTTCTTTCCATAATCTGATTTACAAGATTTCTATGTATTTTGGGTTGTATCTTGCTCTTTGTTGGTTTTACTTACTTTAGGTGTTTGTTTTTGTTGCCTTTTTGGTTGTACATTTTGGGTCGGTGGGGGTTTAAAAGGTTGCCCCCTCACCGTGTCTTATCCTTTACGCTCTCTCATTCTCTCTCTCTCTCTCTCTATCTCTCTCTCTACATGCATCTATTTCTACACTGTGGCAGCTTCCACCTACTTTCTCCGACGACTTTTACTTTAAGTAACTTCTTTGTTCATTGGTTTACGCATGTTGTTCAATCGGCTTGGTTATTAGGTGTTATTGTTGGAACAGTTTGTTTTTGTGCATTTGTGTTAGTTATGTGTGTTTTTAGGCCAACTTCGCGGAGTGTTTGCTTCATTTGTTGACTTATGTTGTTTCGTTGTCTTCGATATTTTGTTTGCGTATTTCTAACTTTTGGTTTACTGGGTTTGTTTGTTACTGATTTTACCGGATGTTTCACATCACTATGTGCTAATTGTTATATTCGCCTCTAAGGAAGACGTATTTTAGGGTTTCTTACAATGTGGTGATATTTAGGTTTACCCATTGCCTTTGACAGTTCGTATCCAATGTTGAGTTGATGACGTTTTGTTGGGTTTTATGTGTTTTAACGTGCGATGACATACTTGCATGTTTTCAAAAGTAGTTGAATTTATTGTCTTTGATATTGGTTTTACGATTATGGATACTATTTGGTATTCAAAGACTGTTTAGACTGTTCGGTTTATTGTATGATACTTTGTTAAGGCGTTCTTTGTTGGTTGTTGGTGTGTTAATGTATAACTGGTCTGCGAGGATGACAGTTTAGTTTTCCGGGATTGTTTTAATTTTGCGCGTGTCTATATGATTGTTTTCTTTGAGATTGTTTTTGGAAGGTTGTGTATTGAAGGGTATTCGGTCGGTGAGGGTGGCTCTTAAGCCGTGTAAGAATATTTATGTTCTTTTGTTGGGTTTGTGATGCTTTGCTGAGACGATGGTTGCTTGCAATCTACGAGTTGTTGGTTGTTCGATTGGTGAGGATGACTTGGTTGTTGTACGCGACTGCTTGGATTGAATCTGTGCGTTTATGATATTGTGTGGAGACACATAAACATGGAGGTAAAAGTAACAATGCATAGAAATATTTGAATTGGTTCTTTTGAAAGGATTATCGTGTGCCTTGGATATGTGATGCTTGCTGGGATTTTTGGTAACATATTAATTAGAAATTTATCTTTTACGAGTTTCGGTGTTGTTATTGTAATGACAAGGCCGTGATGATGATTGATTGTAGTAATTGGACTTTGTAGATCCAACATATATCTTAGTTGGGCAATATAAATGGAAATTGTGTTGTATGGAGATTTTCTTTACACCTTTTGCAACTACGATTGCAGCCAAGGTAGATTTGGGCGAGGGCGAATTTCGTTACTACGATTCTGAGCCTTTGTTCATACTTTTTTTTCCACGTTTTCATTTTGCATTTTATTTGGTAAAGAAATTTGTTCTTTGGGTTCATCATATGTCGTTTGTATGCAGACTGGATTCCGAAAAACATGTCGACTGTTGTTGGTACCTGTTTGTAAGTACTCTTTTGCTTTGTTTTTGTTTATGTCGTCGATGATGGTGAGGGCAACCTCAATCTGAGAGTTTTTCCTTATTTTTTGTTGGTTTTGTTGTTGGCTTTTGGGTTTCCATGAGTTAAGTGCCTTGCACACTTTGTTTATTCTATATATTGTTCCATATTTACGTTTTATGTTTAATTTTTTTATGGCTATGAAGATGTTTTTTTATCTAGGTATGGCAATCAAAGTGGATTTGATGCAGCCACCACTTGCAACCGATAACCTAACCTTAGCATGTATATGTATTATTGTTAATCACTAACATCTGCTTTAATTGTTGATTATATTATTGTCATTTTCATTGCGTAAGTATTTTCTTCCTTTTCCTTCGGGGTTTCTACAACCTGCATTAGTTGGTGCTTATGGTAAGTTAACGCTTATAACATTCGCGTCGTCGTTGGTATAATGTTTGGTTATTTTTTTTTCTTATAGAATTTTGAATGTTAAGTGTAACACTTACGTAGTGGATACATTCATTCTTAAGTATTCCAAAAAGCGTACGAATATGTATGATATCTTAAATACGTATATTTTATATTTTATATTCTAGATATCATGTGTACTAGTATATTCTTCGAACATGTTGCAATCATCAGTTAATAAGGCCATTGTAAGCGCAACATGAGCTTAGCGGTCACGTTGGATCAATGCCTTGTCTTCATCGGTGTAAGTAGTAGGATCATGATTGGTCACCCGAATGCCGTTTGTGGTTGTCATGGGGACATGTGGTCCAACAGTAACCGAAATCCATTGAGTATAGTCTGTATACTCGAAAAACGATTTGATTCGGCTTTTCCAACTGCCAAAATCAGCAGATCCCTTGAGTTTTAGTAGATGAGTTGCAGTTCCAATCTCGAGTTCAGCTTGTGCAATCGGGTTTAGTTGATTAATCTACATTTTGATTTGATTTTAAGTCCGAATTGTTAACAGGAGTTTAATTACGATGGTTTTAAGGAGTTTAAATACGATGGTTTTAAGGATACTTGTTCAGAAAGGTAAATACGTTGGCTTGAATGATATATTGGGTTAACAAAAACGCAGCTAGGACTAATGGATTTACTAAATACGTTGGAAGATCTAAGATCAAAATAACGACGCCGGAAATAATACTAAACACCGTGATAAAATCGCAGAAGATTTATATCACTGATCCCGAATTCAGATAAATACGCGACCAAGACTACGCAGGTAATCAACAAACACGCAACTAAATGCGGTAAATGAACAAATACGCAGATAAATCAGTGTTTTACGCCGAGTCTTCAACAAATACGCCTAGAAGGGTTTTAAACACGAACCAAAACCCAAAAACAGCCCAAAAACCATGGTATCTTGTATCTAAATGACCCCAAACAAAGCCTAAACACTATTAACAACTTCCTAAGCACTAAACACACCAAATCAAGTCATTTTTTACCCAAACTTTTTGAAAAAACCTTGAAAACTATGAAAAACCTTCAAAACTTTGAAAATCTTTAAAACCAACAAGCAATCAAGAGCACAAAGGCTCTGATACTAAATTGTAGATCCCAAAACACTACGAATCACAATGGTGATGATTGATTAACACACAAATACCTATTAATTAGGTGTTTGAGTTACTAAACTAAAGAAATATAAGATGAAGGTGAAGGATCTTGGAAGTCTAGTGTAAATCAACCAACAATGATATGCAATCTCATATGATATAACACACTCAAGATCCTAAATATTCGGTTTAGCACAACAAATCAGAGACAAAGATTCAAAACACCAAGAAATACACACACTAGTCCAAGAAGCTTGGAAATCTAGTGTGTGCTGGTATATTTATACTAAACGGCCAACCTGCGTAATTATAATTACGCAGGTTGGTAATTATGCCGCCCTATACAAATTAAAACCCTAATTTAGTATTTACACAATAACCCCCTAAACTATCAAATACATAAACAAAATATCTTAACTTATGTTTCTCAAATACCAACGGTCTAATTTGATCCAACATCAGTGCTCTTTTACACAAGTTGAACAACAAAACTTTAGGTATGTATAGTATTACACTATTACTTATTGTATGAGTATGCGTGTGTCCACAATATAAATATTGCTCATGTACTAACACTTATCCAATAATCCACACGTCTTGGAATACCCTGACACTCTTCAGAGCAAATATAAAGAGATGTCATATGTGGCCAATCAATGCTCTGAGTGACGCCTCTTTGTGTTGAATTATATTACCACGTTTATAATGAGTGCAATTCAAATAGTTTTTATCATATGTATATGTATCAAGTTTCAAGTACAAGTGACAAGTATATAAAGAAGATGTTGAAAAAACTAATCTAATGAACGTTTAGATATAAGCCCCTAATTTAGTAATAAGAAATTAGAAAGTGTTATGCATTAAAAATAAATATTAAACCCCAACGAACAAAATTATTATATCATTAACTTTTATGATCCCAAGAAGAATGAGTTTTGCAAAAAAAAATTACAAACTGAATTAAAAGTAAATTAAGAATTTTAAAGCGATATGAAATTGTAGAAAAATAAAAAATACATTCCGTTTTTATATAAGAGGAAAACAATTAAAAGCATAATATGTCGACGCTTTGGCCGAGTGGTTAAGGCGTGTGCCTGCTAAGTACATGGGGTTTCCCCGCGAGAGTTCGAATCTCTCAGGCGTCGATTTTTTTTTTTTTAAATCGCTTCTTTTTTAACAAAAAAGAAGATGATTTATTTCCAATTTCCAAACACTAACCTATAAATAAACACAAACAACGATTTTTCTTACTTTTTTTATAAAGCATAATTGTTGCAAATTTTAATAGAGTTGGAATTTGAACTGCATTTTTAACTTGTTTGTTTTTAATCGGGTTTTTTGTTTTTTGTTTTTTTTTTTTTTTTTTGCTATTATAAAAAAGTTATGATAGAACAATTAATTATAAATTTACATCGAGATAGTTGGTAAACGGGCAACAAGTTGCGCCACTACCCCTTTTTGACTTGTTTTTAACCAAGTCAAATGACAAAAAACTGTTCGCCGTACTGAGGTCACATACTATTGAGTGTATTTGAGAGTGCGAGAAAGATAACACAAGTTTTGTAAAAAATAAAATACTTATGATTTCTTGGTGATGTTCATTGTTGCAAACCATCCCTATATATTTTTTTATTGACAGTAAAGTGATGCCAAATCAACCGACACACTGGTGGCCGGCTCAACCATTTTGAAGGTCTAAAGCGAACTTCATATTTGAGGCCTTTTAGAAAAAAGAAAAAAAGTGAATTAGTTTGCCTTAGAACTTCAATTGTTTTTGCAACAATTACATACTAAGCTGATATACTAGTAGCACAAATTACCTGGTTCACAAATAAAGTAATGAAGTTGCAAGATTTAAATATGTGCAAAAATACCACTAAACGGCTTACCTTGTTTTTGGGCATAACTGAATATCATCGTGTCATCTTTTGCTGGTCCGAGACGACCAAACGAAAGACAAAAGGGTGCTTTAAGACTGTACGGTGTGAAGGGGTCTGAAAATAAGGTGTTATGCGACATGTGGACAATACGTAAGCACACGTCAGAAATGGGGCGTGGTGAAAAAACGGGAGTTGTGGGACGAGGCGTGGAGGAATGACATTATTTATTTAACATGTGGCACTCAATTTTTGTTATTATTTTTATTATTCAAAACTATATAAAAATGACAAATTAGATTTAAATAATCTCAGCTTTCTCAATTTGGCCGATAATAATCCGAACTTGTCCACTTTTGGCCGATAATAGTCTGCGTTAAATATAGCTTAACGGAGTTAAGTTTTTTCCGAATTACAAACTAATGTTTTAGGGCTTTTGATTAGAACGAGAATACGAGTTGATTGATGTAAAATTTACCTCGAAATACTGCCCCAAAAAACGAAAACGGTGCTTCAATTCGGGTGTTTAAACTTCTAATTAACAAAAATCAAGTCGTTTGAAGAATCGTTTCGAGGTACGTTTTACATAAATTGACTCGTATCATCGTTCTGATCAAAATCCATAAAACATTAGTTTGTAATTAGGAAAAAAGTTTAACTCCGTTAAGCTATTTTTAGCGGCGGACTATTATCGGCCAAAAGTGCACCAGTTCGGATTATTATCGACCAAATGGAGAAAGCTGAGATTATTTAAACCCAATTTGCATATAAAAATATATTTAATATTTTTAAATACCTATGTAATAATTAACAATAATAAAAAATATTACATAATTAAAAAATATTACATAAATAAAAAAATGAAAGCTAAAAAACCCGAAGCTCAAATAAAAAAAACGAAATTAAGTACGATATTTTGCCTTTAGTTCTTCTTTCATTTTCTTGTACATTTCCCTCCCTATGTCGTCAAGGTGATCGATCTTCATAGCGAGGAACTTTATGTCGCAACCCTCGACCCCTGCCTCGGGAGGCGGGCGGCCGCGGCCTATTCAGAGATGGTGGTATCGGTGTTTATCATTATTTGGCAGCGAAATTTACATCAGGAACGTAGTTAGGAAATATTTTATTATAGTAAAACACCACCTTTTTATAATAAACATATTGGGATAAATCCATGTTTTTTTATTACAAACATGTTATAAGGAGGGATAAACCCTAATTTATTGAATAAAACATCTTTCTTTATTTAGGTAACTTTTATAGCCACATTTTCCAAGCCTTCAGTGCTCTCCACCTGGCTTCTATTTTGGCTTTCACATTTTGTTACCTGAAACGCGTTTTAAAAACATTTGTCTGTGGGAAATACTGGTGAGTGAATCCCAATTTAATCAAGAAGTATTTTATCCTTTAACAGTATTGAGAACGATTACAATGTTTATATCTAGACAATTACTCATTCAGTACTGTCAATCCTGACTGGTGCGTCATATTACACATTGGCTATCTCGTTGTCCAATGGTAACGTGTTCCACATTTTGTATACAAAACCCCAACATACCGGCAGTAATTGAAGAATTACAAAGACTCAATCACTGCTAATCACATTGTAAATTATTTAAGGTTTTGTAAAAACAGTTTGTAAAAAGGTTTACAAAAAGGAGATTACTCACATTGCTAATTTAGACTTTTTCTTGTGGTTTCCTGGTTATAATCAAATAAATTAAACAATACACACGCGTTAGTATAATAACCCAATATTTACGTTAGTTATACCCTCCCCGAGACAGAACTCCAACGACTACGTCGGGCAGAGCCTCGACAGCCGTTACGGAGCGCTAGATCAATCGGGCAGCGTATCTAATACGTAACCGAGGGTTAAAATACTTACAACGAGGCAAAGCTTCGCTACTTTAGTGGGTATAATGCTCGGGTATAGTGTCTACACTACAGAAAATTGAGAGAGAATTCGTGTTTTGAACATCGGAGAATGAAGGCCGATGCTCCCAATTTATAGGAGCTGATTTCGAGTTTGTCGCGCCCCACGTAAGATGAGGCAAGGGTTTACGCGGGCCGTGAGCTAGGGGATCTAGGGTGTAGCCTTGTCCGGTCAACAACATAGCATCGACAAGTGGTGACACGTGGCGGCTCCGGGTGAGGCCTCGTATCCTGGCCGTCGCACCCCGCGTAAGCCTTTGATGGCTCTATCGCCGGCCACTAGGGACCAATAAAAATTGTTTTTATTTAATTTTTATAAAAATAAAGGCATTTAGGGCCATTTTACGTATACGAGGTGTATTTTAGGACGTATTGGGGTGTTCTAAATATTTTAAGGGTGTCGGGAATATTTTAGGAGGGTTGTTATATTTTATATCTGGTTCCCTTTCCTTTCGCTTGTACCAGGTTGGTTTTAACCTCTCTTCATTGGACCATCAAAATTACAATAAACTTGTGAGGAAAAATGTCACACCCTGCTAGTAGCGGAAGCTTATTGTGTGTGACGTAAGAAAGGTAATCATTGCATCCAAATGTGTAAACATACTAAACAACAACGATGCCATAGATATATTGTTTTCCAAACAAAGTTTACAAGTTTCCAACATAGTTTCAAGTTCACCAACGTTCACAAGGTTAAACATGACATAGTTTAAGTTATGTTACACAACAAAAAAAAAGTTTGTTTTTAATATAAACATGGTGAGGTTTTGTCCCCTATATACCCATACGAAGTTGGGATATAAAAGACAAACTCTCCAAAAGCGGCTATCGTTGTCATTAACTTTTCCGTTTCCCGTAGTGTATCACCGGCTCAAGACTTGTTTCCTGAAATACATGTAGTTTTAAAAAGTCAACAAAAGTTGAGGGAGTTCATACAGTTATTGTTATCATATGAAATCTTTGTATTCCTGTAATGAAATCCCGGTATGTTAATAACATTTATGGAGTTTAAGGATCCATCAGTGGGTAGCGAGCCCCCTGAAATTATGTACCATAAGTACGTAACCAACCCGAGACAACTTTGACATTTTTGGGATCACAAAAGCACTCCAGGGTATACCAACCAGGAATGGAGCGTGTCTCAAGCTCAATAGATCTACACCATTTGCACCTTGGTCACTAAGTGATTAATGGTTACTATGTCATCATCCTACTTATGTACATTGATCGTGTTATCATCTAAACCCATAGCTAACATACCCATAGTTTTAGCATGTATTTCCCCTCGATTGTTTTAAAATCAAAACATTGAAATCATTGAAAGGAGGGACATGAACTCATAAGTTTGTGTTCCTTGCATGTAATACCGTAATGAGCGTCCGTGTAACACCCCGAAAATGGGTTTGGTAATCAAACCCCGTTAATACTAAAAGACGGGTAAAGTACCATTAGTAGTAAAATTTACCCGGTGAATATTAGGATTTTTAAGTAAGTAAACCTAATATTTAATAAAAAGATAAATAAAGGTCTATGGATAAATAAAGTTTATAAAAGGTCTGAGTTAACGGGACCTAAAATAAACTTAGTCGTAAATATCCCCGAACCCGCTAAGTTAACTAGAAATGTTTGGTTTAGTTAATAAGAGGGAATGTGGATTTAAAATAAGAAGGTTGTGACTGATTTAATAAATAACTAAACATGAGGGGCTTATGTTGCTAAGTTTGAAACTTAATTTCATAAAACAAGAAAATTAAAACCCAAATACATATTGTGGGCGTGTGTGAGGATCGACCCAGGCAAGGGAAGGGCGACCAGGGTTCTTCAAACCCAAAAACTTCACAAATCTCAGAAATTGAAGGTTCAAATCAAGTTCTAAGCGAAAATCGAACATAGATTAGTGATCCCCATTGCAAGGAGATCATAAGGTATGTAAAATTTGACAAGAATTCACTACTTGAAATTCTCATGAATTTAGAAAAGTAGAAATCTGATGTTGCATGTTTGCTATGTGGATAGAATAGGGATGATATAGTGTCTAGGAGTAAAACCTAGACAACAACATGTGAAATAATGTCTAAATTCAGGAAATCTCATGAACACATTGAAGGTGGTTCATGGGTTTTGTGAGAAAATGATGAACACTAGGGTTTAGAAGACTATTCTAGTGCAAATTGATCCATAGAAACTGAATTCTGAAAAATATGATGTTTAATTCTATAAATGATAGCTCAATGTTTGTTAATCTAGGCTAAGTGACAAGCCATGAATTAGAATATAAAAGATATAAAGTTCTGCATGTTAAGTGTTTGTAAAAATGCCCCAAAGAAGGCTTGAAAGTTGAAAATCGGACAAAAACGCATGTTTGATGGATATGGAAAATTGTGCGTTAAGACTTATAAAAAGGGTTCTAAACGGATTGTGAATTGAACTCTTTAGGCGAGGAATCCGGATCGTCAAGTGGACAAGCCGGTGGAAATACGCGTTTGAAAAAGGATGCTTAAAAGGTACGAAACTACGATCTCGTTACGTTATGCTTGATTTCGTATTTTCGCTAGTAGACTTTACATTAGCATAATACATGAAATTTATGTTTAGTTGAAGTGACGAAGATCACTAGGTAAATAAACGGGTCAAAAGGTGAAATTATCACCCTTTGACAACATCAACTAATGGTTTGTCAAGTTACATGCTTATAGGAATAAATATCAAAAGGATTCGTACATCGCTATCGCTTAGCGGCTACTAAGGCAAGGTATTGAAACGGGTCAAAATATTGATCCGAGTCAGGTATGTAAAATGGTTTAACTCATCACTTAGAACTTGAGGCTCTCTAAGAGTTAAACAAAGTCAAAATTTGATATTTGGTTATCTTAAAGGCAAACCGAATGATTTAAGTTATAATTGTGGTGTTTTAGAAAAATAATAGTTTCTAATCAGAATTATAGTTAGAAAGTCGGATTTTTGGGTCAAACAAGTACTAAAAGTCCTTCGTCGTAAAGAAGGACTAAAATTGACTAAAACGCCCTTGTAAGCGAAATTGAGCGAACGCACCATAAATGTTGTTTGGAAATAAGTGATAGGATGAAATAAATACTTTGAATAAGTATGAAAAGCGAAAAATGTAAAATATTGGTTCAATGACTCTATAAAGAGTCTTTGCCGTAAAATAATGATTTGAAGGGTAAAATTTGGAATATATAAATTCACCACATTGAATCCACCACGAATATAGTTGTGGTGTGAGATCATTTGATAAGAAACGTGGACATATGTATTTAGAAACGAATGAAAGTGATTTGTGCTTAAAATGTGCTTAAATACCCTTAACGGGTCAAAATAAGCATATGAGTGAAAATGGGTTTAAGAAGGTATATGAACCTGTAATTGGACCCTAATATGTTAAACATCATTGAATTTAATAGGTTTAGGAGAAATAAGGGTCAAACAAACTTGTTTGCTTGATAGATTACGAACGGGTCAAAATTTGGTAAAAAGGGGTAATAAGCCGAAGACTTAAAACTCTTAAATTTTTTTAATCCGGATGTTGGATTTTAACTCCATGTGATGGAAGATTAAATTACAATCATGTAGGAAGAAACGGTAGGTCAAACGGATAAGCGGATTGGAAGATACGAAAGTTTTCGTGTCAAATAACGGCAAAAAAAATGGATAGGTTGAATGCAGGGGCCACCGTAGCTTACGGTGCCACCGTAAGTTACGGTGGAGCTAAAATTTTTACGGTAGAATACCCCTGATTTACGGTGGGGGAATTTGAGATTCAGGGGCCACCGTAACTTACGGTGACCACCGTAAGTTACGGCGGAGGCCAGAATTCAATTGATTGTTTGTGGATCAAGATATCAATGTTGGATTTTCCTAATTTCCTTGTTATATTGGTTATTTAATTATCAAAACTGACCTTTAAGTTGGTTTTGATCACAGGTGAATGTCGAGAGTCCCGGATGAAGATCAAGCATCGAGCAAGAACCGAACACACGTTAAACAAAGCTTCCGCAATGTTGTTTTGTCGATATTCTATAACGACGAATTAAACCACATTGTGTTGTATCACTTTAAATTGTAAAAGTTTTTAACAAACCCGTATTTTCAGTATAATTGTGACTATAATTACATGATTATGAGTTTAAATTATACGATAAACGTTAAATTATAACAAGGGTGTTACAGTCCGTACGTGTGATTAACCTACATGTGTACTAACTTTATTAGACACTAGGTCTTTCGGACCTCGTACAAGTTGTTCATCTTGAATTATTATTGTGTTTTCATTTGTCATTTTGGAACAACTTTGTATTTTAGTGTGTTGGTAGTTTGTTCGTTCTCTTGTGATGTATATAGATTTTATAGGTGCATATATTTTGTGTATTGAATAATATGCGAACGGCTTCGCCCTGCACATGCCTCCGTGCTTCGCACGCGTGTCATTGAGCCTTTGCTCATGTCATTGGGCCGAGCCCCATGTCATTGGGCCGAGCCCGTGTCATCTATATTATTGGGATTAACCCATGTTTTAATGTTATTGGGCCGAGCCCATGTCTTTCATGCTATTGGGCCTAACCCGTGTTTTAATGTTATTGGGCCGAGCCCATGTCTTTTGTGTCATTGGGTCGAGCCCATGTTTCTTGTCATTGGGCCTTGGCCCATGTATTTTAGTAATTTGGGCCTACCCCAAATAATTCATCATTGGGCTCTAGCCCATGTATTTTAGTAATTTGGGCCTACCCCAAATGTTTTGTCATTTGGCCTTGGCCCAAATCTTATTTTTGTGAGCCCATTAGAAATAATCTTGCATTTTACTCAAAAATTTACCAAGTATGTAAACTTTTAAAATGTTCATTTTTCATATTAAAATACTTGGTAATTTTTATAGTTTTTGACTTTCCGGGTTCTTGTTATCGGCCTCATAGATTTGTGTTCGTTAAGTGTCTAAAAATGTGTTATTTTTAGACTCGACATCGCAGTAATTTTCCTTGCGATGTCGATACGCCCAATTGTCGTCGTCGAGTGTTATGTCTTACTGTTTCGACCATTTCGTTTATTCGTCCGTTTAATAACATTTCACTGGAACATGTAGGAACATGTATATGTATTTTTGGTGTCTTTTTATGCTTGTCACATACAAGTATTTCTTGTAATTATAAGTGTATTATTTTGATCACCCTAAAGGTATCTAAATACATACACATAACACAAAATACATATGCTTGATAAGTTTCCAAAATATATAATTTTTGTCAAAAATTATATTTACACATTGTTATTATTTTCACCATTTTATTTTTGTGAAAATATATGTTTAAGTTCATAAGAACTCTTGAATATTTAAGGCTTAACTATTCTCATCAAAGCTTTCATAATGACGTTTAAGACCACTAATCACGTTTAACTTTGTTAATCACCCTTTAATCCCAACTTTAATCGCGATTAGATTTTTACAAAAATTCTCCATAGTTTCCCCTAAACTATGACGTTTCCCACGTTTTAAAACGCGTTTAAATAACCAAATCAATTTTCAATCATCATTAATTCATCAAGCTTTCCAAAAATCATTTTTCAAGCATTAATCACAAAATTTTACCTTCAAATTCTTATGAGCATATTACTTGCACAAATCATTCCAAGACTTTAAAATAACCATTTTTCAAGTTCATCACTATATAAACTTGATTCTAATTATTTTTCATTCTAAAAAAATTCCCATATTTTGTAAAAAAAAATTAAGACTCTTTTATGCTTCACTTTGTAAAGTAAAAATTTCCATAAGCTTGCTTTATGTGAAAATCAAGTTCATTAGAGTTTTTAAGACTTTGTCACATGGTTATTCTTGGTTTAAAATTTACTTAATCATGTTTACACACACATGCTCATAATATTTGAAGTTGATGATCTTGTGTCATTTAAACATTCATATGTTTAAATCATATTTTTAAGTTTAACATGACTAGATTAACATTAATCTAAAATACTACATAAAGTTAATCACAAGATTATCATAAACATAAACTTTAAACCACTAATCATAACAAAATCAACATAAGGAACATGATTTCATCAACTAGATATACTAATCTACTCAAATAACCACATAATAAGTTTAGATTAGTAGATTATTAGCTTTGAGATTAGGGTTTTTGATTTGATTTTTATTAATCTTCAAGATAATCAACTTGTACTTTTGTAATCTATAGTAACAAGAAGCTTAAATATGGTTAGAAGAAGCTTACAACTTTGCACAAGGTGATTAAGAAGTGATTAAGGCTCTAAAGAACTCCCTAATGCTTCTCCATGCTTAATCCATGCATTAATGACATTAAAGTGCCTTGAAAATGAGTAATTTATGGGGTCTAATGGTGATTTATGATGGGTTTAATTTGGGATACATGAACCGTGAATAAGGAGGCACAAGGGGAAGGTTTTTGTGTTTTGAACTTGTGTGAGAATGAAGTGATAAATGATGATGGAATGTAGATGTTATAATTCCTATCTTTTCAAGTTTTATCACCATACTTTCCATACATAAAATCTTTAGTTTTTCAACAAAATCAAGTGGGTGGGACCCACATTGTTGACCAAATTCAAGATGAGGGGGGGGGGAGTAAAGTGTAACTTTTTTATAAAAAAAAGTTATTAAAATGAAGATATTTTGGTCATTATTCGAAGTACGGTGATTAGGTGCTTAAGTACACCATTAGAGGGTAATTAACGAACTAGGATTATAATTATTATTAACTAGTTCACTAAACTAGTAGGAATGGTATTTTGGCACTTTAGATGTCTTCCGTTTGGTCGTTGGTGAGTTTTCGGCACTTTTGCGTCGTACCGACGAAACTTCGTCGCAAGTTGTTATCTCACCGTCAAGCGATGTATGAAGTGATTCCGAGTCCAAAAATAGGCTTAACTAGTTCACTAGCTTCTTTGTTTGGTTTTTGTGTGACGAAAATACCGCTTACTAGTCTTTCGGGTCGATAACGGACTAGTTAGGTGTATAGCGATATAATACCAGAAGCTTCTTATTTTGGACACTACAATGATATTCCCAAAGTGTTCTAGCATATATGTCATCAATTTTCATAATTCCGAAGTTTCAGAAATGATAAATTTTAGTTTCGGACGAGTTAAAATTGTCATATTTTTAGCGAAACGGACGTTTTAGTATTTAGGGCGTTGTTCCGGAAAGTCTTATATTTTTGCAAGATATGTTTTCTCATTAGTGTTTTTTTTATGTAAATGGACTCAGTTACGTTATCCGTGTGTCGTTTCTCATTGTTTCGTTCTGTTTTCACGGTTTTACTAGCATGAATAGTGTGACCGTAAATAGTGCGCGCAACACTTTCTACCAACTTTTTTAGGATATTGTTTGATTGGTTTCGCAATATGACGAAAACCAACATATGTTTTAGCATCGTTTTCTTGTCCTAACACTATTATATGTTTTACGACACAGTTACGTAATTAAATTACGCTAAATGCATGAGATTATGTAAATAAAATAGTGATTAGTTTGTACGGAATCACCGGTTCTTGTCACAAAAATAGTGATTTAGCATTTGTCACAAAAAACACGCGAAATAAATTAAACTTGGGAACAAAATCCAGTTCTTGTGTCCACAATAAAGCCCAAAGATTCAAGGCTGATGCCAAACAGCTTATGTATAAACTTTTGGCGATTTCATGTTGTTACACCTGCAAAGAACCAAGACCACAATGTGTTAAGCTTCTCCAAAACAATATTAATAAATATAAATATAAAAATAGCTTGTTCCAATAATAGTCGTAACTTCTCTTTTTGAAAGCATATCATTAATATCGAGTCTGACTTGAACCGTGCGGGTTTGGACTTGAGAAGCATTATCAAAGCGTTTGTGGGGCACGGATCCACAATCTTGTTTTGGCTCAACAGATGGGTTGGGTCATCGCCCCTGGCCTTGGCTTTCCCAACTCTGTTTTACCTTGAAAAGGACAAATTCTGCATCGTCTCACGTTGGGGTCTATGGAGTATGGGGGTGTCTCAAATGTGGGCTTGGAAAAGGCAGGCGCCTCTAGCTGCTGAGCTTTCTAAGCTTCAGAATTTGCAGTCTAGTCCCTAGCCGGGGCTGTTACTATTTCTCTTGCCTCTGACTCCTGGATACGGAATCTGCCATCCTCTGGTAGTTTTTCTATTCAAAGTATAAAAAAACACTTGTTAGTAAACAAAATATAAGACCATATGTTCATTACCTAACACCCCAGCCTGTGCCATTAATCTTCATTTTGGTTATTTCTAACATCTCCCTTGAATAAGTTAAATGCTCATGCACCACTACTAATTAACACACTGTCTAATGATGTCATCAAACTCAACTAACTTGCTAATCTAACATTGCCTCATTCACATCTTCTATACTTTCAAACACTTCACAATAAATCTACCAAAATAATCAAGAATCATAACCTAGGTTTATAAAGGTAAAAACCTAATTTGTTTTTTTAAATGTTGGTTTACATGTTTGTGTGTTTGAAAAATATAGGTAAAACCGTAAAGTTTTAAGGTAAAAATGCAATTGTAGCTGTGAATTGTATACCTCTCTAGTGTAAGTTAGGAAAGCTAGGGTTTTGCGATGTGGAGCTATGTCTATGTAGTTGACAATTGATGTTACCAAGTTGTTGAACGGCTAAATGTTGGTATATGAAGAAACTTTTGGATTTGTAAATGTAATTAGTTATGTGGAATATTAAGGCTGGCTGGTGTGCAATTGCAACAAGCCAACAACTAGATTAAGAATTCAGGAAAAAAAATTGAAAAGTTGAAAATGGATTATCTTCCTAAAAATGATTCAGACCCATTAAGACACTAGTTTTTTTAAATACTTTTTAGGGTTCATTTTTTTAGGCTTATTGTGTAGGGTAGAAGATACTAGTAACCTACTTTGATTATTGGAATATTGGCTTCTTTATGGGTCGTATTATTGGCACACCTTGGGGGATTAAATCGACACCCTCAATACGGATCGTATAGGCCTATACGATGCGTATTGAGGTGGGTTCAAACTTCTATGTGTAACGCCCTGCTTCTTTGTGCTTTCCATATTTAGAAGGTCTTGTTTGTATTTCTATTTTTTAGAAGTCTTGTGTTTCTTGTAATCGTTCTTTCGTTGTAAGCGTTGTAAATCAGAGACTTGATTCATAAATAAAACTCGTAATTCTTTGATTTCGTGTTATACGTACCTTATACACGTTCATACATTTAATTTCGTGAAACATTCGTTGCATACTCGCAGTTCTTGAAAACTTTGTGCTAATCTTGCAAATACGTGAAACTTGTGAAAAATACGCCTTTTGAACGAAATATTATTCAAGGATTCTTGATTCTATACTTATCGACATTTGATACTAGTTAAACTAGTTAAAATCTTAAAATAATGAGATTCGGAAGTTTCGCGAAAGGAATAATCGTTAAAGGTTCTTCTTATTTACTTATTTCGTTCATAAATATGGTTATTTAACTATTCTAATTTATTTAGTTTAATTAACTGAATAAAATTTACTATTTAAAAGTTTATTTAATAATATTTAGTTAGTCTCGTTAGATAATAAAGTTAGTAAAATTAACTTAGTTAGTTTAAACCTTAAAGTTAGTTTTCTTTAAAAAAAAATGATATAACTTAGTTAAAGAAAAGGGTTGTTAGTGTAATGTGCTGAAACTTAAACTTGCAGGGACCAATTGTGCTAATTTCTGAAAGATCAATGTTTAAAACAAAACAAAAAAACAAACAAAGCTGCAACCCGGGTCACAGCAACAACCAAACCACACGCTAACCGCTGGGCCACGACCTTCACATCAAAATAAACCCGCACCGTTAATCCCTTAAGCACTCGTCCAGATCGATCCAGGCGGCCCGCTACCAAGCCTAGTTGGTCTCCGCGACCCGCCAAGCTGGCCCCGCGCGCAAAAGATGATCAGTCTTGTTCCAGCTCGATGTTTAGGCGGGTTTTGTGATATTTTTTGAGTTTTAAACAACTTTTAGCATTTATTAACCAACCACCAACTAACCTAAACCCTCCCTTATAAATACCAAGCTAATCCAGGCTCAAATCACTTTACAAACTCATCCAAATTACTCCAAATCTGTCCCAAATTCGTGCAACATCAGAAGGTTCGAGCAGATTGTTACTTCTTCACTAAAGTGAGCATAACTCACTCAATACTTGTCCGTTTTAGCTCATTCTTTTTCCTATGTGCTTGGATTTTCCTTAGCTTCGATTCCATGGGTGATTCACAGTAAATAAGTCCCTAGAACTCCGGCAAAAAGGCTCCAAAGTCCACTGTTCGTTTTGTTTTGAATCAAACTTTGCTTAACTTGTTCAAACTTGAGTCAAACTCAACTCAAACCCACGTCCTTATGCGCATAACCACTTGTATGGTTAGTTGGGCTTAAAAACGGGGCTGAGACATACAAAATCAGAGATTAAACCTCATATACAATTCTGTTTTGCTTAGGGTTTTTTTTAACCCACAAGTGATGTTCAAGCATTAAGCTTGATGAATGTGTGATTATGGATTAACTTGGGTTATCCTACATAAAATCCTCACATTACTTGATGATTTCCCTTAGATTAGTGTTTAATATTCTTGTATTACTTATAGTTCATGACCCTCCTTGAATGTTCTTACATCAAGTGTAGTGGTGAACACTTAGAGGTACCTAAATGGAAGCTTGTTCTTCCTACCTCCTACATGATTTCTATGACATTTAGAGGTACCTAAATGAAGATTTGAATCTTCTACCTCATGCTTGAACTATTGGACATATACATACATATTATATAACCTATATAATACATAAACATATTATCCGAATAATCGAATCTTTGATGATGAACTAGTGTTCATATGTCAAGATACTAGATTATATCACCCTAGACTTTGATAACTTGTCACGATTCTAATGGAACCTTGTTCTATGAAAACATTTAAACTCTTTAGAGTTTCCTAGTGTCAAGAACAAGTATCATATGTACTATGTGATTATTTTCATATGTTATTTTCATGATAGTTTTAAATTCTGAATCTCGACTCTAAACCTACCTTGAACTTCAACCCTTACACATTTGATCTCCTAAATCTCATTGCTCGTCAACAATTGGATAATCGGAAAGCAT
The DNA here is from genome assembly GCA_030545235.1 of Helianthus tuberosus. Taxonomy (NCBI): domain Eukaryota; kingdom Viridiplantae; phylum Streptophyta; class Magnoliopsida; order Asterales; family Asteraceae; genus Helianthus; species Helianthus tuberosus. The sequence continues at coordinate 1,597,029 of CM060446.1, read as the reverse complement.
ATGCAAATTTTGTGAGTATACTTGACCCATTTTACCGTTTTCACACTTTTGGGTGTAACATGTTTTTAAATACAACACACACTTATTATACATATTCTTATACAAATGTATAAACAAACAATCCAATACATGCTTACTATTTGTTATGCTTGATTCGTGTTTTCTGGACCATACTTATGTGATGAACTTGTCATTAGCTTCGTACGAGCCTCCATTTAACATGTATAGCGCTATAGGAGTAACGCACCGCCCGTAGACTAGTGGTCATGTTAAACTTTCATTCATACTTGCGTAAACAGAGGGTTGACTTGTAAATCGCATGCCAGTTTATACGTTAATCTTGATAACTATGTTTGCCATGTGGATTGTTCCTTATCATTTTTATAATTACATACTACGCACCAAACTTGTATGCTCGCCAATACTTTTTGTATTGAACTACACTTTTAAAACATGTTGCAGGTTTAGTGATGATGTTGGTGATGCATGGAATCTAGTAGGATGTTTAGCTACACACTTTAAATCTGTATTCTTATTGTATTGTATTTCGTTACTCATGTTGTATTTATTTCAAATCTTTGTAACTGACTTTTTAGAAATGAAATGGAAATTTATTATTTAAATACTTGTCACAAATAGTGTTATCAAGTCTCTTGCAATCTATTTCGTCTCACTCCGATGTTTCCGCCATCGGTTGGGGTGTGACACTATGTCTGCCAAAGGCTGCCAATGTCCCCTACCAAAAAGTAATACGCATTGTATAGGCCTATACGATGCGTATTAAGGTGTCGATTTAATTTTTTTTATTTTTGCAAGGTAGCTTCCTGTCACGCGGTAGATTTCCGTCACGTGAACGGCGCCAAAATTTGACGTGCTTGTCGTGGTACACGCAAATTTAATCCCAATAACAACTATAGATAGTGGTAAGAGGGTATCGAACTCAGGGAGTATGTGGAAAATATGTCGATTATATAGCTTTGCGATTAAACTACAATTAACCTAATTTGCAGAAAATAAAGATCAATGAATTGGATTATTGTTTTAGAAAACTAAATTAATAACTACTTGCAAATCAAAATTGTTTGTTTAACAGATTAGGAGAATAATGACCATCTTAGGTTTCAGTTTCTTTTAACAATTGTGTGAAATTCCAACTAGAAAGAGTTACATAGACATAACCCGTGCATAAATAATTGAAGTGATAAAAGGGAACAAAGTACTCGGATTATATAAACGCGAGGTTGTTTCCCGATGATCAATTAATCAATAACCAACCCTAACCCTTCCCGTGATATCTCGATTGCCAACGGCACCAAGAATGTATGATTGAGACTAGAAATTGCACTATCAATTAACAAGCTACAAACAATTATGCATACACCATGATAATCAAGCAACACAAGTTATCATTCTAGAAATTCAGAAATAAACACACAAAAGTTCAAGAGAAACCTTCACCTAAGATGATCACCGAAAGTTTTAGCCGGACATAGCTTGGTGAATCATCATAACAATAAGTTCAATGTTCATACGAATCAAAATCACAAACCGAATGTTAGAACTTGTTTAACACCAAGCAAGAATAGCCAAAATCGCCCCTAGTGTCTTCCAAAACCGTCCAATCATGAGAATAGGTGAAAAGACACCATCAAACCGATTTAATGATGGCAGTTACAAGTTTTCACGTCGCCTCCACCGTAATTTACGGTGCCACCGTAAATTACGGTGGCTGGCCCCGGATTTACGGTGAGAAAATGGCAAGATTCAGGTCCACCGTAAATTATGGTGGGACCGTAATTTACGGTGACAACCTGAATTTTATGCTTTGTTTCATCTTTCGTTCCACCCTCGATCCGTTCATCTCCAAACCGTCCACAACTGCGTTTTATCTACTTTAAGCTCCCGAACCGCACTTGAAACATAAGCAACCGTAGTTATCTAATTCAAGATAATTACACAATTAAATGAGGGATAAACTTGTCTTTTAACATCATAAAGGGTTGTCCTATGGACCACCCGTCACGAACGAAGAAGCATCACTTTGGACATTTGTCGGTCTTCAAACATCTAGGAAACATTATTTGAGAATACCCCTGAATTTATCGAAGTTGTAGAATGAGATCCTCCATTGTTGGGTTATCATCTTTCAACCCCATTTTCCCTAAATTTATCGATTTTGTATTTCAACAGGGATGTAATGCAATTATTCCTCTCAATTGAATGGACCGATACTTCCTTCATAGGACTCACTTGAATCGTCTTGGATTTAATAACAGTACGTTTAGCATACGTGCCTGCAATTGGAATTGATATGGGAACAACATACTCTTTGTTAACATATGACACATGATAAAAGCGCTTCTTTAGACAATCTGAGATTTTGTTCCGCAAATTGGGAACCATATATTTGCTTCAAGATTTACGTCTGATGTCCATATTGGATCACATTTGACTTCATCTGCGGTAGTCCACTGATTTTCTTCCCCCGGGTCTGCACCGTGATCTTCATATTCTTGGTTCAATACCAACTCATCTTTAGTAGTGTTTGTTTTAGAACCCGATTCAGATACACAACGGTCCTCCAATTCCAGATCAGCAAGCAAATACTCAACGGTTCTCCAATTCCAGATCAGTAATGTAAGGAGAAGCGTTGAGATGACGGACATCCATTAAGCTCAAAAAGAAAACTTGTATTTCCTAGTTACAAAATGATTGCGGTTTGTAAGATCCGTGGTCGGTCTCGGGTGGGCATAAGATCCGTGGGCCCTATTGTCTGATCTGTGACTCCATGGAAGATGTGATTAAGGTAAGTGTGTCGTATGATGTGTCATAAAACGTAACATAATCCCATATTGTCTAAAGAAGCGCTTTTATCATGTGTCATATTAGAGTAGTATGAGTCTGAGTCCATTGTGGTTCGTGTCAGGTTTGTATTTCCCCGTGTCTGCACCGTGATCTTCATATTCTTGGTTCAATACCAACTCATCTTTAGTAGTGTTTGTTTAAGAACCAGATTCAGATACACAACGGTCCTCCAATTCCAGATCAGCAAGCAAATACACAACGGTTCTCCAATTCCAGATCAGTAATGTAAGGAGAAGCGTTGAGATAACGGACATCCATCAAACTCAAAAAGAAAACTTGTGTTTCCCATAGTCACAAACGATTGCAGTTTGTAAGATCCGTGGTCGGTCTCGGGTGGGCATAAGATCTGTGGGCCCTATTGTCGGATCTGTGACTCCATGGAAGATGTGATTAAGGTAATCGTGTCGTATCATGTGTCATAAAACGAAACATACTCCCAGATTGTCTAAAGAAGCGCTTTTATCATGTGTCATATTAGAGTAGTATGAGTCTGAGTCCATTGTGGTTCGTGTCGGTAGTACAAAACGGTTGCGGTTTGCACATTCAATCTTCATTGCTTCATTAAAATTAATAAGGCGGTCTCTTTGCTTCGTCCACTAGAACTATTTGTGAATGCATTCTTTGCTATAACAGGATGGATGTGACACACACAGATAGATAATATCTGATTGTTTCAGTTTTTTCCGACTGTTTTAGTTATGTTTCAATAAATAATATCTGATTGAAAAGATTTGTTGAAATCGAAGAAAAGAGTAAAAAAGATGAATTGAGGCGTCCATTTGGAACAAGAAGTCCAACAATCCGTTCATTATCTGTTATTGTCTAAACTATGAATGGACACAATGAATTTGACAACTGTGACAGCTTATTAAAAGTATAAATCACCTCCAATCATTTCCTGATCAAATCACACACTATAAAGTTTAAACTTATCGTGTGTTGTAGTTTGGAAAGATGACGGAATAGAGATCTGAATAACAAACTGTGGAGAACTTGTTTGCGTTATCCATTAACATAAGCTAAAATACTCTAAAATACTCTAAAATACGCTAAAATACGTTAAAATACGCTAAATTACGAAAAAACGTTAAAAACGCTAAATTACAATAAAAACATTAAAATACGTTAAATACGCTAAAATACATTAAAATACGCTAAAATATGATAAAATAAGGCAAAATACGCTAAAATACGTTAAAATACGATAAAGTACATTAAAATATGCTAAAATACGTTGCAATATGTTAATATAAGTCATATTACGAAAAATACAAGAAAATACGTTAAAAATACGCCGAAATACGTAAAAATACCCTAAATAGGTTAAAATAAGCTAAAATACGTTAGAATACACTCAAATACGACAAAAATACTTTTAAATACGCAACAATGTGTTAGAATACGTCAAAATACGCAAAAATACGTAAAAGTACGTGACTAACGGTATTTCCACACACGTATACATATAACACGGCACTATGGAGCACAAGTGGATTTCAAACAAGATTGTATGTAATCATAGAATACGATATTCGCACGCAACCGAGCGGCACCGAAACGACTTATGTTGAAGGTATACGTCATAAAATGACAAATATGCGAAAGTTCGGCAAAAAGCGACACGTAAACGTGTCGAACCAAAGTATACACGATAAAACTAAATTTGGAATCATAACATATACGATCGTATAGGCCTATGTTGTATCGTATATCAGCTTAATACGAATCGTATAGGCCTATATGATACGTATTAAACTTTGAATTTTCTCAAAAATACCCCTGAATTTATCAGAAAAACAGGGGTATTTAAGTAAATTCATTGTTTAATACGCATCGTATAGTCCTATACGATGCGTATTAAATTATAAATTTCTAAAAAATGTGTTTCAAATCAAGGGTTCCATCATTACAACCACTTGTTTTCAATGGGGATGTAATGCAATGATTCCTCTCAATTGAATAGACACACACTTGCTTTATAGGCCTCACTTGAATCGTCTCAGAAGTACTAAACAACAGCTTCGGTTTCATCAGCTGCATCGTTTACCGTGGAAGACGATGCGTATTAAATTATAAATTTCTAAAAAATGTGCTTCAAATCAAGGGTTCCATCATTACAACCACTTGTTTTCAACGGGGATGTAATGCAATGATTCCTCTCAATTGAATAGACAGACACTTGCTTCATAGGAGTCATTGAATCATCTCGGAAGTACTTAACAACAGAAATAACAGCTTTGGTTTCATCAGCTGCATCGTCGACCGTGGAATGAAGCATATAACGATTCCTCTCAATTGAATAGACAGACACTTGCTTCATAGGACTCACTTGAATCGTCTCGGAAGTAATGAACAACATAAATAACAGCTTCGGTTTCATCAGCTAGAAGAAGTTTCTCTCGATCAGGTGTTCCAATAGATTCTCCCTTTTAACAATTTCCTGTTAATTGTTTTATTTTTTTCTACTTTTAGAAAGGTTTGACCACCTCACGACTGTAAGATGTGATTAAAGTAAGCGTGCCGTATGTGTCGTAAAACGGAACATAATCCCAGATTGTTTAAAGAAGCGCTTTTATCATGTGTCATATTAGAGTAGTATGAGTCTGAGTCCATTGTGGTTCGTATCGGGTTTGTATTTCCCATAGTCACCGTTTCCGTAGTACAAAACGGTTGCGGTTTGTGTAACAACCCTCAGTAAAACCGAAACTCTCGAATATTTCCTATACCCTAGTATATTTAAAATTGTTCCAATATGTCTTTATATACACCCCGTATGTGAAAACCGAGCCCGAAATACAGTATAGCATTAAAAACAAAATATAATATCTGAATTTTAAGCTGAGGCGGGCCGCGTAGACCCACCCCAAGCCTTTACGCGGGCGGTATCAAGGCTCAAAACTGACTTCGTTGATTTCTTAAGTTAAGGCGGGCCGAGTGAGATCAACAACGCAGCGACACCAAAGGCCGACACATGTCGACATCGTGGCAAGTCTAGGCGATGACCCGGATCACCTAAACCCTACCCGGCTACGACGCGGGCCGCGTAAGCCCCGCTTATTCTTTACGCGGGCCACGTGAGACCCAAATTAAACACCTATAAATAGAACGCATCGGATTTCATTTCAATTCGTTCACAAACGTTTCTGTATCTCAAATTTCTGAATATAGGCTTTAGAAAGCTGGTATTATACCCCCTAATTAGCGAGGTTCTGCTCCGTTGTAAGTATTATAACCCCAGTTTCGTAGTAGATACGCTGCCCGATTGATTTAGGGTTCCGTAACAACTGTCGTGGTTCTGCCCGACGTAGTTGTTGGAATGCCGTCTCGGGGAGGGTATCATTAATATTTTCAAAGGGTTATAATACTAACCTATGTACATTTGTGTAAATTATAGATTATTCCCAGGAAACCCTTACGCAAAGTCTAAGATAGCAAAGTGAGTTTATCCTCTTTTTGTTAACCTTTTTGGAATATTTTACAAAACCTTAAATGTTTTACAATGTGATTAAGCGGTGATTGAGTCTTTGTAGTTCTTCAATTACTGCCGGTATGTTGGGGTTTTGTATACAAAATTTACTAAACTGTGAGTAGTAAGTCGGGGATGACAGTACGTTACCATTGGACAACGAGTTAGCCAATGTGTAATATGACCCACAAGTCAGGATTGACAGTACTGAATGAGTAATTGTGTAGAAATAAACAATGTGATCGCTCTCAATACTGTTTTGATTGATAAAATGTTTCTTGATTAAACTGGGATTCACTCACCAGTATTTCCCACTGACAAATGTTTTTAAAACGCGTTTCAGGTAACACAATGTGACAGCCAATTAGTAAAAAGCCAGTTGGAGAGCACTGAAGGCTTGGAAAAAATGTGGCTATAAAAGTTACCTAAAAGACGATGTTTTAAATTCAATAAAATAGGGTTTTTCCCTATAAACGTATTGTAATAAGAAACTTGGGTTTTACCCATGTAATTATTAATATTAAATATGGTGGTTTTACTCTGATAAACATTTCCTAACTACGGTCCTGATGTAATTTCCGCTGCCAAATTAACAAGCTGATACCACCGAACTCTGAGTTCGCGTCCGCCCGTTCTCGGGACAGATAAGGGATCGGGGGTTGCGACAGAAGGTTGTATCAGAGCCTAGCCACTGGTCTAAGCCAAAGAAGTGTTCTGCTGACACTTAAATTCTAAATTTTATGTTAGGAAATAAATTACGAAAATACGTGCATAACTGTATTTAATTGTTATGTGTTATTTGACTATTTGTTAGTTTACAGTATGAGTGATCAAGGACCCTCAAACATGTGTCGTCAGTTTTCTGATTCACCTAGGAGTGAAGGTACCTCTTCACAGCCTGCCCTTTCTGGGTATTCTGCTGATCAGGAAGAAGCTGTCACACCCCGACCGCGTAAAACAACAAAGCGCGGCGGAAACATCGGGGCGTGTTGCAACAGAATCATTGTTTCATAACCATGGATACCAAAAAGTGTTTCATTTTATTAAACATTGAATAATTACATCGTCTGGAAATCTAAATAGACAATTTAAACATAGTCTATCATTGTTATTGAGTCACTAAGGCCTTGTCCAGTCCTATGTGAGCATGCATCCTATCAATTGATATCTTTCAACAATACCTGAAACACATGTGAAAACGAGGTCAGCAAAGAAATGCTGGCGAGTACATAAGTTTTGTGAAAATAAGATTCATGACTTCTGTTTAAGAAAATGTTTAGTCATGAACCTTGTAATTTGCTTTGTCTTTGTAAATCATTTGAAAAATAATAAGTTCAGATGATATGTATAAATAAGAGAATAACGCATGATTAAATGAATAACCATGTAAAATGAGTTTGTATAAGATAAGTTGTTTGTAAAAGGATGTCTTGTGAAAAGTATGTTATTTGTATAAAATGTTATATATCTTAAATTGAAATGATTCAAATAACGCTACGATATGTAATACCATACAAACATTTATATATAGGAAGTACCAGCGGCGTATCCACCAGGCTTGTATCATATTACACACGCACCGTTACTCAAATCACTTACCCAAACAAACCACCAATGTAAGATGTCTATGTTTAAACAAATTGGCAAACGTATTGAAATAATATGTCAAAATGTTCATGTCAAGACGTAAATCATGTTATGTATAACCAATGTCAAAAGTGGTTGTGTCAAATGTAAACCATGTAATGTGTAACCAAAATGATATGTATGGCTAGTGAAATGCATCAACTAAACCATAGGTGAAACGCACAAAACAAAGTATTGAAGTAAAACTTGGTTTAAATCAATACTATGTTTCGTGGAAATGCATGATCAAATGTAAATCATGTCCAAATGTTTACCCAATCGTTAAAACTTTTTGTGAAATCGTTCAAATCGTTCTTGTTGTTTTAATCGTTCAAATCGTTCTTGTTTTAATTGTGAAACTACTTTATGGTCGATTTTCTAATAACATTCAAACCTTCTTGACTCGTTCATCGTTCCAACTCGTTCTCGTTCTTAACAAACCCTTACCAAAGGGTAAATTAATAATTACAGATTCAGTCGTTACCCAAAATACTCACACATAACCATGGGTATAGAGAATAACGGGATTTGTCAGATCCTATGGTACCATAACCTAATACTGGTCGGCTTGATCATTGCTAATGAATGTCATTGGTTATGTAACTACAACCAACAAGTTTGTTCACTTTATTGAAATCGTTCTTGAAACCATTGTAATTGTTTTTGAAACCATTGTAATCGTTCTTGAAGCCATTGTTATCGTTCTTGAAACCATTGTTATCGTTCTTGAAACCACATTGTAATTGTTTTTGAAACCATTGTAATCGTTCTTGAAATCATTGTTAAGACATTTAGCACATATGAGTCACCCCAAAACAGTTGAAAACAGTAAAAGAGGGGAATAATGTACTCGCCTGAGAATGCTTAGAGGTCTTGAACAACAACCAAACAAAGCTAGAGGGAGCACGGAATCAGTCGGCAATCTAAAACTATATAAATAAACCGGACATAAATCGGGAGATCGGATAGGATGAGGCTTGGTAAACCAAATGAGTATTGGAACTCATATGATATGGTTTAACAAGTCCTACATACTACATTGAGACTAACATAAGTGCTTTCGACCCATCGCGACCCATTAAGGTAGCTTACGCTACTTTAACGCGTCGTGCGCGCAAAGCGCGTTCGAGACGTCTAACTAGTCCTATGACAAGTATTATATGCCTAAACGTGTTTAATCATGTTGTATAATCAGTTATGTACAAAAGTTTAGGTTACATAAGCTTAATTACCAATTATACATGAAAAGGGTATTCTGGTAATTTACCTAAGGCATATAAACTACCTATCATACAACTACTCAAACGATGTGACCATAGGGTATAACCTCGGAAGGTTATTCCCTACCTACTATGGTCACCTAATGTATTTGGTCGGATCCTAATGATCGACCAAATGGGTCGGGTTCGAAGGTATAAGCGATTTATTAGATCGCTTACCCTACGACCCTAGACAACGTGGTAATCAGTAGGCATAGTCCCAAGGGACTATAACCAACGTGATTACACTCACGTTGCGAAGTTCAAACGAACTTCGCATTGACCATAAACTGGTCAACGAAGAAAGTCAAACAAAGTTTGACTTTCAGACTCGAAAAGACTCGAAAAGCAATAAAAGAACGAAAGAATACTTACGAAGGGTCCCCGAATGCTAATCTCGATTCAAGAATCTCAGGTATGAAACAATGGTTTCAACTTAGAGTTTCTCAAATCAAGATTCTTGTAAGTTTTGCAATGGGGTGGATGGGTATTTATAGGAATACCCGAACCGTTAGGATCCTTTCTCGAATATCGTGATCGAATCTCGTGCGTACACTTGTTGGCAAGTTGTGGTGACTAAAAATGGGTTCTTATCAGCTGACTAAGCAAGTGTGAGTGTGTGGTTGTGGATTAAACAGCTGGAATCTGCTGTTAAATGCAGTTAATCTGGTCTGGAAGGCGGACGCGGCCCGCTTCAGGATGCACATAAACTCAGGCGGGCCGCCTGGCCATGTCTGATCAGCAACATGTTTCAGAAATTACAGTTTTGGTCCCTGCACGTGTTTAAGGCCATTCCCGACACTTCCAAGGCCCGTAAAGCCAACTTTAAGGCCCTAAAATGATGCCTAAACATTGTGGACATGAATCATGCTAAAAGATATGCCGGGTGTTGGTTCGTTTGGTCGTATGAACGCGATGTTCGCTTAATTACGACGGAATGTGCATAAGCGCGAAAAACGATCCAAATGACGCAACGAATGGATTTTTCTTAAGCCAAACACTAAAGCATAATATAGTCATGCTTACATAAATTTTTGGATGTCCGGATGTATTCAGAACGTGAGTTATGCGCGAAAGTGCAAACTTGTGCACTTTTTGACACTTTTAGTCCCTGAATGACCCAAAAGTTTATTTTAGCACACCGAACCCCTCTAAGCCTATTTCTAAGCTATGTAAAGGATATTTAAGGTGTGTTTAACTTATGGTCATGTTCTGGAATGTTCGTTACAGTTCAAATTGGCATACTTTCGCAGTTTGTCAAGTTTAGTCCCTGTAGTCGAATTAACTTGTTTTTGCCATACCAAAGCCTTCAAAACTTATTTCTAAGTTATGTAAAGGATATTTAAGGTATGTTAAGCCTATGTCACTATTCCGGAGTGTTTGTTGCATTAAACTGGTTATATTTACGCATCGGTGCGCGTATAACCTTCCAGAAAGCGATTTAGAGTTTGGAATTGAACAAAAAATGATATGTGCAAATGATACACATATTTTTACAAATCCCAAGTATGAAATATAATATTTCATTGGTTTGGTATTTGTTTGATGGCCGTGGAGGCACAGGTGTGACAGAAGGGATGTTTGCTTTTAAAGCCCAGTCAGAAGAGCCATTCCCTCATAAGAAACGAGGATGGTTCAGTAAGGAAGCCTTTACACATAGGAAAAGAATGCGAAAGTTGCAACAGCAAAGAGTTCTAGCAGCTGCTAAGCGAAAGACAGATGCCCATACACAGGATATGCTTAATAGAAGCCTAGCCAATTTCCATATCCTAGCCACGACAGCTGCTAACCCAAGTCTGGAACAACTAGTAGCCCCACAACCACTAATCCCAGACCAACCAATGGAGATAGAAAACCCTGAAAACCAAGTGGAGATGCATGACTTCAACCCAGAAGAAATCCCTAGGGTACCAGCACCAAATCCCCTAGACCCAAATTACGATCCCTGGTGGGATGACGTTAGGGACTATGTGCAACATTACCCGATCCATGAAGAAACACCTATACAGAACATAGGAGCCTATCCAGGTATGGACCCTTTAGATCCCTATTACCAAGATGATTATATTAGGGAGATCTTAGAAGATCCTTACCGATTTCAGGCACTTTCACCCCCATATCAGGAACCCGCACCCCAGATTCCGAACCCAATCCTAGAACCTGCACCCCCAATGAGTGCAGAAAACGTGCAAGAACTTAGGACTTTTGGGGAGGAAATTTTAGAAAGGAGTGAGAGAATGAGACAGGTGGGAGAGCGTCTCGTATGGAAATACGATGAGTGCAATATGGATTTTTGGATAAATCCATATCCGTGATGTGATAGAGGAGATGGTAATAGTAATAATAATATAATATAATAAAATAAAAATAAAATATGTGTGTACGGATGCCTGTTACTATTAGTGTAATTCTATTTCTGTTGGTATTGTAATTTTTATTTCAGTACTAGTATGTAATAGATGCATAATAGTATATGGAAAATAGAGTAAAAGTCGCAATGATCGACGTTTTTGGCTAGATTGCGTGTCAAGTGATTAACTATATTAAATATTATCTTGTGATATTAATATGGGGTAAATGTTTAAAATTCAGATGGCCGACGAAGGAAATCAAGGAAATCTGAATAATGATAACCAGAGTAACATTAACGTGGTTAATTAGAATCCAAGCATCAATAACAATGGAAACCAAATGGATAATAGTGTTGTTCAACATATAGTGGCTCAAGGAATTATAGATGCAATGCCATTTATTATTCAAATGATTCAAGAAGCGAATAATAAAAGTAAGCATAGCAGTAAGCGACCCATCGAACCCGAAAACAGTGTAAACAATGGACCTTTACTTCAAATGCCCATTCCCAAAAGGAGAAGAACCGTGTCTTACGGTTGTTCTTATAAAGAATTCTGGTCTTGTAAACCAATGGACTTCTCGGGCAATGAAGGGGCCATTGCAACCTTACGCTGGATAGAGAAAACTGAGGCAGTCTTAAGAATAAGCAAGTGTGCTGAAGAAGATAAGATACGGTTTGCTTCTAATCTGTTTAAGAATTCAGCACTAGAATGGTGGAACACTATCCTCCAATCAAGAGGAAGTGATAGAACTTACAATATTGAATGGGAAGAATTTAAGAATAAGGTAGAAAGGAAATTATGCCCACCAAATGAGAAGGAACAGATAGCTAACAAATTCCTAAACCTTAGGATGACTGGTGTGGATAGTAAGGGACACACTAAATTATTCTTCGAATATGCTAGAATAGTGCCAACTCTTGCTTCACCAGAACCAGTATTGATCTCCCGTTATATTTGGGGATTAATTGGAGAGATTAGACACGTAGTCAAGGCAGCTAGACCTCAAACCATAGAAGAAGCTGTAGAACTAGCAAATACCTTGACAAACAAATTAGTCCGTACCCGAGAAGAAGACCAAAGGAGGAACCTAACCCAGAAGCTCACACAAGAATTTCGTTCTGGAAATTTTAATCATGGGAAAAATGTAGGTTCTACCTCTGCACCTTACTGTAAGAATTGCAAAAGAAAGCATTCAGGAAGAAGCTCCATATACTGTAACTTTTGCAAAATATCGGGACACAAGGAGGAAAATTGCAGGAAGAAAGCTAATAACAGGATATGTTACAACTGCGGAGAACAAGGTCATATCAAGCTTAATTGTCCGAAATTAGCTCCAGTTACAAACAACAAGAATACTCAAAATGCTAGAGCATTTGTTCTGACTGCAGATGAAGCCAACATGATTCCAGATGTAATAGCTGGGACGTTTTTAGTTAATGATGTTTTTGCTAAAGTATTATTTGACTCTGGTGCAAACCAAAGTTTTATTAATACATCATTTTGCAAATTTCTCAATCAATCATTAACTAAACTACCACAAGAATGTTTAGTAGAGACAGCTAATGGAGAAACCGTTAGGATTTATGAAATCTTGCAGGGAGCAAGAATAGAAATTTTAAATCAGAAATTTATTGCAAATCTTTATCCCATGAATCTGGCAGGATTTGATGTTGTTTTAGGAATTGATTAGTTAATAGCCAATAAAGCCAGTATTTTATGTGATCAAAAGTCAATTCAAGTAAATTCACCAAAAGGTAAAATGATCACAATAAAAGGAGATAAACCATCTAGATCCACAAAATTCATCTTTGTGATGAAAACTGCAAATTATATAAGAAAAGGATCATTAGTGTATTTGATTTCTATAATCACTAACACTAAAGGAAAGGATTTAAAAGATATTCCAGTAGTATCTCAGTTTTCAGATGTATTTCCAGAAGAATTGTCAGGGCAACCTCCAGATAGAGAAGTTGAATTCAGAATCCATTTAATACCAGGAACAACACCGATTGCCAAAGAACCTTACCGTTTGGCACCTTCAGAAATGCAAGAATTGAAGAAACAATTAGACGAATTGTTGGAGAAAGGATTTATATAACCAAGTTCGTCGCCATGGGGAGCGCCATTACTGTTTGTTAAAAAGAAGGACAGATCAATGCGTATGTGCATTGACTACCGTGAATTGAACAAAGTCACAATTAAGAATCGGTACCCATTACCGAGAATCGATGATCTGTTCGATCAACTGCAAGGAGCTCGATTTTTCTCAAAAATTGATTTAAGGTCAGCATCAATTAAAGGTACATGAAGAGGACATTCCTAAAACCGCATTTAGAACAAGGTATGGCCATTATGAATTTACTGTCATGCCATTTGGTTTAACCAATGCCCCAGCTGCATTTATGGACACGATGAACCGAATATGTAAGCCATGCTTGGATAAATTCATAATTGTTTTTATAAATGATATTCTCATTTACTCTAAGAATAAGGAGGATCATGCAAAGCATTTGCACACACTTTTAAGTTTATTAAGAAAGGAAAAACTTTACGCTAAATTTTCCAAGTGCGAGTTTTGGTTAGAACAGGTACAGTTTCTTGGACACTTAGTCAATCATGAAGGAATTCATGTGGATCCCACAAAGATCGAGGCAATTACTAAATGGAAAACTCCTGAGTCACCAACCGAGGTTAGAAGTTTCTTAGGATTTGCCGGTTATTATAGAAGATTTATTCAAGATTTTTCTAGAATAGCCATTCCTTTAACTAAGCTAACCTGTAAATCTGTTAAGTTTGAATGGGGATTAAAACAAGAAGAAGCATTTAGAATCCTTAAGCAAAGATTAACTAATACACCCATATTAGCGTTACCAGAAGGAACTGAAGATTTTGTAATCTATTGTGACGCTTCCAAATTAGGTTATGGATGTGTATTGATGCAACGACAAAAGGTTATAGCTTATGCATCTAGACAACTTAAGAATCATGAAGAGAATTATTCAACCCGTGATTTAGAATTAGGAGCTATAATTTTTGCTCTTAAGATTTGGAGACATTACCTTTATGGTAGTAAGTTTACCATATTCACTGATCATAAGAGTTTAAGGTATATTTTCAAGCAAAAGGAGTTGAATATGAGACAAAGACGCTGGATGGAGATGCTTAGTGATTATGATTGTGATATCCAGTATCATGAAGGAAAAGCAAATGTAGTGGCAGATGCTTTAAGCCGAAAGTATCATGAAAAGCCAAAAAGGGTATGTTCTCTTAAATTAAATCTACAAGTAGATTTAAATAATCAGATAAGAGAAGCACAAGAATCAGTAATCAAGGATGATACTGAAAAATTAAAAGGTATGCTAAAAGAATTAGAACAAGGAACAGATGGAATTTGGAGATTCCATGAAAAGAGAATGCGGATACCTAAATAAGGAAACCTACGTCATCATATATTAGAAGAAGCCCATAAGTCTAAGTATACGATGCATCCAGGAAATGACAAGATGTATCAAGATTTAAGAAATAATTTCTGGTGGATAGGAATGAAAAAGGACATAGCAGTCTGTAACACCCTAATTCGTAACTGACTAAAGTCGCAGCGGAAAAATCGTACCATAAAAATTTCTTTCGTTACAAACACCTTGACGCACTTAAATTCATTTTTAAGACTGATTCTTTTCACAATAACTACATTTATTATACTCATTTTCAATAAGAAGCCATAACCTAGCTTCACTCAATTACGTACTCAACACTCCCGTACAATCTATCTTGTGACTCGATCCTTGATCTCTAATCCTTGGGTATCCTCATGACTGGTACTACCTGCGTTCACCACATAAAATTCACAACATTAGTACGCATTATAAACATACAAGGTTTTCACGTTTACTTCTCGTTTCGTTAACTCTTTACATCCCAGCTTTTCCATCCTGTCATACCATTCGTGGTGAGACTTCTTTGCTATTCCTGCATTTCACTTATAACTCCAGGTACACGAATAATCAACGTAAACACTTAATCATACCAAAAGACTTACATACATACCTAAACTTCATACTTATTATCTCCATATATACATACGTACACATATGCATACATACCTACTTGGATACATACTCACACACATACATGCCAATCTACATGCATACTTACATATACACACATCTACATCATTAAATACGTATCTACATGTACACATACCAACATCATTACGTACACTCATGACATTATACATATTTACATACATACAATCCTACGTGCATCATACCAAACTCATACATGCCTACTCTCATACCTACCATCATATATCCGCTTTTTCTTGCTCACATACTTATAAACATACCCACGTAGGTACATACATACCTATCTACATGTGCGCTTACTCTAATGGTCATAAAACATAAGTTAAATTAGTCATACGCAACTTAAAACGCGTTTAAACGAGTTCCCAAGCCAAAACGGAGCACGAAAACAATTTTCGGAAAAAACATGACCCGTCGCGTCGCGCGACCCCCCGTCGCGTGGCGCGACGCCCTCAAAACGACAGAATGTTGTTGCTGCTGTGCTGCAGATTTCCAGCACGTCCGCGTTTCACGGAAACGGTCATAACTTCTTCGTTATTGGTCCGTTTTACCCGATTCTTTTTCCTACGCGTCCGTAATTTAATTCCCCATCTTATGGTGTTAAGATCCAACATCCGGATTAACACAATTCCAGACTTTTAAGTCTTCGGCTTACTACCCTTTTTACCAATAATTTACCCGTTCATAATTCTATCACATAACTTGTTTGTTTGACCTCAACTTCATATGAATTCATAATATCAAGGTCATTTGTCATAAACGAATTCCTTCCCGGATACCTTACCTCCTATTTCACCCGTTTGCGCTCAAAGCTTATTTTGACCCGTTAAGGGTAATTGTGCATTAAAACGTTTCTGACTTACAAAACCATACTCCTCAGTTTCATACTTAACCAAAACGTTACACTACTCGAATAACTTGTCTCTAAACTACTTTTTAAGATCGTTTGCCCAAAATACCCATCAAGGGCATTTTGGTCAACTTTAATCCCATCATTTACGACGAAAGACTACGTCACCTAGTTAACCTCAACCATCATGTTTAGTTAATTAATCATCTTCATATTACATAATCTAACTAAGAAGTGATTACAGAAATCACTTACCTTATGCGTCCGTGCTCGTATCGGATTCCTTGCCTCTTCTTGACCCGTTAACACCTCATGCTTAGGCCCGTCTCGACAAGGTCCCTACACTTCCATGTCATCGAAACCACATTCTTGTTAGCATACCCATTTGTACATGTTAACAATCATACCGATCGCATAATCCACACTTAACTTCCCTTAGTCATTTCTAACAAGCATATTACATATAAATCAACTTCATATCCTTTCCAACTCAAGTAACTTATCATGTAATCACAAATAACGCATATTAACATAACATGTACCAAACGACTTCCTATAATCCTACCTTTACGACAACGAGTCAAATCATGTTTCTTATACTTGTTGACTTTCAAAAGTCAACTATTAACCATATGTTACCATCGACTTATCAACATATGCCCGTAACATCATAATCGACTATACGGATGACACTATATACATTTTATCATACACTTGATGTACGTACTACCTTTTAAACATAACGTACAACTTACTCATGCATAAATCTTCTAAACTCATACATAACCCATCAAAACCTACTACTAATCATCATGGATCATTCCCAAATAAACATCAAACATATCAACATCATTTTTCTCCTAATTCATCTAACAAGAATTCATCATACCCACATAATACATCAATCTTTCAACAAGGCTCGGACATGGAAGGTGATTCTAGTCATCATTTTTATCCTAACTAACGGGTTTCACCTCTAATCATCAAATTAACACAAACCATACGTAACCCATGTTCTATACGAGGTTTCTAACCCTCGTACATGATCAATTTCATATTAACTCGCGGATTAGAACATAACCCACTTCACCCATGATCACCAATCTTAGATTTAAGACATACCTTATGATCCCCTCGTGATGGTGATCATTTATCCATGCTCGGTTATGAATTTGGGCCTTGATTCCTTCTTCAAATTGAAGCTTTTGAAGAACTAGGGTTTTGGGGCTCTTGAGAGCCCCTGCTCGATCTTTCCAGAACACACACGCATGTGTGTTGATCTTTTATTTAACAAAATAAACTTTCATTTGTTCCACTTTAGCCCCTCGGGTTTGCTTTTAAAACATAACTGACAGTCTGACACTACCTTCATCATTTAATACTTTTGACCATACCTTTGACTAGGTTAATTAGCCTAGTTATTTATTTCATGACGTGTCATATAGGAACACCCGACAAATATTAACATTCAGATTTTTGGGGCGTTACACAGTCTATGTTTCTAAATGTTTAACTTGTTCACAAGTTAAAGCTGAACACCAGAAACCCTCAGGATTGTTACAACAACTAGAAATGCCAGTTTGGAAATGGGAATTAATAACAATGGATTTTGTTACTAAATTACCCAAAACAAAGAAAGGTAATGATACAATCTGGGTGATTGTAGATAGGCTAACCAAGTCAGCCCATTTCTTACCAATGAAGGAAACCTTTAGTATGGAACAGCTAGCTAAATTATATGTAAATGAAATTGTTTCTTTACATGGAATACCTTTATCAATTGTTTCTGATAGAGATAGCCGATTTACCTCTCATTTTTGGTCAAGTTTCCAAAAAGCTATGGGAACCAAGTTAAATCTAAGCACAACTTATCATCCTCAAACGGACGGACAAAGCGAAAGGACAATTCAAACGATGGAGGACATGCTTAGAGCTTGTGTAATTAATTTCGGAGGTAATTGGGACGATCACTTACCTTTAATAGAATTTTCTTATAATAATAGTTATCACACAAGTATCAATGCTGCACCATTCGAAGCACTTTATGGACGAAAATGCCGAACCCCAGTCTGTTGGGCAGAAATTGGGGAAAAGCAACTGTCTGGACCTGAGATAGTGCAAGAAACAACTGATAAGATTATTCAAGTCAAGGAACGACTGAAAGCAGCGCGTGATCGACAGAAGAGTTATGCTGATAACCGACGCAAGCCATTGGAATTTCAAGTAGGAGATAAAGTATTATTGAAGGTCTCTCCTTGGAAAGGAGTAGTAAGATTCATCAAACGGGGAAAGCTAAGTCCCAGGTATATTGGACCTTTTGAGATTATTAGAAGAATAGGACCTGTAGCCTATCAGCTACAACTGCCAGAGGAAATGGCAGGAATACATGATGTGTTTCATGTATCTAATCTCAAAAAGTGTTTAGCTGATGAATCCCTAATAGTACCTCTTAAGGATATAGAGGTAAATGAACAACTCATGTTTGTAGAAAGGCCTCTACAAATTGAAGACAGGAAAGTCAAGAACCTCAAGCATAAGAGATTAGTTCTGGTCAAAGTAAACTGGGACTCCAAAAGAGGACCTGAGTACACATCGGAGCTTGAATCTGAAATGCAAAGGAAATATCCGCACTTGTTCCAGTAGATCTCGAGGACGAGCTCTAAAACAAGGTGGGGAGGATGTAACAACCCTCAGTAAAACCGACCCTCTCGAATATTTCCTATACCCTAGTATATTTAAAATTGTTCCAATATGTCTTTATATACACCCCGTATGTGAAAACCGAGCCCGAAATACAGTATAACATTAAAAATAAAATATAAAATCTGAATTTTAAGCTGAGGCGGGCTGCGTAGACCCACCTCAAGCCTTTACGCGGGCGGTATCAAGGCTCAAAACTGACTTCGTTGATTTCTTAAGTTAAGGCGGGCCGTGTAAGACCTCGTTTAAGCTAACGCTGGCCGCGTGCGATCAACAACGCAGCGACACCAGAGGCCGGCACGTGTCGACATCGTGGCAAGTCTAGGCGATGACCCGGATCACCTAAACCCTACCCGGCTACGACGCGGGCCGCGTAAGCCCCGCTTATTCTTTACGCGGGCCGCGTGAGACCTAAATTCAGCACCTATAAATAGAACGCATCGGATTTCATTTCAATTCGTTCACAAACGTTTCTGTATCTCAAATTTCTGAATATAGGCTTTAGAAAGCTGATATTATACCCCCTAATTAGCGAGGTTCTGCTCCGTTGTAAGTATTATAACCCCAGTTTCGTAGTAGATACGCTGCCCGATTGATTTAGGGTTCCGTAACAACTGTCGTGGTTCTGCCCGACGTAGTTGTTGGAATGCCGTCTCGGGGAGGGTATCATTAATATTTTCAAAGGGTTATGATACTAACCTATGTACATTTGTGTAAATTATAGATTATTCCCAGGAAACCCTTACGCAAAGTCTAAGATAGCAAAGTGAGTTTATCCTCTTTTTGTTAACCTTTTTGGAATATTTTACAAAACCTTAAATGTTTTACAATGTGATTAAGCGGTGATTGAGTCTTTGTAGTTCTTCAATTACTGCCGGTATGTTGGGGTTTTGTATACAAAATTTACTAAACTGTGAGTAGTAAGTCGGGGATGACAGTACGTTACCATTGGACAACGAGTTAGCCAATGTGTAATATGACCCACAAGTCAGGATTGACAATACTGAATGAGTAATTGTGTAGAAATAAACAATGTGATCTCTCTCAATACTGTTTTAATTGATAAAATGTTTCTTGATTAAACTGGGGTTCACTCACCAGTATTTCCCACTGACAAATGTTTTTAAAACGCGTTTCAGGTAACACAATGTGACAACCAATTAGTAAAAAGCCAGCTGGAGAGCACTGAAGGCTTGGGAAAAATGTGGCTATAAAAGTTACCTAAAAAACGATGTTTTAAATTCAATAAAATAGGGCTTATCCCTATAAACGTATTGTAATAAGAAACTTGGGTTTTGCCCATGTAATTATTAATATTAAATATGGTGGTTTTACTCTGATAAACATTTCCTAACTACGGTCCTGATGCAATTTCCGCTGCCAAATTAACAAGCTGATACCACCGAACTATGAGTTCGCGTCCGCCCCTTCCCGGGACAGATAAGGGATCGGGGGTTGCGACAGTTTGCACATTCAATCTTCATTGCTTCATTATAATTAATAATGCGATCTCGATTGAAGATGTAACTGAAAGACTGTTTTTCGGGCTTCCAATGCTCACACAGGGGTGCTGGTCTTTTCTCCCACTGTGCAAACAAGTTCTCCGCAGAAGTGATGATCCGAAACATTCCGAACCACTAGCAGAAGAACCGGACACAAACAAGTTCTCCACAGTTTGTTATTCAGATCTCTATTCGGTCATCTTTCCAAACTATAACACACGATATTTTCTGTTTCATCTGTTGCATCGTTTACCGTGGAATGCATCATTATTTCTGTAAAAATTGCACAAACAAGCATGCGTTGAACGAGTCTAGAACCTCGTAATCCTCAACCGGCTTTGAAACCGGGTGGAATCTATGGAATTGATCTTGGACCAACATACTCTTGTGTGGCAGCCTGGTTTGATAAGCATAATGCGACTCTTCTACTCTCAAACAAGAATATGCGTTGACTTATTCATGTGACAGTCAACAAGCGTATCGTCGTTGTGCAGAACAACCTCGTTTAATAGTAAGATAAGAAGGATGAGATATCGGCAGTTAGCTCAAAGAAGTTTCTCTCGATCATTCAACACGTGTAATCCAGAGGTCGGTCTCGGGTGGGGATAAGATCTGTGGGCCATATTGTCGGATCTGTGACTCCATGGAAGATTTGAATATCCCCTTGGTAGTTGTTACCATATGTCACATGATAAAAGCGCTTTTTTAGACAATCTGGGATTATGTTCCGTTACGTTACGTTTTAGTTGTTACCATATGACACATCAAAAAATAAACTTCAAAAAATCAGATGATTCAGATTCAGGGAGCAGATGTGTTGATAACTTTCACAGTTTGATTTGACTAGAAAAGGATTGGAGGTGATTTGTACTTTTAATAAGCTGTCACAGTTGTCAAATCTGAATACTGAAAAACATCAGCAACCTTTTTTCCTTTTCTTTCAATTTCGAGAACATTATCCCTAACATGATAAAAACGCTTATTTTGCTAGTGGGTTTTATAAGTCAAAGTTAACTTTCAGATTCAGGAAGACATGTCGGGTTCTGTACCCATCCCCGCGTTGATAGCTTCCGTTTTATTACAGTCATACGACATAGCGACGGAGAAACTGTTCCAGATTGTCTAGAGAAGTGTTTTTATCATGTGTCATATGATTGTGTCAAGATCTTTATCTATCATGTCATCGACCAACTGCTCGAAATCCCTTTCGTTTCTCGGGTTCGCATTCGACACAACACATCAAAAAATAAACTTAAAAAAATCAGGGCCTTGATACGCATCGTATAGGCCTATACGATGCGTATCAAGCCCGCCGCCAAACACAACCTGCACCTGTCAGTCTGCCATGTCTTTTACTTTATTTCAATACGCATCGTATAGACCTATACGATGCGTATTGAAATGAAAAAGTATACGGATAGAGAGGGGGTGTGTCATTAGAAAATCTCATCTTTATTTTGCTTATATTGATTTTTTTTTTTTGAAAGGCAAACTTCATTAACAAAGCCGAACCCGAAAACCGGGACGGACAACAAACAAGAACAAGCTACATAAATACAAATTTACACCAATCCGACCACACTAACGACCCGAACTTAGACCTCTGATTAAACCATAAAAAACTAGCCGATCTATATATGGTTTTGCCTTGTTGTGCATCTAGTATTTGGAACTTGGTTTGTTCAAACTTCAAAAACATGTGGAACGTTAAAATTATGGAAGTGAATGCTGATAGAAATAAATGGCGCTATACAGTATTCCTTTGGAATAAGGTTAGGGGCTGTTTGGTAGCCTCTGAATGGTCATTAAGAGACTACCTCTTAATGGAACCATTAAGAATTTTACCAATGAGAAGATAGAAGAATGTGACATGTGATGATTTACCATTCAGAGGTTACCTCTTAACCATTCAGACTTGAGGTTACCTCTTATTCATTCAGAGGTTTTAAACCATTAAGAGCTAGCATCTGAATGGTGATTAAGAGCTACTAAACAACCCTTAGTCTAGGGTTTATTAGTGTCCGTTTGGTTCTTGGTGTCCAGGGTTGACTCGATTGCAAGTTTTTTCTGTTCAGAATGAGATTATGGGATTTATGTTCTTGGCGTCCAGGGTTGTGATTCATTCATATAGGTTATTGGTTTTTATTAGTGTTGAATTTCTTGATTATTAACTTTGGCTTTAATTTTTTTACTTGCTTGAACTATTAATGAATTTTCTAGTTAGAAATCGAATTGAGGGGAAAAGTTGCTTTGTCGCCTCTGCCCTAGCTGCCTTTCTCGCCAGTCGCCACTGCTGCCCGAAGTCCAACCGCCAGTTGATCACTGGCTACCTCCACGCCTCTGTCACTTGACTCGCAGGTAAAACTTTAACTCTTTCTGTTTTTAAAGTTTTCAAGTTTTGTTTAATAATCGAAAGCACTCACTGGTTACTAACCAAAAACAGTTTAAAAACTGGACGATGATCATATGATAAAGGGAAACATACTTGTACATTCTATATTATGGTCGTTCTTATTGTTTTCTAAATTTGTACCTCTTGGTTCACGGATGGATTGTTATCTAATGTTAATCCTAATTATGGATTTCTCGATTAGGTGACTTTTTATGTATATGTGTTGAAAGACCAATAACTTGTAGACACGATGGACCTGAATCCCTTTAGACTTGACATTGATGATCTTATTAATGAGTTTGTAGAGGTACTTACTGTAAACTTTTATTTATATATCAGCTTTTTTTTCAGTTTATGAAATTTGTTTTTGGTTTAAAATGGTATTGTTCAGGGTAACATGACTCTGTTGGCGGATATGAAGCGGATATGGCTTTCTAAAAAGTTTTCTTGCATCTTTGAATCAAAGCCTAACAAAAAGTTAGGGTTTTTTTATGCAATCTTTGTATGCCCATTGCATAGGCATACCCTCAAATTTTGAACTTTGTATAATAATTGATGTACCTTACTTTAAACTAATAATGTATGTTTTTTGCAGGTTACATGACGTCTATCGCTTCTATATCGCACAGGCTGGGTGGTCTTTATTGCCTTTACTGCCTATATGAAATGCAACCGTTTAAACCCCCATTCAGAATTTATATATGCTTACGTATGTTATCACCTCCTCTTGAGTTTGTTGCTTTATAGTAGAGGTGGCCAAACGGGCGTGTTGGGTAACGGGTCAAATTAGTAGAGGTGGCCAAACGGGCGGTTTGGGTAACAGGCGTGTTTCGACCATCCATTTTGCCACCTTGAAGATGAGGATCAAACAAATCAAAGGTTGAAAAGGGAATAAGTAAAATACGTTTTTTCTTGTGATTTAATTGGTGTTCTATATTATATTTTCTTGTTTTATGCTTGATAATTTGTACTCAACTTCTCATTTGGCAGGGGAAATGAAGAGACTCAAGGAACTGGTTATTGATGCAAAGAAAGAAAATGTAGCAGTTGTACTGCGTTTAGTTAATAGTATGCTAGAACGGAATTTGTTCCTTTATGGGGCTATTGACTTGAAGGAAGGATCTGTAGAAGAAAGAGGGGATCGTTAATCAGGCATCATGTGGTGGCGTTGATAGCCGAAAGACAAGGGGGTACATGCACCAATTGGCGTTTGTCTCAATTGCTGAGTGTTATGTGCCTTATGTCCAAGGCTTGATGCAAAACCACAATCGAGCCGGGGGTCTCATTGGAAGCAGCCTCTCTATTCCTACGGGGTAGAGGTAAGGCTGTCTACATCCCACCCTCCTCAGACCCTACCTTAGCTTTGCTATAGGTGGGATATACTGAGTACGATGATGATGATGATGATGATGATGACCCTTTTTTTATTAACTTGTTTCTCCACATATGCAGCAACTAATGTTGCTTCGTTGTAAACCCCACATTAATTGCCCATACAACCGATGTGGAACAAGTCCCATACCTTGCAATGTGAGGGAACCCATTTGGTATATAAACCCCACATTAATTGCCCATACAACCGATGTGGGATAAGTCCCATACCTTGCAATGGTTTCGATCCATAACAGAAACTGAACGGGTTAAATATGTCAAAAGTCACCCAATGTGTATTCAAATGATTACAACATACTAAATTGTTTTCTTTAATGGCTTATGTTATAAGTTTAACAATTTAGTCATATCAATTATCAAATTATTTTTTGTTTCAAGTTTTTTATAAAATATGGACAAAAATGATACCAGTTCGTCCCATATGCGTTTTGATATGAGCACTTATTAAATGTGCTCCTTCTTTTGAAACAGGTTATTTGCAGACACACAGATTGAACGGTACATTCACATGGACATGGCGAGTATACATCAGTATTATTATATGCATTACTCTACGTCTACGGGTGTTTTGAGTGCTCATTATCAAAGTGATTATTGCGCTTACATATCAGATTATTAGATAAAAAATTTAGAAAATCAGAATCGATTTTTGTCAGACACAACAAAGTTGACTGTTTTGCGACATATTTAGTTATTTATACACCCCATTAAACAAACTCAAATTCATTTGATGTAACATGAGATGCTAATTCAATGTACGCTTGTGATGCAGGGAAAAGAATTGGACATCGATTTGCTCAAGAAAATGTCAAGAGATTATGCTAGTGCGAAAGAGCTAGCCATTAAAGGTCTTTTTTCCATGCTGATATATGGAAAACCACAATCGAGCCGGGGGTCTCATTGGAAGCAGCCTCTCTATTCCTACGCTTGTGGTGGCGTTGATAGCCGAAAGACAAGCTAGCCATTAATGTACGCTTGTGGTGGCGTTGATAGCCGAAAGACAAGGGGGTACATGCACCAATTGGCGTTTGTCTCAATTGCTGAGTGTTATGTGCCTTATGTCCAAGGCTTGATGCAAAACCACAATCGAGCCGGGGGTCTCATTGGAAGCAGCCTCTCTATTCCTACGGGGTAGAGGTAAGGCTGTCTACATCCCACCCTCCTCAGACCCTACCTTAGCTTTTGCTATTGGTGGGATATACTGAGTACGATGATGATGATGATGATTTCCATGCTGATATAATCTTGCATATCTTTTTTTAACAAAGAATTTCACGCTTCGGGCCATATCGACTAGTGTTTAGCATCACAACTGATAATTTGATACGCGAACATGGGAATTTTCAAGTAAAAAAAGTATTTTGAAGAGAGTTTTCATTTTCACGGGTTGCTTTCGTTTCCTGTCATTTTAAAAAAAGCTGAAAAGGTTTTCCATATTTTGAGAAAAGTTCGATATCCATGTGCCGAAATTTTCAATAGATGCTGTCAAATTTTGAATATTAAAAGTCACATGTTTGACCTCAAAAGTCAATTATAAGATTCTTATGAGATTTTTGTTAAGTTACTAATGTATAAATCTGGATAAAGACCAATTACAAGTGTCAAAATTTATAAAACTAGTCTTATTGGAATCTGAATATGGAAAATTACAGATTGTTCAAATAAGTGATCTGACATTATTAGTTTTGTTTCTATTTTTTCTTTTCTGTTTGCATTCTAAAGAAGCTGAAAAGGTGATAGATTCACAAGATGTAAACCACATTGCAAAAGATCATACATTGATCGGAGATGTAGTCGGGAAAACAACCGAAGATTGGAATTTGCAGAAAGAAATGTTTTATCAAAAAACAGGACTCAACCAGTTTCAACAGTTGGAAAACCAAAACTCTGAGCCACAAAATAGCGCTGGCGGGAATCGTGATGCAACTGAAGAAAATGATGACGATTTCTGGGACGAACTAGAGCAACAATTAGAAGAATCCTAGTTGTACAGGTTGCATGAATGGAATGGACTTAGGGCTGCAAATGAACCGGACGAACACAAACAAGACCTTGTTTGTGTTCGTTTATTAAGAAATATATGTGTTCATGAACACTTACCGAACGAGATTTTATGTTCGTGCTCGTTTGTTAAGGATATGTACTTGTTCGTGTTCGTTTGTTAACTTTAGGCAACGGATGAAAACGAACGTTGATGAACACAAATGAGCACAAACTAATGTTTATGAACACAAACAAGCATTCAAGAACAAAATATTTAAGACAATGACACTTATTACATATTTTATTTGTCCGAGTTTTGAAGTATTTAAATAAAATATAAAAACCAAAAACACTAACAAACTATCGAGCACAAACTAACACGTTACCGAACGTTCACGAACGTAAATGAACGAACGCGGCCTCTGTTCATGTTTGTACGAACGAAATTTCTTGTTCGTGTTCGTTTGTTTAATAAACGAATAAACACAAACGAACTAACTGTCGAACGGTTCACGAGCTGTTTGCCAAACATTTGATTCGTTTGCAGTTCTATGAATGGTTGTACTTTCAGCTCAAGGGTAGTTTTATTCTTATTTAGATGAATTTTTGATAAATGCTAAAGTACAACTCATAGTCTCTTGAAGGTTCTTAAAGTGAAGATTAGTTACTTGACTAGAAAAGTATAAACTGGAGTAACTTGGTGATGCTTATCTTCTAACATTTTGGCCCATCATGTTTATCATATTTATATGCTCAGAAAAGTAATCACCGAGGAATATATATTCTGTTAATAAACAGGAGAATCTCATATATGCTCCTAAATCTTTTTAATACAAAGTTTAAAATATCAAGTATGCCTTGTTTTATAATTTTTTTTTATTTATGACGAATTTACTGTTTAATCTCCAATAACCTAGTGAAGGATTGTGATTTTTCTTGCTTTTTTTTTTTTTTTTTTCTAGATTCGCTACGAAGGATTGTGGTTTGTAATGCCCAGTTTTGTCTTTGTGGTTGATGAGTCTACACCATCGAAACCAACATTTTTGAAGATCAAATTGATGCTTGGTTGTTACAGACATGATATATAATAATAAATCAAATATGTTTGAGAAATTTTATAAAACTTATCGTAGTTTACAAATGATGGCATCTTTATCAAATGGAAGTATCAAGTATATGTTGGAAATTTGTGAAAATAGCATTTTTCACAAATATAGGAAAATGATTTTTTCCTATTTTGGACTAGAAATAAATATAAGAAAATGAGCGGGTTTTATATATTTATTTGTGGGTTTGTGTTCTATGTTGGAAGAGCTTCGCAACGAACTAAACCACGTCCAAAACGGAGCTAAGATGAATGAGATATCGATTCTCAAAGTTTGGTGTTTTAAACTTGAATGCTGAAAAAAGTGGGAAAGTGGCACCTTGTCCCACATCGGATGAGACTACTCAGAAAATTATTCAAGAACATGAAGTCCTGCTTCAAAATCAGCAGTCTATACTCTCAGACATTCGATGTTCAATAGCAGAAATGTCTAGGAGATTAGAAGAAGTAGAAGAAACGGAGAAGAAGGGCATCATTGATTTTGGCTGTGAAGAAGAGGAGATTACGATGCAGGTTGCTAATTGTGGGATAGTGAGAGAGAGTGATTCAGATGACGAGGAAGAACAAGAAGAGTGGCGAATCTACCAAGAATCATTAGTTAGGGAAGTAAATGTTGAAGAGGAATTAGATTTAGAAGATCCCTTAGGTAGTCTGTTTGATGATGAGGTAGAAGTTGAGATAGAGAAAAAAGTGTTAGGTTGGGAAGATGAGTTTTTAGGGGAGTTAGAAGGTTTATCAGAATCTGAACAAGTAGGGGAATTTGATCCATTAGGTGATTTAGCAAATTTAGAAGCCCTACTAGAAGGTAAACCTGAGAAAATAAGTGAACCCACACCACACGTAGAAATTAAGTGTGGGGATCTTCCCAAGGAAGTAGACCAAGTGGTGGAAGAGAAAGAACACCACAGCTGGCCCATGGTACTGATAGCGAATGCGAGTAAAAGTTCAAAACCATGGGAGAAGGCAATGAGAAGAACACCCGAGATCGTGTTTCAGTGGCTCCTGCCGGGTAAGTTCAACTTTTGGTGTTTTAACACTGTTAAATATTTAAAATTCTTTTATAATTCCACTACAAAATTTTTAAATGTTTATGAGGATCGGGTGTAATTAAATGGGCTAGACCGGGTTCAAATCAAAGAGAAGCCTCCTGACAAGTGTGGGGAGGTTTTGTAGAGTTTGTATGGAGTCATAGTTTTGTATATTGAGTCTTAGTTAGTAGTTTTTGAGTCGTTTTTTAGAGTCGGTACTGCTTTGGTTTTTGCTTGTTTTTGTTTATGCAGGTTTGAATATGTACCACCCGTACTCAATCTCCATTCGGGTGATTTCGGAGCTGTTCATCAAATTTCAAGTAATTTACCAAGCATGTCAGTTAGTGTCAAAGTCGATCGCGACCGAAATGCTATACGATCGAGCTGGATTGGACGAAAGTTTGTGAAGCATACGCGTTATAAAACCAGCTAAGTCCTTTCCAATTATGCCCTTAGTCTTTTTATTTCTTATTTATTTTAGTCTTTTGAGTCGGTTTCCATCCTACATTGAGGGCAATGTAGAGTTTAAGTGTGGGGATGGGAAACTATCGTTTAGTGTCTAGTTAGCAGAGTCTTGAGTCATAAAAAGTCGAAAAATAAAAAAAAATTAAAAAATCCAAAAAAAACTTGAAAAAATCAGAAATTGTCTTTTGAATAAAGAAGTTTGCAAAATTAATACGGAAAATGATAGAAAAGATAAATTTTTGCTTGGGTTCAAATAATGATAATATGAGATTAAATAAATCGAGCTTGTGTCTAGTTAGGGATGTGTGGATAGGCCCGGGTTTGGTTTTATGTCCCTCTGAGTTAATACACCTTAATTGTCGGTCTACTAGTGGGTTTTCGCCTGGGAAATATGGGAAATTGAAACTGCCAATAAGAGTATAAGGGACACCGTTATAAGTTAAAACCGTTAGAATTTGTAATCAGAAAAAATAGAAAGAAAAAGAAAAAAAATGAGCTAGAAACTAAATGAAAGTAGCACAGTCCTATGTAATCTTGGTTGAGGATAGTGACTCTACAACCGGAATACCTCTAGGATGTGTGAAATCGAACTTGCAAATAAAAAGTACCGAAGCCTAAGTAATCCGAGTTGGGGATAGCGACTCTACAGCCGGAATGCCTATGGGTTAGGGAAGCAATGTCTAAGCTCATAGGAAAAAAAAGAGAAAAGTGAAAAAAATGAAAAAAAGTTGATTCTAAATTCTCTTGGTTTTGATATAAGACGGTTGGGAATTGGTCCAGTGATCGTTCCTTTAGTTCTATAAGCTTGAGGCGGGATTAAGTGGACCGTAGATTCTAGCGTGAGACCCTAGGTAGATTGACCGCACTTAAATTAAATTCACATGATAAGAGGCTTAGAACCGGATTTGGGTTTAAAGGGGCAATTATATTCGCAATCGAGGCTAACGCAAGCTTTGATTTTAACAAGTATAAATAAGTTTTTGACCCGAGTGATTATTTGTCTCTGATTCCGTTGTATAATTCTTTTTTTGGGGACGAAAAAAGAGTAAGTGTGAGGATATTTGATGTGGGGTAAAATACACATATTTGTTCCGTGTAAATTGTATAATTATTGTATAGGTTTTATTTGTTTTTATTTAGTTATTAGTAGTATATTATATTATTTTGTGTTTTGTCAGATGCTGGTGCAAATGGAGCGAAAACGAATAATATGGAAATGACCAGCCGGCTGAGTAGAATAGACCGTCAGTGACCGAAGTGAAATTGCCGCTATTTTCTGTGAGTGGGCCAAGACCACTATCTTAGTGGGCTGAATTTAAATAGTTAATTGAGCTATATGGATTGGAGTTGGAGGCTACCACAAACGAATAAAAAAAGGAGTCCTCATAATATACATATTATTATTGGGGCGACTATTATTATGTGTGGGAAAAACAATGAAAGATATTATCTCTATAACATTTACCAAAACGGATTAACAGTGCCAGCCAGCTGTGTGGCAGCTGGCTATTGACTTACTATTTTTTTTTGTTTTTTTCCCCACGTTTCACCCTCTTATTTGTCCAGATCAAAATTTTATTTTCTTTTACAAAGCGTCCACCACATCGACATCTCTACCGTCACCGACGGTTACAAAACCAAAATAGTTTCTTTTGGAAAATTATCAGTTTCACATATGCTATTTCTGGACTGGTTGTAGACATATAGTCAATAGTGACAACTGAGAACACATGTTGCCTCCGGCAGTGGTGATAGTAGAACCCAACCATCCCCGGTCTATAATTGCACAAGAGATCGGTTCTGCTATCGTTTACTCTCCGTCAAAATCTCCTCCCATGAACCACCGAAAGTTTGGATCTTACATAATGGGCGACATACAGTCGCCGGAAACCCTCACCGGTAAACCGATTTGTCGCTGCAAGTCAGCCAACTCATCATCGTTGTTCTATGGTCGGCAGAGACTACCGTAATACCCTTTCTGCACTCTTTACGGTTTAAAAAGAGAGAGAGACGAGGAGAGGGGCAGATGAAACCAACTTTGTTTTGAGATTTTGTAACTAAAAACAAGAACTGTATTAGGTGTACACAAGTTTAATTAGTGGTTTTAGACTTTTAGGGCATGTTTGGCTTTCCTTATTTTTGACTTTTGCAAAAGGACTTTTGCATAAAATAAGTCAAAAAACCTGACTTCTGTGGAAAACCAAAGGACTTTTGCCTCTAAAAGGAAAGCCAAACACAAAAAAAAGGACTTTTGGCTTCAAAAAGGACTTTTTTCTTCAAAACAAGGAACCCCAAACATGCACTTAGTACACAACAGAACATGTGTTCTGGATATCTACTTTCTTTTATGGGTAAATTACACTTTTCGTCCTTTATGTTTGTAGTGAGTTGCAATGGATGACCTTTAACTTTAATAATTACAGTCACAGTCCTTTATTTGCAAAACATGTTACACCTTAGGTCCTTTAACCCTAACCTAGTTAAAACTTCCAGTTAAGTGAGATAATGTGCAAGCCACATGAGGGCAAAACAGTCATTTAATAAAAAAAATGTTATATAAAAATTATAAAACCTAATCCTCCATCATCATCTCCCCCCTTTCTCCCTCCCCTGTACTCTCTCTCTCTACATACAGCTTAGGGTTTCAAAACCCCCAATTCAATTTCAACCCAATTTCATCTCAAATCGCATCGTTTACAACCTTTAAGCCTACCACACGAATTCGAATAATATTATTAAGATTAAGGTCCGGCCACCGCGGTTTGAGCCACGTAGGCACGCCGGAGCTGAGTTCCGACTGTTAGGGCTTTGGGATATGTATACAGGTTAGCGTTTAGTTTTCCTTCGAGTTTAAGTTTATTGTTGGGAAGACGTGGAGGTCAGAGACGAAGAACCTTGGTAATGTTTCTTTTACAGTTCAGCAAACGTGAACTCAAGAATCAAAGGAACTTCTTACGAGTATTTAGAACATGAAAAGGTTCAAAACTTTTGCAGCGAAAATCTCGATAGTAAACGGAAAAAAGGAACCAAACCTGATGAGTTTGGAGGTAAAATTCCTGGATCAAAAATGGTTGAAATTTCCGCAGAAGGTGTGTATAATACCAGAAATGGTGTTCTATGTATGATAGGTTGTAAGTTTATTACGTTCTGTGGATGTTGTTTTTAAGTTTAATTATCTGAATCCGTCTGTTCTGGAAGTGGTGCTTATTTTAAACCGGTGTCGGTTTTTTTTTTTGGGTGTAGTTGTTGCGACGGGGTGCTGTGAGGTTGGGTAGTGGCAGGTGGTGATGGTGTGGTGGTGGGTAAGTGGAGAAAAAAGGAAGAAGGGGATGTAGGTTTGAGAGAAACGGGTTTTTATATATATATATATATTTTTTTTTTCATGTTAAAGATACTTCTAAAATGACTAAACTACCCTCATGTGCAATGCACATGCCATATTTAACTGAAAATTATAACCTGGTTATGGTCAAAGGACGTAGAGTGTAATGAGTTTTCCAAATAAAGGACTGTGACTGTAATTATTGAAGTTAAAGGTTATCCATTGCAACCCGGTACAAACATAAAGGACGAAAAGTGTAATTTACCCTTCTTTTATTTGTTTTTTTTTCTTTCTTCCTAACATTGCTCATATTCGGTGCTGTTTGTTTTTTCAGATGTAAAATGTCTGTAGTCTGCGAACTACATCTGCAGGCATCTGGAAGAGAAGATGTGGCCCAAATGTCTGCAGTCTGCAAGGAGAAGAGGGTTTGTTTTTTTTTTCTTCAAAAACAACTTCAACCACACAACACACACAAGCTCTCTCTCTGCTCTCTCTCTCTCTAGAAAAACTCTCTCTCTCTCTACAACCACCACCACCACCGCACCACCTCCGCCATCACACCACCGCCATCACACCACCGCCTCTCTCTCTCTCTCTACGGTCTCTCTCTCTCTCTCTCTCTCACATAACACACTCTCTCTCTCACAGAACACACACTCTCTCTCTCTACAACCACCACCACCACCGCACCACCTCCGCCATCACACAGGTCTCTCTCTCTCTCACAGGTCTCTCTCTCTCTCACAGGTCTCTCTCTCTCACAGATCTCTCTCTCTCTCACAGGTCTCTCTCTCTCTCTACGGTCTCTCTCTCTCACATGTCTCTCTCTCTACAGGTCTCTCTCTCTCTACACTCTATCTCTCTCACAGATGGGTTTGGTGGTGATGGGTTTGGTGGTGGTGGGTTTTGACGATGGTGGTGGTGGAGGTGGTGGCGGAGGTGGTGCGGTGGTGGTGGCAGGGGAGAAGTTTTTGTGGTGTGAGGTGTTTGGATTAGGTTTTGTGAAGATGTTTGAAGCAAAGGTTCTAAGCTTTTTTTTTAAGATGAAAGAAGCTATTTGTAGATCTGTTTAAAAAAAAAACAAACAGTCTTCAACATCTTATGTCTGCCCGCCTGCAGACATAAGCACTTTGCAGATGTTATAAGCAAAAACAAACAGCACCTTCATGACACGTAGTTCTGCAATTTTCATTACGTGGAGACGTGGAGTTCTTCCCATTTAGCAAAGTTTAATTACGTTATAAAATGTTCAGAACTCATCCCTTAACTTAGGTAAGTATCAATTTAGGGCTTCTAACTTGATACCTTTTTTTATGAACCCCGAACTTTCTACGTAACGTAACAGCCGCAAATTCCGTGAAATTACCTACATATACATTTCCAAGTTAAAAGGAATAGTGCCAGACAGCTTGCCTGGTACTTCCCTATTGGACCAATCCATTTTTAATTTAAGTTTATTACCAGTTTAAAATTACGCTTTTGTCCTTCGTTTAAAATTACGTTTTTGCCCCCAGCTCAAAATAAAATTATAATTTTGCCCCTAGATAAAATTACGTTTTCGCCCCCAGCTCAAAATAAAATTATAATTTTGCCCTTAGTACAAAATTACGCTTTTACCCTCGATTCAAAAACTCATTTTTAATTTTGTTCCCAGTTTAAAATTACGGTTTCGCCCTCCATTTAAAATTACGTTTTTGCCCCCAGTTCAAAATAAATTGTTGTTTTTTCCTCTACCTCAAAATTACGATTCTGCCCTCAGCTCAAAATTACGTTTTTGCCTACAGTTCAAAATAAAATTATGTTTTCCCCTAGCTAAAAATTATTAGCTGCTTGTCACTTCCCTATTGGACCAACTCATTTTTTATTTAATTTTATTCCCAGTTTAAAATTACGCTTTCGTCCTTCGTTTAAAATTACGTTTTTGCTCCAGCTCAAAATAAAATTACAATTTTGCCCTAGCTAAAAATACGCTTTTGCCCTCGGTTCAAAAAATCTTTTTTAATTTTGTTCCCAGTTTAAAATTACGGTTTCGACCTCCGTTTAAAATTACGTTTTTGCCCACAGTTAAAAATAAAATGTTGTTTTTTCCTCTAGCTCAAAATTACGATTCTGCCCTCAGCTCAAAATTACGTTTTTGCCCACATTTCAAAATAAAATTATGTTTTCCCCTAGAACAGAATTATGATTTTGCTCTTAGTTTAAAATCATGATTTCGCCTCCTGTTCAAAATATAATTCCGATTTTGCCATCTGTACATACATACATGTTATGGGAGAGAAATATTCGGCTTATTGCCCCGCAACGCGGGCGGGGCAAAAACTAGTATTCTACATCTTCTGAAGAAAGAAAAAAAAGAGTAAACTGCCATTTTGGTCCCTGTGGTTTTGTCACTTTTGCCACTTTAGTCCAAAACTCAAACCTTTTGCATCTGGGTCCCTGTAGTTTCAGTTTTATTGCCATTTTGGTCCAAAAAATGAAATCAGGTCATATTTGTCTTATAAAATCGTGCTATTTTGTCCTTTTCTGCAGGGGCAAAATGATCATTTCTTTTTTATAAATAAAAACCATATTTTATAAGACAAATATGACCTGATTTGCCCATGAGGAAAATGACAAAATTGCAGGATTTTATAAGACAGATATGACCTGATTTCATTTTTGGACCAAAATGGCAATACAACCGAAACCACAGGGACCCAGATGCAAAAGGTTTGAGTTTTGGACTAAAATGGCAAAAGTGACCAAACCTCAGGGACCAAAATGGCAGTTTACTCGAAAAAAAAACATATTCTTTATATATATTAATTCATAACAGGGTGATGAATAGTACATTTCTTTTGTCCACCAATGGCTTTATAGTCTAGTGGTATCTTGGGGGTGAGATAAGACTTTAGACCAATAGGTCCTGGGTTCGATTCTCACAAGGGGGTTTTTCCCATATTTATTGGGTTTCCTCCTGAATTGGTGTATAGGCATTATGCCTAGTGGAGATGGATGTGATCGGGTGGTTCCGCTGGTGGCACGATGATACTCCAGTGGTCCGTCAGTGATTCAAATTTGCCGTTAAAAAAAACATTTCTTTTGTCCTTTGTGGGTGTTTTTATTTATTTATTTATTTTTACAATAAAGTTTTGGATTTTTTTTATTAGTTTTTGTTTTACATTTTTTGTCCTCATTTGGTTACCATTTGTTTACCACTTAGCATGGTGTATGATAATTACATTTGGTTTCTTAGATTTTTTTTACCCCCTCAACTTTCTAATACATGTCAATATAAATTCGACTTTATATACTATAACAAAATTCAACTACATGAACAATGATTGTTACATTTATTTCTTTATTTTTAGTATTCAGCTATTTTATTCTTATTGTTACTATTATTTATATTGCTTTTAGGCATTTCTTTTTTCTTAATTTCGTATATACATTTACGACATGCTTATATTTTGCCTATTATTTGATAAAAGTGTAATTCGAACGTGTTTATATAGTTGTTCTTTACCATGACGAACTGAACCGCTGCCGTCTGAAGAACATCGTTATTGGTAAAGTATTTGTTAACATGGTTTTTCTGATGTATCCCAATAGAACATTTTTTAGTACCGTCTGAAGAACATCGTTATTGGTAGAGTATTTGTTAATATGGTTTTTCTGACGTATCCCAATAGAACATTTTTTAGTACCATAAATTATAGTATTTTTTGGGTTTTCCAGACGTGCATGTATCTTCGCTTGCTACATTGAGTGCCGGAATCATACTGATACTTTGACGAACCAAACCAAACCGATACCGACTGAAAGCCCGCAGCGAAGCACGGGAAACACCACTAGTTATACTATATTTTTGAAGGTGATTTGTAAAGATAAGAAGAAAGGCGGCGGCTGAATTTGTTTGGACTATGATTTTTATGTTTAAGTCATATATAAACATCCTAAAACCTCATATAACCCTATTCACGAGGATATTTATTTAGAGGGGCGATCATCAGAGGAGGGGCTCTAGTCGACATCAGGGGGCTTCGAATGAATTGAGAATTATTTTAGCAAGGAATCAAGTTGAAGAATCATTGGGATTAAAGTGAGAAATTTAGAAATCAAGGAATTTATGGGTTCTATCTTACGATTCCTTTTATTTTCTAGTTTCTTGTTTTTACTTCAATGAATTCTTGTTCTAGACATTGTTTTATTATTTTTAAGACTATGTTCCTTGGCTAATTTTTTAAGCCACTTAGACTTGATGAATGGATTGAATAAAGTTTTTACCGTTTTCGTTAATTGCATGAATATTATGGGTTGATTGTGTTTAGTAGAAAGTTTGTTTTATTGATTTGATGTGCATGCGTACTTTGATTTGGTTTATTATTGTCATTTGCTTCGTATGATTCTTAGTGACGGTCTATATCACAACATAGAGTCATTCTATGGTTTTGGATTTTGGTGAGTGTCTATATCACGTAAGGAATCTTAACTCTTTAGGGAGAATCGGCCGATAACCTCTAGAAGTAATTGGTAATAATTTGCTAAGTCTTTGTGTTCTACTAGTCCTAATACCTGGAAAGTGAGGGGCTATTGGTAGGTCTTACCCAGCGAATTGCTTTAGATAGTCCTTGGAAAAGGTCGTGTCTTAGTTGACCTGTCGGTTTTATTAGTCTATCAAGTCAAGTTAATTAATTCAAACTACCCTAGATCTATGATTGGAAAAGAGTAGGTCAACATTAGGGTACTTACACAATAATTAGACAACTGGAAATGCGTCTAATAACCGGTAGGATTAACAGCCTAGGTAGTTCCACAGGTTTCTCCTTGAGAAGGGTCGAGGGGCTTAGTTGGTTCTTAATAGGTTTAGTACTTTAAGATCCCGGTTCCATAATTCATGCATTTAACTTAATCGGTAATTCTTTAAAAGTAATTCAGGATTCTTGTCTAGGTGGTCTTGTTCTCCATATAAGAAAAGCCCTTTAGCCTTATTTCGTATTTAGTCTAGCTTTAGTTAATTTAGTAGTTTAATATAGATTTCCTAGATTTTCCGTACCCCCCCCCCCCAATCAAATAAACAATTAGTTAAGTCGTGTCAGTCTTAGTCTAGATAGAGTCTAATTAGCGTAATCAGAGAGTCTCGTGGGTTCGATACTCGGACTTACTTAGGCTATACTGCAATGACCGGTACACTTGCCGGTGGTGTGGTCTAGGTTTTAGAGAGTCTGTTTTTATAAATTTAAAACTTAGAGTGTCTAATTTAGGGTTAAAATTAGTTAGTTTAATTAGACCACTTTTAGCACATCACTTACAGGTGACGTGGCGCACGCGCACAGGTGCGCATGGGACTGAGCCAGTAAGGCGCACGCGCGCATGGCAGTGAGCCAAAAGGACGCAGCGCGCATGATGGGTGCAGACCTGCGGACCCGCTAACAAAAGGCTTAAGCAAAGATAAGGTGTATAAGTCGTCAAGAGGAATGAGACTATAGCCCATAAAAGAAGGGAATATGAGGGAAACCTAACCTAGTTGACTGGAGATCCCAAGATCTAGGTTCAATAGGCAAACTTAATCATAAACCCAAAGGGAGTCACTGTGGGGGGTGCCCCAAAATTAATAAAGGGTGTTGAATACTTCCTAGTCCATTCTAATCAGTGACATGAAGGAAAGGCATGTTGAGGTTAAGGATTTTGAGGAAATCCAAAATTAACCATGATGCTTTTAATGATTCAGAGGAATCACCTATGTTAAAGAGAAGTGGGGTCGCTTCGAATGGATTTGCGGGGAGTCGCAAATACTAGAGCTCTCGCAGAACCAGGAAAGTGTACCATGACCATAAACGGACACAACCATGAGGACTTGACTCGACTAGGGAGAGTATTGTGTGAATGTATATTGTCGCCTACATAAATGGGGGATTGTTCAAAGACACCGCGTCTACAAGACCCTAGGAGGCTAAGTATGCTTCACAAAAGAAGGTTCAAAGGTTACACCTACCTATCTTTGCAATACTCAACTGTTGAACGTGTATCGTTGAAACTTGATAGATCGATTTATATTCATTTGGGGAATTGTTGGAAATTTGTGAAAATAACATTTTTCACAAATATAGGAAAATGATTTTTTTCCTATTTTGGACTAGAAATAAATATAAGAAAATGAGCGGGTTTTATATATTTATTTGTGGGTTTGTGTTCTATGTTGGAAGAGCTTCGCAACGAACTAAACCACGTCCAAAACGGAGCTAAGATGAATGAGATATCGATGCTCAAAGATTGGTGTTTGAAACTTGAATGTTGAAAAAAATGGGAAAGTGGCACCTTCTCCCACATCGGATTAGAGATGAAACTTAAAGGGGTATATAAGTGGGAACTCTCCATCCTTATTGTTTCATGGAAGCACTCACTAAGTGTACTCGCGAAGGGCCACCCTAACTCGCACTCGAACGCGTGCGCGCGTGGCGTGGGCGAAGAGGCGCAATGTGGCGCTTTGATGGCGCAATGGCGTGATGGCGCGCACTGGCGCATGGAGCATGGACACTGAGGTGACGTGCGCGGCGCACCAAAGTGAGCCAAAATGGCGCGACTGTGTGGCGTGCTCGTAGAGGCTTACAGGTGACGTGGCGCACGCGCGCAACTGCGCATGGGACTGAGCCAGTAAGGCGCACGAGCGCATGGCAGTGAGCCAAAAGGACACAACGAGCTTGAGGGTACAGACCTGCGCACGCACCAGTGTGTCTTGCACGCTCGCGCGCGCAGAAGCTTCCAGCAGCAGTTAATGCTGTGCAGTTACGTTTCAGCATTCGAAACTGACGAAGTTAATGCGTTTGACTGAGAATTAAGTGGCGAATTAAAGTGCCTTAAAGACGTTTAATGCAGTTTAATTCGCCCATTTAATTCATTTTTCAGTTTCTTCAAGACTTGCAACTATAAATAGGAGTATCCTATTGCAGAACTATACACCGAATTTACACAGCAACATATAATCTTCTCTGAATCTTCATCTTCTTCTTCAAGAATTCAAGGTACACCTTCGGGTTGGAGTCAAGACCGGCAGTGCAACTGCTTGCGGCTGTTGTATCCTGGAAACAAACGTGTTCTCCTGGGAGACACGAAATTTGTTTTAAGGGACCCATGTCTAACACGATCCTCAGCCAAGAACAGTTTTTCTGTTCGAGTTTTCTGTTCTTGTTTTTCCTTTTTTCAGTTGTAATTGTACTGTATTGTATTTTGTTTCTGATTTGTTCCTGTAATTCAAGTTAATAAAGAATTTTATTTAATTTTACACGAACGGATTCTTACAATCTTAAAACAAAATTTTAAAACACCGTTCGTGTAAGACACTAACAATTCTGTTGTGATTCTAATTTTTTTTTCAAAGCAGGTTGTGTTTTACAAATGTTTTTCTCTGTTTTGATTCAAAGTAGCGACTTTGTCAAAACAGAACTCTGCTTCTACTTCTTTATGTCGCTGAGTTCTAAAAAATCATACTGTTGTAGTCTTCAAAGTTGGACTTAGAAGCTACACGGCTGGTTTTTTCGCACTCATAAAATAATAAATTAGCGTATTTATTATTTTGAAAACAATTTATTAACTTGTTTTCTTGGACCTTTTCAGAATGTCGACTGAAAATGTGAACACGAGCAACACCAACGTTGTTGTCGGTACCCCTGCCAACACCGTGGGAGCGTCCACAGTGGCAAATCATGCTGAAAGACCTGAGAAGTTCTCGGGTCTCCACTTCAAGAGATGGCAACAGAAGATGTTCTTCTACTTGACCACCATGAACCTTGCGAGGTTCCTGACTGAAACCGCTCCCCAACCTACGGAAGGGGAGACCAACGCTCAGGCTCTGAGCGCGGTAGAGGCTTGGAAGCACTCGGATTTCATTTGTCGAGGCTATGTACTCAATGGTCTCTCGGATGCACTGTATAATGTGTACTATAATACCAAGACTTCCAAAGAATGATGGGAGTCCTTGGATAAAAAGTACAAAACGGAGGATGCGGAAACAAAGAAATTTGTTGTCGCCCGTTTCTTGGACTACAAAATGGTTGATAACAAGACTGTTATGAACCAAGTCCAAGAGTTGCAAATTAAACTACATGACATCCATGCTGAGGGAATGGTACTTAGCGAGACATTTCAAGTGGCAGCCATGATCGAAAAATTACCTTCTGCTTGGTTGGATTTTAAGAATTATCTTAAACACAAGCAAAAGGAAATGACGATTGAGGAACTTATCATCCGTCTTCGTATAGAATAGGACAACATGGTGGCCCAAAAAGGCATCATTTTGCAAGCTTCGGCTAAGGCAAACATGGTGGAAGTTGGGGAGTCCTCAAAGGGCAATAAGGGCAAATGGGATAAAAAGGACAACAAGGGGAAAGCAAAGGTTAACAACCTTGGACCGAAAAAGGGGGTGTGAAAAATAAGCTTGCGCCTTTCCAAGGTACTTGTTGCAATTGTAATGAGACAGGTCATCGTGCTAACCAATGCAAGAAACCTAAGCGTGAGCGTGCGCATATGGTTGATGAGGATGGTATGCCTCTCATTACAATGATAACCGAGGAAGCGGCTATGATTGAAGAAGTCAACGCGATGGGTGAAAACCTAAAAGGATGGTTCGTTGACACGAGTGCAACCCGCCATGTTTGTGGAGACAAGGCTTTTTTCTCTACATTCAAGGAAGCGTCGGGTGAAGAAAATATTTATATGGGAAATAAAGCTACCGCAAGCATCAAGGGGGAAGGCACGGTCATCCTGAAGATGACGTCTGGCAAGGAGCTTACTTTGACTAATGTGCTTTATGTCCCAGAGATAAGGAAGAATCTCGTATCGGGATGGATGCTCAACAAGTTGGGATTTCGTCTAGTGTTTGAATCGGACAATTTTGTCTTGTCTAGATGTGGAATGTTTGTTGGAAAGGGCTATGCCCTTAATGGAATGTTTAAAATGAATGTAATGGTTGTAAACCAAGACAAGAAAATGAATGAAAACGTTTCTTCTACTTACATGATTGAGTCTTCTAATGTTTGGCATGGTAGACTAGGACATGTAAATTTTAATTCATTAAGACGTTTGATTAAATTAAATCTGATACCAACATTCCATATCGAGTCCAATTGCAAATGCGAGACATGTGTTGAATCCAAACTTACGAGATCATCGTTTAAATCGGTTGAACGAATAACCGAACCCCTTGATTTAATTCGTACCGATGTGTGTGATTTAAAAGCGGTTCCCACGCGTGGAGGAAATAAGTACTTCATCACGTTTATTGATGATTGTACTAAATATTGCTATGTGTATTTACTTAAGAGTAAAGACGAAGCAATAGAAAAGTTTATCTTGTACAAAAACGAAGTTGAGAATCAACTTAAAAAGAAGATAAAAGCTGTGAGAAGCGAGCGAGGAGGTGAATATGTTGCACCTTTTGCGGATTTATGCGCAAAAAATGGCATTATACATGAGTGTACACCTTCTTATTCTCCACAATCAAATGGCGTGGCGGAATGAAAGAACCGCACATTGAAAGAAATGATGAACGGCATATTGATCAGTTCGGGAGTGAACCGAGAAATGTGGGGGGACGCCATTCTCTCAGCAAACTATCTTTTGAACAAGATACCTTTGAAAAATAGGGACGAAACTCCATATGAGTTATGGAGAAAAAGGAAGCCTTCGTACAAATACTTGAAAGTGTTGGGGTGCCTAGCTAAGGGGATTGTACCACCTCCTAAGGCTCTTAGGATAGGACCCAAAACTGTTGATTGCATTTTCATAGGAAGTGCACATCAAAGTAGTGCACATCGTTTTCTTGTATATGAGTCCAAGAATCCTGATGTACACAAACACACTATCATGGAGGCTAATCCTAACATTGTCTCATATTTTGAAAATGTGTTTCCTATGTTAGGACAATCACATGTGACTTCATCAACAGCGGCTGGTGAAGCAGGTCCATGTTCATCTACATGGTTAGATGAAGCAGGTCCGAGTTTGTCTACGAGGTTAGATGAAACTCATGAACGACCTGAGGTCGAGGAGGGTGAGCTTAGATGAAGGAAACGACAAAGGGTTGAAAAATCTTTTGGTCCAGACTTCATGAGCTACATGGTTGAGGGTGAGCCCAATACCTACCGCGAAGCGGTTACCTCCGCAGAAGGACCTCAATGGCAAGAAGCAATTAAGAATGAAATTGATTCTATATTGCAAAATCATACTTGGGAGTTAGTAGATCTTCCACCTGGTTGTAAACCACTTGGATATCGTTGGATATTCAAAAGGAAGATGAAAGCCGACAGAAGTATTGATAAATACAAGGCAAGGCAAGGCTAGTAATCAAAGGATTTAGACAAAAGGAGGGTCTAGACTATTTTGATACTTACTCGCATGTAACGCGAATAACCTCTATACGATTGGTTCTTGCAATTGCGGCTATAAGAAATTTGGAAGTTCACCAAATGGATGTAAAGACTGCATTTCTAAATGGCGATTTAGAAGAAGAAATTTACATGGAACAACCTGAGGGTTTTTCCACCCCAGGAAACGAGGGCAAAGTATGTAAATTGGTTAAGTCTCTGTATGGCTTGAAGCAAGCTCCAAAACAATGGCACCAAAAGTTTGATCATGTCATGATTGACAATGGATTCAAAATAAATGAGTGCGACAAGTGTGTTTATTTTAAAGACACATCAAGAGGTTATGTAATCTTATGTCTTTATGTAGATGATATGCTTATCATTGGGAGTGATGATAACATGATCAACTCAACAAAAGACATGTTGAAAGCGAGGTTTGACATGAAAGACATGGGTCTCGCGGATGTGATTCTTGGAGTAAAAATCACTAGAACCCAAAATGGTCTTGTGTTGAGTCAATCTCACTATGTGGACAAGATCTTTGGGAAATTCAATTCGGACGATACGAGTATAGCTCGAACTCCAATTGATAATACCCAACGCCTAAGGAAGAATAGAGGCGAAAGTGTTGCTCAGTTAGAGTACTCAAGGATCATTGGTAGTCTCATGTATCTAATGACATGTACTAGACCCGACTTAGCATATGCTGTGAGCAGGCTGAGTAGATACACCAGCAATCCGTGCGCGGAACATTGGAAAGCTATCACGAGGGTGCTTAGATACATAAGATACACAAGAGACTATGGATTGCATTATACCCGTGATCCAGCAGTGATCGAAGGATACACTGATGCGAACTGGATATCGGATATAAAAGATCATAGATCGACAAGTGGATATATGTTTACATTTGCGGGAGCAGCTATAGCTTGGAAGTCTTCCAAGCAAACCGTTATAGCTAGATCCACGATGGAATCCGAATTCGTCGCTTTAGATAAAAAC
Source organism: Helianthus tuberosus (assembly GCA_030545235.1). Lineage (NCBI taxonomy): Eukaryota > Viridiplantae > Streptophyta > Magnoliopsida > Asterales > Asteraceae > Helianthus > Helianthus tuberosus. The sequence goes on along the minus strand of CM060446.1, from coordinate 1,553,293 downwards.
GGGGAAGAGGCGGAGTGGCTACGTCAATTTGTGTAAGATATTCCAAGATGGCCAAAGCCGTTGACTGCGATTTGCATACATTGTGATAATCAATCAGCGCTTGTTAGAGCACAAAGCGCAATGTACAATGGCAGATCAAGGCACATTCGAAGTAGACACAACACGGTACGACAACTTATCTCAACGGGTGTTATCTCAGTTGACTATGTGAGGTCAAAGGAGAACATTGCGGACTCGTTAACAAAAGGCTTAAGCAAAGATAAGGTGTATAAGTCGTCAAGAGGAATGGGACTATAGCCCATAAAAGAAGGGAATATGAGGGAAACCTAACCTAGTTGACTGGAGATCCCAAGATTTAGGTTCAATAGGCAAACTTAACCATAAACCCAAAGGGAGTCACTGTGGGGGGTGCCCCAAAATTAATAAAGGGAGTTGAATACTTCCTAGTCCATTCCAATCAGTGGCATGAAGGAAAGGTTAAGCATGTTGAGGTTAAGGATTTTGAGGAAATCCAAAATTAACCATGATGCTTTTAATGATTCAGAGGAATCACCTATGTTAGAGAGAAGTGGGGTCGCTTCAAATGGATTTGTGGGGAGGCGCAAATCCTAGAGCTCTCGCAGAACCAGGAAAGTGTTCCATGACCATAAACGGACACAACCATGAGGACTTGACTCGACTAGGGAGAGTATTGTGTGAATGTATATTGTCGCCAACATAAATAGGGGATTGTTCAAAGATGCGTCCACAAGACCCTAGGAGGCTAAGTATGCTTCACAAAAGAAGGTTCAAAGGTTACACCTACCTATCTTGCAATACTCAACTGTTGAACGTGTATCGTTGAAACTTGATAGATCGATTTATATTCATGTGGGGGATTGTTGGAAATTTGTGAAAATAACATTTTTCACAAATATAGGAAAATGATTTTTTCCTATTTTGGACTAGAAATAAATATAAGAAAATGAGCGGGTTTTATATATTTATTTGTGGTTTTGTGTTCTATGTTGGAAGAGCTTCGTAACGAACTAAACCACGTCCAAAACGGAGCTAAGATGAATGAGATATCGATGCTCAAAGTTTGGTGTTTGAAACTTGAATGCTGAAAAAAATGGGAAAGTGGCACCTTGTCCCACATCGGATGAGAGATGAAACTTAAAGGGGTATTTAAGTGGGAACTCTCCATCCTTATTGTTTCATGGAAGCACTCACTAAGTGTACTCGTGAAGGGCACCCTAACCCGCGCACGCACGCGCGCGCGCGTGGCGTGGGCAATGAGGCACAATGTGGCGCTTTGATGGCTCAATGGCGTGATGGCGCGCACTGGCGCATGGAGCATGGGCACTGAGGTGACGTGCGCGGGGCACCAAAGTGAGCCAAAACGGCGCGACTGTGTGGCGTGCTCGTAGAGGCTTACAGGTGACGTGGCGCACGCGCGCAGGGGCGCATGTGACTGAGCCAGTATGGCGCATGCGCGCATGGCAGTGTGTCTTGCGCGCGCGCAGAAGCTTCCAGCAGCAGTTAATGATGTGCAGTTACGTTTCAGCATTCGAAACTGACGAAGTTAATGCGTTTGACTGAGAATTAAGTGACGAATTAAAGTGCGTTAAAGACGTTTAATGCAGTTTAATTCGCCCATTTAATTCATTTTTCAGTTTCTTCAAGACCTGCAACTATAAATAGGAGTATCCTATTGCAGAACTATACACCGAATTTACACAGCAACATATAATCTTTTCTGAATCTTCATCTTCTTCTTCAAGAATTCAAGGTTCACCTTCGGGTTGGAGTCAAGACCGGTAGTGCAACTGCTTGCGGCTGTTGTATCCTAGAAACAAAAGTGTTCCCCTGGGAGACACGAAATTTGTTTTAAGGAACCCGTGTCTAACACGATCCTCAGCCAATAATAGTTTTTCTGTTCGAGTTTTCTGTTCTTGTTTTTCCATTTTTCAGTTGTAATTGAACTGTATTGTATTTTGTTTCTGATTTGTTCCTGTAATTCAAGTTAATAAAGAATTTTATTTAATTTTACACGAACGGATTCTTACAGTATATAACAAAAGTGGTTGAAAGAATCTCTTTAGGAAGTCTCCCGACATGTTGTGAGGTCTTGAAATTGCAATAACATACTTTAATACAAGGAGTAGATTAAAATTGGATTGATTTACATCAACCAAAAAGACGATAAATCTTTAGAGTAAATTGTTATTTTAGTTCATGTGGTTTAAAACAAATTGCTATATTTTACAAACTAGGTTATAACCCCGTGTATTACACGGGGTTGAATAAATAAATTTTATATACTAAATAATAAAAATAATATATATTTAAAAACCTCATTTATTGTACGGGTTGAATAGATATAATTTTATATATTAAATAATAAAAAGTTATATCTATAAGAACCATATTGTACGGGTTGAATAAATGTAATTTTATATACCAAATAAAAAAGTTATATCTTTAAAACCATGTGTATTACTCGGGTTGAATAAATGTAATGTTGTTTACCAAATAATAAAATAATACATCTTTAAAAAACCTCATTTATAACATGAGTTGAATAAATGTAATTTTATATACCAAATAATAAAAAATTAAATCTTTAAAAATATGCGCATTACACGGTTTGAATAAATATAGTTTTCTGTACTAAATAATAAAAATATATATCCTTAAAAAACCTCGTGTATTGTACGAGTTGAATAAATCTAATATTATATATCAAATAATAAAAAGTTATATCTTAAAAAACCTCATGTATTACATGGGTTGAGTTAATGTAATTTTGTATAGTGAAAATAAAATTATTTAATATATTAATACAAAGTTTGGTTTTCGTGATAAAAATAGATTATTCTGTTGTTGTAAAATTTGTTAACGAAGTCTCAATAAATTTAACCCTTTATTTAAAACTACGTAAATGTATAAATGATAAATAATATTAGTTAATTTTGTTTTAAGTTTCGTAAATTTATTTGATACCAAACTAAACAAAACGTTCAAATATAATTAATTTAAATAAATAATATTATAATGAGAAGGAGATTAAACTAAATAATAGTTATCCATAAGATATTAAACTAATAATATTTAGTTGAAGGATTATCTATAATATAAAATATTAAAATAAATAATATTTAGTAGAAGGGTTATTTATAATTAATTAGAAGAGATTAAACTAAAATTATAAATATCTATAAAAGATTGGCTAATATGATGACAAATGTCCTAAAGTGGTTTCTTTTATTATATAGAGTATAGAGAGATTTGCCCTGATGATTAGAATGAAATATATGTTAACTCTCATAACAAAATCATTTAATATAATAATCATGTTCTTCTAATACTTTTCTATCGTTTGATACTTTAAAAAAGTCCCTTTTTCCATATTAAACTAATAATTTTTAGTTGGAGGATTATCTATAATATAAAATATTAAAATAAATAATATTTAGTAGAAGGATTATTTATAATTAATTAGAAGAGATTAAACTAAAATTATAATTATCTATATGAGATTGACTGTCACACCCCGATTTTCCACGTGTCACCGGTGGGCCCGGTGGGGGGAGTATCGTGACGTGGTTGGCAACATCATGGTCAAACAACACAATATAATAATGCACAGCGGAAGCAAAAGATAAATATTATTACATTCCGAATATAAGTAATGTCAAAGTATTACAACGGAAGGTAAAGGATCCACAGGCGGATCAAACAAAAGATACTAAAACTGTTCAACAGACTTCAGGCATCTAGAACTTTCAAGATTCCCTAATGACACCCTGAGCTCCCAGCCAATTATGCGTAGTACCTGTCACTTAACCTTTTGGAAAATACGTCAGTTTACACTGGTAAATACAATTAACTGACTCATTTTGGAAAAAGAGTTTGAAAAGTGATTCGAGTGCAAACGGCACAAAATATCTTGACCCATTGATTAAAATGCACAGAGGCAAAATTAATCTTTTATACTTGGGACAATTTTATTAATAAAAATCTTGTATCCGATTTACATGGTTGTCCAACATTTAGGGCCGGTGATTATACAATACAAGCCGGACAAGATTAATCGACACACCACAAATATAATCTCACAAGAAGATACCCTTACGAGTGAGTATACGTTATACATATGCAACAGGAGGTGTTTTTCCTACACCTTGTGCTTACGTCGTGGCCATTCACTTTTTAAAATGAGCCAAGGATATCCAGGACACGGTCATTAACCCCCAATGTTATTTGTTATCAATCAATACAGATTAAAACGGGATTATGCAATTTAATCATCTCCGATTAAAAGGTTTCTACACCCGACCAAGCGGTATTTTTATAATACCGTATCCCAAGCCCGTATAAGGGAAAATAAGTTAAAAGTATTTACCTGAGCTAGCAATGCAAATTATACTCAGCCGTATATTCTAATCAGCAAGCACGAGTACTTCTACTGGGGCTCTCAATCTGGAACGAAGGTTTTATTAACCTATTAGATTCCTAACGGGTCTTATTTAAGTCGTAACTTAGACCGGTTAGTTTTAAGGAAGGTTTACGGTTCAAACGCACGATTAAGCGAAGACCGGAATAGAATGTGATTTAGACCCTACAAGTTCGAAGATTTGTATAATATGGGTAAACTAAACACATTCTGGATTTTGAGATAAAGAGGATAAGGTTTGACCCGTTTCGGCTAATTTATGCAAACTAGTTACATAAACCGAACCGAACGCGCCAGAGGCGTAACGGGTAACCATATGGGTCGCGAACAGGTTTCCTAAGTTAATATGCTTTAAATATGTTGTGATATCATTATGATATCTTCCATAATGCCCAAAACGAGTTTAATCATTAATTATGCCCCGTAGGGTATTTTGGTCATTTTAGAGATTATAAAAGGGATTTAACGTAACCCCGATGTTCGGGACTGAAGTGATCAGTAAACAACTTATTTTTAACAGATTATATTAGTTGGTAATAATCCTTATATGTCAAAATGGTTTTAAGCCTAAACTACGCGTATAATACGCGTATAAACCCGCTTTAAGCGACGTACGATAAAAATACGATTCTGGGTTTTATGATTAGTTAATCAGGCTCAAAACATTACATTTATTATTTAAAATCAGTAGCAATTGGATTTGCGTCAAAATTCCTTGTAGAAATCATTTTATGACCGAAAAGGGTAAATTCGGTATTAACCGAATTAAGGCGATAAGCCTAGCTTAAGACCAGTTTAAAAATAATTAAAAATCTTCAAAAATCCCAAAATATTATTTAACATTAGTGGGTAAAAGTTTTGGTACCGAAAATCGGGTTTAGATAGGCTATGCGCTAATCGCGCCGTTTAATTAATAAAAAGTTTATTATTTACGCTAATGCGCATATCTCCTAATCTAGACCTCCGATTGACATGAAAATTTACGTACATGTTTAATAATCAGTAACTAAGATTATTGTACTTCCACATTTTCAAAATTCTCGTTGTATGGTCATAAGGGCATTAGGGTCCATTTTAAGCATTTAACGGAAAAGCGCGAACGAATCGGATAATCAACGAAACAAGTACAGAGGCTTATACTATCATGTAACCCAACCCTAATGAAGCACTAAGGCATTTCCAAATCAAACTAAAACGGGTCAGAACCGAAGTCAATGCAAAAGTCAAAGTTTCGCGTCTTTCGGCTCCGAACCGGGTTCAAACAGAAACTTGTCGAGTCGGACAAGTATAGACAAGTTTCTATACTTATTACTAAGTTATATTAAGGTTAAAACAGGTTACACGCCTCTCGTATCATTAATTACCCGATTAAAGCTTCTGTTGACTTTTTCGGTCAACGTTTGACTCGACAAACGACCTAGTTAGGTCTGGATTCGGTACGTGCCCTTATAAGGGTTTAATACCCATATAATTACCTATCTAACGATACTCTTAATTCGTGATAACACTGAGCTATCGTTAACTAATCCTGAAGTCAACCGTAAGATACGATATATTGACTTTTAAGCTAATTACTAAGCTAGAATTAATTTAGAAGGGTTAGGCAACTTACTAGATGATTAATGATGATTAAGAATGCCTTGTAATCAGCTTGAAAGCTCCACAATGATCAGATTGCTTGAACTTTGGTGTGAGGAATTGTTGTGACTTTGGAGTGCCTTATATAGTGGTTTCACCCACCATAAGTGATTGACAACTAAGTCTACCATCAACCACAATCATCCAACACTTGTTACTAGTGTGTAGGGGTGATTTTAGGGGCCAATTGAATGTGAAAAATCGATCAAAGTTGCATCCAAGTTCAATGTGCAGACAAAGAATCAAAGAAATCAAGTTTCTGTCCCAGATGTGGCGGTGGCGTAGCGCCACTGCATGTGTATCAGGTGCTCGCGCTACGCGAGCCCTTAGGGTCTTCCAACATATTTTTGTTAAATTGCAGTATCAGTCCCTGTCTCTTCAAACTTTGTACAGACACTTGTTTATTGCGATATGGACCCTCAATATTGATCTATAAGGGCCTCAAGATATATACCCACTTCGTTAAGTCCCCGGGTAACTTTATTGTTACCCGAAAAGGCCTAATTTTCAACGTTGACGCTTTAACCCCTCGCACACGAATTTGATCATAACTTTCTCATACGTTAACGAAACTTTACGAAATTTGAACCGTGCATTCTAGTGAGCATAATTAACATTTACAAAGCTTCGGGTTTGTAAAAGGTCACTCAGAGGTATATCTTTAAACATGTTGACACATTTAACCCCTGTAGTTTGTAATCTCTCACCTTTAGCTTCGTATGATCCATGATTTATTCGTTTGAAGGTATGAGCATCGTGTAGGGTTAATGTACATTATATTTATTCACGGTTGACACTTAGAATACGTAATCTCTCATACTTTCCATGTTTGTCAACTTTAGTCCTTCTATAACATTTCCTTCACACGTTCAGACTTTATGACACGTGTCAACACATTATAGGACGTGAATTTTCGAGGTGTTACATCCTCACCCCCTTAAAATAAATCTCGACCCGAGATTTACTGAAATAAGTAAGGGTACTTTTCTTTCATCGTGGATTCAACCTCCCACGTGAATTCGGGACCTCTATGGGCATCCCATTTGACCTTTACAATAGGTACATGCTTCTTACGAAGCTTCTTTACCTATTGATCTTCAATCGTCAAAGGTTCTTCCTCAAATTTTAAGCTCTCATCTTTATGCACATCCGTATGTGGTATAACCAGTGATTTATCAGCGAAACACTTCTTCAGATTGCAGATGTGGAACACATTGTGAATTCCACTGAGCTCTTCAGGTAAGTTTAGCTTATAGGCAACTGAACCGACACGTTCGATAACCTCGAAAGGTCCTATGTATCTCGGGCTTAACTTGCCTTTCTTACCAATTCGCATCACTCTTTTCTAGGGTGATATCTATTGTTGAATCTTATTCTTTAATAAGAATTTAGGAGGTTTGCTATTTTCATAATCCTTAATTTTCTGCCGAATACTGGCATCTTACTGATGATTATGAATTTGCGTGATCTTATTGATTGTCTATAATGAAATTTTCAGATCTTAATGTTTGGACTTACCAAACTATTGTCCTATCAATGAACGTTTATCATTCCATCTATACAAGGTTTTCAAGGGAGTAGCCTTGATACTTATATATCAAATATTATCGAGAAGCTTATCTTAAGGTGAGATGGTTATTCCAACCTGTACTTAACTAATATTAAGGAATAGCTAATCCTTGTCGTTAGTTGAACAATTCGACGATCCTGGTTAGCTGATGGCAAATTCTTAATCGTTGCCTAATTAGGATTGCGGTAATGTATGCATAAGCAAAATGAACCGTCTTTCTTATCTAACAATATCAAACTCTCGGAATATCGAGTTAGGATATATGAACCTATGTCTTAACACCTACTTACTCAAGGTTTCGTTTATTCCATAAACAATATGGAGTTTTCACAATACTCCAGCCCACGGCGGGCTACAATTCGTAATTCTACCTGCCTTCCAGGAGGTAAGCAGGGACAACCTTTGAAAAGATAATTAAGATACAAGGAGGCTACAGAGATTTTTCCATATCTCAGGCTCCAGTTCATTCATCATTGTCCGTGCCAAATGAGTGACACCTTTTTGTTATAAGTCCTCGAATTCATTAATCGGGAACATTTACTTGGAAAAAAAATTTCCATTTTTGGATATCTCCCTTGAATACTACTAGTCGACTTTAGTACAATATGATCTTTGGGATATCTTAGGGGTTCCATGTATTAAACCTCCATGCTGATCAGACATGGAAATAATCTATGGGACATACTAGGATACGCCAATCCTCATATGACACTTTTATCAAACATAGTTTGGCATTCGCAGGCGATAGAAAACAAAGAGAAAAGAAAAATAATTAAAATAACATATGTTGTCGTACTCTATTCAAAGAAAGAGTGCTCTTTAGATTTTCGGAAGGATTTACTGGTATCCGAACCAAAATAAAACTCTTAGCATTTAAATTACTGATAAAAATGCCGAGGAATGTACCTGATGTCATTATTTATGGGCTAGCTTAGGCATTTTAGGCGCTTTCAATTTTAGGCTTTACTTCCTCAACCGCTTTTCCTTTGACATACTTAGGGCACGTAGTCTTGATGTGGCCTTTCTCCTTACAGCCAAAACAAACTGCATTCTTCATGTCCTTACAGTCCAACGTTTTATGTCCCATAGACTTGCAGATCCCACAAGCCCTGGGCTGCGATTTGGATTTTGGTTCGAACCTGCATTTCCCATAATGGCGCTTCTTGCAGGTCTCACATACTGGTTTCTGGTCGGACTTTTGTTTGTTCTTTTTCTTAGAACTCTGGGAGTTATCTACCTCCCTTTTCCTTTTTAGTTCATCCTTTGCATCAGAGGCATGAACGAGATCCTTCTTACGAGTGAGGAAATGTGGTCCTAGATAAAATTTGGACCGAGCAGCATGGGGCTCTTTTAACTTTTTCACAGCTCTCTTCACAGCTTTTCCAACGGCTGCGTCTATCATAGTTTGAAGAACATCTTTGGAAATTCTAAGGTTTACAATTTCAGCATCATTAGTCTGCGTCGCGTCATCAATGGCGCGATTGACTGTTGTCTTATTCGAGTTTGCCATACTCGATATTGGTTCCTAATACCAATAAAACAATTTCTTAGTTGAAATCCAACAACTACTATTTTTATTCTGATGGCCTTAATATATACTAACCATGGTGTCAATAACCTATACAGGCTATTATAACACTAACATTCTTAATGAACGTTATTTAAAATATATTAATATTACTTAGCCTAGGTCGCAAAAGACCATCAATGGCATTAAAGATTTGGACCTAGTCCGTCACTTTTCTGACAGAGGATCAAAACGTCACATCTGTCTTTATTATATTAAAGAATTTAGGTAGCTTGAAAGCTTGCCATAGGAATATCAGAAAAGAGTGATTCCTATAAAATATCTAAGATTTGTTGGAGCATTTCCTAAAGTATCATCGGCCAATTTCTACTTCATACCAAATGAACGAAGTCCTAATTAGACGGAGACAACAGTCCTCAACAGTGATCGTTCATTATTGAATCACATGTGTCAGCATCAAATAAATTTCTGCATACACTGTTTGATAAGGAAAAGTACCTGCTATATAGTTATCCTTCTGCACCATCTCCTAGCGTTCACCCGGAAGACTCATGCGTTTATTTCCCTGGCCTTTCCCGGCTTCTTTATAAGGTTTGGGCAGTTGGTTTTGATGTGCCCTTCCTCGTTACAGTTGTAACATGTGGCGTTCTTTAACCCCTTGCAATCTAAGGTTTTGTGACCCTTGGTCTTGCAAATTCCACATAATTTAGCACGTGGGTCTATTGTACATTTTCCATAATGTTGCTTTTTGCAGTTACTGCATTTGGGTCTGTTATCTGGCTGACTCGAGTTCTTCCTAAACTCGGAATTCTTCCCGCGCTCAGAGTTTCCCTTCTTCTTCTTGTTATATCGTTGAGAGTTTTCCTCCTCTCTTTCTCTTCTTCCCTCGTCAGAAGCCTTAACAGACTTAATTCTGATTGCGTCTAAGGTGAGAGATAAGGATAAGTCCACCGCGGACCTATATGTGGTTGGCCTAGATGCTTTAACATTCCCTTTTATCCCTGGTGCTAGGCCTCCAATGAAACGCGCTATGCGTTTAGGTTCAGGGGTGACTAGATAAGGAACCAGGCGGGACATAGTGTTGAAACTTGTCACATATGCCTGACAATCCAAATTCTCCATGACCAGAGTCAAGAAGTCTGATTCTATCTTTTCTACTTCATGCTGGGGGCAATAGTTTTCCTTGACTAATGCAACAAATTGCTCCCAAGATAAGTTGTAGAGTAGAACCTTTCCCGTGGCTTGGAGCAATGATCTCCACCATGCCAACGCTTCCCCTTTGAATGATTGTGAAACAAATTTCACAACATCTTGCTCCGCACAACCGCTGATGTCGACAACAGCGTCCATCTCATCGAGCCATGTCATGCAATCGATGGCCCCTTCTTCTCCTGTAAAGTCTCTGGGCTTGCAGGAGACAAAATATTTATATGAACAGGTCTTAACTGGTGCCTCTTGATGAAACACAACCTGTCTAGGCGGAATACTCCTTTGATTTGACAAGTCATGAACATCGTCTTCCCTTAACTCATGTGGGTTAGAAGGGGGCGTACTACGAGCCGCAGATAGAGTCTTAGAGTGGGTATCACTTGACTCATCATACTGCCGATCAAGTGCTCGAGTAACAGCATAATCTATTATTGCCTGTAGTTCTGCTCCAGTTACATTAATTCTGGTAGTATCATTGCTTTCCTTCATGTGGCTATTAACTTCATCTAATCCAGTCATGTAGCTTGATTGCTACATAAATATTAACAATGATTTATTCAGAGATTAATATGGAATCATCATCTTTGACGATTTATCAACCATGGTAATATAAACCATATTGGTTAACTTATTAGTTATATTAAATTAGTATTTTCCATTATAATTTATCCTAGTTATAAAACATTAAGGATATTAAAGTGGCGCATAAGGCCTAGTCACAAGGACAGTTCTAAATTTTATAAGCCATGATTTCAGAGAATCTAGGCATTAAGGTTTGAATCACGTTCATTACCTTGACAGGGAGTTGTAGACTTCAACTGTCTTTTGTCTTTTAGGACAATAGATATAGCCCGTGGGCATTTCCCTTCTGAGGGATGGTTATAATATGTTCATCTTCTCAGATGCTATTAGTCGAGATCATATGGATCCTACCGACTATTATGCTTGGACCTGGTCCAACATTTTTTTAGACAGGAGGTCAAAGACCACCACTGTCGTTGTCTTATCGGACAACAAGTTTAGCCCGTAGGCACTTCATCACTACTGGATGTTTATAATGTGATCATCTTATAGGATGACACAAGCCATGATTTCTAATCACTAGGCTAGATAAGAAAATTGGAAGAATCTAATATAAGGATGACTGTTGTGATTTTATCGAATCACATTTGTCAGGAGTGCTAACACGTTCTTAGGTGTTAACAAGGATTTGAATCTCTTGAGTAGGGTTCACCATCTTGGCCGCATAGGCTAGATTTCACCTTTAAGATTCTTTTTAAAATGCCTACTGGCAGGGAAGGAAGGATATTTATTTTATTCAGGATTTTTATCATAAATCCTAATTTATAATTTATAATTTAATAATAGCACAAATGGCCTAGTCGCGTAGACAAGTTTAATTTATAAGCCAAGATTTCAGAGAATCAGGGCAATTTATGAATTTGTAATGGCACAAAAGGCCTAGTCACGTGGACAAGTTTAATTTATAAGCCATGATCGTCTGGGATCGAGGCATTTAGTAATAGCACAAAAGGCTTAGTCACGTGGACAAGTTTAATTTATAAGCCATGATCGTCTGGGATCGAGGCATTTAGGTGTGAATCAAAGTTCATTACCTTTTCTTGACAGGGAGCGGTAGGCTACCACCGTCTTTAGTCTCAGAGGACGTTAATTATAGCCCGTAGGCACTTCCCTTCTAAGGGAAGTTATTTTCCATTCATTTCATATTTTATGTTTAGAATGAAAACTTAATTTAATCAATTCATTATATGAAAATAGAAGTACAGAGTTGCCCTAAGCGGGTCTTTGAAAGAATAATGTGTCCTTAAAGGGACTGAAAGATAAATATGTCCTTATAAGGACTAATAAGGAAACGATCTTCAGTAAAAGGAGTTTCTTCTTCATTTTATTTCTGAATGCATTCTCCTTGGATGCTCGTTTCATTCTAGCCGCGGTACGAAGCTCAGCATCTCATGGCTCCGGGTGTGGAGAACTCCTATTACGGCTCCTTCGCTTGGCGACGTATCCAATAAAAATTTGGAAGTAAAATTTTTCCAGATTAGGATTGAGAATATTCCTATGTTAAGTCTAGACTCAGAAGATTTAGGAATGTGCAATTGTGTCATTGAGATTAAACACAAAAAGCTAGTGTTTAATTCACTCAATGTTGGCTCTGATACCAACCTGTCACACCCCGATTTTCCACGTGTCACCGGTGGGCCCGGTGGGGGGAGTATCGTGACGTGGTTGGCAACATCATGGTCAAACAACACAATATAATAATGCACAGCGGAAGCAAAAGATAAATATTATTACATTCCGAATATAAGTAATGTCAAAGTATTACAACGGAAGGTAAAGGATCCACAGGCGGATCAAACAAAAGATACTAAAACTGTTCAACAGACTTCAGGCATCTAGAACTTTCAAGATTCCCTAATGACACCCTGAGCTCCCAGCCAATTATGCGTAGTACCTGTCACTTAACCTTTTGGAAAATACGTCAGTTTACACTGGTAAATACAATTAACTGACTCATTTTGGAAAAAGAGTTTGAAAAGTGATTCGAGTGCAAACGGCACAAAATATCTTGACCCATTGATTAAAATGCACAGAGGCAAAATTAATCTTTTATACTTGGGACAATTTTATTAATAAAAATCTTGTATCCGATTTACATGGTTGTCCAACATTTAGGGCCGGTGATTATACAATACAAGCCGGACAAGATTAATCGACACACCACAAATATAATCTCACAAGAAGATACCCTTACGAGTGAGTATACGTTATACATATGCAACAGGAGGTGTTTTGCCTACACCTTGTGCTTACGTCGTGGCCATTCACTTTTTAAAATGAGCCAAGGATATCCAGGACACGGTCATTAACCCCCAATGTTATTTGTTATCAATCAATACAGATTAAAACGGGATTATGCAATTTAATCATCTCCGATTAAAAGGTTTCTACACCCGACCAAGCGGTATTTTTATAATACCGTATCCCAAGCCCGTATAAGGGAAAATAAGTTAAAAGTATTTACCTGAGCTAGCAATGCAAATTATACTCAGCCGTATATTCTAATCAGCAAGCACGAGTACTTCTACTGGGGCTCTCAATCTGGAACGAAGGTTTTATTAACCTATTAGATTCCTAACGGGTCTTATTTAAGTCGTAACTTAGACCGGTTAGTTTTAAGGAAGGTTTACGGTTCAAACGCACGATTAAGCGAAGACCGGAATAGAATGTGATTTAGACCCTACAAGTTCGAAGATCTCTATACTTATAAATGAAAATGAAGTACACTTGGCAGGATTTCAGCCTATACCTCTATTTTTTTTCTTAGTTCGTATAATAACCTGCTCCCACGTGGCACTTTGTATACGTGTCATGCTTTCTACGCGAATGCTTTCTTTGTACGCAATTGATATTGTCATACGCTGAACTTGGTATCGCAAACCCTAATCCCCCTTTGATGTCGCCATTCTTTTTCTCCCCCTCTCTCGATTTCCTACTAGGTATCATTATACTTGATCAACAATTTTTCGCATTCAAAACTTGCCATCGTGATTCTCATCAGGTAGGTTCTTAATGTTTGTTGTTAGTTTTGTTCGATTTCAATTTGATGCACGATTTAGGTTTTTTTTTTGGTCCATTCGATTTGATGGCGATTAAGGGCTTTTTTGGTTGATTAGTAGTTGTTACGTTGATTTTCCTCCTATTGCTAATTTCAGCTTTTGATTTACTAAATTAACCGAACCTTTATATATCATTTATTAATTCTGCAAAAATAGTATGTCAATTGATGTGTAAGGGCTGAAAGGAATTGAGTAAAATAGTGCATCTTTTGCAATATAAAATCATGCACACCAACTGTTTGCTTAAATGCATGTATGGGTTCTTGGTTATATTCACTTATATAAATGCATGTTTTCGTCTCATAAACCATGTATATAACTCATTGAAGTTATGCTTCTTAGATAATGTTAATTATAATCAATTTTCTCAAACCATGTATTGAACTTATCGAGTCATTGGTTATGAAATTGAGCTAGCTGGTGTTTGGCATTGCCTTTGGAAAGTAATGTAATCGATTTTCTCAAACCATGTATTGAACATATCGAGTCATTGGTTATGAAATTGAGCTAGCTATCTGGTGTTTGGCATTGCCTTTTGAAAGTAATATATGTCACATAGAACAGTGCATGTGTGATTATAAAGTGAAATCAATGATCTTTAATCCATTGGTCTAACATAACAAGGTCTTAATTCATCTTTAACTTTGCTTAAAATTAAAAGATGAGATAAATAATCAGATCACACTAATGTAGATATTATTCTCTCCTTTTATTAGTTATATAAAAGCACCCTATTGAGCATGCTGACCTTGAATCATAACATGCCCCTTCAAAGGTATTGCTTTGTTACTCATGTAAAAACATTGAAATATTATGGAAGTCTCATGTTGTATACATATTTTGATTGACAAGTACATTGTTATCAGGTGATTAACACTCATTTTGACAAGAAGTATTTAGCATGCTCATCATATGCAACATCTTTACGCAAGTGTATTGTTTCACGTTAAACTTAGCGACTAACATGTTGTAGCACACATGATCCAAATCTGATTTATACATCTCAATTATTTTCATATATACGATGACAATTACATTTACCTAACATGCTTATTCACCAGGTATTTTTCCATGTCTGAAATTCCATCTAACAATTCAATTGCCAAAAAGGTTAACTTTAATTACAAATCAAACAAAACTGTATGTATGTTTTCACCACTAAAGTGTTGTATTTTTCACTATTCCATCTCATGCATCTGTGATAATGTAACGCCTATTTCTGATGCCGGGGAGACTCGACACGTCTAGCACCTGGTGTGAGTCTTAGAGTGAGTTTCATGCGGCTATAATATTCTTAAAAGAAATGTTGTGTAGTGTATCCTGATATCTAGGTGTTGGGTGCTAGAAGTTTAGTCATATATAGTCGTTTCGAGTTGGTTTTCACGTTATTCGTTCTGGGTTGGAATTTTACTTCAGGTTTTTTGAAAGTATAAACTATAAAGTGATCACACTATCTGTCTTGAGGTCTAATGGGAGAAGCTTTTATTGAAAGCATAAAGTGATCACATTATCTGGCTTGAGGTCTAATGGGAGAGGCTTTTATTGAAAGCATAATGATCACACTATCTATATTGAGGTCTAATGGGAGAGACTGCGCGAAATGACTGTATGTGTAAGAAGGATTATGGCCATAGGATTCATCTGGTTGTGTTTGTGGCCCATGATCTGCTGCACTTCATGAATGTGGAGGTAAGGCACGAACAAGTTCACTAACATATATCTAAAAGGGAAGTGGGAGTGGATGTCAAAGATTCGATTCACTTGCAAATAAAATGTGATTTATATTTATTAGAAATGGAGGGTTAGGTTGAGCTCTGATACGTTAGTAAAAAGATAAAGAAGTTTCAAAAATAGTTCAAGCAATGCAAAGATGGTGTTGGCTGGTAGCAACCGAGACGATAGTAAAATCCTTGAGGCTTGAAGAGATGAATATTGTTCGGGATGATTTCAATGGAGTTGTTCCTTAATTGGAGAGTCCGTGAGGAGTTAACACTGGTATGGTAGATTAGAAGTATTTTAGAAATGTGTTAGATGTTGATTGTATTATCCGGCGAGTCTTTGATGTCGGTCCTTTTGTAGGTTGTCTTTTTGATCGTTACATTTGTTCTTTTCCCAGCGAGACACTAGGTTGTTTTAATGAAAACTTAAGCATTGCCTCTTCAAAATATATAAATTATATATTTCCCTTTTGTTTTAGTGCTCTCTAAACAAATTTAAATGTTTTGAAAACACGTATTCATATACGTGTGTATAAGCTAATTATCTTGTCACTCAAAGTATTTAAGTTAATTACTAAAATAAGCAAACTTATATAAAACAAGACTCATATGAAACAATACAACGTGTTTAAAATATTTAAACAATTTATATATGACAATAAACTATTTAATAGACAACATCGTATACTATACGTCCATTAATGTTTTATGTAGTTTTACTTAAAAATTATATTTACCAATGACGTTAGTTCAGCCTATGTATCAATACTTTACGGCCATTAATGTTTTATGTAGTTTCACTCAAAAAATATATTTATAAATGATATTAGTTCAGCACGTGTATCAATACTTTACGACCATTAATGTTTTATGTAATTTTACTTAATTATATTTACAAAAGATATTAGTTCAGCCCGTGTATCACACGGGTAACTAACCTAGTTTGTATAATATGGGTAAACTAAACACATTCTGGATTTTGAGATAAAGAGGATAAGGTTTGACCCGTTTCGGCTAATTTATGCAAACTAGTTACATAAACCGAACCGAACGCGCCAGAGGCGTAACGGGTAACCATATGGGTCGCGAACAGGTTTCCTAAGTTAATATGCTTTAAATATGTTGTGATATCATTATGATATCTTCCATAATGCCCAAAACGAGTTTAATCATTAATTATGCCCCGTAGGGTATTTTGGTCATTTTAGAGATTATAAAAGGGATTTAACGTAACCCCGATGTTCGGGACTGAAGTGATCAGTAAACAACTTATTTTTAACAGATTATATTAGTTGGTAATAATCCTTATATGTCAAAATGGTTTTAAGTCTAAACTACGCGTATAATACGCGTATAAACCCGCTTTAAGCGACGTACGATAAAAATACGATTCTGGGTTTTATGATTAGTTAATCAGGCTCAAAACATTACATTTATTATTTAAAATCAGTAGCAATTGGATTTGCGTCAAAATTCCTTGTAGAAATCATTTTATGACCGAAAAGGGTAAATTCGGTATTAACCGAATTAAGGCGATAAGCCTAGCTTAAGACCAGTTTAAAAATAATTAAAAATCTTCAAAAATCCCAAAATATTATTTAACATTAGTGGGTAAAAGTTTTGGTACCGAAAATCGGGTTTAGATAGGCTATGCGCTAATCGCGCCGTTTAATTAATAAAAAGTTTATTATTTACGCTAATGCGCATATCTCCTAATCTAGACCTCCGATTGACGTGAAAATTTACGTACATGTTTAATAATCAGTAACTAAGATTATTGTACTTCCACATTTTCAAAATTCTCGTTGTATGGTCATAAGGGCATTAGGGTCCATTTTAAGCATTTAACGGAAAAGCGCGAACGAATCGGATAATCAACGAAACAAGTACAGAGGCTTATACTATCATGTAACCCAACCCTAATGAAGCACTAAGGCATTTCCAAATCAAACTAAAACGGGTCAGAACCGAAGTCAATGCAAAAGTCAAAGTTTCGCGTCTTTCGGCTCCGAACCGGGTTCAAACAGAAACTTGTCGAGTCGGACAAGTATAGACAAGTTTCTATACTTATTACTAAGTTATATTAAGGTTAAAACAGGTTACACGCCTCTCGTATCGTTAATTACCCGATTAAAGCTTCTGTTGACTTTTTCGGTCAACGTTTGACTCGACAAACGACCTAGTTAGGTCTGGATTCGGTACGTGCCCTTATAAGGGTTTAATACCCATATAATTACCTATCTAACGATACTCTTAATTCGTGATAACACTGAGCTATCGTTAACTAATCCTGAAGTCAACCGTAAGATACGATATATTGACTTTTAAGCTAATTACTAAGCTAGAATTAATTTAGAAGGGTTAGGCAACTTACTAGATGATTAATGATGATTAAGAATGCCTTGTAATCAGCTTGAAAGCTCCACAATGATCAGATTGCTTGAACTTTGGTGTGAGGAATTGTTGTGACTTTGGAGTGCCTTATATAGTGGTTTCACCCACCATAAGTGATTGACAACTAAGTCTACCATCAACCACAATCATCCAACACTTGTTACTAGTGTGTAGGGGTGATTTTAGGGGCCAATTGAATGTGAAAAATCGATCAAAGTTGCATCCAAGTTCAATGTGCAGACAAAGAATCAAAGAAATCAAGTTTCTGTCCCAGATGTGGCGGTGGCGTAGCGCCACTGCATGTGTATCAGGTGCTCGCGCTACGCGAGCCCTTAGGGTCTTCCAACATATTTTTGTTAAATTGCAGTATCAGTCCCTGTCTCTTCAAACTTTGTACAGACACTTGTTTATTGCGATATGGACCCTCAATATTGATCTATAAGGGCCTCAAGATATATACCCACTTCGTTAAGTCCCCGGGTAACTTTATTGTTACCCGAAAAGGCCTAATTTTCAACGTTGACGCTTTAACCCCTCGCACACGAATTTGATCATAACTTTCTCATACGTTAACGAAACTTTACGAAATTTGAACCGTGCATTCTAGTGAGCATAATTAACATTTACAAAGCTTCGGGTTTGTAAAAGGTCACTCAGAGGTATATCTTTAAACATGTTGACACATTTAACCCCTGTAGTTTGTAATCTCTCACCTTTAGCTTCGTATGATCCATGATTTATTCGTTTGAAGGTATGAGCATCGTGTAGGGTTAATGTACATTATATTTATTCACGGTTGACACTTAGAATACGTAATCTCTCATACTTTCCATGTTTGTCAACTTTAGTCCTTCTATAACATTTCCTTCACACGTTCAGACTTTATGACACGTGTCAACACATTATAGGACGTGAATTTTCGAGGTGTTACATTGACTAATATGATGACAAATGTCCTAAAATGGTTTCTTTTATTATCTAGAGTATAGACAGATTTGCCCTGATGATTAGAATGAAATATATGTTAACTCTCATAACAAAATCATTTAATATAATAATCATGTTCTTCTAATACTTTTCTATCGTTTGATACTTTAAAAAAGTCCCTTTTTCGTTTCAAAAATTATTTATCGATTCATTTAATAGTTCAGTTTTTGTTTTTATTTATTCTAGTCTTCATATATTATTAATATATTATCTATAACTAGTCGTTTACCCGCGCGATGCGGCGGGAAACATATCATTTAGGTTGATGAGTTTAGGGCTATGTACGGGGTAGTTCGGTTTGAGCCGTAACCAAAACCAAATTCGCGATGCAACGGAAAACACAACACTTGTTAGTAATTCTAAGGGTGTGCATGAGAAGGTTCAGTTCGGTTGGATCATACTCGTTTTATGTTAGTTTATCAATCATCATTGTTATATATTATATTACGTTAGTTTTTCAATCCTTTATGTGGTGATCTAGTCATCAAAGATTAAAGATCCTTATGATACAATGCAAGTCACACATAAAAGCAATTAGAAACGGGTAATCAATCAAACACTAAATGAAATCAGATAGTTTAATAGTGTTTCTACGTATGGGCCGCTAGGGTTAGCGAGGTATATGCCTTTTAATTTTGCATATACTAAGCTAAAGTCTAACGTGACAACAAAGTTTAGTTTATTGGTTTTAGGATGACTAAGGTGGTGTTTGTTTTTTAAGAGGTAAAATGTTTAGAAGAGGGTGGACCAAACTTCTACAGTCTCCAAGAAGTTTGTTTGTTTTTTAACGTATGCATAGTTCTAAAATAAACTGGTGGTGTACGGACGGTGGAGGTGCTGGACGGTGATGGTGATGGTGGTGGACGGTGGTGGTGGGTGGTGGACGGTGGTGATGGACGATAGTGGGTGACGGACGGTGGTGGTGGTGGTGGTGATGGAGACGGACGGTGGTGGGTGGTGGACGGTGGTGGTGAACGGTGGTGGTAGATGGTGGTGTTTAACAAAATAGAAAATGGGTCTCATATCATTAAAAATATTTACCACAAACATGGATTTAGTTTAAGAATGAACATGAAGCCTATTAAAGCAGCTTTCTTTATAAGAACATAATAGAAGCGCAACACCTAGCCACATCATGATTAGCTTGCTCTGAAAAACACGGCAGAAGTTTAGTAAAACGGTGCTGCTCATTTTAGTGAACTCATTAAGTCATTATTTCAAAAAAGACCATCCGTATACATGAGAACAATAGCTACACTAATGCTATAGTTACATTCATTCTAAGTTTTAAACCAAATTAACATTAGTAAGTAACAGGTTTCGAACTTTACAGGCGCATCAACAGTGTACCTTCCCTTATCCTGTGGCCTCCTAGCATTCTCATGCCATAGAGTAGGCTCGGGTTGCAAATCATCCACCGTTACAGTCTACAGCAAAATGAAATAACATCTATGATACATGGAAATTCAAAGGGGAGAAAATAGGTCCCTTCGGTCATGGGAAATGTAGTATTACACATAACTAACAGTTAAAGATGGAACATATTGCAGAAATAAAGATAATTTCTTATATTTACTCAACAAGCTATCATATCATATATATTATGACATTTAAACCCTTCAGCCCTTCTCTTGAAACTTGAATTATATAGAAGTTTAGAGAGAAAGAAAAGTGTCTAATGGTCGTTTTATTGTATTTCATGAAATGGGTAAATATGAATACTTTCGGATATTAAATGGGTCAATATGATATTTATATTTTTGGTTAGGTAAACATGATATACAAGTTTTCACCACAGATATATAACTGCTAAGACCAAAAATCCAATTTCAAACTGAAGAATGACATGATATGGTAGGCCCTTGCAGGTGATCAAAATATATGTTTATAATACTCTGAAACTTTGTTGATCCTGCCCCTTTAGATCATACTAAAAAACCTTCATTGGACCTGAAGAATCTTATCGAACCATAATACCTTGTTCAAGAAGCTTCGGAGCCGAAGAGTGCATCCTACCAATCCGTAACGCCTCGTTCAAGAAGCTTCGGGCCACGGACCCAGGCCGCCCACTGAGCTTCCTGGACATACCAGCTATGGAAACAAGAGTCTATACATGGGTCAGATACATGTCTAAAGTCAACTCCAAGAAACAATAATTAATTGAACAAACAAGAAAAAACACATCAACTACACAAACATTTGATAAAAATAATTCATTTGAACAAACAAAAGTCAAAATTCTGAATCTTTGATTCCTAAATTGAACCAAAAGTATATCTAACTCCTAGAAACAATTATTAATTGCAACATACAAAGATCAAATCCTACATCCCTACAAATTATTAATTCCATTTGTCATCAATATATTTACTTTAACATAAATTACCATCAGGGGGGGGGGGGGAACGAACTTCCAGAAAACACACAGCAACATAAAACCAAGCTGCATGCGTAAAAAGTCAACAATGAGACGGTCAACAAGTTACCTTGACTTTTGAGGTCAAACATACAACTTTTAAATGTTAAAACGGATACACTTACCACGATACGAATAGTAATAGAAACCGCATATATCTGAAGAAGAAGAAAATAAAAATGTTAGTAGTCTAAAAGATACGCACTACAAAACAGAAGACTTTCAGCGAGTAGACCATTTACCCGCGCGATGCAGCGGGAGTTGCGATAATTTCAACATGGTACTCATTTTCTGTTAGTTTGTTAGTTCTCTCACGATATATTGTATCGTATGTGGTCTGATAGTTTACAACTTTATTAGTGTTTTTAAATTTATAGTTTTGAGGTGTTAACATGAAAAACATAAACAAATTTGGAGCTCTGGGCGATTATCTCGAGATTGAAAGTGCACTTAAGTTCAGGGTGTGTCACATGGGCTTTGGTAAACCGCAAACCACTTGGACGAATAAAACGCTCATACTTTGGAGGTTTCCTGGTAAAACCCTGTCCTACAAATGTAACTTTGGTAATCATCCTCTTCCACTGCTTGGCTGCAAACAACATCAACACATGTTTTTATGTTTAGATCATAGCAACAAAAAAAGAGTGTGCCTGGGCATGCGGGATACTCACTTTTCCTTTTACCAGTTCTGATTACTTTAAACATCTCATCTTCAGCCACTGGTCTAACCTAAATCATGAGCATCAAAATTCAGCTAACAGGCAACAGTCATGTAAATATTAGCTAAAGAGGAATATGCTTACCTTGGGTAAAGGCACATCCCACTTCCCTGCTTTCTCCTTCCTTTTTTGTTTTACTGTGTTGCTAAGAACCTTCATACATACAGAATCATATAATTTGCTATAAATCATGATAACACAACCCATTAACAACTCAAAAACAAGTGATAAACAAGAATATGAGGCGATGCTAACAAAAATTACCTTTAGATTGCTCAGCATCTTTACAGAACCCTAAAACCCCAAATCTTCCATTGCCGGAATCGATAGTCATCGCTATGTCAAGTTCGACTCGCCGGAACCCCACCCCCTGCTGTTCGTAGAACACCTTCAACCACCATATATTCTGCTCCAGCTCAAACATTAAATCCTAACTTCAAAAGCTCCCTGCACAAACCATCCGTCATTTAACACTCTGAAAATCAAGTGCAAAATCAAGAAAGGGGAAACGAAAATCATAACATACTTGATGATTAAACCAGAAATCTGAGATTTTGAAATGGATGCTTGATTCCATTATGAAATTAGAACGTGGATGGCTACCAAATCCTAAACAACAAAATCCGAAAATTTTAACTTACTTGAACGGCGGATCTGAGATAGAAACATGACATGGTGATGGTTAAAGGTCAAACCTCAGATTACCAATCAAGAACCAAAAGTTCATAATCAAAGAAAAAACAAATTCAATATAGAAATAATCTATCAGTAAAAATGACATGTCTTTTAAAGATGAAAACCATTTACTCTTTTCTTTCACTTGATTATCCAATGCAAAAGCTGTCAATAACTATAAATTCTGATAAGTTTGCAAATTAAAACACACACACACACACACACACTTCACTTGATTTAGACTTCACGCAAGAACAACTGCGTGGGTCGGGTCGAGCGGAACAACGGTTGTTGAAGTTAATCAAAGTGGTGCTAGTGGAGCCGTGGAGGACACCACCGGAAGCAGCAAACTATTTGAATTCTACCTATAATTGTGTTAAAGAACCATCAAAAACCAACAGCATAAACTACAAAAAATTAGCAACACACTTCGCGTAAGCTAAGTTTATTGTAAACCATTTGACTCTTCGAAAGTTTAAACATATACAAACGAAGAGGTACCATGTTTTGTATACTCCTATTGTAATTTAGATTAATCACCTCAGAAACTAACCCATGAATCACTTTAATGATTGATTACAGGACAATTTGAACACTTTGAATCAACACTTACGGATGGTTATTGTTAGTGAATGAGAGTAAAGATGATAAAGTTGAAGATTAAGGCATGAAACATAACAGAAGTGTGTTATCAGTTATGTATCACATATACATGCATACAAACAGGTGCAAGTGTGCAACAAAGGGCATGATCACCATACCTTCCGTTATCAATCTTGATTAAGTTCACAGCTCCATCATCGGTTCCAGTATAGTAGCTCCCTTTGACCAGACTACATGGAAGGTTGATCTTATCAGCAAGTACCTAGCAATCAGCATTGAATGAATATTTGACAATGTGCTAAAAAAGTTATATGAATTATAGAGGCTATTAGCAAAACTCCATATCTTAAAGAGCAACGCTCTATGGCGGGAAATTCCAACATCAAGACAACCAATAGGAAGAATGATAGTGTTCATTAAGTTCCTCAACTCGTAACTTCTGAAAGTCCACTTTCTCAACATTTCATCAGCATCAGTTACAGGTCCACCCATTTGACCAACAACAATATTAGCAATTTTTTGGACTAAAATGCTCATAATTTGATTCGTCCCAGCGGCTTGGCATTCGACTAAGATAGTCATAGTAGAAACTCTATCTTTGAGGTACCGTAGATCCTTGTCAACCATTGTGTTGACTAAAATTACTTCATAGTCGACATTATCTGAAACACTTATTGCTTGAAGGTCCACTAACAATGGCATCTTCCCTTGTGTGATTGAATTTGAAGCAATACCGTATACGTCATAAAAACCATACATCACTTTTTCATCATAATTTATTACATTATTGCTCTGCACAACATACAAAACTCATTATAAATTTGCATTTTAAAAAGCATCTTGCATCAGAAGCACAAAAGTAGTCCATAGGGGATGGTAAACACTAAGAAGAGATTGAACAGATACATATAACTCAATTTCACAAAAACATCAGTCATATCCAAGCAATATATAACTGCATGTGCTTCCATGGTATATACCCATGTATAAACTCAGAAACTTTATAGCCAAGTAATTCACTGACACTATGCCGCTCAATACCACTTGTTGAGGCTGTCATAACAGCCACTCATTCGTATGATTAATATTTATTCATATCCTCGGGTTCAACATCATCATCTCTTAAGTTGAACATTATACAAAGAAAAAAGAAACCTTACCTGAAACTTTGCCGACGGTGCGTGACGGACGGAAGGGATCCAGATGGCCACCGATATGCGGAATTTCCATGAATAAAAACTGATGAAGAGGAAGATAACGGGAAGATAAACATCAAATTTAACATCAAAACATGAACAAATAATCGTAGATCAAAACCCTAACGAATCAAGGCATACAATAATCGATCATCAAATCGTCGATTAAAACCCTAACTTGAAGCAATCCCGTGTACGTCAAAAAACTTTCAGAAAAAATAGAACATATTAATAATCAGAAAAAGAAGAATGTTTACCTAAAACTTGAATCGTATGGATAGTAGATGACTGAAACCAGAAAAACACAAGGTGAGATCTAGGGTTTTCATAAAATGGTGAAAAAGAACTGCACATTGATAATCTGAACCAAAACTCTGATTAATAATGGTAGCCGGAACATACCTATGATTAATATTGATGAATCGATGAAGGAAGAAGTGGATTAAGGAAAAGAGAAAGTGTGAACAAAAATGAAAAATGGCTCTGGATTTGAAATTTGAAATGAAATTTTGGGGTTTTGTTGGCCGCCCAAAGATTGGATGAGGGGGTTTGGGTGGAAAGGGTATTGTTGGAAATGTATAAATGTATTGTGTTTTAGAGAGTTGTACTTCATGCTTGAAAGGTGTTTTCAACACATTTTTTCCTTGCCCTTCCTATATGCTTATATAAGTAGTATAGATATAGATATAAGATATTAAAATAAATAATATTTCGTAAATGGTTATCTTTAATTAATTAGAAGAGATTAAACTAATATTATAATTATCTATAAGAGATTGGCTAATATAATAACAAGTGTCCTTAAAGTGGTTTCTTTTATTATATAGTATAGATAAATACAAAAAGTCTTGAAAAAAAAAAAAACCCACGTTTCAGTTTATTGTGATTTCAATCCAAATGACTAAGTTCCATCCACTTTCATGTTAGGTCATCTCTATTGAATAATAAAATCTTTAGATATAGAATCAGATGTCTTCTATGTTTTCAATAAAATTTTTAAATATAGACAAATACAAATAAACTGGAATTTAAATAGTGTAAAAGACCATTAATTACTAAAATTTGTGAATGAAGAATTCCCCTTAAAAATATTGATTTTGTACAAATATACGTTAAAAAAATAAACACAGAAAGCCCCAATTACATGCTAAAAGACGACTTTAATTCTTAAAGCACGTCTTCTGGCTTTTGATGCTATAAGATTGCTCCTTGAATTTTATATTCCGCGATCATAATCAAACACAGCATACGCATAAGTTTTTCAAACAAGTTTTCATTTGAATCTCGGATATTAAAAAGACATTGAATCTAAGGAACACAAAACAATTGTTGTGCAAATTACATCTCCCTCTCAACATTTAAAAGACCTTGAATTTAAGGAACACAAAACAATTGTTTGTGTAAACTATATCTCCCTCCCGGGTATTAAAAAGACCTTAAATTTAAGGACCACAAAGCAATTGTTTGTGTAAACTACATCACTGAGGAATTACGTATTCTACTTAAAAATAAATGAACAATTTTATTTATTCTGATTCTATATTTAAAGACTTTATTATTTGTAATATATAAAATAACAAATTATTTGTAATATTTTTTTTTTGTAACATATTTAACGATTTTATTATTCAATAGAGATGGGTAATTACCATATTGCTCGTCACATGTTTGGCGTGTGACATGGACTTAACACCAAAGTGGATAGAATTTAGTCATGCGGACTGAAATTGCAATAAATTGAAACACAAGTGTGTTTTTTGTAAGACTTTTCATATTTGTAAAATATAGCAATTTACTGGACCAAAACAACAATTTAGTGAAATCTTTATGTTCTTGGGTTGACATTTCTTTTACTTTAGCTTGTTTACTATTGTTTTACAACTGATAAAATTATGTTCTTGGGTTGATATTTCTTTACTTTAGCTTGTTTACTATTGTTTTACAAATGATAAAATCTTAACAATAAATTTTAAGATGTGAATCAACGTTATACCATCTTCATTAACAAAAATAAAAAGCCCTTCTCATCCCTAATGTCGCTTCTTACGTAGTATCATGTGTAAACTAAATTAGGTGATGGCATTGTGACCGGTGGTAACTATTGGGCTATTGGCATGCCGTATTTGCAAGCATAGTGTTTGACATAATGCCTGAGAGAACACCGCCTCCCTAAGTCGCGATAATCGGGTGTCACACTCAACAGGGCTATTGGCATGCCGTATTTGCAAGCATAGTGTTCAATAGTGGAAGTGAGTAATGCATTTCATATGTATCAACATATCGAAGAAAGTTTGGTGGAGGTTGTTGGTTAGTTGGTGGTCAAGAGAAAATGGGGTCACGAGTTACAACTTTTTTTCATTTATTTTAATCAAAACCGAAAAAAAAAATATATTTTTTTTTTCAAAAAATGTATCTATCTATGTAAACAACAATTTTTAGCATGATATCAACTCACGTGCGCACGTGCCCCCCAATTCGCTCCTACATTCTTTCCGATTCCGTCTGCAAATATCACTCACGCCACCGTAACGCCGCCGCACCTCCGTCATCGCCACCATCTCCAAAACCTAAAATACACCGTTAAATTTCACTTCACCGGCATTTCAAACTGAAAAAACACTCTCATCTTAAACCTCCACAATCCCTACGGATCATAATCGCTTCTCTGCGTGTGTTTGCACGAGTAGAACTGTAAAAGTTCGATTTAGCGAACGAACTATGACGGCGAAGAAGAGATTTGTAAATGTTGCTTCGAGACGCCATATATCGCCGTTAGTTTTGAAGTTTTTGATCTTATTGTTGATATTATTTTGTATCGTTGTTTTTTCCGGAGTATTCTCGCAATTTAGGCTTCAATCGTCGTCTAGTTTCACGGATTTAGGTTTCGATGAATTGCGTCTCGATAGTTATCGTATGAAGATCGCTTTTCTTTTCCTTGTTCGTGATAATCTTCCTCTCGATTTCCTCTGGCACAACTTCTTTAAGGTTCGTTTGTTTATGATTTTGTTGTGTTAATTTTTGTAGTTGATGTATGATTCAGTTTATCTTAGATGATGCTGGTTATAGTTACAAAATATTGCTTATAATAATCGTATATGTGTGTGTCATTAAGCTATATTATTCAATTTACGCTATTCTGTTTCATTTTGATTATTAGGTTTATTATTTAGTTTATATTGATTGTTAGGTTTACTATTTAGTTCATATTGATTGTTAGGTTTACTGTACAGTTCTTATTGATTGTTAGGTTTACTGTACAGTTCTTATTGATTGTTAGGTTTACTCTATAGTTCTTATCGATTGTTAGGTTTACTCTATAGTTCATTTGGATTATTAGGTATACTATTTAGTTCATATCGATTGTTAGGTATACTATTGAGGGGCTGTTTGTTTACATTTTAATGAGGCTCTTAATAGTTCAGACCTGTTATTGGTTCAGCACTTAATGGTTCAGACTGTTTGTTTCACGAGCAGATGTCTGAATGGTTCAGACATTTGCCTCTGAATGGTTAAGCATTATACAAAGAGTCTGAATGGTTAAGACCTCTAATCTGAATTGGTCAGACATTTGCCTCTGAACTCGGAAGTTTGACTATTGTCTTCTTGCAGACAATGCTTGGAGATTTTCAGATTTTACAGGCTGTATGAATAGTTATATAACTTTGGTGTGTTGTAGATTTGATAGATCAAGCTACAGTTCAGTATTTCTGACTTTTAAGGGCATACTGTGATATAAATTTTACAAAATTCAGCTATAGTTTTGGGGTCAGCAGCTTGTTATATACAGAATCTTATAAAATGTGAAGTGCAAACTATATATCCATATGAACTTCATATATGTACATGCACTAACTTGTGCAGCGTATTTTGGGCCAGAAATTAGTAAACTGTATTGAGACACGTTATCAAGCATTTGAAGTTGATGAGTTTACAGAATGCAGATCCTGAGAAATTCACAATTTACGTACACTCGAAGCCTGGTTATGTGTTCGATGCGTCCACTACCAAATCAGTGTTTTTCTACAACCGACAGTTGGAAAACAGTGTTGAGGTAAACTGATCAACCGACTGTTTCAAATTGCGAATACAAACGTCCCTTGATAGAGTTAACATTATGAACATCTTTAACATGCTTAAACTGTAGTTTAACCTTATTGTACAGGTAGGTTGGGGTAAGCCAACTATGATTCAAGCAGAAAAGCTGTTGTTCAAGGCAGCCCTTGATGATCCTGATAATCATATATTTGTTCTTCTCTCTGACAGGTTTCTTTCACTGAGCTTCTTCTATATATATAATATAATATATGTGTGTGATATTACACATACATGATGTATTTATTGTAAAACTTGATTATCTATTACCTTATACATGTTTTGATAAAACATGTGTCGCCTTACTATAAGTTTGTTTTTTTCTTTTTTCAGTTGTGTCCCGTTATATAATTTCAGTTTCATATACACATATTTAATGTCATCTCCAAGAAGTTTCGTGGACAGGTAATTTTCATTGTCTAGGGGAAATACTAATTTATTTGATGTATAGTGTGCATCTTTTTTATTTTTAAATTTATTTTTTGTTTTTCAGCTTTGTTGATGCTACGGAAGAACGTTATAATCCAGAGATGTCGCCTGACATACCTGAAGAAAAATGGCGGAAAGGATCCCAGGTCATTTTTCGTTTTTTTAACCAACAAAATCGTCTTTATACCAGGTTCATTGCTACTATACAGGACACCTTTGAATGTGCATTATGATTTGATAGAAATGAAAAATAGGATTTTCATTTTCCTGTAAACACGTCTTTCTTTCTCCGGATAACATATAAATAGGCTATCCAATTATTTAAGAGGCAACATTAAGGCGACCAACATATTCAACAACATTACAGGCTACTCGACTATCAATTTGGTTATTTGGTTGAGTATAGTGTTATTTCGACCATGTGGTTTGGCTACTTTTGCAACTTTCGTCCAAAGGTTTGTTTTACCGTTTCTGGATCCAAAATGTTTGAAATGTTGCCATTTTCATTCAACTCGTTAACTCCATCCATTTTTTAACATTAAGTCAAGGGGTATTTTTCGTCTTTTTAGACATTTTTTGTGATGATTAAAGGGTTTTGGTGGGAGAAAGTCAACAGAGGTGTGGATCTTTATTTCTTATAGTGTTCTTAATATAATAAATAGTGTGTAAAAAGACAGAAATGCCTCTCATTTAATGGAGAAAAATGGATGGAGTTAACGAGTCGGATGAAAATGGCATGATTTCAAACCTTTTGGATCCAGATGCAGAAAAACAAACCTTTGGACGAAAGTCTCAAAAGTGGCCAAACCTCAGGGACGAAAATGACATTTTACTCCAATTTGGTTTGTTTACGACAATTCCAGCCAAAAAACTTGTAAAATGCCATAAGTGTCCTCCCTAACGTTAAAGCTTTTCTACATTTAGAGATGTAAAATAATATAAGAGAGGTGATTTGTACGCTAGCAAAACCTTTTAGTTTTACGAATATGCCCTCCTGATTACAAGATAAGATAAAAGAAAGAGAGGGTAAAGTTGTAAATTTGTTCTAGGTTTTGGTGGAGTACAAATCACCCCCATAACAAAAATGCCCGCTAATTTATTCATGTATTTTCCTTGCTATCCATCTAGAGTTGATTATTTTTGCCATTCATGGGCATTTTTGTCATTATACAATTTTCAGATATTTTTCTGATGGAATTTGTATTATACGAAACAAATTTGATACTTGAGTGGTTGGTAACAACAAAGTTAATATATGGGTAGGCTATGCTATGAATACATTATCCCTCTACATTTTCATTTCTTTTACTATTAATTGACTTTAAAACAGTTGTATGATTACAGTGGATCACATTAGTAAGAAGGCACGCAGAGGTGGTTGCATATGATCACGTTGTTTTCCCGGTATTTAACAAACACTGCAAGGTAGAGATGAAGATACAGGCTACCTCTAATTAGCATGTTACTTTGTTCTCATCTTTATTTCTTATCACTATGTGTATTTATACTTTTTTTAATTAAAAATCAGCGGCGGCCGCTTCTAGACTTGAGCAAGGGAAACGAGTCTCTTGTAAGTAAACATAGAATATATTATTTTGTTTTTACGTGTACTGAAATTTGTTATATCGTTTTATCATATGATTCCTAGCAAGTTGACTAATATAAATCTACTGTTTTTTTAATTATTATTGTTATTATTATTATTATTATTATTATTATTATTGTTGTTGTTGCTGTTGTTGTTATTGTTATTATTGTCGTTATTATATTTGCAGATAGAGCAGCAGCAACACAATTGCATCCCGGATGAACATTATGTCCCCACCTTACTTGCAGTAAGCAAATTATTGATCATGTCTTTAGCAATATTTTATGTCATGTGTTTCATCATTGTGGATAACTGGATATATTAGATCATATGTCATCCCTGAGGTTTGTCAAGTTTGCGACACTCGTCCAAAGGTTTGTTTCTCCGCATCTGGATCCAAAAGGTTTGAAATCTTGCCATTTTCATCCGGCTCGTTAACTCCATCCATTTTTCTCAGTTAAGTCGGGTATTTGTCTTTTTTGCTTACTTAAAGGGCAATTCGGTCTTTTTCACTTATTGTAAAAGACCGAGTACCCCTGAAAATTACCAAATTGCCCTGAAGTTAACAAAAAAGACAGAAATACCCCTGACTTAATGGAGAAAATGGATGGAATTAACGAGCCAGATGAAAATGGCAAGATTTCAAACTTTTTGGATCTAGATGCGGAAAAACAAACATTTGGGCGAAAGTCGCAAAACTGGCCAAACCTCAGGGACGAAAATGGCATTTTACTCTAAAGGAAACATATTTTTTATTATTACAACTTCAAACAGCCCAAACACATTCAAGCACTATCTTATACAACCCATTTTATTATAACTCATAATATCACATTATCACTTCAAATATAACTTTAAACACCCGATTACAGAAAACCTTACAATTATGTTTGTTACTATATTCTTGTGATAAGATGCAGGGATTTGAGGATGAATTGGCGAGAAGAACATTGACTTACTCTTTATGGAACCAGTCTACCGAAACGATGGATACACAAGCCTGGCACCCTGTAACATTTAGTTATGCAACCGCTAGCCAGAAAAACATTCAAGATATCAAGGTAATTAACTGCTTCAAGTTATTCCGTTGCTTCACCATTTTTATATATCCATTTGTGCAAAAAACCGAAAACAGAACCAAAACACATAAACCATTTTGAAAGCTGCTTGTCTAGTTTTTGAATTGAGAAAAAATAAATTGACCAATATTGACCCAAAAGTACATGCCCCTTTTAAAACCATACACTAAAACGTTGTTTAGCTTACTAGAATAATAAATATTTGATTATTTGTGTCATCTAAAGTAAAGTTATAACGTTGATAATATTACTGCCATTCACTAAGTATTAAAATTTAAGCCCGCACTATACACGATATAATGGATTGTTGCACTCAGTTCTCTCGAGCCCAGAAAAAAAAAACCAAAAAGGAAAAACGAGAACCGGACAGGCGAAAACCTACCCATTAAATAACGAAACATGCCTGTTTAATTGTCCAAAAGGTTTTTGGTTTCAGTTTATTGCATGGTTGTAAAAATCACGCCTAGCCTCTGATTAGTAGTCGGAGGTTCACCGAGTAGTTTTCATCTAATATGCTAATAAATCGCTAGGCGGTCAACAGTGGTCAAATACGGCCCTAATCGGCCAAAAATCGGTGGCAGTCTAGCAATTCCGGCCAAACCCTAAAAATTTCGGCAGTTAATCCTATCTCCTTCAAAACATGGGTCGAAAAAGGTGTTAAAACATGTCTACTTAAAAGATTACATATAAAAATGTGTACATACATATAAAACTGAAAATTACATATAAAATACCAATCTGATTAATCCCGATTAATTGCTAGTCTGTACCCCATCAGCTGACTAGCACCTAGCGATTCTTACCACACTGGGGTTTAGTTTTAGTCAAAAGTAGAAGTGTAGAACAGATACATGCTCACCCCTGTCTGAAATGAGTTGATTTACACACAATAAAAAAATGATTACGTAAACAACAGATAAATAAATTGACAATTTATTTTTGGCCCATTGCATCTAAACTCAGCGTTCTTTTCTTAAGATGCAAGGGTAAATTCGTCGGATTACACTCGTGTGTTAAACATGAATCACTTTTTGTTATGTAAAACTCAACTCCCCAATTAAAATGTGTACTAAACATGATGAATGTGCCAGGATATTGACCATGTTTATTTCAAGTCTGAGAACCGGACTGAATGGTGCAGTGGACCATGTTATCTATTTGCTAGGAAGTTCACTCGTGGTGCATCCATGCGCCTTTTGACGAACGGTGTCGTGGGTCCATATGATCCCAACACATTGTTTTTGGACCGGATATAGGCTCGTGTTCTTGTGTTGGGAGAAAATATGGAAGATAGTTGCAGTGAATGTATACCGATTTGATGTACATATGGAGGGTATTTCTGATATACCCAACATTTTGTTAAAAGTTGAGACCATCCAATTCCTCTAAATATTGAAGAAGTGAAGAACACTATTCATTTGTTTAAGGGTAAATTACCTTTTGAGTCTCTGTGTTTTATAGGTTTTAACCACTTGACTCCAAAATCAAAATGTTTAACGCCCTGAGTCCCTACAACCACTGTTCTTAAAGGCTCGTGTTCTTGTGTTGGGAGAAAATATGGAAGATAGTTGCAGTGAATGTATACCGATTTGATGTACATATGGAGGGTATTTCTGATATACCCAACATTTTGTTAAAAGTTTGAGACCATCCAATTCCTCTAAATATCGAAGAAGTGAAGAACACTATTCATTTGTTTAAGGGTAAATTACCTTTTGAGTCTCTGTGTTTTATAGGTTTTAACCACTTGACTCCAAAATCAAAATGTTTAATGCTCTCTGTCCCTACAACCACTTTTCTTAACCATTTGAGTCCAAATTTATAACATCATCCACTAAGTCTGTTAACTACGAGGGTAATTTAGTCATTTACATACAAAGTACAAGTCTTATATGTACATGAGTACAAGAGACAAGTCTTTAATGCATAAAGTTTTAATATATAATATACTAGGTTATTTACCCGTGTGATATACGGGTTGAACAATTTAAGTTGTATAAGACATAAAAATATAATAAAAATTATGAAAAATAAATTGCATTACATAGCTTTTGCTCAACAATAATTGTACATAAAAGTTGTCACACCATAGTAGCTAATTCCAAACAAAATGGGATTGTGTTACCCTTAAATCGACTGTAAATGTTGAAACATTCTATTATATTAGAACTTGTAAGCACTAAATTCATCAAATAAAAAAAATACAAAGTTACAATCTTTTTTTTTAATTCGTGTTTAGTATTGTCGGTAAAAGCTATATGGTTCTACAATAATTGCATTACAAACCAAACATAAGATGATGACATATCAAAAAATGAGAAAAAAATGTATCCATCAAAGTCATGTGTGAAATAAACTACATGTGTACCTCAATTGCATGGACAACATTACTATATCCATCGACTCTTGCCACATAAAGTGCAGTTTGACAAACATCATTCATCACCATCGCATTAGAGGAAAACTGAAATAAAAAAAATAAAAAATTAGTGTAAGCAATTATGATCAAGCAACTTGACCCATTAAATAAGGATACTTTCCAATATCAACCAAGAGACATATTTCAAATATCTAAAATTAAGAAAACAGTGTAGCAAAAAAAGCATAACACACACAACACTAATACAAGAATAAGTGGGTTAACTTCTTTGATTATGGCTGCCTTTATGTGCAAACAACCAAAAAATATTCGGACAGCAACAGAGTGGTTAAATGGTGCTTTATCATGGTATGGTAGATTTCTCTCGAGATCGGGCAGCTTTCGAGTACCCGACCTAACTCCACCACCACTGCCATACGATCTACCACTGCCACCACCAAAAGAGCTGAAGATATTATCAAATCTACCCACATTATTGCCAAACATATTGCTCGAAAAGCCCATTGTTCTGACACTTGGACCGTCTCCGCCGACCCGAAAACTCAGCGATCATGTCATCCATGTTGAATGTGATTATGTGAATAGGCTAAAATTCGGATAAAATACAAAATAAAACTATAGAGCAATGTGTCTAATTACGATAGAATATAAGATGTAACTAAAACAGATTTTTATGTTATTTGAAATCAATATATGTTGTAGTACATACAATAAAATTAAAATTACATGATATAGTTATAAGCTCAGGGTTGTGATGGCATAGCAAGTGAAGATAGATTTATGTAAAGCTATAATTAACTAATAATATATGTACCTTTAATTTGGACTTGAATTTGTTTAAACAAAGAACTCGCATTATAACGTGTCCTCAACCAAACCGATCACACAAAATAATATATGTACCTTTATTGCTTGCCAAAGCATGTTTCTTAAACGTGTCCTCAACCAAACCGAATGCACACACAACACTCACCGAACCGTATTCGGGTGTAACCAAATTAAAAATGCCTAAGATAAAAGCCCTATATTAAAAAAATAGAAGTTGCCTATATTGTTCCCATGTAGGAGTGTTGAAAGGCTAAATGAAGTCGGATATTAAGATGTGCAGGTTGCGACATAGGATATGTGGAGGCCATCCAACCACTCCATATCTTTTGAGCTAGTCTAGTTGATTGGAAACGAAAGATATTGTGACTCAATTTTGCAAGAATACTCAAACTGATACTATGACTCAATTGTGAAATAGTGGTTAAACGACATTATATAACATTTAAACTTTATAAGGTGCATCGTGTGTAAACAATAATATTGTGTAAATTTTGTTAGACAAAGTCCATATAGCAGTTTAGCCTATAAAACAATAATATGTGTAGATCAATATCTATAGGCTAAAAGAAGATTAGCAAAACAATAATAGTAACAACAGCAACAACATACCTTGTGAATTTAATTCACATAAATGCCAGATGTAAGCCATGGGAACATAAAAGGAATTAAATAGTCAATCTCAATCGAGCAACCTTGAATCGTTTGGAGCTATCAAAACCTGGAATGCTAGAATTATGAATCAGAAATTAGAAATTGAAAAAAAGAAAAACCCCGAAGAGATAAAAACAAAGTACTGATTTTAGTTCAAGTGGAATCAAAGGAGTTTTAAACAAACCTAAGCAAAAAATCGAAACATGATAAACCCTAAGGACTCAACAATTTAAACAAAAAAAAAAAACACAAAATAATCATTGGGAGACCGAACGAACCTGCGATCAATTGTGGGATCGGATATTAGAAAGGTACTCCTTGGAAGATTGTGTTGCCTTCAATATTTTGGGGTATTCATGTGGACGACATTTAGGGTTTTAGTCTGATGAAACATAAAGGAGAGGAAGTAGCGAATCATGATAAACCCTAAGGATTCAACAATTAACCAAAAAGAAACACAAAATAATGATTGGGAGACCGAATAAACCTGCGATCAATTGTGGGATCAGATATTAGAAAGGTATTCATTGGAAGATTGTGTTGTCTTCAATATTTTGGGGTATTCATGTGGACGGCATTTAGGGTTTCAGTATGATGAAACATAACAGAGGGAGAAAGTAGCGAACATAAGAAGCAAAAGTCGTATTTGATATGGGTCGGGTCCCCAAAAATTGATCCAATCATTTGAGCGGGAAACCCACAAAAACAATGCCCTAAGAATTGGACACGTGTCCCACAATTAGTTTTATTTATTATATATAGAAGATAAAAATAATTTACATATATATAATACAAACACACACACCATCTCCACCATTGCCCCACCAAAATAATTTACAAACACTCTATCTCTATAAACACCACTGCACCGCAACCATCTCCACCACTGCCCCACCAAAATCCAAGTCCAGATCCAGAAACCCTCCACCACCAGTGTCGCCCCACTGCCACCACCATCCAAGTACCGCCACATCTGAACACCCATCACCACCGTCTCACCCCCACTGCCGAGATGCCTCCACCACCACCAACCCTTTAACTTTCCTTCTCTAAACGAAATAACACAACAGTTTTGAAACATCTAAACCATCAGATCTGAAAAATCTTAGTAATCCTAAACATAGGAAAACTCCAAAATGTTGACACCATCGTCTCCATCCTCCTGACTCCACCACCACCTAGCAGCCATTGTCATAACCACCATCCAACACCATAGCGATACAATCTAACTCATAACTCTTCTTTCAATCACAACACAGGCTATGAGGGTTTGTAATTTTTTTTCTACAGTAACCCCCCTCAAAAACTTTATAGAACTTACATCAATCGTGGTATATAAGATGTGTAGTTCGACAGATCGAAACTATGGTGACCGGCACAGGTATCGGCAAGGGATGACAAAAATACCCGAGCCCGATAGGTATACCTGAAACCCGACACAAATGGGACGGATATACCAGACACCTGACGAGTATTGGGTTGGGTATGGGAATAGTTTTAGAAATTTTCGCGGGTATGGCATTAGGAGATACCTGACCCGATTACCCGAAACGACATACCCGTTTACCCGAACTATATACCTGAATTTTTTAATTTATATTTTTATTTTCCATTAACCCTTGTATATTAGTGATTTATTTTAGTATGTTCATAATGTAAAAAAGTAAATTTGCTTTTAGTATATGTATTTGATAATAGTATTTAGGGAAAATCACGAAAATAGCCAAGTCAACGCCGTTTTTTTAATTTTGACCAACTGACACCCCTCGCCGAGCCGTTTCATCCTGCTGAAACGGCACAAGATTTCCCTTTAACGGCCAACCAACCCTTGATAGCCACGTGTCCGACAAAGCCTGTAACGGCTTCAGGTTGCTTCATTAGACGCCACGTGTCCGACATTGTGGAAAGATCTTAGCCAAGCCGTTACAGTCGGCTGCCGTTGAAAGATCTTAGCCGAGTTCTTTCCACGAGCCAAGCCGTGTACTTAGGTTCGAGCCGTTACCCGTACACACGTGGACCCCACTTCTGCATGCCAAGCCGGTTCAGCTGACTCCAAGCCGGTTCGCTTAACTGTCCAAGCCGTCTCAACTGCTCCGAGCCGGTACACCTGGCTCCAAGCCGGTACAGCTGCTCCGAGCTGTTTCAAGCTATGGTTCGAGCCGGTTCAACGTGTCCGAGCCGTTTCATTGCATTATTTTATTGATTTATATTTGGGGATATACTTGTCTGATTTATATTTAGCTTTTGTAAGGAACTTACCAACTTAGAATTATGAAGATTCGTTTGGTTGTATACACCGGCGGAAAGTGGGAAATCGTTAACGGAAAGTTGGAGTATGTTGCTGATGCTGATTCAAGTAGACGTGGTTTAGAAGTTGAACCCAACCTTTCATACACTGCTTTTCTAAGTAAAGTGTCAAACATGTGTAGTTCTACAAACATTACGAAGTTATCGTATCGTTTGTCTTCCTTTAGTGATCCAATCGATATAATAAACGATGATGATGTTGTAATGTTTTATAATTTTGCTATGGAAAATATTTTTGAAATTTATAAATTATATGTCGTTGAAGGGTTTTGTGCTGGGTCATCTAGTTTTTCACCTCCAAAAAAATTTACAGTTCCTGATTTGAATCTATGTACTGATGAAGAAAATTATGCTGTTTTAAACGACTACCTGCTAACTCCTGATAATTCATTTGAAAATTGTTTGCCATCTTCATCAATTACTTTTGAACAAGGGCACGTATTTAATAACAAAGAAGACATGAAACTTCAGTTGGGAAAAAAATGTTTGTTAGAACGCTTTGAGTTTAAAGTAGATAGATCTTCTAAAACACGGTACGAAGTGTCATGTTTGGTGGACGGATGCGTTTGGCGTTTTTGTGCATACAGTTTTGGGGATAGTGGGGTGTTTTTTGTTAAGAGATTTAACGATAAACACACATGCTCGAAGACGCTAACGTACCCACATCTTCGTCAGGCAAACCCAAAGGTTGTTGCTCACTATTTAAAAGAACCTTTAAAAGACAGTGGTAGAATATATCGTTGTAATGAAATAGTGAAAGATTTTAGACAAAGATTCCAAGTTAAGATAACCACTAGTCAAGCTTGGCGTGGAAAAAGTCTGGCGCTAGAGGTTTTACAAGGAACAAGCAGAAATTCGTTTGCAGAACTACCATTTTACTGTTACAATCTAGAGCGGGTAAATCCAGGTTCTGTCACTCATATCAAGACTGATGACGAATGTCGGTTTGAAACGGCTCGAACAACACGTTGACCCGGCTCGAAGTATAGGTTGAACCGGCGTTAGACAGCTGTACCGGCTCGGAGCCAGTTGAACCGGCATTAGGCAGCTGAACCGGCTCGAACCACAGCTTGAAACGGCTCGGAGCAGCTGTACCGGCTCGGAGCCAGGTGTACCGGCTCGGAGCAGTTGAGACGGCTTGGACAGTTAAGCGAACCGGCTCGGAGTCAGCTGAACCGGCTTGGCATGCAGAAGTGGGGTCCACGTGTGTACGGGTAACAGCTCGGCTGGAACCTAAGTACACGGCTTGGCTCGTGGAAAGAACTCGGCTAAGATCTTTCAACGACAGCCGACTGTAACGGCTTGGCTAAGATCTTTCCACAATGTCGGACACGTGGCATCTAATGAAGCAACCTCAAGCCGTTACAGGCTTTGTCGGACACGTGGCTATCAAGGGTTGGCTGGCCGTTAAAGGGAAATCTTGTGCTGTTTCAGCAGGATGAAACGGCTCGGCGAGGGGTGTCAGTTGGCCAAAATTGAAAAAACGGCGTTGACTTGGCTATTTTCGTGATTTTCCCTAGTATTTATATATTGGATGTTGTGAAGTGTATAAATATAACTGTATAAGTATTATAAAGTTATTATTAATTTCTAATAAAATTTATATGTATGTAATGTACATTTTTAATTTATAAGTAGTATTTACACCCGCCCGTGCGTTGTGTGACACATGTGCCTCCACGACCATCAAACAAATATTGTATCAATGAAATATTGTATTTCATACTTGGGATTTGTACAAATATGTGTATCATTTGCACATATCA
The DNA here is from genome assembly GCA_030545235.1 of Helianthus tuberosus. Lineage (NCBI taxonomy): Eukaryota > Viridiplantae > Streptophyta > Magnoliopsida > Asterales > Asteraceae > Helianthus > Helianthus tuberosus. Next base: position 1,513,441 of record CM060446.1, on the reverse strand, counting down.
ATTCTTGTTCGATTTCAGGCTCTAAATCGATTTCTGGAAGGTTATACGCGCACCGATGCGTAAATATAACCAGTTTAATGCAACGAACACTCCGGAATAGTGAAATAGGCTTAACATACCTTAAATGACCTTTACATAACTTAGAAATAAGTTTTGAAGGATTTGGTATGGCAAAATCGAGTTAATTCGTCTACAGGGACTAAATTTGACAAACTGCGAAAGTATGCCAATTTGAACTGTAACAGACATTCCGGAACATGACCATAAGTTAAACACGCCTTAAATATCCTTTATATAGCTTAGAAATAGGCTTTGAGGGGTTCGGTGTGCTAAAATAAACTTTTGGCTCATTCAGGGACTAAAAGTGTCAAAAAGTGCATAAGTTTGCATTTTCGCGCATAACTTACGTTCTGAATACATCCGGACATCCAAAAATTTATGTAAGCATTAAAATATTTTATTTTAGAGTTTGGCATAAGAAAAATTCATTCGTCGCGCAATTTGGACCGTTTTTGCGTCCGTTACGACTTCCGTCGTAATTAACCGAACAACGCAACCGTACGGCCAAACGAATCGACATCCAAGATATTTTTGGGCACATCTTAAGTTCCCTATACTTTAACTTCATTTTAGAGCTTTGAAATGGGGTTAACGAGCCTTAAACGTGTCGGAAATGGCTTTAATGCATGACAGGGACTAAAATTGTAATTCTGCCAAAGTTGATGGCTTACGGACCGTAAGCCATCACCCTTACGGTCCGTAAGGCTTCCCCAGAACATCAGAATGTTAATTAACATCTGTTAACCACTTCTAATCCCCTTGCACATGGTATTGGACAATACTAGGGGCTCACATGGTTTTGTAAAACCATTGTCTTGAGGTGTATGTCCAAGATCAAAGCACGGTTTCTAAGAAACGATCCTAACGGCTCTCCGAACACTATATATACCCAACCCCTTCACCTTCAAAACCCATAAAAAAATCTGATCTTAGAAGCTCTAAGTTGAAACCATTGTTTCATACCTGAGCTACTTGGATCAAGATTAGCTTTCGGGGACCCGTTGTAAGTGTTCTTTCGTTCTTTTCCTTTCGTTTTAGCGTTAAAGTCAAACTGCGTTTGACTTTCTGCGTTGACCAGTTTATGGTCAACACGAAGTTCGTTTGAACTTCATAACGTGAGCGTAATCACGATGGTTATAGTCCCTAGTGACTATACCTACTGATTACCACGTTATCTAGGCTCAGTGACGAGTCGTAGTTTCGGCCAAAATACGCATTTACGCGTATTTTGTAACCAAACTACTCTTGGGTATCAAAACCGTTTGTTTTGATACCAAACTTGTTTTCTAACTTAGTTAAGCATGTTTTAACATGCTTAGCTCGTCACTTTTAGTTTAGTGCTTATATAGGGTCGTAAGGTAAGCGATCTAAACAATCTCTTATACTTTCGAACCCGACCCGTTTGGTCGATCGTTAGGATCCGACCAAACACATTAGGTGACCATAGCATATAGGGGATAACCTTCCGAGGTTATACCTTATGGTCGATTCGTTAAGTAGTTGTATGATAGGTAGTTTATATGCCTTAGGTAAATTACCAAAATACCCTTTTCATGTGTAATTGGTAATTACGCATATGTAACCTAAACTTTCGTCACTTAACTGATTATGTAACATAATTAAACATGTTAAGGCATATTTTACTTATCATAGGGCTAGTTAGGCGTTCCGAACGCGTTTTACGCGAACGACACGTTAAAGTAGCATAAGCTACCTAGACGGGTCGTAGTGGGTCGTAAGCACTTAGGATAGGTTTCATTGTAGTATGTAGGCTTTGTTAAACCATATTACATGAGTTCCCATACTCATTTGGTTTACGAGCCCTCATTCTATCCGATCCTCCGATATAGGTCCGGTTATTAATATAGTTACCTATATTAGGTACCGTTTGATTCCGTGATCTTCTAGCTTTGCTTGGTGGTTATCCTAGGACTTCTAAGCAATCTCAAGTGAGTACATAGACCCCTCTTTTACTGTTTTCCAAACATTTTGGGGTGAAACACATGTGCCTACTTGTTACTTTCATGCTTTCCTGTTTTCACATCATATACTTGCTATGTTCATTAGTACATTTATAGTACATGATTTCATTGTGTTTTATGCTATGTATGCCCATTGTGTGCGTACTTAGTACATTATTTTACATTACATTTTATGCTATGTATGCCCATTGTGTGCGTACTTAGTACATTATTTTACATTACATTCTATGCTATGTATGCCCATTGTGTGCGTACTTAGTACATTATTTTACATTACATTTTATGCTATGTATGCCCATTGTGTGCGTACTTAGTACATTATTTTACAAATTTTATGCTATGTATGCCCATTGTGTGCGTACTTAGTACATTATTTTACATTACATTACATTTTATGCTATGTATGCCCATTGTGTGCGTACTTAGTACATCATTTTACATTACATTCTATGCTATGTATGCCCATTGTGTGCATACTTAGTACATTTATTATTCATCACATGCTTACATTTTGGTATGACATTTGGTTTGTTTAAATGGGACAATGTACATTCATTAACACCGATCATGCCGCTCGGTAGTAGGTAGTGGTACCATAGGACTTGACAACTCCCATTCCTGAAATCTCGGGTTTGTTTGGATTGGAAGGAATGACCGAATCCGAATACATTTCTAGGTGGACCTTAGACTTTGTGCTAGGGTTTATTCTACTGTCGCAAGGCTTGGATGTATGAATTTTCACAATACCGCATAGATGTTTATATCAGTATAGCATGCATTTTTTTTCACAAAACATAACTTTGATTTAAACCATGTTTTACTTCAATACCCTGTTTTGTGCATTTTTTACATATGGTTTAATTGATATATTTCACTTACCATACATAAACATTTTGACATTTATATACACAATTCATGATTTACATTAGACATAAACATTTGGACATTGATATACACAAAACATTTTGACATTTGACTATACATAAACATTTTACAATGGTGGTTTGGTTTGAGTAAGTGATTTAAGTAACGAGGCGTGTGTAATATGATACAAGCATGGTGGATACGCCGCTGGTACTTCCTATATATAAGTGCTTGTATGGTATTACATATCGTAGCGTTATTTGAATCATTTCAATTTAGACATATAACATTTTATACAAATAACATACTTTTCACAATACATTGTTTTACAAACAACTTATCTAATACAAACTCATTTTACTTGGTTATTTACTTAACCATGTATTATTCTTTTATACATATATATCATTTGGTTTATTTATCACTTTTCAAATGATTTACAAGACAAAGCAAATTACAAGGTTCATGACTAAATATTTTCTTAAACATAAGTCATGAACTCTATTTTCACAAAACCTATGTATCTCACAGGCATTTTTATGCTGACGTACATATTTTCACATGTGTTTCAGGATATGATGCATAGAATTTATCAAGATACACTTAGGCGGACTTGGGCCTTAGTGACAATAAAAGATGCAAGACTAGTTATTTATGTTATATTTCTTTGATTGTCAAGACATTGTAACTCTTTTAATCAATAAAACACTATTTCAATTTCCATGTGTTATGAAACAACGATTCTGTTACAACACTCCCCGACGTTTCCGCCACGTCTTGTTGCTTTACGTGGTCGGGTGTGACAGAAAAGTTGGTATCAGAGCCCATGGTTATAGGGAATTAGGTTATTAGTAATACTTTGACCTAGTCTATAACCTTCCTAGGACCCTAACGCGAGTTTACTTGCGTTTAGTCATAAAACAATACTGTCACCTATCCTTAGGCGACAACCACAACAAGAACATAAATTTCAAAACCGCTTTGAAAACTAATAATCTGTTCTAGGATGATTGATTACTAGGTTTTGAACCCTCTATTGTAAGGTTTTGAACCCTCTGTTATAAGGTTTTGAACCCTCTAAGTTTTCAAATCTCGTCAAAGTTTGGGTCGTATAATGTGAACACGTGCAAACTGGAAGAGTGAATGCCTGTACCCTGAGTTTTCTGTCGAAGGCTAGAGTGTTCGTACAAATCCGCAGTATCGGACCAGTCACTCTTACTTGGGAACTCTTGGGGTGAGTGTTCGCTTATAGGCGAGCATGTCTTCAGTGATACATTAATATGACCCGTTTACTTTGATTTGTCACCGTCTCATTTGTTTGCCTTAGGTAACAAACAAATGATCGCAATTTTTATGCATTGCCATCCTGTTTTGATTGTCTGATAACCTTTCACTTGTTTCTTCCAATGTCTTTCATTTTCTTCTAAAATGTCTCTTCCTCTCAGCAACGGTCAAATGTCCGAGCAAACAGCCAAATTTGCCCAGCAAATAGGCGAAGTGATTCTGAAGACTGTGGAATTAGGAATCGCCATGTCTCATCTCAACAATGAAGCCACTCAAGAGTCACCAAAGGAAGCAGAAGTCAAGCCAGCACCACCAGCCAAGAAACCAACCGAGGAATCAAAGACCATGGATGAACGATCCCCTAAGAAGTCAAAGAAGGGAAAGGCTTCTCAGAACTTCTCCACGGTCGCTCACAATGGTAAAGCCGTCCCCAACCAACCAGCTCAACCTCCTGCTAGGAAGCCATACAAAGGAGCTGTTCCTCTGTGCAAACGATGCAACCGTCATCATTCAAACCTCATACCCTGCTCCAAATGTACCTACTGTGGACGGCGGGGACATTTGGTTAACATATGCCACTTTGGTATCCAAAACAAAGCTGTTATAAACCTTGCTACTGCTCAACCTCCTGCTAGAAAACCTTATGCCGGTACTGCACCAAAATGCGACAAATGTAATGGGCATCACCAAGCTCACTTACAATGTCGTCTGTGTGTATCATGTGGGCGAATTGGTCACCTGGTAAGTGCTTGTCAATGTAACCCGAACCAAGGTGGTCCAAATCAACCACAAGCCAATCCTGCTCAAGCTCGCTTCCCGCCTGGATCGTGCTACAACTGTGGCAAGATGGGTCATTTCGTGAATAAATGCCCGAAGCTTGTTAAGGCAAATCCAACCCACGGATGAGCAGTTGGCTGATTAGAAGATGTTGCTGTCTTATGCTTTTGTTTCTTCTATTTTCTTGTAATGTGAAACAATCTGTTTTGTTTATAAATAAATTGTTGTTCACAATTCTGATATACAAATGTAGTTACATGTGTATATGGCATTTCCCTATGGTACCTACATCATGGAAGTATGTTCCTTACAAACTACTCTTGTGATTCTCCCTTCCAAGTGATCGCTCATGATTTCCTTGGAAAAATTCTAAGTACTCGTTTCACTCTAAGAAACAAAGTACAGAAAATAAAGTGACATTTTGAGTAATCGTGCTTTTGCACATCTGTGCCTTTGAATCCTTGGTTAGATAACCAATGATATTTTTCAAATCTCATACCCATTACGTTCTGATTTTTTTTCAACGCATAACATAATTTTCAAAACAACCTACATGATTTCAAAACATTCTATATATAGTTCGAAAACATTTTTTTTATATAGTGTATTTACTTAACATAACAAATGCACAAAGCTTTGTCTGTATTTTCAAAAACAACCTTCATGATTTCAAAATGTCTCATATAGTCTGAAAACAATATTAACACAATATATTTTCTTATCAAGTGCATGATTTCAAAAGCATCATTCATGTTTTCCAAAAACCTTATACATAATTTCAAAATTCATCTCGCATGATTTTAAAACAATTTTTTTATAAATATATACCTACCTAATACACCTACTTTATGATTTCAAAGGTATTATATATAAGGTTTCAAAAACATTGAACACATTTTTTTAAGAACCCCATGCATAGTTTTCAAAAATATTTTCTTCATACATTGAATTAACTTTCAAATTTCGCTTCATATGTCACCTTGGCATATCTAGCATATTAACTTCATAAGCATTTTTACTTCATGTTTTGACTTAAGCACATCCAGTACAAGGTTTCAAAACAGGTTTCAAAACATCTTCAACTTCTAAATTCCATATGGGATCTTTTTATCTTCACATTTAGACCCTTGTGGATGATTATCATTCAAATCAGATTCCTTAATTGGATTCCTTAGGTACCTAAATTCGAACATTTCGGTTCCTTATAATCGAAATCGAATTTTTCTTTTAAAAATCTTTCTATCTTTATAGTTAGATTCTTGATAATGTTTAAAGTACCAAATGAAATCCACGAGATGGATTCCTAGTGTGCTTTAAATACATGTGCTCTGTTAGCAAAACAAATTAACAAATTAAAGATCTAGATAAACAATCTTTGTGGTTATATGACTATGTGTTTATGCATCTTGTGTTTTCTTTTATGCATTTTGTGTTTTTGTATACTCTGGATATTCGTTATCCAAATCCTCGTAGAATCTTTCATATCTTCATATGAGGGATTCGTAGTAGGATATTCAAAAAGGTACTACCTTAAATCCTTAATGGGCTTCTATGTAATAGTTAAGACCCTTGGATTATATAGTACCACTCCATGATTCATAAGAGACCCTTCTAGGGGTCTAGTCTAAAAGATTGATTCAAAAATCTGGTTAAGAATGACATGTGATGATATAAGCTGAAAAGACTCCTTGGTTGTCTATTAAAATCATTTATTGATTTAATAAAAGGGACCCTATGGTGGTCTAGTCACACTCATCACAGGTTTGTTCGTTTGGTTTTTCCCTACACATTATAAAATAGACTGTGTGAACTATGCAAGGAATTTTCTAATTATGGACGCGTACATAATTATGAAATTTAGTGCACAGAAACCCAGTAAGATTTATTATGTGTAAGAACCGATAGTGACAACAATAACAAAATGAGAACGATGTAATGGAGGTACGGTGGACGCACCAATGACGCTTCATATACTTGTATATAAGTATCCCTCTTACATTGCAAGCATGATGTTATTAAAGTTACTAGAAGTTCAGAACCCTAACCAATGTTGTTCGATCTTTTCAACTTCATGTTTTAAACTCTCACAAGTTTCCTCTAAATAAAATTTCGGGACGAAATTTCCTAAAGTAGGGCATAGTGAAAATCTTTTGTAAGCAAACATGGTAAGATGCAACGAACCATCTTTGCAAGAATCCTTGCCAAGCATGTCATTATCACTTATATATATATGTTAAATTTAAGAATTACCATGGATGGTGAACATGGCTTCATGATAGTTGTGATCAAGGATCCATATACTTGGATCTTCCATTTAGAAGAATGAATGTTAGATGAATAAATATTAAAATACGTTTTTAACTAAAAAATGGGACTCATGGGTCAAACTGGTGAAATAGGTCGAATTCACCCAAAGCGTGTCTCTGTTTTATGTATACAACCTAGTATATCGCTATATACAAAAATTAGATAAACGAAGATTATTCCATCGCTTCATTGAATTCATGCTTGATTTTTTCCACGAAACAAAACTCTATCATATCATCCAGTTTGGTGAAAAATTAAACTGAAGCTGCAATCCATGGGCCAACTTAACAGGATCAACATTATTCAACCAATTTTTGGACCTATGGAATAAAAAATCATCATCATACTGTGTTTTGGCAAACATATCTAGGAATCAAGAACATGGAAACAAAGGAACATATAGACAAATCACATTAAAGTCAATAATCAGTTGACCTTTTTTTTCTCTAAATTTGATTAATTTGACCCATTACCATGATTTTACTCTTTTGTTAGCTATCACAACCTTCTAACCACTACTGAATTAAGTAAAACTAAAATCTTCTTAACTTTATATCTAGTATGGGAATCTTCCTCTATAAGTTTTTCAAAAGAGCCTCTTTGACTTCATGTCACGGCCCCAGCCCCAGTTTGACCCGGTCAGGAGCCGCGGGACAGGAACCCGTGGTATTTATTAATTGATGCGACAGCGGAAGATTTATCAGGATCTTTTAAAAATTCGAAATGCCCGATTATTTTATTTCATAATTCGGGATTAACCCCGTAATTTACAATAGAAGAATTTTACTAGGAAATTCCCTGATTTATAAAACATGTTTATTCATTTTTATTGAGCCACCTCATCAAGCTTGTTAGTGCTCTATAGCATGTTTTCCTTGAATCACAGCAGGTCGCCTGAAACATGTTTTAAAAATATTTTATCAGCGGGGAAATACTAGTGAATAATTCAGTTTGCACAAAACGACACATAGTTATAAATTACAGCATAAGAGCGATTACAATGGCTTTTATCTTATTTTTATCTGGCGCCGTGTCACCTGGTGACGATGGTCATACCACTATTGGGTCTTTCCCCAAGTAGTGACGTTTATCACTGTTAGGATTTATTAGCCTAACCGTGAGAAATTAGTAATATGCACAATACCCCACTAGCCAGTGATTAAGATAACCATGACTTAATCTCTGTAATTATAACATTTGAAAATGGAGTATTGTAAAATACTTTTGATAAAAGAGAATGACTCACATTGCAGATTTATACGGGCAGAGTTTAGCCTACTGATTAGCCTTGTAACCTAATTTAAATAACAATGCACACAAACTAGGTCAGTAACTAATACAGCATTTACGATAACTCACGAGATTAAAACCCTCACGATGAATGACAAAGTACAATACTTAAACATCCATCGAATTCACGACGAATGACAAAGTATAACCCTAATTTGAGCAGCACTTAAACATTCATCGGATAGTTTCAATCGATCGGACATTGAATCGTAGTAGCGATCGAGTTAATACCCTGTATCGTAGCAGCGCCTCGCTATATTAATTGAAATTTCGAATTTTGAACAGTGATATTTCGTTTTTGTGAAATGGTTTCGACACCAGAGGACTGCTCATGATCCACCCTATTTATAGGTGAAATTTGGGGTTCACGTGGCCCGCGTGAACCTTGGCTTGATCTTTACGCGGCCCGCGATAGGGTCTATTTCGTAGATTAGGGCTACGGTGTCATCACTAGACTTGCCACGCGTGTGACACGTGGATCTGGAACGCTTATCCGGTTAATGCAGGTTTGACGCGGCCCGCGTAAGGTTAAGCTTACGTTTACGCGGCCCGCCTGAAGACCAATTTTCTAGATTTCTTGGTTTTTGATATGGATTAGGGTTTCAGAGGTCCAGGTTTTTACTTATGGGTCGGTTTGGGACATTTTTGAAGGTCTTTACACTTCAAAAGTCATATTTTTGTAGCTGACAAATAACATAGTTTCTCTAAACCTAGATTGAACCTCTGAATATGCAATGCTTAAGAGTTTCTCAAGATAGTGACTAATTTAAGGCTTGGTATCTCCATGCTAATATTACCAAAATAACAAACCTAACTTATAAAAATCATAAAATCTGGAGCAAAATTGAGTCCTAAATTACTTTTCCATAAGTGTATAAGATCGGAAAATAATTTCAAAACAGAATATAATCAACACAACGAAGATAAGTTTGGTAAACTGTAAGAAGAAAACGTAAGATGTACCTGGTGAAAACGACAGAGACTGAAGTGAAAATAAACAGGAGGAATGATACGGATGACTGCACCACGACAATCCTACGACACCAAAACCGACGATTGTCGCCGGCTCGCCGCCCCTACCCACCAACAGCCCCTCTTCTACCATGTCTGCCCGCCCAAGCAACCGATTCCACTCATCTTCTCCGCCGTGAAACCACATCACCATCATCGGTCGCTGTGAAACCCCCAAACGCACCACCATTACCTACGCCGGGATCCACAAGCAGCATCACTGGTCGCCGGCCAGTACCCACTCCCATCGTTATCTCTCTCTCTCCGATCGACACTCTGACGCACACAAGCAAGACCACCGGAGTCCTCAAGATAAAGTGGCCGGCCGAGGCCATGCCTGGCACCCGCTCCCGTCAGCGTCGTGTATCTCTCTAGTGGGTTCACTCTCTCTGTCTCTGAAGTCTGAAAGCAGGGGACAAAACGGGTGAGTGGCACGGTTATTTGAACGGTAAATTAAGAAAGTACCCCTAAGAACTGTTCCTAACACCTTTCATCATTTGTTATTATATATAATTAGAGCGTTATTAAAACAATAAACAACCTACAAGGAGGCTCTACACTGTATCATTTATGTCAGATCTTGCTAGTTAAAAAAAAATACATATAGACGCATTTTGATTTTCTAATCTTGATAGAAACTCAAATTCATACAATGTCAAATTGAGAAACAACCATAAATGGATCATGGATGAATTGACTCCATATAGCAAACAGGACAAACAATAGAAAATGGGAATTAAATTTATACATAATTAAAACTAACTAATTAAGGACATACCTTTGATTTTACTTGAGATTGCTAGTGGATATTCTGCAAAGTCTCAGTTGATAGCCTATGAATGTAAATAAAAAAATAAAAGGATTAGCATGGTTTTATAATCGAGGAAAAAAATAAAAGGGGGCCGGACACGTAGGTGTGACGCGCAGCAAAAAAAAATAAAACGCACAAAACCAAACAGCAGGCGTGCAACTCTATGTACGGTCGCCGGAAGTTTAACTCGACTAAATAGCCTTATATGACGCCTTTCTTGAGTTGAGTATTATAAACCCAACACACCTTTCACCAGTGACATTTGCTGCTCAACATCTTCTCACAAAACCATTCAAGATCCAAAGGTTGTCAGAATTTAGAAGAACCATTGTATCAAACTCCAATCCAACAGAAGTTAGTTGTTAGATCTAAAGAGGACCGAAACATGCAAGCCGATCGGAATGATACAAAGTGATAAATGGTTCACCTTGTGTCTCTCATTTGTCGTAGGTAACACTGATCTACTCAGATAACATGCACACACCTTGAAGAACACCAATAAAATCAAAATAAAATGAGTAAAGAACAAAAAAAAAAAAAATCAATAATATCAAATTCAGCAAAACCATTACATATAGAAACCCCGCAATAATATGAAATTCAGATAAGTAAAGCTTAAAATCAAAGAACAAACCAGACCAGAAATCGAAGAAACAGGAAAAAAACATGCCATAAAGCCGACAAACTCCGATCATCTACGTTGGCGGGTTCGAAGCGGAACCCTAGCCGTCGCAGAACTGAGCATTCCACTCATCGCAACCGTCGTTTAGTAGGACAGTGAGGCGGTGGGGCGTTGGAGCATCGCCATCGACGGGTGGTAGGGATGTGAAGCGGTGGGCTGATGGAGTTCTGTACACGTCTCTCTCTCTCTCTCCATCTCAGTCTATGCCTGGGTTAAAAGAAGAAAACAAAATAAAGAAGCCACATAAACCCACTCATAATACACGTGGCATTCAACAAAGAAATCACAACACTGGATGCCAAACGTACAACAACGATTTGCACAAAAGTCACTTTATGCATACTGTACAACTACATGAAGCCTAAAGATGTTACAAAATTATAATATATAATAATTGTTGTATAAATAAAATTATATAATTATATAAAAATTATAATAGTAAAAAATATATTTGGAAATCCCAACGTATATCTTTTAACAAACTAATGGGTATACCCGAAACCAGATGGTTAATTACCCGACAAATACCCGATGGGTATTGAGTCGGGTATGGGACACAATTTTACAACCGGGTATGGGTATGGGATTACCAACACCCGCCCCGAACCCGACCCATTTGGGGTACCTTAAAAAGTCAAAATAATAAAATGAGTAAATTACTGTTTTGGCCCCTATGGTTTAGCCTGTTTAACCCTTTCAGCCAAAAAAAATATTTTAACATATCAGACCCCGAGTTTGCATTTTATAACGGTTTTGGCCCCTGACACTAACTTTGTTACTTTTTGTAGTTAAGTGTAAGGATAATTAGGTCATTATATACCCCAGGGACTGTTTTTGATAATTACAAAGTTCTTTTAATATTTAAGAGATTATTAATACAATTACTAAAGTTTTTTTTTTTTTTATTTCTTTGTTTTCACGACTATTATTTAACAAAATATGTTTTACATATACAAATAAATATGTATTTTCATTAAGTGTTTGTTTTTATAAACGTCGTTTTTAAAATCATTTGTTTTTTTAACCGTCTATCGTTTTTAAAATTATTCCTTTTAACCAGTTGTTTATTAAAATCGTTCTTTTTAAAGTTGTTTGTTTTTTAAAGTTTTTTTAAACAATTCATTTTATTCCGTTCTTTTTAAAACCATTTTTAAACTTTCTTAAACAATTCGTTTTTTAAGTCGTTGATTTTTAAAAGCGTTTCTTTTTAAACCGTTCCTTTTAGAACTTTTTTCGAAATCGCTCATTTTTGAAACTTTGTATTCAGTTTATTTATAGCCGTTAGGGAAAATGAACTTCAGAAAATGAACGATTATAGAAGGAATTTAAAAACTATCAATTTTAGAAAAAGATTAAAAAAAAACGACGTTTATAAAAAAAAACCTTAAAAATATGTTAACAAATGTATGGTTTTAAAAAAAGCATGAATTTTAATAAACGAAAGTTAAAAAATAACGAATTTTGAATAAACAAACGGTCCAAAGAACTGGAAGATTTGAAAAAAAAAACCATTTAAAAAAAGTTTGAAAAATGAACGATCTTTTGCATACTTTTTATTAGAATGTTTCATCTTTTTTTTTCAAATCTTACATTTATTTTGTTTTTTATACACGTCGTTTCGTAAAATCATAAAAGTGAACGACTTAAAAAGTGAGTTGTTTAAAAAGGTTTAAAAAACAAACGATTTTAAAAAGATTGTTATAAAATGAAGTGTTTAGATTTTAAAAATAATGTTACAAAATGAAGTGTTTAAAAAACTTTAAAAGATAAACGACTTTAAAAAGAATGATTTCAAATAATAAACGATTTAAAAAGGAACATTTTTAAAAACGATGGACGGTTTAAACAAAATGTTAAAAAAGAAATTATTTTTAAAACGGCTTTTATAAAAACAAACGGTTAATGAAAATACATATTTATTTGTATATTTAAAACGTATTTTGTTAAATAATAATCGTGAAAATAACAAAATAATAAAAAAAAAACCTTGAGTAATTGCATTAATAACCTTTTAAATATTAAAAGAAATTTGTAATTATCAAAAACAACCCTTAAGGTATATAATGACCTAATTACCCTTATAGTTAACTGCAAAAAAGTAACAAAGTTAGTGTTAGGGACTAAAACCGTTATAAAATGCGACCTCGGGTTTTGATATGTTAAAAAAAAAATTTAAGCTGAATGTGTTAAACTTGCTAAACCATAGGGTCAAAAACAGGATGGTGTGAAAAAAGTACTTTTATGAATTTTCGTTTTTCTCGGTTTTTTTTTGTTTTCCTTGTGATATTTTTTGTTTTCTTATTTGTTTTTTCTTGAACTTTTTGTTTTTTCTGGACCTTTTGTTTTCTTCAGTTCTTTTTTTTGAATAGTCATAAACCGAGCATGTTTGATTATAAGGAGTTCAATTAATTTTACGTAAAGAAAAATATCTCACAAACAAGATAGTATGCGTTTTATCTACCTTTGAACCAACCTGCTGTAATGTGCGACCGTTATGTTTGTATTTATATACATTTTGTTGCAAATTTTGTTCAAATACCTTTGCTTTCGCATACACCAACGTAACTTTTCCTTAACTATCGAACATACCGTTGCTACGTGGTTTTTATCGACATGTTCGCCGTTACGAATCCGCCCCAAAGGGTGGGTGGCAACCCACCAGTTTAAATTAAACCATAATATTTTTTCACTTTGGTTTCAATATTTTTTGTCATATCAAAATCCCTAAACATTTAAAAAAACACGAAATCCGCTCAACCAATTTTTGTTATATTAAATTTATTACCCTTGGATGTATTTTGTAAACAAAATATAAAAATAATGACTTGTAACCTCTTAAATTGGTAGATATATAATCATATTTTTATAGTTTGAACAATACAAGATCATATGTAAAAGAAAAATTAAAAAAATAAAATAAACATGTCACTTTATCAAATCTAAAAGATATTATTCTAAATATATATTTTTTATATATAGATGTTTTCTAGAGTGTATAGGATATCTGATATTTCAACAAAATTGAGGTGACTTTTTTTCATGTGTGTTTTCACATGTTTTATATATGGAGATTTTTCCTTAGTACTATCTATTCCCACCCTCTGCCTACCACAATTCAATCAATCACTCACCCTTAAAATCCATTCAAATTCCAAATCAACAACAAACACATCTCTAAACAAACTCTGCAATGGATCTGTCTGCTGCTTATTCCACTCCACTTCACACCATCAGGCACCCAATCACAACAAAATCTTCCACAACAAAATTTACAATCAACAAAATATACTCCTACTCATCCCCACCACCATCAATAACAACATCCACTACTTCACAATCCACTTCACTACCAACCCGTACAATCCCGGGCAGCTACGGGCTGCCCTTGTTGGGACCGTTAGCTGACCGCCTTGATTACGCATGGTTTCAAGGGTCAGAAACATTTTTTAAGAAGCGGGTTGAGAAGAATAAGAGCACTGTGTTTCGGACCAATGTTCCGCCTAGCTTTCCTTTTTTCTTGGTGAACCCGAATGTTATTGCGGTTTTGGATGTTAAGTCTTTTGCGCATATGTTTGATATGGAGTTGGTTGATAAGAGGAATGTGCTTGTGGGTGACTGGATGCCGAGTACTAAGTTTACTGGCGATCGACGTGTGTGTGCTTATCTTGATCCGTCTGAACCGCAGCATGAACAGGTGCGTTTCGTGTTTTTTTTTTTTTTTTAACTTAATTGGCTAGTTTTGCTTTGATTTGTTTGATTTGCTTTGTTGTTGCATCTGATTGTGTTTGGTTTGGGGATAATTAGTCATGTTGAGATGAGATTGTACGTGTTAGACTATGGGGTATGGGGCGGGGGTTGGGGTTGGGGCGTGGGTTGGAGAGAAACGCCCAAGTCACCACCCCGGGTGGGCTTGGGTTGGGTTTGGGCGTGGCCCCTTGGGCGGGAGTTTAAAGCCGGGCGTGGGGTGGGGCTACCTCATGACATGGCGGAACCTCATTGGCCAAGAGCACTAGCCTTTTGAAATTGACTTTTTTTTTCACGCCACCCAACCCACGCCCCACCATACCCCTTTGAAATTGACTTTTGGTCTTGGGTTTGGGTGTCCCATAGTCCACGTGTCGCACCATGCCCCAAACCCACGTCCCACCATACCCCACGTTCTTAGATCATTCATCATTTACTTTTTTATAGAAATATATATTGGGGTCGTATCTATCTGGTACAAATGAAATTAATGTGACGTACAAATAACTAGAGTAATTATTGTTACTTTATAGTTTTTTACTAGAGTAATTACATTAATTAGCTGTAGTTAAAATGAGGTTGTTAATAAAAGGTTAAGTTATTATACAAATAAGTTTTAACATACAAAATAGTCTTAGAAGTGAAAGAGGGAAGTGTTTTATTTTATTTTTTTGAATTTTTTTTCTTCATATTATTAACACGTATTTTAGTTCCGGAATTAAAAAAAAATCATGATTTTACATTAGTAGAGTAATTATGTAATTTTGTATAGTGATTATAATTACTCTATAAAAAAATGTGAAATTAGTTGTGTATAAAAAAAGGAACATTTCATGATTCAGGCATTGCCAGTCGACACTGGCCATTTTCGAAAAATCCAGTTTAGATTTTTTATTTTTATTTTTAGCTGAATAAAATATTACCTTATCTTTATTTCAGAAGGTCACAAGATCTCCACCCTGTGTTAGGATTTCGCATGTGCAAGTTCAGTCAAACTGAACAAAAATTCGTTACATTTTTGTTTTTTTTTTTAAATAATAAAAGGTTATATACTTATATATATGCAAAATTTACGAGTGTTTTGTTTTTTTAAATAATAAAATGGTTGTATATATATGCAAATTTTATAGTGTCATGAAAACAGCAAATTTTATAATGTATATATGGGAATCGTATGATTCATATGTACATGATGCCTAGTACGCATAACGAGAACTAGAAAGAGAGTAAGTGGATACATATTGCCTTATCTATCATAGCTAAAGCTAAGGATACAATTATTGGTTACGTATTAAACACTCTAACACATATGCACGCACACATATATATTAGAACGGTTACTAAAAATACCAGCTTTAAGTAGATAACCATAAGAGCCGTATAATATCTTGTAAATAATATTTTTTTAGAGCTTAAAAGTGGGTTTGAGGTAATGTAACCGCCTTATGAATTATAGTTGAAGTAGAAAAAGTTTTTATACGATGTTACAATTCTATATTTAAAATTGGTTTTGTATGATAGATATCCATGTATATATTTTGCATTTTGCAACCATATGAAGATTATTGGAGGGATGTTTGATTAATGACATATGGGGTCACAAATTATTATTATTATTTTTTTTAGCAAGATGTTGTCTTTTGCAAAAAAATTTAGTTGGAAAAAACATCCTCTCTCATTGATTGATAGTGGGACAAACTCACAAGCATCCACGTGAATACCGTGTGGATCGGTGGATATAATATATTTATTTAAGGCGTTATTATGTGTCACAATTTAATATCTTCTTTATAAATTATTTAATAAATAAACCACAATCATATTTATTTAAGGCGTTATTATGTGTCACAATTTTGGCATTATTAAATTTGGCTTCGTTATAATTTTATATCCGAACAAATTAACTTTTTAGCATTGTAATTTATTTCATGATTATTACGGTCTAACTCAGTTTTTGAAAATTCAGATAAAAAACTTTGCAATGGACACACTCAAACGAAGCTCAACCAACTGGATCCCAACGATAACCACGTTACTAGACACAATGTGGGACAACATCGAGCCACAACTCCCATCTGGCCCGGTCAGCTACATCATACCCATTCAGAAATTCATCTTTGCCTTCTCATCCCTTTGCATAGCCGGTGCGGACCCGGCTAACTCACCGGACATAGCCGAAAACGGTTACATTCGTATGGACCGGTGGCTCGCGGTGCAGCTCCTACCGACAATCCCAATCAACACGCTCCAACCGTTGGTGGAAATTCTACTACACTCGTTCGCGTACCCGTTCTTTCTAGTGAGTGGTGACTACGACAAGTTATACGAATTCATCGAAAACGAGGGCAAAGAAGTAGTTTCACGAGGTCAAACCGAGTTCAATTTAAGTAAAGAAGACACAATCCATAATCTCCTTTTCATCCTCGGGTTCAATGCGTTTGGAGGGTTTTCGATATTTTTCCTGAGCTTATTAAACGTGTTAGGGACAGATAAAACCGGGATTCAAGAAAAGTTACGTAAAGAAGTGAGAGAAAAAGCCGTGTCAGGTTTGAACTTCAGGTCCATTCAAGAAATGGACCTGGTTAATTCCTTTGTTTATGAGACACTCAGACTCAACCCTCCAGTACCTCTCCAGTACGGACGGGCCCGAAAGGATTTTGAACTGAGCTCTCATGACTCGGTTTTTAAAGTGAAGAAAGGCGAGCTTCTTTGCGGGTTCCAGTCTTTGGTTATGAAAGATCCAAAGGTGTTTGATGACCCGGAAACTTTTGTTGCTGATCGGTTTGTGGGCGAGAAGGGTAAAGAGTTGTTGGGTTATTTGTACTGGTCAAACGGGCCGCAATCGGGTACGCCTAGTGTGTCTAACAAACAGTGTGCGGGAAAAGACTTTGTTACCTTTACGGCTTCATTGTTTCTCGCACACTTGTTTCTTAGGTATGATTCGGTTACAATAGACGGTACTTCATTTTCGGCCGTTGAGAAACCAAAGCCTTGATGTATCTAAGAATCTAAGAACAAAAACAAGGATTGTTAACCTTGATGTATCTAACAATCTAAGAATAAAAACAAGGATTGTTAAAAGTGCCCTTGGAATTTATTATTATTTTTTATGTTTTTAAAGTATCTAATTATTATATAACAAAAAACTTACCCTTTGTATCTAAATAAATCATTTTATTTAATCAAACGTTTGAAATATTATAGTTCCCCATAATATTATTTATCAGATTAATTATTTACAATATAAAGAAAAATGTGTTGCTTATTTTTGTGAAGATAAAAGTTATATGTTTGACGTCAGTTCAAATCATTTTCACTCAACATAAACCCGACCTGTTTTTCAACTCTATCCGTTGAAAGCGGATCACTAACTCGATTTTGTATCTTTTTTCATTTCGTTAACTTAATTGGAATTGTGTTCGAGTTTCGCTCTTTTCATTGACATTCAGCGTTATGTGATGTTTTGCTAATTGAAATTGTGCAATCTATCATCAATTTTACAGCAAAACTTATGGTTATAGGCACTTAAACAAGTTAAGTGTTTCAGTAGAAACGAGGAAACATTATTTAATAGCTATTTTGCTTCAATTTCTTCGCTTACACTTATGCAAATTGTAACACGACTAATGTCACGCAGTGTTCACATAAGAGTTCATAAAAAAAAAACAAGTTTGTAACAGTGAAAAGACCTGGCAAAACAAGCCCATCCATTCTATTTTGGATTGATATGAGTATTTTAAATTTTAAGATGGGTTAAGATGGACCAAACAAAATTAGTTACTAGATTAGGATGGGTTATAAAGTGGTGGATAAAAAAAGAGTGGGCCAGGATTGGTATGACATAAACCCAAGCGGGTCAGGATGAGGTGGTGGATAAAAAAAAGAGTGGGTCAGGATGGGTATAAGATAAAATCACTAAACTAATTACTACTCGTAGATATCTCCTG
Organism: Helianthus tuberosus; assembly: GCA_030545235.1. Lineage (NCBI taxonomy): Eukaryota > Viridiplantae > Streptophyta > Magnoliopsida > Asterales > Asteraceae > Helianthus > Helianthus tuberosus. Next base: position 1,494,682 of record CM060446.1, on the reverse strand, counting down.
TAGTACTCTCCCGTCGTTCTTCGTTTAAAAATAATAAAAATTTTAAAAATAATAAAAAAATCAAAAAAATAAAAAAAAAAAAAAATTCTTAAAAATCATAAAAATTCTAAAAAACAAAAAAAGCATAAAAAATAAAAAAAAAGTCTAAAAATCATAAAAATTCCAAAAAATTTTATAAAATCAAAAGAATTGTAAAAAATAAAAAAAATTTCTAAAAAATAAAAAAAAACTATAAAAATTCAAAAAACCCTAAAAAATCTAAAAATTTCTAAAAAATCAAAAAACTTATAAAAATCCAAAAAATTATAAAATATCAAAAAAATCATAAAATATCAAAGAAAATTCTAAAAAATAAAAAATTCTACAAAATAAAAAAAAATCTAAAAAATAAAAAAGATTCTAAAAAATCAAAAAAACTCTAAAAAATAATATAAATTCTAAAAAATCCAAAAAATTCTAAAAAATCAAAAAGTCATAAAAAATAAAAAAATATAATTAATCAAAAAAATTCCCAAAAATCATAAAAATTCTAAAAAAATAAAAAAATCCTAAAATATAAAAAAAACTATAAAATAAAAAATTCTAAACAAATCAAAAAAGTTCTAAAAAATTATAAAATTTCTAAAAAATCAAAAACCTCATAAAAAATCAAAAAATTTCAAAAAAACCATAAAAATTCTAAAAAATCAAAAAATTCTAAAAATCATAAAAATTCTAAAAAATAAAAAAAATTATAAAAATTCAAAAAAATCATAGAAATTCAAAAAATCCCAAAAATTCTAAACAAAACCAAAAAATATAAAAAATCAAAAAAATTCTAAAAAATTAAAAAATAGGATTTCTTAGATTTTTTTTGATATTCTTTTATTTATTAGAATTTCTATGATTTTTAGAATTTTTTGATTTTTTAGAGTTTTTTTGATTTTTTATGATTTTTATAATTTTTTGACCTTTTTAGGTTTTTTTTTGAATTTTCCTTATTTTTTTGAATTTTTCTGATTTTTTGGATTTTTAGAATTTTTATGATTTTTTATAATGTTTATGATTTTTTAAGAATTTTTGGACCTTTTTAGATTTTTTTCGATTTTTCGATTTTTTTGAATTTTTTTGATTTTTTAGAATTTTTATTATTTTATATAATTTTTATGATTTTTTAGATTTTTTTTAGAACTTTTATGATTTTTTTATATTTTTTTTTGATTTTTTAGAATTTTTATGATTTTTTAGAATTTTTTTATTTTTTTATAATTCTTTGGATTTTTTTTGAATATTTTGATTTTTTAGAATTTTATGATTTTTTTTATAATTTTTATGATTTTTATAATTTTTTAGAATTTTTTGGATTTTTTAGATTTTTTTTGATTTTTTAGAAACCATCTTAACCCAAACGCATCCTAACCCAAACCCATCTTGACCCATTACCCATCCAACCATTTTTTTAAAAATACCCATCCTGACCCATACCCATCCTAACTCAAACCCATCTTGACCCATTATCTAAACCAATCCAACTTACCCACTTTGCCACCACTAAGTGAAACTCATAAAAGACCTTGAGTTTTCCTTTTGTTTTAGACCTAAAAAAACCATCCACTGTTTAAATATGTAAAACACAATACAGGCTAATGCATAAAACACGTTAAACACTTCATTAAAGAAGTTGGTTACAACTGTTATGATAGCGATATAGTTTTTGGAATCACACTTTACACATTAATTAATTATTTATATATATGTTCTATATTACCTAAACTTTAATAAAGTTATTAAACTACCTATTAGCTCTAATATTATTTTATAAACGATTTACGTATACCCGTGATTTTTAATATATTAATTATATGAAAGTTTAATAATAATTTTTATTCTATAAACGATTTACGTTTCAACCCCAAACTTAATAAAGTCATCATACGTCCCTTAAAGTTTAATAAAGTTAATTATTTTTAATAAATGTTTGTTTTTTTATAAGTTTGATTCTTTCCTGTTTTGCTTATTATTTATTTAATTTAACTTAATCATGTTGCTTGCTTATTTTTATCGGCGATTAAATTAAAGCTAACTTTTAATTCAAAAACAAATACTTGTATGATTCTAGAAGGACAGAACTGATTAATTACCGGTTTTTGTTGACCCTAAACCAATAATATGCCAAATAGAGTTTAGAGTTCACACTTATGCAACTAAACAAAATATGCTAATTAATATTTTTTTTCACATAAATTAACTTAAATAACCCCCCCAAAAACAATATAAGTATAAAATCTTCATCCAAACAACAATTGATTTTAAGCTATAAGCTAACAAATTGTTACATATAATAAGAGAACTTGATCTCATAAACATCAAAACTCAAAAAATCACTATGCAACTGTAAGCTAGTATCACGCGGTCTTTACCGCTTTAGAACTGTTTTCCTTCCACCCTCTTTGCCGGGCTCTCGACTGCCACAATTCACTCTGACGTTTTTGCGTAATCAAAGCTGCTTCGGCTTTTTCACGGGCTTCTTCACAAGTTTCCATTCCGGAGTTACACTTGTCAGCTTCTTTTTGATATTGTGATGTCAGCTTCTTCGCCTCGAGAAGTGCCATGTCAGCATGTTGTTGGCTTTCTAATGCTTCAGCTTCGCGTAACCTTAGTTCCTCTGATAAAAGGTCTGCGAAATTCTTTTCGGTTTCTCCATTCACTTCAGGATCATGCTTTGCACAATCTGTTTGAGATTAAAATCAACAATTAGAAAAACGTAGCTCACAAGTCAAACATTAGCCCATTTACGAAAAGTGTAATTACCGAGTTTGAGACATTCGTGACCATAATTACCGAACTATTCAAACAAACTAGGTGTTAATCCAAAAATAGAGTTTTCATGATCATATTTGAATCATGGGGTCGTCCTTGGTTTTAAAATGCGTGTAGCGATCCAATGCGTTTTGATCCCAAAATCTGATGTGTGATGCGCAATGCATGAAGCCCACGCATCACGTATGCAAGGTGTTCTTCATTCAAAAATACTAAAAAACATATATAGCTAATATTTTAACTTGTGAACCTCTAACACTAATATATAATACATTCTCATCATCTATAGTCAGATTTGTTCAATTAAAGATCTAATATGTTCAAATACCGGTCAACTGCATAGGGCGCCGCCACATTAGACCACATCATTTGATGCGTGCATCATGGAATCGCAACACGCGATGCGATCTCATCATTGCATCATGCGACGCGCGCATTTTAAAACCAAGGGTCAACCTGGCCCGACCCATTTCATTCACATGAAATACTTACCCACTTACCCGTATGATCTGCCCATATTGACCACAGTTCAAAAAAAAAAAAAAAAAAAAAAAACTAGAAGTTCAAATTGCTGAATTAGTGATACTAACCTGTGAAAGAACCATTGCTTAGAGCTGCAAGAAACATAAACCAATTATCAGCATTATGTTCTTTAATTACTTAGCCAAGTCACAAAAAAACAAAGCATCATCACAACATTTTAATCTTCTATATATATTAGTTTGGAATAAACAATCTCAAAATGCTTAATATATACGATATATTTCACCCATATATAAGCATAAACACCTTTCTATCATCCAAACACGCAAAAGTGTTTCACTTTATAAGCCAGAATAACGGCTTTACGCGTGTGACAGACTACATGTAAGACTGCAGGGAGTGGGGTGTTGGTTGGGGCGGGGATGCCCTTCTACGCCAGCTGCTCCACTCCGGGTTGGCGTTGCCCCTTTAGCGTGGTTATTGGGGGGGGCAGGGTGACTTGGCTGGCTTTGGTTGGCTGGTGTTGGCTACTTTAATTTAAAAAAATTCACATAGCTGGCCACGCCAAGCTAAGCGACGCCACACCATACCACTTATTTTTCACCATAAGCTTGTGGATCCCACCTCGCCAAGTGTCGAACAATGCCCCCAACCCAAGCCTCTCCACTCCCTGCAGTCTAAAACCGTTTATCTGCTTATTTGTTTTGTTTCCCGAAACAAATAATCAGATAAACGATCTAGATAGCACTATAAAAGGTAAAAACTGTACATAAGAACACACAGATTCTACCAGTCAAGTAATCTTAAAAGGTAACTGAGCATGAAGTGTATGTCAATTGTAAACTTATTTAAATGCAATCTTGTTTTCCTGTAAAAACATGAAAGTCAATACCAAAAAAGGCAACCTATTTGATTCATGAAATAGCTAAGATCTAACTCTTACTACTAAAAGGGCTATAAGATCCAATAATGGAGACCAAATTTAGGTGCAATATTTGACAGATCAGGTGGGAAATAATAAATAAATAATAATACTAGAATTGGGTACAAAAGTGAAATATTGCATATTGAAGATTGAACCTTGAGGAATGGAGAGAAGGGGCTGAGAATCACAGTCGCAGTTGCATGTAGGGCAGGACACGGCGGCGGAGGACCGGCGGACGGCGGCTAAACCTTCAAGAACATGCCAGTATAAAGGTGGGCCCACCAAATAACCCACCAAACACACACCCAATAATATTATTCCGACCTTCACCACTGTTGGATTACACGATCTACCTCTGTTTAATGACATGTTTCTCTCTCACACACTCTTTCTGTATGTATGTACTATATGTGAAAATTGCAGAGCTGATCTGGAAGAAAGATGGTGGGAAAATGAAGGCAAATTGGGGAGAGAATGGGGTCTTTACTTGTTTAAATTTGTTCAAGATCACCGACAGAATTATGACTTTAGTGATTTATGAGTAATGTGGTAGGTGATATAGCAATTAGGGGTGTGCATCAATGTGGGTTTTGATCAAAATTATGAACATAAGTGAGATGTGGGTTAATGTACGTTTAGATATGATGGTTTTCGTTAAGTAGTTTAAAGTAGGGCTGGCAAATCCTGTTTTACCGGGTTTAACAGGTTTTTTACGACGCGAATAACACAAGTATTAAACATGAATACAACTTGTTTAACTACTTTACATCTCATTTCTGTAACATAGTTGTATGTTTTATGTACCAAGGAGAAGAAATGATGGATCATAGTCTCCTAATTCTATTTATTTTTAAAAAATTACAAAACCAAGTAGTGTATTTTTTCAGTAAACATGTTTAATCGTGTCTTATACAGATATCTATTGCCAGCCCTAGTTTAAAGGTTACAGCGAGTTGCTTATGGTTAACCGTTAAATTAGACTTAACTAAAAATAGCTCAAAACAATATAATGAGTCTATTTGGGCATGAAAGTTTGAGTTTATTTTTTTTTTTTTACCATGAATCAAGTTGTTATTGCATATACATTAGTAGATTACATAGCATAAAAAAATACATATAATCTATAGAGTAAAGTGCAATTTTGTAGAACCAAACATACATAACTGAGAATTTCTAAAATTTTTTGCAATTTTATGTAAGTAATGCAAATAAGCGTTCATACAATGATTCGGACTAAAAGTTCATAAGTATTTAAAGACTTTAACACTTTAGTACGTTAACACGTTCATAAAATATAAAACACTTATAAGGTTCATAAGTATTCGGTTCGTAAAGTAACCAAACTAAGCGGAAGCTTGAACTTCGGTTGTGTTCGGTTCTTCGTTATGCTTGATCTTCATCCGTAAGGTCCTAGCTATTACCTATACACCAATAACAACTCATATGTTAATTATATGGTGCTTAGACATGGATTAGTAACCCAAATTTATCAAACAAACAACAAAAAAAAATATATTGCTGAAACCCGTCGTAAGCTATGGCATATTTGTCGTGGCCTATTTTAAACAACAAAAGTCAGACAACGTCTGCCGTAGCCTACGGCGGTCAGCCGTAGGTTACGACTTGTTGCTGCTGAATTGTTTTCCTGTTTTGCCCTTTAACACGAAAACTTCCATAACTTTTCGTACACTTATCCGTTTAACCTCAAGTTTGTTTCTACGTGATCGTAAATTAATCGCCCACATTTTAGACTCAAAATCCGCAACCCGGAATAATGACTTTTTTCATCATATGCCATTGACTCACAATTAATTCATGCAATTATTTGACTCGTTATCATACTTGACTATACTATCCACATTTTTAGGGCAAGGATCAATTCCTTACAGATTTTAACACTTCTCCGGGTTTACTAAACATGCGCTTACACTTCCGTTACCTGGTTTTCGTTTACGCATTTACTTTGACCCGTTTGATTACTTTAACCAAATAAAACTTATTTTGACCCATATCTTAGTTTCACCATTCATAACTTGCGTTCCCACTTTATGATCTTTATTTATCTATCATCACAACTTCAATTGTGATGGATTGTGATAGAAAATCATTATATTCCTATACTACCCTCAAGTTTGACCACTTTACGAAAATGACCCATAATGTAGCATTATGCCAAAATGGTTTAAGCCTTCCACTGTATATTACCGGAAAGATTGACCAAATTATAAAACTCATATTCAAACAACCCTTAAGGGTCGTTTGCCCGGTTTATCATTCGAGGGTGTTTTGGTCAACTTTAGTCTTTTTAATCACGAAGGATATTTAAATCTTGTTTTGACCAAGTGGGCATTTTAACCCAAATACTATTTTAAAATCATTATGTTTCTAAGAACTATATTTCTTATTTAAATTATTAGACTTACCTCATTTTAGGTAATCCATTGTCCATCCATGACTTGTTTAACTCTCATCGGACCCTAAGTACTCATTGGGAGTTTGATCCGTTACACATACCTGGCTCGAATCATTGCGTTGACCCATTTTAATGCCTTACATTATTAGTTGCTAATTAAAAATGGTGCAAGCCATACGCTATTCTTCCTATGAGCACAAAACTCGACAAAAAACCATTAGTCATTATTGTCAAATGGTGAAACATCACCGTTTGACTCGTTTGGCCTAAATGACCATTTTACTCTCCACTTAACTTACCCCTTTTTTTGCGTTAGGATGACCAAACATTATGTATTACGAGATAGTACTCATTTACTGTGACAACCCGCAACTTCAGGTTACTACTTTAATCTAACCACAGTTAATTTAGACATACATTCATAGCACTGCTTTAACTAGGGTTAGTTAAATAAGTCTACTTTGGTAATTCGGGGAATTACTGGAACACACATATGATAACTCTCGAACGTTGGTGACTAACACGAATAATAATTATAAACGGATGATTTTATACGAAATGGATGTGCTGCATGACTAATACGTGAACTACATGCTTTAATTGTAAATTACATATTGTTATGTGCTTTATGTGAAAGTTGGATAGTTAAGGGTGCATTATGGATAAATTAGAAACCTTAATAACCCTAAAACCTCTCAAATTAATCATACGTAGTTTCTATCATTTCTCTAATCATCATATCCAATCATTCCTCTAATCATTTGGCTACACCAAGTTCTCCAATCTTTGATCTTTCAAGAACAAACCCTAGAATTAATCTAAGGGGGCGTTTGGTTCGCAGGAATTCAATGGAATTTAAGGGAATTAGAATTTGAATTCCATCTATTAAGATGCTTGGTTCATAGAATTAGATGGAATTGGAATCCCAATTCCAATCTTCATGTGTTTGGTTGGCAATGGAACTGGAATTGGAATTAGGCATGAATTCCTTCAAATTCCTTTAACTAAAGGAATTCAAAATCCATCATATATGTGAAGGAATTAAAGTAAATTCATTGGAATCTTCGACCGTTTCGACCTGCACCGTTTCGACCCATACTGGTTTTGATCCGAACCGTTTCGACCCGTACCATTTCGACGCGAACACTTTCGACTCGTACCGTTTCGACACGAACAGTTTCAACCCATAACGTTTCAATGAGAACCGTTTCGAATCGAACCGTTTTGACCCATACCGTTTCGAATTGAACCGTTTCGACCCGTACCGTTTCGACGCGAACCGTTTCGAATCGAACCGTTTGATGTGGCTGGAATGATATAATAAAGTGGTCAGGGTTTATATAAATTTAACAATGGGCCAGTCTTATTAAGTTAAAGGGGTCCGAGTATATGTTGATTTTATGGGGTGCGAGCTTGGCAACTAATGTAGTAGAGTTTCCTTTTTATATATTACTATATTCCGAGGTTTATAAGTGTAACAAATGAATCAGAATATTTGGAGGTAGTGGTCCGAATTTATATCTATAATATGCATTGTGGTTCGAATTTAGTTGAAAACTCATGTTCAAGGTTTATAAAAATAAAAGATGGTCCGATTTAATTGAAAACTCATGTTCAGGGTTTATAAAAATAAAAGATGGTCCGATTTAATTGAAAGAGCATGTTCAGGGTTTATAAAAAATAAAAGATAGTCCGAATTTAGAGGGGTGCACATGTCCGAGTTTCTGGTGTGGGTTCAGAACTTATCAAAATCACATGGGGAGTCCGAACTTAATGAGGATTTAAAAGGGTCCGGGTTTATTGCTTTGGGCCGTCTGGGTTACCGTTTTATTTTGGGCCGAGGGTAATGGTGATACATGTGCATGGTATATCTTGAGTCATTATTTAAACAGGTGTATGAATACGCGTGTAACAGACCTAACATTTAATTAACGCTAGAAGTATGTTAACACATACTAAGGTGAGTTCACTACTCTTTCACAAGCATGCATCCCGGGGGGATAAACAAACTAATATTCCTAGGAGGAATACTTTTAAATGTCTTAGTTTAATTTCGATGTTAGTTAATAAACTCAAACTCTATCACGAAAGTCCCTACTTACTACCGATTCAGTTCTGAAAGCGACCATGACAATATGCTCCTGATTGCATGGTTCGTCTTTTATTATCATATACATTATACTAGTAGCATATATGTATGCATTGCATTGCATATAGTTACACACAACATTATAGCACGATTACATGTGTCACTTATTCATGTTATGACAAGTTGTTGGTATGACGTTACCTCTAGACCCTTTGTGATCCTTATCTCTCTGATAACACCTGCTTTTAACATCCGAATCTGAGGATCTTTTGACACAAGTTAGGAGGAACTGAGATGAACATGCAAATCACATTATCATTACGGGTGCACACGTAATAATAATTTGGGGTGCATGTGAGTCCCAGTGAGACCTAGCATGTGTAAAGGATTCTGGCCCATTATCCGACATAATTGGGGATTCAACAATCTATACGAGTCATAGCGATGACTGACTTCTACTCAATCTTGATCCTTACTCTTTCCACTCTTCTTGTGGATGCAGAATCACGAGTGGACGTGGTGACGCGGTGGTGGCCGCGGCGGTGGACGTGGCAACATCGTCATGACTCAGGCGGAGTTGACGGATCTCATTAACATACGCGTGGCTGAAGCCTTAGCAGCTCAGCAAGCTGGTACGACACTTACAACAAGATGGTTTTTTTTTTTACTTTATTCGTATATTCAAACTCTCATTCGTGCGTTGTACGTTCTTTCACTTCCAGGTCAACACGTGGACCAGAATCAGAACAATTAGCCCGTCTGTACTTTCAAGATGTTCATGGATTGCAAACCACAGTCTTTCAGTGGGACTGAATGAGCTGTGGGACTTCTTTGTTGGTTTGAGAAGGCCGAATCAGCGTTTGCTATGTGTAACTGTCCGGCTAGGGACAAGCTGAAGTTTGCTACAGGTACACTGGAGGATGGTGCCTTAACCTGGTGGGAGGCCCAAGTTCAGATGCTTGGAATTGAAATGGGGAATGCTACAACGTGGGATGACTTTAAGGAATTGATGCAGGAGGAGTACTGTCCTCGTGAACATATTCAAAAGTTGGAGAACGAGTACTATCATTTGAAGATGGTAGGATCAGAGATCGAAGCCTACATGAAACGTTCTCATGAGCTTGCAAAGGTGTTCCCTAACCTATCAAACCCACCCTACAAGAGAATCGAGTTGTATATCAATGGATTAGCACCTCAGATCAAAAGTATGGTTACTTCGGTGAATCTCGATAACTTACCATGGATTATTCGTTTGGCTCATGATGTGTGTAAAATGCAACATATAAATTACATCAAATGAGGCATAAAACTAACCCTTTTAAGTACTAATATTGGAAAATGAGTGTTTTGTCTTCCTTTTGTATTTTCAGGATTAAATGAGCTCAAAAACACAAAAGAAGCAAAAAGACAGCTAAATCCAACATAAATACAAGGAAAGGATCATAAGTGGACTGCCCGAACCCTCAACGACATCTTCCAAAGCAAAATAGAGAAGGCAGAAGACTGAACACGCCCCGTGCTCAGCCAGCACGGGGTCGTGCCCAAGAAGCAGCAGAAAAGACAAATCTATAGAAGCTTCTATTGCCCACCACGGGGCCGTGCCCAGTGAACACGGGGGCGTGGCGAAAGTACAGCAGGCGCATTAATTGTAATTGCGAATTACAATTAATGAGGAGAGAGAGTGTCAGACAGGCACGGGGCCGTGCCCAGCGGACACGGGGCCGTGCCCAGCCCTCTGTTCAGCCTATAAATAGGAGTGCTTGGTTTCATTTCAACTCATCCCTTGGCACACCACCTCTCTCACACTTCATCCACCACCCACCACCACCATCACAACACCATCATCCATTGTCCATCGTAGAGTGTGTGAGTCGTCTCGGGATCCAAGATTAATCGTAAGAGTTCTTGACAATCAAGGCCATGTTTGCCTAAGTCTCTTACATCACTTGGTGAAGACAAAGTGTCTAGTATAATACTTTTTATTTCTAATCTTTTGCACTTTTTATTTGGTTTTGTATTAATGACTTTAATAACTAGTTACTTATGTTGAAGGTGATCTTTCCTTATCGTTTGTCCATGGTGTCTTGGCATTATTTTACTGTCTATATAAAATAAAAGATTTTCACCATTCATATCTCCACGGTCTATATGGAGGTATGTTGGCTACCTGGTCGGGGGTTAAGGGAACGGTTTGGTAAAGGTCTTGCCATTGTTCAGCGTTTAGAGGTCCTGCAATGGACCTGGGTCAAATTTAGTAGGACCTCCTTCAATGCTTCACGGTATTGGATGGCGGGGGTCCAAACTCTTTGATCCCCTCATAAGTTAACTACTATTAATACTATAACCCGGCTATTTAGGACTGTATCCCTGCTGACTCAGACTACTTAGTCGAGGGTAACGTCACCGCCAAAAGCGGGGCCTACCATAATATTGCATTAATAACTTAATTCATTATCTTCCAATAATCCACCCTTTTAGGATTGTATCCTTGCTGACTCAAACTACTGGGGTGAGGGTAACGTCACCTTCAAAAGAGGGGCCTACTACAATAACTAAGATAATCTCTTAATTATGTGCAAAAGTGCGGAAATAATCAAAGGTTATACTAGATACGAGTCGGAACCAAGTGATTCATCTTGTCTATCTGTTTTTTCTTTTTATTTTATTTTCAGCATTTTAGTTAGTTTTTATTTTTCTTAGTTTAAAACATTTTTCTAAACTTTTTATTTTTGATTAGACGTTGAGGATAAACCGGTACTAAAAGCTCTTGTGTCCTTGGACGACCTCGGTATCTTACCAACGCTATACTACGCTCACGATGGGTGCACTTGCCCATATGTGTGTTTAGTGTTAGTAAAATATCGTGTTTTATAAATTTAAAACTTGGCTAAAAATAAGTGTTAAAAGGGCTTAAAATATACACCTAATATAAATAACACTTAAACGCGCATCAAGTTTTTGGCGCCGCTGCCGGGGACACAAGGATTTTAAGAAAGCTTAAAATCGACGGCCTAATCAGTTTTTCAAAACCTTTTTAAAATGCGCGCACATTTTTCTGCATTTTAGTTTAGTTTTGCATTTACAGTAATCTGTACACGGGGCCGTGTTCACTGAACACGGGGCCGTGCTGCACATTTTCATAAAAACACCCAGTAACAGAAGCTTGAACACGGGCCGTGCTCACTGAACACGCCCCGTGCTCAACGCAATCAGTAAATTTAATTAAAACGCCCAAATACAGATCCTGAACACGGGGCCGTGCTCACTGAACACGGGGCCGTGTCCAGCCTCTGTTTCCGTTTTTCTTTTTGTTTTCTGATCTCGAGACTCGGTTGTGGTCTGCTGAGTGATTCTTATGGATCAATACTCAGGAGGTTACAACTACACCTATGAGGAGGATGATTATAGGGGTAATTATTGCACTAATTGTCGTAATGCACGCGCGATTCAAAATAATCACTCATATCAACCATCCAATTCATACACCTACTATGAGGAGCCCAGGTACGAGCCATCAACTTCATACACATCCTATGAAGACCAAAGGTATGAACCTCCTCCCTCATACTCATATTTTGATGAACCAAGGTATTAGCCCTCATACTCCTACTTTGGGAAACCAAGATATGAGCCACCACCTTCATATGCTTACTATGAGGAACCTTGGCATGAACAACCCACCTCATATGAGTATTATGGAGAACAAAATTACGAACCTTATCCATCATATGCTTACAATGAAGAACAATGGTGCGAACCATCGACTTCATATGGGTATTATGAGGAACAAAGGGTCGAACAACCGGATTCAAGCTTAGGAAATAATGATTCTTTTTCTATAACCAAAGTGACCGATAGGATATTAGAACACATTAGAGTTATCGATCGATGTATAAAAGAAGCTCGCGCAAGGGAAGAGGAGTCCCGCGCAAGAGAAGAGTTAAAAAAGGAAGAGATAACTAAAAATGTAAAAATGGAAGAACAAATAAGTGAAAAACCGACACATGAGTTAAACAACGAAAAAGGTGAGTCCGACAACGTTAAAATTCAAGAAGAGTCTAATTTTGAAGAAATTAATCTCTTGTCACCTTCTTTCGAAAACCATTGTTTAGTACCCACTCATGCTAAGTTTTTAAAAGAGTTAAACACTAACGCTAAAATTGACGAAACGGTAAGTGTTAAGTTAACTAATGATCAAACTTCACTAATAAAAGAAGACCCATTTGAAATTAACATTACACCGGTTCCATGTTTCTTTCAAAATTCGTTTATTAGTAATGTCACAATCGATAAAGATCTTTGTGTTAACATAATGCCTAACTACATTTTCGAAAAATTAAGTATTAGTGATTTTTCTCCACTTCAAATACACATTTTTCTATCAAATCGGAAAGTAATAAAATCAATCGGTATAGTTGAAGATGTCTTGGTTCAAACAAATCAAATGGTAATCCAAACCGACTTTGTCATCCTCGATGACGCTCCTCTAGTGTTAGGACGACCATTTGTAAAAACTCATGAAGCTTTGAAAAACCAGAAGTTCAACAATCTACCTCTTCAATTAGGGGCATTTAAAAGAAGTGTCGATCTCGAACGATCAATGAAGTATCCATTCGGCAATAATGACCCCCTAATTGAAGATGAAGATGAACCACCCGATACAAGTGAAGAGATTGACCACTTTGTTGAAGAAGAGGTCGCCATAGAACAAACTTTTAAAGTTCTTGATCGAAATGAGCAACCAAATAAGGAGTCTCCTAAAGACCCACCTCTTGAGCTCAAAGAACTTCCAAAAGGTTTGGAATATGCTTTTCTAGACAAAGATGGTAATTTACCGGTAATTATTTCGTCTAAATTAGATAACTTAGAAAAAGAAAAATTAATTAACCTTTTAAAAAAACACAAAAACGCAATAGCTTGGAAACTTGTAGACATAAAAGGAATTAGTCCTTCTATGTGCACACACAAAATTTTGATGAATGGTGACTACAAATCGGTCATACAACCACAACGTCGAGTAAATCCAAATGTTCAAGAAGTGGTTAAAAACGAAGTCATCAAGTTACTTGACGCCGGACTTATCTATCCTATCTCAGATAGTCCTTGGGTAAGTCCCGTCCAAGTAGTTCCAAAGAAAGGAGGTATGACGGTAATAACTAACGAAAAGAATGAACTAATACCAACGAGAACCGTCACAGGATGGAGAGTATGTATAGATTATAGACGATTAAATGAAGCAACAAGAAAGGATCATTTTCCTTTACCCTTCATTGATCAAATGTTAGAAAGATTATCCGGTCATAAATTTTACTGTTTCTTGGATGGTTTTTCAGGTTACTTTCAAATCCCGATAGCACCCGAAGACCAAGAAAAAACAACTTTCACATGTCCCTATGGAACTTTTGCTTATCGACGCATGCCGTTTGGTCTATGTAATGCCCCAGCAACATTCCAACGTTGCATGGTAGCTATTTTCCATGACATGATAGAAAAGACAATGGAAGTCTTCATGGACGACTTTTCTATCTTTGGGGATTCATATGACCAATGCCTCGATAACCTTGAACGAATGCTATCCCGATGTGAGGAAACTAACCTCGCCCTTAATTGGGAAAAATGCCATTTCATGGTAACGGAGGGAATAGTACTCGGTCACAAGATCTCAAGCGAAGGAATGGAGGTGGATCGAGCCAAAATAGATACCATTTCTAGATTACCACCTCCATCCTCCGTACGAGCTATCAGAAGTTTCCTAGGGCATGCCGGATTTTATAGACGATTTATCAAAGACTTTTCAAAAATCTCAAGGCCTCTAACGAAGTTACTTGAAAAAGATGCTCCTTTCATCTTTGACAAGGATTGCAATCAAGCATTTCTAACCCTAAAGGAAATGTTAGTCAATGCACCTATCATGATAGCGCCTGATTGGAAATTTCCTTTCGAAATCATGTGTGATGCCAGTGACTTTGCAGTTGGAGCTGTCTTGGGACAGAGAAAAGAAAAGCATTTCCACCCAATCTATTATGCTAGTAAAACACTTAATGATGCACAAGAAAATTACACAACAACTGAAAAAGAATTACTAGCTGTGGTATTTGCTTTTGATAAATTTCGTTCTTATCTTGTTCTTTCTAAAACTATAGTCTATACAGACCATGTAGCCATTCGATATCTCTTCAAGAAGCAAGATGCAAAACCACGTTTGATTAGGTGGATTCTACTCCTCCAAGAGTTTGACATTGAAATCAAGGACAAAAGAGGAGCAGAAAATACCGCAGCAGATCATCTTTCACGCTTAGAAGACCCAGCTTTAGAGGCAACCAGGGACGAGTAAATCAACGAAAAATTTCCAACTGAGTCCCTGGAAATGGTGGAATACAAGGAAGAACCATGGTATGCCGACTATGCTAACTACCTAACTAGCGGTATAGTCGCAAAAGGATGGCCACATCATCAAAGAAAAAAATTCTTTGCCAATGTGAAACACTACTTTTGGGAAGATCCATATCTTTTCAAAATGTGTGCCGACCAACTCGTCAGACGATGCGTACATGGTAGTGAAGCACGAAGAATTCTCCGCCATTGTCATGAAGGTCCATACGGAGGACATCATGGTGCTGCTAGTACCGCACGAAAGGTATTCGATTCAGGATTTTATTGGCCAACCATTTACAAAGACGCTCAAAGTCTTGTAAAAACATGTGATGCTTGCCAGAGAACAGGTAATATTTCTTCCAAAAACGAAATGCCACAAAATGGCATTCTTGTTTGTGAAATTTTTGATGTGTGGGGACTCGACTTTATGGGACCCTTCCCACCATCGAAAGGAAACAAATATATACTTGTGGCAGTAGATTACTTGTCTAAATGGGCCGAGGCCGAAGCACTTCCAACAAATGATGGAAGAGTCGTGGTAAGATTTCTGAAAAAAAATATTCTCTCGTTTTGGCACACCTAAAGCTTTAATAAGTGATAGAGGTACCCATTTTTGCAACCATCAACTTGAAATTTTTTTAACAAGATATGGGGTCTATCTCCGGGTTTCAACAGCATATCACCCTCAAACAAACGGACAAGCCGAAGTGACTAATAGAGGTTTAAAACGAATACTTGAAAAAACCGTAGGGTTAAATAAAAAAGAATGGGCTGATAAATTAGATGATGCTTTATGGGCTTTTCGAACTGCTTATAAAACAACAATAGGTACAACCCCGTATAAGCTAGTCTATGGAAAAAGTTGTCATTTGCCAGTAGAAATTGCACACAAAGCCTACTGGGCAATCAAAAATGTAAACTTAGATTTAGAATTTGCTGGTAAAAATCGATTTTGTCAATTAAATGAATTAGACGAGCTTAGGAATTATGCATACTCAAACTCTGAAATTTATAAGGAAAGAATGAAAAATTTGCATGACAAACATATTAAACCTAATGAATTTCGGGTAGGGGATCTCGTTCTTTTGTTTAATTCACGACTTTGATTATTTCCTGGTAAACTAAAGTCTAGGTGGTCAGGACCTTTTTCCATCACCCACATTTTTCCACACGGTGCAGTAGAAATTAAATCTTGAAATGGGCCACCATTTAAGGTCAATGGCCAACGCCTGAAACTCTATCAAGGATTCATTGAGGATGAGGAAGAAGAGATCTCGCTTCAAACGGTGGAAGAATAAAAACATCATGCCTGGTAAGTTACGAACGATTGAGACGACAAAATAAAGCGGTAAGTTTTCTTACCATAGCTTATGGGAAAAAGGGGCATTCACACGAGCACTAAAAAAAAAAAAAAAAACCGGCTCGGCACGAGACCGTGTCCGCTGGACACGGGGCCGTGTTCGCGCTGCAGACGGGATAAAACCCCTTTTTCAAAACAGTTTCTTCATTCCACACGCCCCGTTTCCCCACAAAAGCTCTGGTTCCAGGCGATTTTTCGCAAAATTTCGACGTCTCCTATAGATCTAACAACGTCAAGGTATGATTCTATCACTCTTAGTAGTTAGATTAGTTACTTGCATGTAGTTAAAACACCAAGAATTTGGGGAAAAATCTAGGGTTCTTGAAGTTCATCCGGATCAAACCTCAAATTTTTGTTTAGATCTGTTTGCATTTAGTTAGATTAGTGTTAAGGGAAGTAAATACACTTGTATTGTTCATAGATTCACCCGATTTCTTACAAAAACCCCAAACCCTTGTTCTTGAACCGAAAAAGATGAAATTGATAGGGTAAACGGGATATTTTGAGAAAAATGGCACTTAGGGTTTCATTTTCGGGGGAAACCGCACCTATTGGACCAAAAATTTTCAAGTTTTCGAAACCGGGTCGAAAAATGGGATTTTTGAGTAACAGACCTCTGGACACGGGGCCGTGTCCGCTGAACACGGGGTCGTGTCCAGGCCGCTGTTTGCAGTTTTGTCCGAAAATATTTCTGTTTCATGCTAACTTTTGGTGTATTCTTGCAGATGGCCAGGAAGTTCACAAGATTCAACGCCAATGAGCTAGATGCAAGAGCTCGATACGAGCTTCTTCAAACAAGGCCGGAGGAATACCCGAGGCAAGCTTGCACAGAACTACTAACCATGGTGAATCAAATTGATCGTTTCAACAACATTGTCACGGGACCACTCAGAGTCGCACTAACAACTCGACTCCGTTCCGTCCATGAATGCACCTTGGAATTCTACAGCACCTTTGTATTCACTTCAAGGTGCGACCCGTTCGATAATGACGGGGTGTCATTCCGGTGTGGCGGAACGAGGTATTCGATCTCTATGGCACAATTTGGGTCGATTATCGGGTTGTATGCGGAAGAGGATGCGGGAAACGAAGAAAATACCGGGGGAATGAGAGAGATAGGTGACAACGAACGCCAAGCCATGTGGGCTCAGATTGGGGAAGGGTTCTACAATCCGAGCAGCACTAAGAGTACAAAGCTGAGGGATCCGCTATACAGATACATTCATAGGCTCCTCGGCTACTCTCTTAGCCAAAGGCATGACAGTAGTGGCGTCGTTGGGTTACGAGATTTGCTTGTCCTCCACTGCATTCACAACCGCAGGCCGCTCGATGTTCCGTTCCTCATGCTCCGAAACATGCATCACAACCGCCTTGCTACTGCACCAACTCCTATTTTCTTTGGGGGATGGGTGTACCGTCTTTTCAAACACTTCGCCCACATACCTAGGTCATTTGAGAGGAGCCCATGGTCAGGTACGGTGGATATTCACATATGCCGCTCAATGAACCTAATTTATGAGGCAGAAGACGGGACGGTAACCTTTCAAAGGATGCAAGGTCATGCATGGAACCCGCAAGAAGCGCTTGTCCTCCCAGCTCCGCAACATCATCAGTACCAATACCAACCCCACGGTGATCCGGGCCAATCATCCTCCTCGGGAGGCGGTTTTCCTAACTTTCAAAGTTTGCATGATTTGTTGCAGGAAAACCTTATGTGTACTAGGAACACCTATAACATGGCGAGCAACACCTACCACCGGGTCGGAGCTATCGAGAGAAACCTATCCGAGATCCAAGACGATGTTGGATACATACGAGACCACATTGCACGCCATGGAGGGGATGATGACGATGATGATGATGACGATGCTATGGAGTAGGCGAGAGGAGCAGAGGAGGAAGCAGTTGATTGATGACCCCACAGGTTTAAGTCCCTTTATCTATCGAACAATTGGTGGCCTGCGTGCCAAATGTTAAACAATTTACTTTCCTTGAACACTTTTATTTTCCGTTTTATTTTTCTTTTACTTTATGCTTGGAACAATTAACTATGGTAATGTAGGATGTTTGTGTTGCTTGGTGTGGTATTAAGTGATGAAACAGGTACAAACCAAGGCTCGGAGTGCTAAGCCTCATCACTTATAGGGCCAGGATGGAAAAACCGGGGGAAGAAACCTGTTTTTCAGGCTAACAGACTGTCCACACGGGGACGTGTCCAGCCAACACGCCCCCGTGCTCACCTCCCAGACCTGCTGTTTGGTTACTGTCCTCCAGATTTTTTGCCAGACATGGGGCCGTGCCTAATCAACACGCCCCCGTGTTCATTTTCTGTAAGTTTTCGTTACTGGCAGTTCACCACGGGGTCGTGTCCAGCGGACACGGGGCCGTGTCCAGACTACCAGTAACATAAATCTTTGCTTTTTAACACCATTTTACACATCTAATCAACCTAAAAATTTATTTTTGGGACACATTGAGGACAATGTGTAATTTAAGTGTGTGTGGGGGGGGGGGGGATGCTAAAACCTTGAACTTTGCAAGTCCTAAATACAAGCCTTACACAAAACTCTATTGGAACCGCTAATCACCCCAAAGTTTTTCAAAAATTTCATTTTTCTTACTTGTCTAGGTTTAACTCGGGAAATTCAAGTTCTCAAAAAGGTTATATTTTTACGAATTTACAACCGATAGCGTAGTGATAAAAAGAACCAACATAAGAAAATTATGAAAAGGCATGGCAAACTTAGTTAAAATTTGATTATATATACTAGATCACATAAAAACCCATTCCCACAAAAGTGAGTTTTGAGCCTTTATTGAGCATACAATTACATATCATTAGACTAAATGCTCATTTTTCGTTTCTTGTGTGAATAACCGCTTGGTTCTTACGACTCTAGAACTTGCCATGACGATACATTCCCGGTCCTTATCAACTTAAAACCCGAGTAAGTAAATGATGGAGGCATTAGGACTAACCCTTTTTATTTCTACACCATTATTTTTCTTTTTCTTTTACCACCTACCCAAAAATCCCCCTAGTTAACCCCTTTGAGCCTAAACCTTTTCATTTCATCACCCCAAAAAAAAAAAAAAAAAAAAAAACCCTTTTTCCCACCAAAACCTTTTTTATTTTTAACCCTTTGTTTTAGTAACAAGTCCGGTTTTTCGTATGATCGTTCAAAAAAAAATGTGTTGATGATGAAGCAAAAATAAAATAAACAAGTTCATCAAAAATAACTTTGTTTGAATAAAAGCTTCATCAAAATAAAAAGTTACAAAAATAGAAAGTCTTACGAAAACCGACACTTGTTACGTTTTTCGCCCTTTTTCTACTAACCACTAACCACTATCCCAACCACCTACCTTTAACCCAAGCCTAACCCTTAACCCACAAAGTCCTCTTGATATTTACAAAGGTATAAAAGTTAAAAAGGAGGAGGATTGATTGCTTGGCAAGCTTATGGTAGGAATAAGTTCCATGCCGCTCTCGAGTGATTCACTAAAAATACACCTTCGGCCGAGTGTGAGTGATTTCTCCCGTGAGGTATGTGAACTTGTATATAAATGGAATTTTAAAAAGGCATGTTATGCCCAAATAAGTAATTTCTCCTTTGAAACGTTCTAAATAAATCATTACGAATAGGATTGTAAATAGATAAAAATAAAACCCAAAAAGATCTTGGATTCCCAACACTCTACGACAAGCCAAAAACCTTCTCTTCTACCCATTCCATTTGGGAGTGTAAGCCACATATTAAAGAGTTTTGCTTGAGGACAAGCAAAAGTTCAAGTGTGGGGGTATTTGATGTGTGTAAAATGCAACATATAAATTACATCAAATGAGGCATAAAACTAACCCTTTTTAAGTACTAATATTGGAAAAAGAGTGTTTTTGTCTTCCTTTTGTATTTTCAGGATTAAATGAGCTCAAAAACACAAAAGAAGCAAAAAGACAGCTAAATCCAACATAAATACAAGGAAAGGATCATAAGTGGACTGCCCGAACCCTCAACGGCATCTTCCAAAGCAAAATAGAGAAGGCAGAAGACTGAACACGCCCCGTGCTCAGCCAGCACGGGGCCGTGCCCAAGAAGCAGCAGAAAAGACAAATCTATAGAAGCTTCTATTGCCCACCACGGGGCCGTGCCCAGTGAACACGGGGGCGTGGCGAAAGTACAGCAGGCGCATTAATTGTAATTGCGAATTACAATTAATGAGGAGAGAGAGTGTCAGACAGGCACGGGGCCGTGCCCAGCCCTCTGTTCAGCCTATAAATAGGAGTGCTTGGTTTCATTTCAACTCATCCCTTGGCACACCACCTCTCTCACACTTCATCCACCACCCACCACCATCACAACACCATCATCCACCACCATCATCCATTGTCCATCGTAGAGTGTGTGAGTCATCTCGGGATCCAAGATTGATCGTAAGAGTTCTTGACAATCAAGGCCATGTTTGCCTAAGTCTCTTACATCACTTGGTGAAGACAAAGTGTCTAGTATAATACTTTTTATTTCTAATCTTTTGCACTTTTTATTTGGTTTTGTATTAATGACTTTAATAACTAGTTACTTATGTTGAAGGTGATCTTTCCTTATCGTTTGTCCGTGGTGTCTTGGCATTATTTTACTGTCTATATAAAATAAAAGATTTTCACCATTCATATATCCACGGTCTATATGGAGGTATGTTGGCTACCTGGTCGGGGGTTAAGGGAACGGTTTGGTAAAGGTCTTGCCATTGTTCAGCGTTTAGAGGTCCTGCAATGGACCTGGGTCAAATTTAGTAGGACCTCCTTCAATGCTTCACGGTATTGGATGGCGGGGGTCCAAACTCTTTGATCCCCTCATAAGTTAACTACTATTAATACTATAACCCGGCTATTTAGGACTGTATCCCTGCTGACTCAGACTACTTAGTCGAGGGTAACGTCACCGCCAAAAGCGGGGCCTACCATAATATTGCATTAATAACTTAATTCATTATCTTCCAATAATCCACCCTTTTAGGATTGTATCCTTGCTGACTCAAACTACTGGGGTGAGGGTAACGTCACCTTCAAAAGAGGGGCCTACTACAATAACTAAGATAATCACTTAATTATGTGCAAAAGTGCGGAAATAATCAAAGGTTATACTAGATACGAGTCGGAACCAAGTGATTCATCTTGTCTATCTGTTTTTTCTTTTTATTTTATTTTCAGCATTTTAGTTAGTTTTTATTTTTCTTAGTTTAAAACATTTTTCTAAACTTTTTATTTTTGATTAGACGTTGAGGATAAACCGGTACTAAAAGCTCTTGTGTCCTTGGACGACCTCGGTATCTTACCAACGCTATACTACGCTCACGATGGGTGCACTTGCCCATATGTGTGTTTAGTGTTAGTAAAATATCGTGTTTTATAAATTTAAAACTTGGCTAAAAATAAGTGTTAAAAGGGCTTAAAATATACACCTAATATAAATAACACTTAAACGCGCATCAGCTCACAACATTACTCATCAAGAAGTTGAACGTGGTACACTACTAGAGCGTGGTGCTGTGACCGCTCCTACTACAGACAACAAACGAAAGTAGAATGAGTCATAAAAATCCTCCAACTCCAGCCAGCAACAGAAGAAGGCTGACAACAACAACAACATTCGCAACTTTAATCAGTCTTCGTCTGCAAATCAAAACCAGGGTACCAATCAAAATCAGGGTTCTTACGCGGGCAAGCAACAAAAGTGCAACAAGTGTAACTACCACCATCATGGGAAGTGCACTCGAACATGTCAGAGGTGTGATAAAGTGGGCCATATGGCGAAAGATTGCAGAGCTCCGTTTCCGAAGCATCAGCAGCAGTCGCAACAGCAACAGAGGCAACAACCACATCAGCATCAGGGTAATCAAAAGGGTGCTTTCAGTGTGGAAGTGAGGGTCACTTTAAGAAGGATTGCCCACAGTTAAATTAGAAGGCCAATAACGACGGGAACAAAAACAATAACCACAATGCCGGGTTCACAACAATAATAACAATGGTAACAACGGTGGAAATGGTGCTCGCGGGAGAGCATTCACTATTGGCGTGGGAGATGCCAGGAACGACAACAATGTTGTGACCTATACATTTTCTGTGAACAATCTTTTCGCTTCTGTTTTATTCGATTCCAGTGCCGATTGGAGTTACGTGTCCTTGAAATTCAGTATACTGTTAGGATCGACCCCGACACCTCTCGAAACCAAACATATCATAGAATTGGCTGAAGGCAAGCCAATTGAAGCATCCCATGTTCATGTTGGGTGCAAACTCGATTTTCTAGGTCAAGTGTTTGACATTGACCTCCTTCTTGTAACCCTTGGTAGCTTTGACGTAGTCGTCGGTATGGATTGGTTGTCCAAACATCGAGCTGAAATTCTCTGTAAAGAGAAGATTGTTCGTATTCCACTCCCTAGTGGAGATTCACGGTTTGTTCAAGGTCATCGGAGTGGTGCTACGGTTGGTATCATTTCAGCTATGAAAGCCTAGAAGTGCATACAGAAGGGTTATCCGGCTATTCTAGCTCTCGTTACCGATACTCAACCTGGGGAAAAGAAGATCGTAGACATTCCGGTCGTTCATGACTTTTCCGACGTTTTTCCCGAAGAACTTCCAGGACTACCTCCACATCGAAAGGTGGAATTTCAGATTGAACTCACGCCAGGAGCAGCTCCGATTGCTCGTGCTCCTTACCATCTTCCACCGGGAGAGTTGCAAGAACTGTCTAACCAACTTCAGCAACTGTTGGATAGGGGTTTTATCCGACCTAGTTTTACGCCATGGGGAGCCCCAGTCTCATTTGTGAAGAAGAAGGATGTGTCTTTCCGAATGTGTATCAATTACCGCAAACTCAACGAGGTGACTATCAAGAACCGTTATCCTCTTCCTCGTATTGATGACCTGTTTGACCAGTTGCAAGAGTCAAGCTTCTACTCAAAAATCGATTTAAGATTGAGCTATCATTAGATGAGAGTCCGAGAGGAAGATGTTCCCAAAACAGCCTTCCGAACGCGGTACGACCATTATGAGTTTTTGGTCATGCCATTCGGATTAACCAACACACCAACGGTCTTCATGGATCTCATGAACCGCGTGTGCAAACCGTATCTTGATGATTTCGTCATTGTGTTTGTCAATGACATCTTAATCTATTCTAAGAGCAAGGGGGAACACGAACAACACTTGCGTCTTATTTTGGAGCTCCTGAGGAAGGAGCAGCTATACGCGAAATTTTCTAAGTGTGATTTTTGGATTCGAGAAGTACACTTCCTTGGTCACGTGGTCAACGAGTCGGGAATACTTGTTGATCCAGCAAAACTCAATTCTATCAAGAATTGGGCAGCACCTAAGACTCCCACAGAGGTGCGGAAATTTCTTGGTCTCACGGGGTACTATCGTAGATTTATTGAGGGATTTTCAAAATCGCTCAACCTCTTACCGCTTTAACTCATAAGGGTGTCACTTATTCGCGGGGAGCGAATCAGGAGAATACTTTTCAGCTTTTGAAACAAAAACTCTGCAGTGCTCCGATATTGTCCTTACTCGATGGTACAGATGACTTCATGGTATACTGTGATGCTTCTATTCAAGGTCTCGGTTGTGTTTTGATGCAACGCAAGAAAGTGATAGCCTATGTTTCTCGACAGTTGAAGGTCCACGAGAAGAATTACATGACTCACGATTCGGAATTGGGAGCCGTAATTTTTACACTCAAAATCTGGAGGCATTACTTGTACGATACTAAATGCACTATTTATACCAATCATAAGAGCCTTCAACACATTTTTG
Organism: Helianthus tuberosus; assembly: GCA_030545235.1. Lineage (NCBI taxonomy): Eukaryota > Viridiplantae > Streptophyta > Magnoliopsida > Asterales > Asteraceae > Helianthus > Helianthus tuberosus. The sequence continues at coordinate 1,470,425 of CM060446.1, read as the reverse complement.
ATCAGAAAGAGTTGAACATGCGACAGCGTCGTTGGGTTGAACTATTGAATGATTACGATTGCGCAATCAAGTGTCATCCAGGCAAAGCTAATGTGGTAGCTGACGCCCTTAGTCGGAAGGAAACCAAGCCTAAATGTGTTCAACCCTTTCAGACCCAATTTTCTCTTGATCTACTTTCATGATTCTTTTTATTGGATTTGGATTGGTGTAGTGGATTCTTAATTCACCTCTTTCTAGCCTTTCTTCCCATATGCCCCTTCTGTAAGGACTTGGTGGTTTCTCTGGCACATCTTCTCCAGTCTAGTAATATTCCATCAGATTGTATTCAGGGAATATCATGATATCCCTGTCAATCTCTTGAACCATGACTATTTGAGTTTCAGAGATCTTTCTTTTTACAATCTGTGGTTGTCTTGAAGAGTTAGCTTCCTCTTCCAATTCTTCATGGCTTGTTGATTTATTCTTGTACTAATGACAGTGTCTCCAGATGAAGTTGGCTTTGGACCAGTTTGAGGGATCTTGAGGTTTAGATTAGAGATAACAAAAGTTAAGGAAGATGCTAACCTTTTTACCATTTCTTCTTTTGAGACTGCAGGAGGTGGACCCATTACAGTGGTTCCAGCTTCAGTGATTGGTGTGACACTTTGTTGTTGTCTGTGTTGGTGCATATGTCTGTCGACTTCGTCTTGTATCGAGTCTTGCATTAGATTAGAAAGATCAGGGCACGTAGTACGAGAAAATGAGAAATGTACGTGTTAGAGGTATTTCGCACGAAATAGGCATTTCGTGTGAAACTGATTTCGTGACAACCATTCCGTGCGAAATAGCCAGGCCTATAAATACTAGTGTCTTGGATCTCATTTGTAACTTTCTGGTTTCAGTACCGAACTGCTGCCGAAGTGTCTACTCGCTGTAAAACGTTGTTATATCAATCAAAAGACAGTTTAAAGTGAATCTCAAGCTGAATCAAATCGATACGTTTGTTTTCGCATCTCGTATTGAGTAAAAACTCTTCTGAACGACTCGTTTGGTCGTGCAAACGATCCTACAAGTGGTATTAGAGCTCAGGAGGAAGAGTTCTTACCGATTCAGCTCAAAAATCTGATTTCTACACTTTCTTTTCAAAATTAAACAAAATTTCACGGATAAAATGGCTTGATTTTTACACATTATATGTGAAACTGTGTTTTAACAAAGCCTTAAAAGTTTCAGACTTAAAATCGGACTAAAACCTGGTTAATTGGACAAAAATCTGTTCGATATGATGATGTCAGCAGTATTTCGCGCGGAATAAGCACGTCATTTCGCACGAAATCACATTTGTGAGGCATTTCGTACGAAACAGTCAGTTCATTTCGTACGAATTGACAAAATTTGTTTCATTTCGCACGAAATACCTCATTTCATGTGAAAATCCTTTATTTCGTACGAAATCATTATTTCGTGTGAGCCATTCCGTACGAAATCACCTATTTCGTACCAAAGTCTTTATTTCGTGTGAAACTATTTCGTTTGAAAGTGTTTTGCAGGTCATTTCGCTTGAGGAAGTTCATTTCGCACCAAAGGCATTTCGTTTGAAATCTGATTTCGTTTGAAAGTGACTGATTTGTGAAAAATTTCTCCGAAACATGGAAGAAGAGTTTTATAACACATATGCTACTGCCCCGAGTACACCTGTTGCTATTGCTCAGAACATGAACATGGAAAATGAAACTGGAACTTTGCAAAAACCACCGAAACTAATGGGCATTGAGGAGTATTATGGTTGGAAAGATCGGTTTGAAAACTGGGTTCAAGCTAATCATTTGAGATCTTGGGAGTGTATTGAGAAAAAGTATGTACTACCACGTACAGATTTGGGAGTTGAAAAAAAGATTTTTGAATTTACGGATAAAGAACGAGACATGTACAAAGCAGAAAAGATGATGATTAGTTTACTCCAGGAAGCTATTAAAGAAGACATATTCATATTGCTTCAACATGATAAGACTTCACGTTCAATTTGGGAAGCACTTCGAATTAAGTTTGAGGGAAGTGAGAAGATGATCAAGAGTAAAAGATCATTGTTAAAGAAAGAATTTGATTTATTTACAAGTTTTCCGGGAGAAGATACAAAGAAATTGATTGAAAGATATTGTCACTTAGTACGGTCAATGTCATTATTAGATATCAACAAAGATCGTGAGGAATGGGTTGACAAATTAGCTGATGCTTTACCTTAGAAAGAATGGGGTACATTTTTGATGATATTAAAGAATACTAGAGAATATGATGGCTTAACAATTTCTCAGTTCATCGAAAAGATTGAAGGACAAGATCTTGAGCAACAAAAGATTGCTAGAATGAGCAATCCAAGTGCACAACAAGATGTTAAGATGTACTTCAAAGGGAGTGTTCGGGATGTCGAAGCAAGTCCGAAAATCCAAACTGCTTTCAGTGCAGAAAACTCATCAGGATCAATTAATCAAAGTCCAAACAGCAGCAATGGATTTTCCTCATACCCAAGTGTTAATCCAAAGGGATCAACCTCGGGTCATCAGTTTCAAAGCTCAAACAGCAATAATGGTCATGTATTACACTGCAACATCGCGTTGCATCTTCAGAATGGTCAAAATTTTTCTGAAGAAGTTGCTAAAAGTCATATGTCATTGCTAGCTACAGTGTTAGAATCATATGAAGGATTGGTTGCAGGAAGGATCGGAAATCCTATGTTGACAAAAGAGGATTACGATCAGATCGATGCTGAGGAAATGGAGCTTATGGACATTAAATGGTGTTTAGCAAGTGTTCTGAGAAGAGGAGAAAAATTCAAGATGATTACAGGAATAGATGATTTCTTGGATGCTAATGTTTCTACTTTAGGTTTTGATAAATCTAAAGTTACTTGTTTTCGATGCAGGGAAAAAGGACATTTCAAGAGGGAATGTACTAATCGAGATGCAGGAGGAGCTCAAAATCCATTCGGGAATAATGATTATTATCGGAAAGCTATATATCAACAAGTTGCTCAATCACCATCATCATCAAAAGCAATTGAAGATGGAAAGAAGAAAGCAATCGTAGAATCGACAAAGAGAGCTTATTATGGTATAATAGATCAAGATGATGAAAAAGTGACAGAAGGTTTTAGTTGGGACAGATATATTCCACCTGATTCAAAAACAGTTGCATTAATTGCACAGATAGTTCAAGAACCAGATTTGATGAAAGAATGGATGAAAGTGTTTGCTGATGATGAGAAGAATCAAGATGATGAATCTAGTTCTTCAGATGATAATTCAGAACAGACACAAGTGTTTGATCAATCATCAACTGATGACAGTGATAATGAGGAAGAAATGCATATTAATATTGCAAAAACTCATTTATCTCCTGAAAGTTTTCAATTTTATTTTGCAGATCGTTTGGAAAAGTTAACGGAGAGCAACAAAGGAATAGAAAAATATGAAGTGTAAAAGTATTGCTCAGGAAAAGAATTTTGAACAAAGTAAAGAAGATAAAGCTACTGAGCAGGCAGTTGAAGATGAGAAGATAATTGAAGTTGAAAAAATGATTGAAGTTGAAAAGATTGTTGAAATTGAGAAGATTGTTGAAATAACAAAACCTTGCTTAAAGTGTTTGGAGTCATGCAAGCAGTGTGAAGAGAAAGATGAGAAGTTGAGTGAGTTGGACAAGATGAAAGAAAAGTTACTGTTCGATCTCAATTATGTGAAAGAATCGTATGATGTGTTGAATAGAACAGTGAATGGTCTACAAAAGACAAATTCTGAAAGAGAAGACGCGTTAACCATGATGAATGCGGTGATGATGACTAAGCAGAAGGTCATTAATCATTACATTGAAGAATGTGCCAAGTTGAAGCAGGAGTTGGAGACAAAAAAGATAGAAAATGAAAGAATCAGACGGTTACTGCAAAGTTATTCAAGTTCTGGTTATTTGATTGACAGAATTTATCCAACTGTTGCAGGTTTTGAAGCCTTTCAAGACAAGGAATCGGAAGAGAAGGATACTGGTAAGAAACAAAGTGCAAATTATAACAAGTGTCCGCCTCCGATCTGGGAAGGTTATTCTCCCAGAAAACCAAATGAGGAGCAAGTAAAAAAGGCAGTCAATATAAAGTTAAAGTCCGAAACAACTGATGAGTTACCAGAAAATATTGACGTCACATTCACATCGTTTGACACTGATCATGAGTCTGAGTTAATAAAGAAAGTGGTTGACCAGGTGTTGGATAAAGATGAGGAGTCAGAGTCAAAGTCCGAATCCAAGAGTTCGAGTTCATCAGTTGACAGTCCAAAGTCGTCGGTCAAAAGGGTTTATAATAAAGAATTTCTTTTATCAAAATCTAATTTGAATGACGAACTAATCAAAGTGGCATATACTTTGATTGATTCAGACAAATTATATTCTGATGAGGAATTTCCAATAAGAGGTGTTAAAACTGAAATGATTAAAAAGGTTTTTAAACTAACAGAAATTAATATTTCTGAAATAAAAGATGAAAATCTTTCTGAAAAACCAAGACCTTACACCTCAAGAGATAAACAAAGGTTAAACAAGAAAAAGGGTTACAGTTCTGGTTTAGGTTATTGAAAGAAACCAAACCATAACGTTAATTTCAAAAAGAAGGGATTAGGTTTTATTCCACCGAAAAATCATAAAAATGAGAAAACTTATAAACCAAAAACTGTATTTGTTTCAGGAGCAAGTTCGGAGGAAGAAGAAAAGAGCTCATTCTGGAAGCAATCGAACAAAGATTTCCTTGATAAAAAACAAGAGGGAATAAATAATGGAGTTCATCAGAGAAAAGAGACAAGAACCTGTTACCGATGTCAAGAAGTTGGTCACATCGCCTGGAATTGTCCAAAGGTAACCAATACAAAACAGGAAGTTGTTTCTAAACTTAAAGAAAAGATTGTTGATAAAACCGAACCACCAACTGAAAAGTTCAGAGTGTTTAAGAACTCAACATATGAAGTTGGTGAATGTTCAAAAATGTTTTACAAAAGAAGGGTAAATCTTGACAACCAAATGTGGGTTGTTAAGAAATCTGATGTGAAATCTGGCGATGAATCTGATTCCACAAAGTTAGAGGAGCCACATGTTGTTAAAAAGGAAGAAAATTCAGTTCCTCCATTGAGGACTGAAAATTTTAAACAAAAGGTTGGTAAGGTTGAGATTTCAAATCAATTCTATTCTGAAAAGAAAGAATTTGATGTTGAAAAAGTTTTTAATGTAAATGTGAAAAAGATTTTTGGAAATATGATTGATGGAAAAGTGAAAGGGGTAAAAGATTTTTATGAAACAAAGAAGGCAACTTACACCCCGAGTGAAACTGAAGAGGTCACATCCAAGTTTGGTCAGGCTTGGATGTCTGTTTTTCATATGCAAAATTCTGACTTGCCGGAGCTTCCAAGTTGTTAATCGAGGAGCATGAATCGGCATCTTTCTTGAGAAATTCACATTTGTGATATTTTGACCTACATGTGGTATTTTCATTCTTGAAAATTGTTATATTTTGTGTTACAAGTGATATTGGTGATGAGAACCTACAAGTGGTTGAAGAAGGTTTTCACCTACAAGTGGTTAATCAAGGTCATTAAGTTGAATTTGATTTAACTCTCATTCTAGTGGTTGAAAAAACAATGTGATGAAACCCCTAAACTACAAGTGATTTGTAAAATCAACAAAACTAATTTTCTGGAAAAACCATTTGATTAAAACAAACTTAAGTGTTTTGAAATCATAATGGGAAAATAGTTTGTTGTCAGGGGAAGTTCGGATTGTTTATGCCAAGTGGATGGTTATTTGAAGCAATTCACAACAGTTGTCATTTTATTTTGTATAGTTTAGTTTCAAAGTTTCTTTAAATGTTTTTGAATTTTAGGGGGAGTAAGAATTTTCAGAAAATCCAAAAACATTTGAAAATTTGAAAAAAGCAAAAACTTTGAAAATTTAAAAATGAGTTTTGTTGTGAAAAAGAGGAAATGATAGTACATCAGTAGACAATCACAACATGCTAAAGAATTGGAAAGTTAAAAGTGATAAATAGTCTCACTGATGATGTGCCAGTAGGTTTTTACACATTTAGTAGATTGTGTCGAGATATAAACCTAAATATCAAATTTACTTATCTCGTGGGGAACATCTCTCGGATATATGGGTAACCCCCGAAATCTTGTTTGAAAGGTCCCTCTTTCTGAGATACTAGGTCTTTATGCTTAGTGATATCTAGAGTATTATCCCAGGACTTCTGATTTTGCGGAAGCAATGGCCTAGTCCCCGTATAATACTTTTTGCTTGCTTGAAATATAGCACCACCCTCAGCATAAAAAATGATGAAACATTGAAAGATGCTAATCATGTGCTGTTGAAGAAAAGATTCTCTAAAGGGAACACACCAAAAGTCGAAGCCATCATCTCTCTGATTTTGCGGAAGCAATAGCCTGAGATCTCATGGCCCTCGCATTTAACCCTTTACAGATATCATCTAGGTATACTCACCTGTAAGACTGAATATTGGGATCTGGATACGGGAGTATATTCTGAGGTGGGACACGCAAATAAGTTCAAGTACTTAAAACATTAATCTCGTATCTCGAAACAGTTGAAATTTGTGTGAAAATTTAAGTGGATCAGTATACTGACAATCTAAGTGAATCGTTTAGAACTTAAAATGTTGAAAGCTTAACGGTGTTGGTGATTTGTCTCATAAACCGATATGATCCTCTTACACAAACTCACAAAAATATTGTCTGTATATATTTCTTTACTGCATTTTCATTTTAATCAAAATTCAAAAAGATTTTCGGAGTGTTTTAGCATAAATTTTTGAAAATTCAAAAAGATTTTCGACAACTGATGTTGGAGAGCTGATTTTCAAAATTCCGAGTGCTAAACATGATGATAACTAGGTTTGGGAGAGTGTGTTTGAAAATAATTTCTTACCAGTGGTCATTAGAGATTATAAATGTTAAATCATTTTGAATGATATGTTCAAATGATATGTATTTGTTTCTACATGTGGTAAGTAGAGAATAAATTTGTCAAATTTTAAATTTGTGAAATTTATTTCTGGGTAGAGATTGTGCAGGTTAGACAGGTTTTGATACCTGAGTTGAATGAAAGCCAGAGCACGAGCTTGGAATATGAGCTATTTCAGACTGAGATCCCAGCTTATCGAAAGGGGGAGTCTGAAGACATCAAGAGAAGAGAGAGGATTGAGGATGCTTTACATTGTTAGATACTTTGGAGAGAATGAAAAGACTGATAAAGACTAAAGATTGAAGACTCAACACTGAAGACTTCGTCAACATCCAAGGGGGAGTCTGTTGGTGCATATGTCTGTCGACTTCGTCTTGTATTAGATTAGAAAGATCAGGGCACGTAGTACGAGAAAATGAGAAATGTATGTGTTAGAGGTATTTTGCACGAAATGAGAACCTGTCATTTCGTACGAAATGAATTGGTTGTTTCGCACGAAATAGGCATTTCGTGTGAAACTGATTTCGTGACAACCATTCCGTGCGAAATAGCCAAGCCTATAAATACTAGTGTCTTGGATCTCATTTGTAACTTTCCGGTTTCAGTACCGAACTGCTGCCGAAGTGTCTACTCGCTGTAAAACGTTGTTATATCAATCAAAAGACAGTTTAAAGTGAATCTAAGCTTAATCAACTCGATACGTTTGTTTCTGCCTCTCGTATTGAGTAAAAACTCTTCTGAACGACTCGTTTGGTCGTGAAAACGATCCTACAGTCTGATTGGCTTTGGAATTTCCAGATGAGATGCTTCAACAAGAATTGGCTTCATGATTTCCTTAGGGTTAATCTTAGCCAATCTGGCAATGTTGAAATGCATTCTCTTCATGAGAGACTGCACTTCTCCTACTAGTTTTGTATTGTTGGCTACATTCTCCTGTACTTTAGCAAATTCTGTTTGATTCTTTTCCTACAGAGCAGTCCATTCTTTTATCAGATTCCCAAGGGTATCAGTTGTAACACCCCAAATTTCGTATGACGTATTATAATGTTTAATCGCAATACTTTGACGAAAATGGTAAACATAAATTTTTACCATTATTAAGATTTATAGCTTTTAGCAAATCTTAAATCTTATATATATGCATAAAGGTTTACTAAGTTAGTATGTAAATATGAGAAAAGTGTCATGTTCTAAAAGATGAGGGGGTTAAAATGAAAAAAATATGTAATTAAAACACTTAACAAAAAATGACCAGTGCTTGAATGTGTGTGTGTGTGTGTGCGATCGTGAGAAGGGGCCAGGAGGAGCTTTCCCCTCAAAACCCTAACATCCTAAAATCCATCAAATTGAAAGGGAAATCAAAGATTAATCGATTGCATGAGCCAAGAACTTTGATTATCTGAGTGTTCTTGACATCAAGTAAGTTTAATTTCATGATTTAGTAATGTTTGATGAAATGGTTTATGTGGAATTTGTGAATTTCTATGGAATCAAACATGAATGCAGAATGATATGAACATGTAGGATTTGAAACTATGCTCAAATTTCTCTATAATGATGAATTAGGGTAAAACCCACTTGTATGTCAAAAGATGATTAAAAATTTGTGAAATTCTATATGCTAATTAGTTTAATGTTGATGAAATTTTGATGAATAGATGATTTAGAACAACATGTATTCGGTTAGGGTGACAAATTGTGAAAATGGGAATGCTTATGTTAATCAATGGATGAAATATGGAAAAATATGCTTTAAACACTTGTACTGCATGCTTTATAGATAGTACGCACGCCATGTGTTTGATGAAATGCCTAAGAATGATTTAGTTGAAAATTTGACATGAATTCTTGATTTAATGGCGATATAAATGAAAATGGATGTATGTGTAATTATGTTAAGTCATGATGAATAAATCAAGATACATATGTGAAGTAATGTTTATGAATGCTAAAAGTATGAAGTTATGACGTATAGGCACGAAGAAAGAAGAAGGCGCAAGTCACTTGAAGTCGCAAGCATCGCAAGATCACGGTAAGTTCATATAAAGTTAATTCTCCTTTCATGTAAATCTACGAATGATGGTTTGCTAATTAAATCTTAGTGTTGAGTTGTATGTTCGTTTATGGTAGAATTATGATATGTTGTATGTTGGAAAACGGATAAGTAACCTAATAGTATTGGATGTGTAACGACCACTCAAGTGGGGTCATAAATTGTTTGGAAAGTAGGATGGTAAATGGTTAGAAATTGACTTGTTGATAACGGGTCAAAATAATGAAAGTATGTTAAATGAATGGTATGTATCGAACCATTACGGATGGGTCGGATAGACTATATGTTGAACATTTCCGAAAGAAATGTTGAAGAGCATAAATAAATTTATGCTAGAAAGGAAAGAATTAATTGAAATATGGTTGTTGATGAAAGGATAAATTTTGTTAACGAGTCGAATAATTGTAGTTAAATAAAAAATTTGTTATTCCATATATATACACACACATATATATATATACATATGTCGGACTAATAAATGTTTGGTGTTAGGAATGATAGGTAAATCTCATGCTTGATGTTGGCGAGCTCGGACAACACACCATATCGCCCTTTATACGCTTTCAGTTAAAGTAGTCTTTTGAAAATGGGTCGAACCACTTTCTTAATGTAAATGTTGAACTTATGTTTAGGATGTTTTCGTAAGTAAATTAGGATTTTAAAACTTTATTTTGGTAGCTTGGACATAACGCTTTGATGAAATTTTGTACGGTTGCGATATATATGTCTTTTGAAAGCGTTTTAGTTTTTAGTTGAATGGTAATTATCAAAAGCAGGGAATTGCTTAAATTACGAATTGGTCATGCAAAAATTTTGTCAAAAATTAGTGTGTTATTTTTAATCTATTTGAATGTTCAAAAAGTGGGCGTCTCATCAGCGATGCTGTTGTTGCTTGTCCTTAGAATGATGATTTCTTCCAGGACCTTTATGCTTCGATTCTATTTGATACTGGTGCCGATAAAAGCTTTGTGTCCGTGGAATTTGAGTCTTTGATAAGCTGTACACGCTCCAAGTTACCTGAGTCATTCTCTGTTGAGGTCGCTAATGGTAAGTCGATTCTTGTGAATTCTATCGTGCGTGATTGTTCCTTGATTCTTAACGATCACGTCTTCTCTATTGATCTTATACCCATGCGGTTGGGTAGCTTTGATGTTATCATCGGCATGGATTGGTTGCATAAGAACCATGCCGAAATTGTGTGTCACGAGAAACTTATTCGTCTTCCTCTTCCCTCTGGTGATACTTTGATCGTGTATGGAGACCGACCTTCAAAGGGACTGAGATTGATGTCATGCACACAAGCGAACAGAAGCTTACGTAAACAGAACCCTGCCTTCTTGGCCCACGTGGTGGAACAAAAAGGCAAGGGGAAGAACATAAGCGACGTTCCAATGGTGTGTGACTTCACTGACGTCTTTCCTGAAGATCTTCCTGGTCTTCCTCCTCCCAGATCCGTTGACTTTCGTATTGATCTCGTACCTGGTGCGACTCCTGTCGCCAAGGCTCCTTACCATCTTGCACCTTCTTAGATGCAAGAGTTATCTAGTCAGCTACAGGAATTACTCGATAAGGGTTTTATTCATCCAAGTACCTCCCCGTGGGGTGCTCCCGTGTAACACCCCGTGTTTCAGAAGTCAAAGTCAAAGTCAAGATTGAAGTCAAAGGGATACAAGATTGCTAATTGCGATCTGTCACTACTTGCTCAATTCCTGTTTTGACTTCTTTGGCTCGTAGATAGTCTATTTTATGCGTTACGTTAATTGTATTATGTGGAGTACTTATTAATAATCGAGGTTTATTCAACATTTATCGCATATTTTATCGCTTCATCGCTATCGCAATCGCACTCGCAACTCGAATTACGCATTCTGGATATTGTTTTATGTGTGTGTGTGTGCCTTATGTGTTACTTGTGCATGTTTATTTATGTTATATTGTGGTGGATAATCGAAACGCAATCGAAACTCGAATCGCAAACGCTAAACGCAAGTCAATTAAGGACGATTGTATGTTGATATAGTAGTTGGGATTAAAAGTAATTTGAATAGGAAACTCCATCGCATCGCAACACCTGCAATCGCAATCGAAATGGCCAAACTCGTCGCACCGAACACTCGAACCAACTGGCTAATCGACCAAGTGACCAGTCGACCAGGCTGCCACTCGATCGATCCACCCTTTCCACTTTGGGAAACCCTATAAATACCCCCTGCCACCATCAAACTTACCACTTTTGGCACTCTCCTATCCGACCAGCGCTCCAATCTCACTTTTCCTTTGATTTCTCGCGATTCCGGTAAGATTTCAACCTAAATCTTGTACTTCTTTGATCTACACGCACTCCTACACCTTTGTATCTTTTGAATCTTAACTTTTAACCGTGAAATCATCAAGATTCAAGGTGTTCTAGGATGATTTCATCATGGTGTTCTTGAGAACTTCATGTTTTGGCCTCAATCCACCAAGAACAACTTAGATCTGAACGATTTCCACACAAAAAACAAAGATCTTTCACAGATCTAAACATATTCATGGTGAAAAGGATTGAAGGATGGTTTCAAACTTTCTTTCAACTCTTTTACACTCAATGCACTCAAAACCGATAGAATCAGAGCTTGTTCTAACCTTCTACTCAGTCTTGTGATTGTGTTGGTTCAAGATCTGGATTCTATCCACGAGATTACCGATTTCGGGTTAAACAAGGAACTCCCTCTCGAACAGTTAACTGGTCGGATTTGGGTGATTCCTGTCCGATCAGGAGCACCAAGTATTGACGAGGTTTCTGTTGCTTAACACGTTATCAAAACATCTCGATAAATCGACAAACTATCAAAACAACCAAGTGCAAGGAGATCAGAACGACCAGGACGGAATGCCGTCCGATCGGACTGTCAACCGATCGGGTTGCCACCCGATCGACTCGTACCTTGGCCCACACTTAATTTTCATTGCAAACTTGAAGAGTTTTGAACACCGAACGGACTGCCGTCCGATCGGGTTACAACCCGAACGACCGGCCATCCGACCATGTGATGTTTGGAACTCAACACTTAACAATTTTCAACATATTCAATACCAACGGATTGTCATCCGATCGGACTACCATCCGATCAAGTGACAAACTACTGTGAATTTGTTCTCACTAAAGTGTCCAACCAATCGGGTTGTTGTCCGATCGAACGTCCGTCCGATCGACCTACCTGGAAGGTAGAGATACTTCTGTGTTTTTAAAATGCTACAACAAAAACTTCAAAAGTCAAACCATCATACACAAACACATCTTTCCAAAGGAAGAAATAATCCACTCGAAAGGTCACCCGATCACATGACCATCCGAGCGGACTGTCACCCAAACGACCGGCTATCTGATCAGACTACCATCCGATCGAACAGCTGATCGACCCACTGACACTTGTATCGTTTTACGCGACGCTTATTGTTATGCTATCATTCTAATCAGGCTAACCTTACTCTCTAGCGCTCCCTTCAATCCACCAGTCGCTGTGAGTATACTCGATCCCTTTTTGCTTTACGCACTTTTGGGTGTTACATACGTTACATATTCTAAATAACATCGAACACACTACTCAATACTTTAATCGCTAGCCAATTACCGCATGTTATACGTGACTAAATGAATGCTTGTTTGTTATGTTTACACATGGAATTCTGTCTACCTACCTTAGCAATGATAGTACTATTTGTTTGGACTCAGCACCTGTTTGCTCAGGGGTTGTTAAGGACAATTTGTTACATGGTTCACAGTGGTGAGTGTGTATTACGAACTGCCTCGGGCAGTCAACTCGCAGTCATTGGTATCGATAGGTTCATGTCGATAACTAACATGCCTCATTTCACACTGTGTACATGCTGGTTATGCGAAACTATTTCAAACTCTATTATATATATTAAACTTGTATGCTCACCTTTGCACTATGTGTATTGACCTTTACTTTAACGTATGTGACAGGTGCTTAGGATGCTTATTTGCTTAGCTTGCTGTGAAATCGAGGCTAGGAAAGACCTAGGTCAACAATAAACAATTATCTGTAATAAAAATCTGAGTTGTCAGAACAGAACAATTTGACTAGATCTTTTCTGTAATAATTGTATTATCATTTATGACATGGTATGGGACGTGTTGCTTTAAATATTTGGTAAATATAGTTGTTATGGAAACTTCTGGACAATCTGTTTCGCTCAGTGCCGCGCCCCGATGTTTCCGCCATCGGTTGGGGTGTGACACATTGGTATCAGAGCCATAACTATAGGGAATTAGGCAAGACTCGACCTAGTCCGGGTCGATGTCTTAGAAGTGACCTAGTCTATAGTTAGGAACCAACAGACCGACTTATGCATATCCTGTAAGGGTTACGTACGAGCTTGCTTACAATTCTCGCTATTCACGCTACACTATTACTGCACTTTAATTTTCAAAAAAATAAACGAGCGATTAGGCCGAGATTAGGTGTGAAAACCGCGAACTCTTGACTAAATTGCTTGTTTGCCTCGCATTTTCTTCTATAAACACGAGAATTTACGTTGGACCAGGAGTGAAATCCATACTTTGACGCATAATTCTCTTTTATTTTATCAAAACAGGAACGAAGTTGTTAAGTCAGGGGTGAAAACCTAACCTTGACGACTTCTCCGACCTTTACTTGGTTTTACAAAACTCTCACCAAAGTCTCGACGGACTCCAACGACTTGAAGTCACGATATGACTAAAAGGACGCGTGCCGAGCCCAAGATTCGAGGCAAAAGCACAATCCTGAAGGTCAAAGTGTGTACAACAAGTCCTTGAGAATAGTCGAATCACTTTGGTTAGTCAACGTCTATATAGCCGTAGACGATCTATTTCTCGATTTTTATATGCTTCGATTCTGAGCTCGCTACTGCCGACTCTGATATTTGTCGATTTTATGTGTTTTATGTGACTTTATATGTTTATATGTTATGATTTTTGGTGATTTATTCGCTTCTCGCTTTCGCTTTGATCGACACACAAAACTCGCACTACACTTCTATCTCAAAACGTTAACAAATCGCTACTACCATGAGGAACCACCGTACGTTATGTTGCTTGCTATGCTATACGCTTATACTATACTACTCAATATGTTAATCGCGATCGCTATACTCGAACGCGCGCGGACTTTGAACAATAGGTTTCTGTATTTTGACTACTCCCATGTGCTTTTAGGTGGATTACGTGTTTATGTGCTTCTGTGCCTTACATGCTTATGTGCTTCTGTGCTTATGTGAATCTGTGATTATGTGCATACGTGTTTACATGATCGTATTCCTGAGCTTTAGTAGTATTAGACGTGTGAGGTGAGATCCGATTGTACTGTGTCTGAGACCCATGATGATGTCTGTTGCAGACAATGTCAACTGGACCATCATCTGGACCCCGTCACCCATGAATCACTCGCCAAGAACAGAGAGACAAACGCCTTGCTGATCTCGTCGCTAAGCAAGTGGCAAAGGTAGTTCCTCAGATTGTGAGGGAGATATACGAGAATGTGAGCAAATCCTCTGAGGAGTCCAGAACTGAAGCTCCTAAAGCTGCTCCCAAGACTGCTTTCAGCTTCAAGCAGTTCAAAGCCTGTGGTCCAAAGGAATTTACTGGCGAAGATGGCCCTACGGCTATGTTTCAATGGTTTGATTCCGTCAAAGTCACTCTGCGCAAGAGTGGATGTCCTGAAAATGTAACACCCCAAAAACAGGTTTGGTAATCAAACCACATTAATACTAAAAGACGGGTAAAATACTGCTAGTGGTAAAAATTAACCCGGTGAATATTAGGATTTAAATAAATAAATCTAATATTTATTAAAAAGATGGGAAATACTTTGAGAAAGCAAAGTATATAAAAAGGCCCGAGATTTAGCGGGACTTAAAATAAAACGGGTTTTTTGAACAAGAACTAATTAACTAGGAAAAATTATAACCTAGTTAGCTAATAGTCTAGAAATAACTTATAATAAGGTTAAAAAAACAGCCAAACTATAGGTTATACAAAAGAGGAGGGGTTAATCTTGTAAAAAGTGAAACTAGAATTAATTAAAACAAAAACCAAACACACCATTTGGTGTCTGGTTCGATCAAGAAGCAGGGAAGGGCGACCAGGGTTCTTCAAACCCAAAAACTTCACAAATCTCAGAAATTGAAGGTTCAAATCAAGTTCTAAGCAAAAATCGAACATAGATTAGTGATCCCCATTGCAAGGAGATCATAAGGTATGTAAAATTTGACAAGAATTCACTACTTGAAATTCTCATGAATTTAGAAAAGTATAAATCTGATGTTGCATGTTTGCTATGTGGATAGAATAAGGATGATATAGTGTCTAGGAGTAAAACCTAGACAATAACATGTGAAATAATGTCTAAATTCAGGAAATCTCATGAACACATTGAAGGCGGTTCATGGGTTTTGTGAGAAAATGATGAACACTAGGGTTTAGAAGACTATTCTAGTGCAAATTGATTCATAGAAACTGAATTCTGAAAAATATGATGTTTAATTCTATAAATGATAGCTCAATGTTTGTTAATCTAGGCTAAGTGACAAGCCATGAATTAGAATATAAAAGATATAAAATTCTGCATGTTGAGTGTTTGTAAAAATGCCCCAAAGAAGGCTTGAAAGTTAAAAATCGGACAAAAACGCATGTTTGATGGATATGGAAAATTGTGCGTGGAGACTTATAAAAAGGGTTCTAAACGGATTGTGAATTAAACTCTTTAGGCGAGGAATCCGGATCGTCAAGTGGACAAGCCGGTGGAAATACGCGTTTAGAAAGAGTGCTTAAAAGGTACGTAACTACGACTCCGTTACGTTATGCTTGATTCCGTATTCTAGCTAGTAGACTTTAAATTAGCATAATACATGAAATTGGCATTTACTTGAAGTGATGAACATCACTAGGTAAATAAACAGGTCAAAAGGTGAAATTATCACCCTTTGACAATATTGTCTAATGGTTTGCCGAGTTACATGTTATAGGAATAAATAGCAAATGGATAAGTACATCGCTATTGCTTAGCGGTTACGAAGGCAAGGTATTGAAACGGGTCAATATATTGATCCGAGCCAGGTATGTATAATAACACAACTCATCATGTAGAATTTGGAGTTCTATAAGAGTTAGACAATGTTAAAGTATAGATATTCGGTTATCTTTAAGGTAAACCGAATAAATTGAATTATGTTCATGGTGTTTTAGAAGCACATGGGTTTATAAATAAGATTATAGTTAAAAGGGTCGGATTTTGGGTTAATCAAGTATTTAAAGGACCCTTGTAGTTAAAGAAGGATGAAAATTGACCAAATTGCCCTTGTAAGCTAATTCGGACGAACGACCCTTAAAGGTGGTTCGGAAATAAGTTTTATGATTATATAAATGCTTAGAATAAGTTAGATAGTGAAAAACATAAATTCTTGGGTCGAAGGGCTTTATATGAGTCTTTGCCGTAAAATGGTAGTCCGAGGGGTAAAACTCGGAACATATAGATATTCACATTAAACCCAATTCATATATAGTTGTAGTGGGAGACTACTAGATAAGAAATGTAGAACTACAATGCTAGAAAGGAATGAAAGCGATTTCAAGCTTTAAAGTGCTTAAAATACCCTTAACGGGTCAAAATAAGCATACGAGCGAAAACGGGTTTAAATTGTGTAATAAACCTATGATTAGAACCTAATATAGTAGGTAACATTAATTTGAAGAAGTGTATGAGATATAGGAATCAAATAAATACGTTTGTTTGATAAAATGCATAAACGGGTTAAAATTCGGTAAAAAGGTAACGAGTCAAAGGCTTAGAAGTCTCAAAATTTCTTATGTTGGATGTAGGATTTTAACTCCATATGATGGGGGATCAAATTACAAACATGTATGAAGAAACGGTAGGTCAAACGGATGAGCGGATTGAAAGATACGAAAGTTTTCGTGTCAATAAACGGCAAAATGGAAAGGCTGAATGCAGGGGCCACCGTAACTTACGGTGCCACCGTAAGTTACGGTGGAGCTAAAATCTTTACGGTGGATTACCCCTGATTTACGGTGGGGAAAGTTGACATTCAGGGGCCACCGTAACTTACGGTGACCACCGTAAGTTACGGTGGAGGCCAGAATTTAATTAATCATTTGTGGATCAGATATCAATGTTGGATTTTCTTAATTTCCTTATTATATTGGTTATTTAATTATCAAAACTGACCTTTAAGTTGGTTTTGATCACAGATGAATGTCGAGAGTCCCGGATGAAGATCAAGTATCGTGCAAGAACCGAACACACGTTAAACAAAGCTTCCGCAACGTTGTTTTGTCGATATTCTATAACGACGAAATAAACCACATTATGTTGTATCACTTTTAAATTGTAAAAGTTTTTAACAAACCTGTATTTTCAGTATAATTGTGACTATAATTACATGATTATGATTTTAAATTATACGATAAACGTTAAACTATAACTAGGGTGTTATAAGTTGGTATCAGAGCCTTGGTTTAAGAGATTCAAGTATGGTGGGAAAAACTATGCTTGAACTTAAACCTTATGCTCTTAATAAAGATTGGTGTTCGGTTCGAGGCTTGATCGTAAATCCGGTAAGTGCATGTATATTAATCGTTTAGCGTATTAGAGTGTTGTAAACGACACATAGGGTTATCGTGTAATACACGTTACCCCAATTAAATGATTGATATAATTGACGAAAATACGTGCATTGACGCGTATAGTAGAAAAAGCCTTGTATTATAATACGGGCGATTATTGAAGTAGATGTTACTAACTTTTGTGAATGTTTTAATTGAAGGACACTCGCGTTTGAAGACGACGAGAGTCAAACGAATTGTGGATATGATGATGGAATGGTCCGAGATATGACAAGAAGAGCATGCTCATTAAGGACCCAAATCGCGTAATGGTCGCGAACAAGGCTAATGGCAAGAAAAGCCCGTTAGGGCAAGCATTTACCAGGTGCACGTTTAAATTATTGCATGAATATAAACATGCAACCAATACGTAGAAATTGATAGTTACAGATTTAGATTGAAAACTTGGACAAACCTGAATAGAATACCTATCCAGGATATTGTTTCCAAGAGAAACAAATAGAGGCATTACTTACATGGGGTGTAATGTGAAAATTATAAAAAGGTCATGTATACCAGGTGTTGATCGCTTACTCTGGCCAAGTAAGTAGTGAACACGTGGTACCATGAACTTCTTATGATGGACACATTTATGTCCGATGTAGTAAGGGTGGGGTGAATGGGACTAACTTAAATGGTACCCAAATGAATCAAATAAGTAAGATGTTTGATGGTAAACTTAAACGTAAGTCGGATGACGGAAGCGTATTACGTAAGAATAACGAGCCCGAGAGAAGGGACAAGGATTAAGTAAAAAGAAAATACAGACCGACCAATAGAAATGCTAAGGCATAGGGATAAAAGCTTGACTGTCACAACTGATAAAATTCACATGGACAAGTCAAACGAATTGAATAAAGAATAAAGGACTTGATTGACTAAAAGCGATGGATCTCGCTAAGACGACCAAATAAATTAAAATAACGTCTAAAACCATATAAAAATGGTTTCTTGAAAATGATTACGGTAAAGATACCCGATGAATGGGTAGGATTTGGAAAGAATGCGTAAACCAAGAGACGGGAACGCGAAACAGAAAGTCAAAAGACTCGGAATATGAGTCATGACTAAAAGACAATGAGAATTTGCAAACAGAAATGTTAATAACTACGCTCAACTATTTTAAAGTTGAACGGGTCGAATAAAGAACATAGTTTGATGTTCACAAGTGATGAAATTTCACAGGAACAAGTCAAACGAGATAAATAAAGTATAAAAACTTGGTAGTGCAAGTAAGCGCAAACCGAATAATGGAAGCGCGAAACATTAATGAACCTACGTGATGGCTCATAAAGGAATATATATAGGAAAAACGCAAACTAGCGAAACAAAAATGTTAAAAACATTAAAATAAAAGAACCCGGGTAATGGGACGTAAAGAAGTATAGGTAAGAACCGGGTAACGGTAAGTGTAGGGCAAACTGACGTGTAATTGACGTTAGAAGTCAAGAAGTCGGAAAGATAATTCAAAAGAAAACAATGTAGCCTTAGACTACGGTCAAGGTCAAAAGAAATCCAAAAAGTAAAGGTGAATAATTCTAAAACATAAGAAGGGGTGCCTTAACGCCATATGCGTATATAAATGTATACACATTTGAATAAAGACTCGAATAAAAGATGATCTGCGGGATCATCATAACCTACGGGATATTAATTAGAGCAAAGGTCTACGGGGCCAAAATGACCCACGGGTCACGAATTGAAGCAAAAGGATCATAAGGGTATCGCCTCAAAGAGGCGAAAGCCTAAGGAAATAGCCTACGGGGTTAAGTGAAGGAACCTACGGGTCGATAGTGTGAGGTAAGGGAACTTGTTAAGATTCCCCGTATAAAACTAAGATTTTAAAGGAATAAATTATGGACTGTCAATATCATGGTATGGATAATTGACAAAAGTTAAAGAAAAGATCCTAAAACTAAAACTTCGATTTTAGTAAGAAATAACGTTGTTACAAATATAAATTCTGATAGGAATTTGAATAGTAAGCATGAAAGGTTCAAGTCTTGACACTGATAGGTGCAAGACGATATATTCAAAAAGTGATATTTTCGAAAAATGAAAGGTTGATGCAAACTAAACACGATGTGACATGATCACGGTTAGGAAATGTAATGTGAAGTAAAATCACATTATAACCAACCGAGCGGTGAAAAGTAACGGGACTAATAAGTCTAGTTAGTAAGACCGGTTAAGGCCAGTAATTCAAATCAATAAAAATTGGTTTGCTTGTAAGCAGTGGATTCGGTATAACTGAACCGAATAAATAAATCTGAAAACAAAAGAAATTGTTGCTAAAAGTGAAATATTTCACTAAAGACCTTTAAACAGGTCAAGGTAACGGATTCACCAAGAGTTCGATAATATATAAAAGCGATGGAAATCGCTAAGTTAACTAAACTAGTAGAAATAACGGAATTACGTTATTTCAAGTTACATCATGTCGTATGAGGTACGTAGAGGTTCTGTAACCAAAAATATATTACCATAAATTTTCTGGTAATACTAACAATTGGTTAAAGTATGAGTAATGCTTAAGAGATTACTCAGGTCAAACGCATTGAGTTTAGAACTCAATGAACTATGTAAGCAAGGTTTCGAGGACGAAACCTTTTTAAGGGGGGTAGACTTGTAACACCCCAAAAACAGGTTTGGTAATCAAACCACATTAATACTAAAAGACGGGTAAAATACTGTTAGTGGTAAAAATTAACCCGGTGAATATTTGGATTTAAATAAATAAATCTAATATTTATTAAAAAGATGGGAAATACTTTGAGAAAGCAAAGTATATAAAAAGGCCCGAGATTTAGCGGGACTTAAAATAAAACGGGTTTTTGAACAAGAACTAATTAACTAGGAAAAATTATAACCTAGTTAGCTAATAGTCTAGAAATAACTTATAATAAGGTTAAAAAAACAGCCAAACTATAAGTTATACAAAAGAGGAGGGGTTAATCTTGTAAAAAGTGAAACTAGAATTAATTAAAACAAAAACCAAACACACCATTTGGTGTCTGGTTCGATCAAGAAGCAGGGAAGGGCGACCAGGGTTCTTCAAACCCAAAAACTTCACAAATCTCAGAAATTGAAGGTTCAAATCAAGTTCTAAGCGAAAATCGAACATAGATTAGTGATCCCCATTGCAAGGAGATCATAAGGTATGTAAAATTTGACAAGAATTCACTACTTGAAATTCTCATGAATTTAGAAAAGTAGAAATCTGATGTTGCATGTTTGCTATGTGGATAGAATAAGGATGATATAGTGTCTAGGAGTAAAACCTAGACAATAACATGTGAAATAATGTCTAAATTCAGGAAATCTCATGAACACATTGAAGGTGGTTCATAGGTTTTGTGAGAAAATGATGAACACTAGGGTTTAGAAGACTATTCTAGTGCAAATTGATTCATAGAAACTGAATTCTGAAAAATATGATGTTTAATTCTATAAATGATAGCTCAATGTTTGTTAATCTAGGCTAAGTGACAAGCCATGAATTAGAATATAAAAGATATAAAATTCTGCATGTTAAGTGTTTGTAAAAATGCCCCAAAGAAGGCTTGAAAGTTAAAAATCGGACAAAAACGCATGTTTGATGGATATGGAAAATTGTGCGTGGAGACTTATAAAAAGGGTTCTAAACGGATTGTGAATTGAACTCTTTAGGCGAGGAATCCGGATCGTCAAGTGGACAAGCCGGTGGAAATACGCGTTTAGAAAGAGTGCTTAAAAGGTACGTAACTACGATTCCGTTACGTTATGCTTGATTCCGTATTCTAGCTAGTAGACTTTAAATTAGCATAATACATGAAATTGGCATTTACTTGAAGTGATGAACATCACTAGGTAAATAAACAGGTCAAAAGGTGAAATTATCACCCTTTGACAATATTGTCTAATGGTTTGCCGAGTTACATGTTATAGGAATAAATAGCAAATGGATAAGTACATCGCTATTGCTTAGCGGTTACGAAGGCAGGGTATTGAAACGGGTCAATATATTGATCCGAGCCAGGTATGTATAATAACACAACTCATCATGTAGAATTTGGAGTTCTATAAGAGTTAGACAATGTTAAAGTATAGATATTCGGTTATCTTTAAGGTAAACCGAATAAATTGAATTATGTTCATGGTGTTTTAGAAGCACATGGGTTTATAAATAAGATTATAGTTAAAAGGGTCGGATTTTGGGTTAATCAAGTATTTAAAGGACCCTTGTAGTTAAAGAAGGTTGAAAATTGACCAAATTGCCCTTGTAAGCTAATTCGGACGAACGACCCTTAAAGGTGGTTCGGAAATAAGTTTTATGATTATATAAATGCTTATAATAAGTTAGATAGTGAAAAACATAAATTCTTGGGTCGAAGGGCTTTATATGAGTCTTTGCCGTAAAATGGTAGTCCGAGGGGTAAAACTCGGAACATATAGATATTCACATTAAACCCAATTCATATATAGTTGTAGTGGGAGACTACTAGATAAGAAATGTAGAACTACAATGCTAGAAAGGAATGAAAGCGATTTCAAGCTTTAAAGTGCTTAAAATACCCTTAACGGGTCAAAATTAGCATACGAGCAAAAACAGGTTTAAATTGTGTAATAAACCTACGATTAGAACCTAATATAGTAGGTAACATTAATTTGAAGAAGTGTATGAGATACAGGAATCAAATAAATACGTTTGTTTGATAAAATGCATAAACGGGTTAAAATTCGGTAAAAAGGTAACGAGTCAAAGGCTTAGAAGTCTCAAAATTTCTTATGTTGGATGTAGGATTTTAACTCCATATGATGGGGGATCAAATTACAAACATGTATGAAGAAACGGTAGGTCAAACGGATGAGCGGATTGAAAGATACGAAAGTTTTCGTGTCAATAAACGGCAAAATGGAAAGGCTGAATGCAGGGGCCACCGTAACTTACGGTGCCACCGTAAGTTACGGTGGATTACCCCTGATTTACGGTGGGGAAAGTTGACATTCAGGGGCCACCGTAACTTACGGTGACCACCGTAAGTTACGGTGGAGGCCAGAATTTAATTAATCGTTTGTGGATCAGATATCAATGTTGGATTTTCTTAATTTCCTTGTTATATTGGTTATTTAATTATCAAAACTGACCTTTAAGTTGGTTTTGATCACAGATGAATGTTGAGAGTCCCGGATGAAGATCAAGTATCGTGCAAGAACCGAACACACGTTGAACAAAGCTTCCGCAACGTTTTTTTGTCGATATTCTATAACGACAAAATAAACCACATTATGTTGTATCACTTTTAAATTGTAAAAGTTTTTAACAAACCCGTATTTTCAGTATAATTGTGACTATAATTACATGATTATGAGTTTAAATTATACGATAAACGTTAAACTATAACTAGGGTGTTACAGAAAATCTCCGTACTCTCAACGCTACCGGCGTCTTCCAGTCCCGCGCACTAGACTGGTGGACGACCGAGAGAAATAAACGCGGAAATGACGCAGCCTATGAGCTGACGTGGGAAGAGCTGAAGGCCATTATGATGGATGAATTCTGCCCTCCCCATGAACGCCAAAAGATGGAGGACGAATTCTGGCATATCAAGCAGAAGGATGGAGAGAACGCAGCTCTGACTGCTCGCTTTAAGCAGCTCAGTATCATCTGTCCCGATCAAGTGAAGACGCCCGAGATGACAATCAAGAAGTATATTCGAGCTCTGCCAGACTGTGTTGCAGATTTTGTGCATGCCGCAAAGCCAACAACGATTGAAGGGACTTACTTGCTTGCCGCTGAAATCAACGACAAGCGAGTAAAACCTGGATTTTGGGATAAAGCTTCGAAGAACCTGCATCAAGCCACCCCCGCGCCATCCACTGAAACCGCCACCGCTCAATCATCAAAGTCCTCACGCCGCAAGAAGAAGAACAACAACAGCAGCTCCAGCAACAAGAACTGTGCTGTCACTACCACTGCTGCTCCACTTCAAGTCGTGCCGGCTCAGCAGCAATCTCAGCACCGACCAGCTCCAGTCATCTATGCACCACCTGCAAAGCGTGCATACGCTGGTCCCCACCCTGCCTGCCCAACATGTACTTATCATCACCCGGTGGGTATGGCCTGCCGTTTTTGCGTGCACTGCAACATGTACGGCCACTTTACCGCCAATTGCCGTACTGGTCCCCGTCAAGCACCAACTCAAGCCACTGCTCATCAAGCTCTGCTTCCAGCTCCTCAAGGCCAACAAGCGGCTCAGGCACCTGCGGTCAACGCCAGAGTCTGCTTCGCGTGTGGTGATCCCAACCACTTCGCAAACATGTGCCCAAACAGGTTTGTGAAACAAGAGCCCCAGCAGCAACAGCCTCCACAGCAGCATCAGCCTCAACAGTAACAGCAACAAGTCGCCCGAACTTTCAACATCAATGTGCGCCAAGCCCAGGCTGACAACAACGTGGTCAATGGTACGTTCCTTATGAATGGTATTTATGCTTCTTGTTTGTTTGATATCAGAGCCGATAACTGCTTTGTATCATTTGAATTCGAGAAGCTCCTTAGTCGTAAGCGCTCCCAACTCCCCTCGACGTTCGATGTCGAAGTCGCCACCGGAAGAACTGTCGCTGTTAATTCCGTTCTTCGTGATTATACTCTTGAGCTCAACAATCACATCTTCCCAATTGACCTCATTCCGTTGCAACTCTGAAGTTTTGACGTCATAGTAGGCATGGACTATCTTCGTGAAAACCATGTTGAAGTTGTGTGCTGCAATAAGATGATTCGATTCTCACTCACGAACGGTGATGTATTGTGTGTTTATGGCGAAACTGCTTCGAGAGGTCTCAAGCTCATGTCATGTGTCCAAGCTAGCAAATATCTCCGCAAGGAATACAGAGCTTTCTTGGCTAACATTGTAGTAGCGGAGAAGGAAAAGAAAGGAACGACAGAAGTGAGAGATGTTCCTCTGGTTCGTGAATTTCCTCATGTGTTTCCTGATGATCTTCCCGGACTCCCGCCAAGTCGTGATATCGACTTTCGTATCGACCTCATTCCTGGAGAAAACCCTATTGCTAGAGCTCCTTATCGACTCGCTCCGTCCGAAATGCGTGAACTCTCGAGTCAACTCCAGGAATTACTTGATAAAGGCTTCATTCGCCTGAGCACCTCTCCGTGGGGCGCGCCAGTCCTTTTCGTCAAAAAGAAGGATGGGTCGTTCAGGATTGGCATCGACTATCGGGAATTGAATAAGTTGACCATCAAGAATCGCTATCCCCTGCCCCGCATTGACGATTTGTTTGATCAGCTACAAGGTTCTACGTGTTTCTCGAAGATCGATCTACGCTCAGGCTATCACCAGCTACACATTCAAGAGGAAGATATACCCAAAACCGCTTTTCGCACTCGATACGACCACTATGAGTTCGTTGTTATACCTTTTGGTTTAACCAACGTACCCACGGTTTTCATGGATCAGATGAATCGCGTGTGTAAACCTTATTTCGACCGCTTCGTCATCGTGTTCATCGATGATGTCTTGATCTATTCCAAGTCGAAAGCCGAACACACGCAACATCTACGTTTGGTTCTCGAGCTACTCCAAGGGAACCGACTCTATGCCAAGTTCTCCAAGTGCGAATTTTGGCTAGAGGAGGTTCAATTCCTCGGTCACATTGTCAATAGTCAAGGTATTCACGTCGATCCGGCGAAGATTGAAGCAGTTAAGAGTTGGATTACACCTAAGAACCCGTCTGAAGTCCGCTCTTTTCTCGGACTAGCGGGCTATTATCGACGATTTATCGAAGGATTCTCAAAAATCGATGTGCCTCTTACCGCTCTCATGCATAAAGACAAGCCTTTTGTTTGGGGAACTGAACAAGAGTCTGCTTTCCAAACCCTCAAGCACATGCTCTGCAATGCTCCTGTCCTCACTTTACCCGACGGAAACGACGACTTCATTGTCTATTGTGATGCTTCGAACCTTGGTCTTGGTTGTGTCCTCATGCAACGGGACAAGGTTATTGCTTACGCATCTCGTCAGCTCAAAATCCACGAGAAGAACTATATAACCCATGATCTCGAGCTAGGCGCAGTTGTTTTTGCGTTAAAGATTTGGCGACACTACCTGTATGGTACCAAGTGTATGATCTTCACCGATCATAGGAGCCTACAACATATCTTTGATCAGAAAGAACTTAATATGCGTCAACACTGATGGGTAGAACTTCTCAACGATTACGACTGTGAGATTCGTTATCACCTAGGCAAAGCAAATATCGTTGCCGACACCCTCAGTAGGCGGAGCTATCTGCTCAGCATTCGGGATGTCCAAGCCCAATACGACATCCGTGAACCCCAGCATGCTTGTTTTAATGAGCGCACTTTGAAGAAGGAAAGAATCTATCACGATGGAGCCCAGCTTGTGAATTAGTCGAATGGGATATTCCACTTTCTGGACCGAATTTGGATCCCTAAACAGACAAATTTCCGACAGATACTGATGGACGAAGCCCACAAATCTCGGTATTCTATTCATCCCGGTGCCGACAAAATGTACCAGGACCTTCGCTACAAGTACTGGTGGCCGGGCATGAAAATGGATATTGCTCTCTACGTTGGGAAGTGCCTAACTTGCTCAAAAGTCAAGGCGGAACACCAAAGACCCTCTGGCTTACTCGAACAACCCCCGATCCCTATGTGGAAGTGGGAGAGTATAGCTATGGACTTCATAACAAAACTCCCGTGCATGCCATCAGGTCATGACAGCATTTGGGTTGTTGTTGACCGTTTGACCAAATCAGCTCACTTTTTGCCAATACGGGAAAACTACAAGGTAGAACGATTAGCCCGAATCTACACCAATGAGATCATTTGTCGACATGGGACGCCTCACGACATCATCTCGGACCGTGACGCTCGGTTTACCTCAAGACTGTGGGAAACGTTTCAAGCGGCTCTCGGTACTACGCTTAATCTGAGTACCGCATTCCACCCTCAAACCGACGGTCAGACTGAGAGAACGATCCGTACTCTTGAAGACATGCTCCGTTCGTGTGTCATAGATTTCGGTGGTAATTGGGATGCTTACCTGCCATTAGTCGAATTCCTGTATAATAACAGTTATCATTCCAGCATACAAATGGCACCATTTGAGGCTTTATATGGAAGAAAATGTCGATCGCCTATTGTATGGCACGAGATCGGGCACTCGCAATTAACCGGTCTTGAGCTATTGCAAGAAACGACTGACAAAGTCCTCCAAATTCGAGACAATCCGCTGAAAGCTCGGAGTCGACAGAAAAGTTATGCCGATAGACAATGCAAGCCCCTTGAATTTGACGTTGGCGACTACGTACTCCTAAAGGTATCACCTTGGAAGGGTGTGGTCAGATTCGGCAAGAAAGGGGAACTAGCGCCTCGATATGTTGGACCTTTTAAGATTCTGGAAAGGATCGGAAAATTCGCCTACAGACTCGAACTACCGGAGGAGCTTAGTAACGTTCACCCGACTTTCCATGTTTCGAACCTCCGAAAGTGCCTGGCTGAGCATGATTTAATTGTGCCTCTTGATGATCTCCAAATAAACGAAACACTACACTTCGTGGAGAAGCCTGTCGAAATCATGGACCACCAAACCAAGCAGCTCAAACTCTCGCGCATTCCTATTGTGAAAGTCCGATGGGAAGGCAAGCGAGGCGCAGAGTTCACTTGGGAACTCGAAAGAGACATGAAGACGAAGTACCCGCAGTTATTTGTTACGGCTTTAGCCTAATTTCGGGACGAAATTCCCTCAACTAGGGGAGGCTGTAACACCCCGTGTTTCGGAAGTCAAAGTCAAAGTCAAGATTGAAGTCAAAGGGAGACAAGATTGCTAATTGCGATCTGTCACTCCTTGCTCAATTCCTGTTTTGACTTCTTTGGCTCGTAGATAGTCTATTTTATGCGTTACGTTAATTGTATTATGTGGAGTACTTATTAATAATCGAGGTTTATTCGACATTTATCGCATATTTTATCGCTTCATCATTATCGCAATCGCACTCGCAACTAGAATTACATGTTCTGGATATTGTTTTATGTGTGTGTGTGCCTTATGTGTTACTTGTGCATGTTTATTTATGTTATATTGTGGTGGATAATCGAAACGCAATCGAAAATCTAATCGCAAACGCTAAACGCAAGTCAATTAAGGACGATTGTATGTTGATATAGTAGTTGGGATTAAAAGTAATTTGAATAGGAAACTCCATCGCATCGTAACACCCACAATCGCAATCGAAACGGCAAAACTCGTGGCATCGAACACTCGGACCAACTGGCTAATCGACCAAGTGACCAGTCGACCAGGCTGCCACTCGATCGATCCACCCTTTCCACTTTGGGAAACCGTATAAATACCCCCTGTCACCATCAAACTTACCACTTTTGGCACTCTCCTGTCCGACCAGCGCTCCAATCTCAATTTTCCTTCGATTTCTCATGATTCTGGTAAGATTTCAACTTAAATCTTGTACTTCTTTGATGTACACGCACTCCTACACCTTTCTATCTTTTGAATCTTAACTTTTAACCGTGAAATCATCAAGATTCAAGGTGTTCTAGGATGATGTCATCATGGTGTTCTTGAGAACTTCATGTTTTGGCCTCAATCCACCAAGAACAACTTAGATCTGAATGATTTCCACACAAATAAACAAATATCTTTCACACATCTAAACATATTCACGGTGAAAAGGATTGAAGGATGGTGTCAAGCTTTCTTTCAACTCTTTTACACTCAATGCACTCAAAACCGATAGAATCGGAGCTTGTTCTAACCTTCTACTCAGTCTTGTGATTGTGTTGGTTCAAGATCTGGATTTTATCCACGAGATTACCGATTTCGGGTTAAACATGGAACTCCGTCTCGAACAGTTAACTGGTCGGATTTGGGTGATTCCTGTCCGATTAGGAGCACCAAGTATTGACGAGGTTTCTGTTGCTTAACACGTTATCAAAACATCTCGATAAATTGACAAACTATCAAAACAACCAAGTGTGAGGAGATCAGAACGACCAAGACAGAATGCCGTCCGATCGCACTGCCGTCCGATCGGACTTTCAACCGATCGGGTTGCCACCCGATCGACTCGCACCTTGGCCCACACTTAATTTTCATTGCAAACTTCAAGAGTTTTGAACACCGAACGGACTGCCGTCCGATCGGGTTACCACCCGAACGACCGGCCATGAGACCAAGTGATGTTTGGAACTCAACACTTAACAATTTTCAACATATTCAATACCAACGGATTGTCATCCGATCGGACTACCATCCGATCAAGTGACAAACTGCTATGAATTTGTTCTCACTAAAGTGTCCAACCAATCGGGTTGTCGTCCGATCGAACGTCCGTCCGATCGACCGACCTGAAAGGTAGAGATACTTCTGTGTTTTTAAAATGCTACAACAAAAACTTCAAAAGTCAAACCATCATACACAAACACATCCTTTCCAAAGGAAGAAACAATCCACTCGAAGGGTCTCCTGATCGGATGACCATCCGAGCGGACTGTCACCCAAACGACCAGCTATCTGATCAGACTACCATCCGATCGACCCACCGATACTTGTATCGTTTTACGCGAGGCTTATCGTTATGCTACCATTCTGATCAGGCTAACCTTACTTTCTAGCGCTCCCTTCAATCCACCAATCGCTGTGAGTATACTCGATCACTTTTTGATTTACGCACTTTTGGGTGTTACATACGTTACATATTCTAAATCACATCGAACACACTACTCAATACTTTAATTGCTAGCCAATTACCGCATGTTATACGTGACTAAATGAATGCTTGTTTGTTATGTTTACACATGGAATGCTATCTACCTGCCTTAGCAACGATAGTACTATTTGTTTGGACTCAGCACCTGTTTGCTCAGGGGTTGTTAAGGATAATTTTTTACATAGCTCACAGTGGTGAGTGTGTATTGCGAACTGCCTCTGGCTGTCAACTCGCAGTCATTGGTATCGATAGGCTCATGTCGATAACTAACATGCCTCATTTCACACTGTGTACGTGCTGGTTATGCGAAACTATTTCGAACTCTATTATATCTATTAAACTTGTATGCTCACCTTTACACTATGTGTATTGACCTTTACTTTAACGTATGGGACAGGTGCTTAGGATGCTTATTTGCTTAGCTTGCTGTGAAATCGAGGCTAGAAAAGACCTAGGTCAACAATAAACAATTGTCTGTAATAAAAATCTGAGTTGTCGGAACAGAACAATTTGACTAGATCTTTTCTGTAATAATTGTATTATCATTTATGACATGGTATGGTACGTGTTACTTTAAATATTTGGTAAATATAGTTGTTATGGAAACTTCTGGACAATCTGTTTCGCTCAGTGCCGCGCCCCGATGTTTCCGCCATCGGTTGGGGTGTGACATCCCGTGTTGTTCGTCAAGAAGAAGGATGGTTCCTTCCGTATGTGTATCGACTATCGTGAACTTAATAAGCTTACCGTAAAGAATTGTTATCCGCTCCCTCGTATCGATGACCTATTTGATCAATTACAAGGCGCGTCCTGCTTCTCTAAGATTGACCTTCGATCTGGATATCATCAACTACGTGTCCTCGAAGATGATATTCCTAAGACTGCGTTTCGTACTCGATATGGGCACTACGAGTTCGTAGTCATGCCTTTTGGCTTGACCAACGCACCTGCAGTGTTCATGGACCTTATGAACCGTGTGTGTAAACCTTATTTGGATCGTTTTGTGATAGTCTTTATTGATGATATTCTTATTTATTCTAAGTCTAAAGCTGATCATGCTCGCCATTTACGTCTTATGCTTGAACTCTTACGTGGGGAACGTCTGTATGCTAAATTTTCTAAGTATGAGTTTTGGATTGATGAAGTGCAATTTCTTGGCCATATTGTTAGTAGTCGGGGTATTCATGTTGATCCTTCTAACATTGAGGCAGTGAAGAATTGGTGTACGCCTAAATCCGTAACCGAGATTCGTTCTTTTCTAGGATTGGCGGGTTATTACCGTCGGTTCATCGCGGATTTCTCTAAAATCGTTGTTCCTCTTACTATGCAAACCCAAAAGGAGAAACCTTTTGTTTGGGGTCCCGAACAAGAGGAATCCTTTCTGACTCTTAAGAGCCTTTTGTGTAATACTCCTGTGTTAACTCTACCTGATGGCAATGACGATTTTGTGGTATATTGTGTTGCCTCGAATCGTGGACTGGGCGGGCTGTGTACTCATGCAGCGAGACAAGGTTATTGCTTATGCCTCTCGTCAGCTCAAAGTGCATGAGAAAAAACTACACTACTCACGATCTGGAGCTTGGTGCGGTTATTTTTGCGCTAAAGATCTTGCGACACTACCTTTATGGTACTAAGTGTGTGGTCTTCACCGACCATAGAAGCCTTCAACATATCTTTGACCAAAAAGAACTGAACATGCGACAGAGACGTTGGGTGGAATTGCTTAACGACTATGATTGCGAAATTCGCTATCACCCTGGCAAGGAAAATGTAGTAGCCGACGCCCTAAGTCGTAAAATCCATTTCAAGGCTATTCGTATCTCTAGTGATCTGCATGCTAGTATTCATGAAGCTCAGTATTCGTCAGCTAATGAAGGAAGTTTAACTGTTGAAGTTCATGGCGCTAATGTGAATCAGCTCGAAACTAAATCTGATGGTCTTCAGTACTATCTAAATCGCATCTGGGTGCCAGATCGCGATAATCTCCGTGAGCTCATTATGACCGAGTCTCACAAATCCCGTTACTCTATCCATCCAGGTGCCGATAAGATGTACCAGGATCTACGTACGACTTATTGGTGGCCTGGCATGAAGAGAGACATTGCTGTACATGTGTCTAAGTGCCTTACTTGCTCGAAGGTAAAGGCTGAACACCAGCATCCTTCTGGACTCCTAGAGCAACCTAAGATCCCAGTTTGGAAATGGGATAGCATTGCTATGGACTTTATTACCAAACTACCCCGAACCTCTAAAGGTCACGACAGTATCTGGGTGATTATAGATCGTTTGACCAAATCAGCCCACTTTCTTCCTATTCGTGAAGATTACAGAGTGGAGAAACTTGCTCGAGTCTATACTAATGAGATTATATGCCGTCATGGCATACCTCTTGACATAATCTCTGACCGCGATGGTCGCTTTACTTTACGTCTTTGGCAAACATTTCAGTCCGCTTTGGGTTCGCACTTGAATCTTAGCACGGCCTTTCATCCTCAGACGGATGGGCAGACCGAGCGTACTATTCAAACCCTAGAGGATATGCTCCGTTCTTGTGTCATCGACTTTGGTGGTAACTGGGATGTACATTTACCATTGATAGAATTCTCGTACAATAATAGCTACCATTCCAGTATTCAGATGGCTCCTTTCGAAGCTTTATATGGGCGAAAATGTCGATCTCCTCTCAGCTGGCACGAGGTTGGGGAAAAGCAGTTCACTAGCCCTGAGATTGTTCAAGAGACAACGGATAAGATTCTTCAAATTCGTGATAACTTGATCAAGGCTAGGAGCAGACAAAAGAGCTATGCTGATAATAGGTGGAAGCCCTTGGAATTTGCTGTTGGTGACCGAGTTCTTCTTAAGGTATCTCCCTGGAAGGGAGTAGTTCATTTTGGAAAGAAGGGAAAGCTTGCTCCTCACTATGTGGGTCCTTTCGTGATACTTGAAATGATTGGCAAGGTTGCATACAAACTCGACTTGCCACAAGAACTAAACAACGTGCATCCAGTGTTCCATGTATCTAATTTACGTAAATGCCTAGGTGACGAGGGACTGTAGGTTCCTCTTGAAGACTTGAAAATAAACGAAGCTATTCAGTTTATGGAGAAACCGGTCAAAATCATGGATCAAACTATCAAGCGTCTGAGGCGTAGCAAAATTTTCATTATTAAGGTTCGATGGGAAGGAAAGCGTGGTGCCGAATTCACTTGGGAGTTGAAAAGTGATATGAAGGCCAAGTACCCTTATCTCTCCGAGCAGTCTTCTTCTAAGATTTCGGGGATGAAATCTCCTAAAGAAGGGGAAACTGTAACACCCAGCGTCCCTAAACTTTAGACACTTGGCAAGATTAGTCTCTGAACTTCTATTAATTGTCAGTTTTAGTCCCTGTAGTTATGTGATGTTAATACTTTGATACTTTTGGTGTGAATCTTGTTGATACTTGATGCTTAACACTATGATGCTTGACTCTTTATTCTAGATGCTTAATTCTTGATACTTAAACTATGAGACTTGATACTAAATCTAGATACTTGACTCTTGGTGCTTAAAGATTAAACTAGATACTTGATTCTTGATACTATGAAAGCTAGATTCGTATTGTTAATTTTTGATACTTTATACTTGGACTCTTGATTCTTGAAACTTGAGAAACTATGATTCTTGACTCTTGAAACTTATTTGGTGCTTGGCTCCTTAGACTCGTGAAACTTGATTCTTGATCGAACGAGAGACTAGAGTCTTGTCACTGGTGGAATCTATGAAACTTGGAAACCTTTAGTGTTTATGATGTAATCTAGTATTGAGATACTTGTACCTAAACCATACGCAACGCAACGCTTAATATAACTCACGAAATGAATCAAAGTCAAGAACGTGGAAATAATGGATTGGCCAGAGTGGCCATCCGATCGGATTGCCACCCGATCGGATGACCACCCGATCGGATGACCACCCGATCGGATGACCACCCGATCGGATGACCACTCGATCGGGTGACCATTCGATCGATCGGCCACCCTATCCATCTTGCACCGCCTTAATACCCTCTCTCACTATAAATAGACCTGTCACATCACCATTTTGAGTGATGTGACATCTCTGCTCGACCACACACACGCACTCTTCATTTCTTCATTTTCTCATCGATTTCGGTACGTTTTAGGCTAGATCCTTGTACTTTCTTAATCTACACATCATCCTCTACGTGATTCTAACTTGAAATCACACTTTTCACCGTGAAATCTCTCGGATCTAAGTTCTTGAGGGTGACGTCATCATGGGGGTTTGTACAAACTGCCATGTGATGTCATTCTGAGCAAAATCTAGCTTGGATCTAAGGTATTTCATGCGTTTTTACACCAAATCTAAGCTAAATCTGGACTTTTTCCTATAAAACTTGTGTATCTTCATCTTTTTCTCAAACTTTCACCATTAATCGGTAGAACCCGGGTCTAAACGGGCTGTGGACTGGATGAGTAGTCTAAATCCGGCTTGGATCTGAGTTAATACTAGTGAAGACGAGCATGGAACGGATTTTGACATTAACCCGTTACGAACAGACGACTGAACGGGAAGGGGTGATTCCCCCCCGATCAGAACGGCGGTGTGCTAATGAGTTTACTGTTGTCACAATACGTGCTGTACCGTCACCATTAAACTAGAAACTTAGAAATTTAACAAATATGTTAAACAAGAGTAAGGGTCGCCCGATCGAGTGGCAACCCGATCGGACAGCCGTCTGATCGGATAACCACCCTATCAGGTGACACTTGCCTTAGTCTTGAAACTTTCAAACATTTGGTAAACAATCAAAACTTAGAAGTTTGATCGAATGACAACCCGATCGGACAGCTGTCCGATCGAACAACCATCCGATTGGGAGGACCATGATACCTACACTCGGATCAGGTGGCAATCCGATTGGGCAACCATCTGCCTACTCTCATACGGATGTCATCCGATCGACTGGTAATCCGATCGTACAACCATCCGATCAGAAAACCATCCGATCCAATGACCCATTTGACACTTTGAGCAACCTCGTATTCTGCCCAACTCTTATCATGTTGTAATCTAATCAGGTTAATTCTAAAAAGAGCTCCCTTTGATCCAATAGCCGTTTATACTGTTAAGCAATCACTGTGAGTATACTCGATCCCCTTTTACTTTAAACTTTTGGGGTGTAACATGTATTCTATGAAACTTAAACTTGAATCTTTGAAACTTATAGTCTATCCTATGTGTACGTGAAACTTGTGATTCTTGATTCTTTGTGCAATGTTACGTTTAATCCAGAGTGTGTAGTTCCGCCTAAACACTAGTAGCGCTATAGGAGATACACCTCTCCCATTATTCTCGGGGGGTATTGTTAGGAGGATTCTAGTTTACCTTGAGTCTTGAGTAAACACTAAAGCATCGGGATACTTGGGCTATCTCTGCGTGGACTGCGACACTAGCACGGCTGAAACTATTTCATTGCTTATGTTGTGGATATTGTTGGTGCACATGTCTGTCGACTTCGTCTTGTATCGAGTCTTGTAATAGTCCAGATAGATCAGGGCACGATATACGAGAAAATTGTGAAATCATGTAGGATGGGTCATTTCGCACGAAATGGAATGTGTCCATTTCGCACGAAATGGCACTGGCCATTTCGTGTGAAGCCATCTCGTACAAAATGGCTGGCCTATATATATGTGCCTTGTTCAAATCATTTGTAACTTTCTGATTCCGGTACCTAGGTGCTGCCGAAGTGTCTCCAGGCTGTAAAACGTTGTTATATTAATAAACAAGACAATTAGAGTGTATATCAAGCTGATTCAAAGTTGATACGTTTGTTTCCGCCTCTTGTATTGATTAGAACTCTTCTGAACGACTCGTTTTGGTCGTGCAAATGATCCTACAAGTGGTATCAGAGCTCAGGAGGAAGAGTTCTTACCAAACCAGCCTGATTTCACCAATATTTCTGACTTCTACTCATTCTTCTTCACATTTTTCAAAATTAAACAAGATTTTACGGTTAAAATGGATTGAATTTCACATATAACAAGCAAAACTCTGTTTTAAACAATCCTTGAAAGAATTAGACCTAAAATCGAACTAAAACCTGATCAATTTGACAAATATCTGACCGATTGAGTGACATCAGCATCTCATTTCGCACGGATTGGGTTATATTTCATTCATTTCGCACGAATTGGACCATAGAGACATAATTTCGCATGAATTGGACCATAGAGACATCATTTCGCACGAAATGGATCTTCATTTTGCTTGAAAATTGCCAATTCGCTTGAAAGGAACCCCCATTTCGCACGAAATGGTCTGTTAGAGAACCATTTCGCTTGAATTTGTCCCATTTCGCACCAAAGATCATTTCGTACCAAAGTCCATTTTGCATCAAAGTCAGTTCGTTTGAGATATCATTTCGTTTGAATCTCCATTTCGCTTGAACATTGTGTTATTGTGAAATTTTTTTACCGAAACATGGAAGAAGAGTTTTACAATGCGTTTGCTACCCCAGTTGCTCCAATTACAGTTGCCGAAACTGTTGAAATCGAAAATGAAACATGAACGTCTCAAAAGCCCCTAAAGCTTATGTATATCAAGGATTTTAAAGGATGGCAAAATCGTTTTGAAACATGGGTGCAAGCTTATAAATTTGATGCAAGGGTTTCGTTGGACAAAGATTACGTTAAACCGAAAGATGAACATGGAAATGAAAAATCTTTAAGTGATTATTCAGCGGATGAGAAATTGAAATACACCAGTGAAAAAATGATGATTAGTATTCTTCAACAAGCAGTCAAAGAAGATATCTTTGTTTTGCTTCAACATGAAGATACTGCTAGATCAATTTGGTTAGCGTTGTGTAACAAGTTTAAGGGAAGCGTTGATATGATAAAAAACAAACGTGCATTACTAAAGAAATCATTTGATATGTTTGTAGCTTTTGAAGATGAGACGACTAAGAAGACTATTGATAGATATTGTCATCTTGTTTAGGAAATGAGAAGATTGGAGATCAAAGAAGAAGACGATGAATGGGTTGATAAGCTTGAAGAGGATTCACAATCACCCAAGGCTGGTCAGGCTTGGGTGACAGCGTTTACTTAAAATCCTGACTTGCCGGAGCTCCCAAGTTGGTAATCGTGGAGCATGCATCGGCATCTTTCTGAAGTGTTATTTCAAAATTGTTATATTTCAATTTACAAGTGGTATTGTGATAAGTACCTACAAGTGGTTAATCAAGGTCATTAAGTTGAACTTGATTTAACTTTCATACAAGTGGTTGAGAAAACAAAGTGTTGAAACCCCACAAAACTAATTTTCCGGAAAAACCATTTTGATTAAAACAAACTTAAGTGTTTTGAAATCGTAATGGGAAAATAGTTTGTTGTCAGGGGGAGTTCTGATTGTTTATGCCAAGTGGATGGCGAATTGAAGCAATTCACATCGGTTTGTCAAAATTTCTTTAAATGGTTTTAAATTTTAGGGGGAGTAAGAATTTTTCAGAAAATCCAAAAACATTAGAAAATTTGAAAAAGCCAAAAACATGATAAAAATTTAAAAAAGGGTTTTGTTGTGAAAAAGATGAAATGATAGTACATCAGTGGACTATCACGGCATGCTAAAGATTTGGAAAGTCAAATGTGATAAACGGTCTCACTGATGATGTGCCAGTAGGTTTTCGCACGCTTAGTAGAATGTGTTCGAGATATAAACCTAAATATCAAACTTGCTTATTTTGTGGAGAACATCTCTCGGATATATAGGTAACCCCTGAAATCTTGTTTGAAGGGCTTTCTATTTCTGACATACTAGGTCTTTGTGCGTGGTGATATCTGGGGTATTATACTAGGACTTCTGATTTTGCGGGAGCAATAGCCTAGTCCTCGTATAATACTTTGCATTGCTTTAATCATAAAGCCCACCCTCAGCATAAAAAAAGATGAAACATTGAAAAATGCTAATCATGTGCTGTTGTAAAGAAGATCCCCAAGGGGGACCCACCTAAAGTCGAACCATCGTCTCTCTGATTTTGAGGAAGCAATAGCCTGAGCTCTCATAGTCTCGCATTTAACCCCTTACAGATATCATTAGTGTACATTCACCTGTAAGACTGAATATAGGAGTCTGGATACGGGAGTATATTCTGAGGTGGGACACGCGAATAAGTTTAAGTCTCTTAAAACACTAATCTCGTATCTCGAAATAGTTGAACTTTGTGTGAAAATTTAAGTGGATCGGTATACTGACAATCTAAGTGAATCGTTTAGAACTTAAAGTGTTTAAAGCTCAACGGTGCTAGTGATGTGTCTCAAAAATTGATATGATCCTCTTACACAAACTCACAAAAATATTGTCTGTAAATATTTCTTTACTGCTTTTCTTTAAAGGAAAAATCTAAAAAGATTTTCAGTGTGTTTTAGCATAAATTTTGAAAAATTCAAAAAGATTTTATTTCATCTTATTTTTGACAACTGATGTTGAAAAGCTGATTTTCAAAATTCCGAGTGCTCAACATGATGAACAACAGGTTGGGAGAGTTTGTTTGAAATGAGAATTGATTTTGAAAAGATTAAATGGTTAAGTAAGTTGAAACCAAATTTTGAATGATTTTCTTACAAGTGGTCATCAGAGATTAAAAATGTAAAATCATGTTGAATAATATCTACAAGTGTTTTTCTAAATTTGTTAAATCATTGTGAAATTTATTGTTGGGTAGAGATTTGTGCAGGTC
This sequence comes from Helianthus tuberosus, assembly GCA_030545235.1. Lineage (NCBI taxonomy): Eukaryota > Viridiplantae > Streptophyta > Magnoliopsida > Asterales > Asteraceae > Helianthus > Helianthus tuberosus. The sequence goes on along the minus strand of CM060446.1, from coordinate 1,432,232 downwards.
CCCGAGCATAAAGCCTGAGCAGAGTTTGAGCCAGGTTTTGATTTTAGAACAAAAGCTATGTCAGATTGCGATCCCAGAACAATTTAAGGGGGAGTCTGCTAGCAAAGGGGAGTCTGAAGATGCAAGAGCCAGTTTCTGATCCTGAAAGTTTGTTAAAGATAGAGCTAGGATTAAGATTCTAGGAATGAAAGAGAAAAATAGGAGATTGAAGATTAGATCAACATCCAAAGGGGAGGATAGTTGCTGATAGAAGCAGAGAAAAGATTGAAGGAAGCTTACAATGTCAGATACTTTGAAGAGAGCACAAGAAGACTGATCAAGACTGAAGACTTATCATGTTGAAGACTCGACACCGAAGACTTCGTCAACATCCAAGGGGGAGTCTGTTGGTGCACATGTCTGTCGACTTCGTCTTGTATCGAGTCTTGTAATAGTCCAGATAGATCAGGGCACGATATACGAGAAAATTGTGAATTCATGTAGGATGGGCCATTTCGCACGAAATGGAATGTGTCCATTTCGCACGAAATGGCACTGGCCATTTCGTGTGAAGCCATCTCGTACAAAATGGCTGGCCTATATATATGTGCCTTGTTCAAATCATTTGTAACTTTCTGATTCCGGTACCTAGGTGCTGCCGAAGTGTCTCCAGGCTGTAAAACGTTGTTATATCAATAAACAAGACAATTAGAGTGTATATCAAGCTGATTCAAAGTCGATACGTTTGTTTCTGCCTCTCGTATTGATTAGAACTCTTCTGAATGACTCATTTTGGTCGTGCAAATGATCCTACATATATGAGTTGTTTTAATCTATTATCAAACTTGTATACTCGCCAATACTTTTGTATTGATATTTTAATACATGTTGCAGGCTGATAGGTTGCAAAGGATCATGGAATCAAGCTAGGAGATGCTTAGAAACGTCGCCTAGTTAATTTAGTCTTTTGAACAATTTGAACATTTTATGATTTGGTTTGTAATATGATACTTGTGATGACTTTTGTTAGACATTTGCATGAAATCAATTAATCTTTATTGAAACAATAGTGTTATGGAATCTCATGAGCAATCTGAATGCTTTGTGCTCGCACCCCGATGTTTCCGCCATCGGTTGGGGTGTGACAGATTGGTATCAGAGCCATAACTATAGGGAATTAGGATAAGTAGGAATACTTGCCCTAGTCTATAGTTCTAGGAATCTTGACTCTTAATTGTTGTTTAAGACTTATGTATTCTACCGTATCTGCTTCCTAGCAGCACATTTCCCTGTTAAACTTACACACCTTTCCTAAGGCTGATACAATATATACTTGATGCTTTGGAAACGCTGTTAATCAGTGTTTGTATTTTGCACGAGATTTGCCCTCAAGTCAGGAGTGACATCCAAACCTTGATGGGAAATCTCCCTACTACTCTAATAGGTCTTATCTACGGGTAAGTACCGACGCTATTTAGGGTACGATGATTGTCAAGTTAGAGGTGAAGCTCAGACCTTGATAACTAGTCCCACTCCTTGATTTTGATATGTCTCGCCAAAGTCTCGAAGTTCTAATCAATTAGGGACGTGGAATGACTAAAAGGACGAATATCATAGTCAAGACACGTTACCTCAATTCGAAAAGGGTTCGAATCACTTTGGTTATTCGTCGTTCCTCTACCCGGAACAATCCTATGTTTTATGAACCAATCTTGCTTTTATGTTATCTCGATTTTATGCATGTGGTTTTAAACTCGATTCTTCGATCATTTGGTATACTTTTACACGAACCGCACGTTGTCTGCAATCTAAAAACATAAATTCTAATCTCAAATCGAATTAAATTTATGAAGCTTCATACTATGTACAATCTATGTGATAATGTGATTGTAAGACACTAGATGTAACATGGCATGGAATACGAGGGGAAAGTGATGTGTCCGAAACATGGTGTATACGCTGCTGGTACTTCCTATATATAAGTGTTTCTAGCATGTTACCAACTTTCGTACCAAGTGCCATGCGAAATTTAGTGTCTGATGTGGGATTCTAAAGCTATGGAAGGCCTATTTGTGTATTCTATGAGAAACTCATGTGAAATCTATTGTGTACTCTAGTGAAATCTATGTGTAAGCTATGTATGTGCGGTTTAGAGTAACAAAATATGAAACGTAGCCTAGCGCTGAAAATGAGGCGAAAGTGGCATGTCCGAAGCGTGGTGGATACGTCGCTGGTACTTCCTATATATAAGGGTTTTTGGCATGCTACCGAACCTTCGTACCACGCGCTAACTGAAGTTCGTAGTTTTGTAGGCTCGGGTTTGCGTGATTGAATCTACCTTGATAAACTATGTGGTTGAATCTATCTGGTTAACTCTATGTTTTGAGTAGTGGTGAAATCTAAGCGGTGGTTAACGAGGCATGACACCAATGACAAGACGGACGTGGCATGATTGAAGCATGGTGGATACGCCGCTGGTACTTCCTATATATAAGTGCTTCCGTCATGTTGCCGAACTTTCGTAGCACGTGCCATGCGGGATTTCGTTGTTTGTGGAATGTTAACACGAATCTATGTGAAACTATGTGAATCTATTGGAGTCTATTGAATCTATGTGAATCTATTGGAGTCTATTAAATCTATTGAATCTATGGGAATCTATAGAATCTATTGGAATCTACGTGAATCTATTTATTGTAAACTATGCGAATCTATGATAATGATGATGAGTGTGTTCTATGACACGTAACATGACACCGAGTACGAGGTGGAAGCGATGTGCCCGAAGTGTGGTGGATACGCCGCTGGTACTTCCTATATATAAGCGCTTCTGACATGTTGCCAAACTTCCTACAACGTGCCATGCGAAGGTCGTGGGTTTTGTGGTATTGAAATCTATGTGAAACTTGAATCTTGATCTTGAGAATCTTGTTGAGTTTTAAGTCTGTTGTGTGTAAATCTATATTGTGAGGCTTCGTAAATCTAGACTTATACGATCCTCTCATTGGATCTTTAGGATGTCTTCTCAAAAGCTATCAGACACTTTCAAGAAATCCAGGGAGAAGTCTCAGAAAAAGATGATGTCGTTCATGGCCGACCAGATTGCCTGAGTCGTACCAAAGATCGTCTCTGAGCTCCAAGGATCAAACACTCCTCCATCCTCTGTGGACTCAAAGGCCGAGAAGCAAAAGCCTACTAAGTTCAACTATAAGCATTTCATCTCTTGCAACCCTAAGTCTTTCACGGGCAGTGATGGGGTGACCGCTATGCTCGAGTGGTTCGACAGCATCGAGGTTACATTCATTAACAGCGAGTCCCCAGACCACTTAAAGACTAGGAGTGCAACTGGGATGTTTCAAGGCAGAGCGTTGGAGGGTGGTCGAATGAGAGAAACATCTGTTCAAATGAAGAAGCTTATGCTCTCCCATGGGCTGAGGTGCGAGAACTCATGATGCCAGAGTTCTGCCCTCCTCCTGAACAATTGAAGCTTGAAGAAGAGTTTTGGCATCTGAAGCAGGTTGGTGATGATAACCTGGCTTATACTACCAGCTTCAAGCAGCTTAGCTTGATCGTTCCTCACTTGGTTTCGACCCCTAAGCGAATGATAACCAAGTACATCAATGGTCTACCTCCTGCTATGCGTGATTCTTTTGAAGCAGCTCAACTGGAAACTATTGAAGAAGTCTATCATTTGGCAGCAAGTTTGAACAACAACCGTGTGCGTGATAAGCAGTTTGCTACTCCTGCTCCGTCCAAGTCTGCGAGTCAAGTTACCCAGCACTCAGGCGGCAGCAAGAACAAGAAAAGGAAAGCTCAGGGTTCCGGATGTAATGCTATTACTCCTGCTGCAAACCCTACCGCTAAAGCTGCTCCTGCTACTGCTGCTGCTCCCGAAGCTAAGAAACAGTACACTGGTTCTCACCCAAAGTGTACCACTTGCAACTACCATCATCCTGCTGCCTCTGCTTGTCGTTTGTGTACCAACTGTAATCGCTATGGTCACACGACTCCTTATTGCCGTCAAACTAACCCTGCACAGCAAGCTCAGCAAGCCCCAGCTCAGGCAGCTCTACCTGCACCTCCAGCTCCTCTACAGAACCCAAGGCCAGTCAATGCTGTTCGTGCATGCTACAAGTGTGGAGATACTACCCACCTCCGTAACCAGTGTCCTCAGCCGAACTAGGACCAACAGCCAGCCGCTCGTGGATGAGCGTTCAACCTTAATGCTAGTCAGGCTTGTAATGACAATGACGTTGTCAATGGTATGTTCCTCGTTAATATCCTTTATGCTTCGATTCTATTTGATACTGGTGTCGATAAAAGCTTTGTGTCCGTGGAATTTGAGTCTTTGATAAGCTGTACACACTCCAAGTTACCTGGGTCATTCTCTGTTGAGGTCGCTAATGGTAAGTCGATTCTTGTGAATTCTATCGTGCGTGATTGTTCCTTGATTCTTAACAATCACGTCTTCTCTATTGATCTTATACCCATGCGGTTGGGTAGCTTTGATGTTATCATCGGCATGGATTGGTTGCGTAAGAACCATGCCGAAATTGTGTGTCACGAGAAACTTGTTCGTCTTCCTCTTCCCTCTGGTGATACTTTGATCGTCTATGGAGACCGACCTTCAAAGGGACTGAGATTGATATCATGCACATAAGCGAGCAGAAGCTTACGTAAACAGAACCCTGCCTTCTTGTCCCACGTGGTGGAACAAAAAGGCAAGGGGAAGATCACAAGCGACGTTCCAGTGGTGTATGACTTCACTGACGTCTTTCCCTTCCTGGTCTTCCTCTTCCCAGATCCGTTGACTTTCGTATTGATCTCGTACCTGGTGCGACTCCTGTCACCAGGGCTCCTTACCGTCTTGCACCTTCTGAGATGCAAGAGTTATCTAGTCAGCTACAGGAATTACTCGATAAGGGTTTTATTCGTCCAAGTACCTCCCCGTGGGGTGCTCCCGTGTTGTTCGTTAAGAAGAAGGATGGTTCCTTCCGTATGTGTATCGACTATCGTGAACTTAATAAGCTTACCGTAAAGAATCGTTATCCGCTCCCTCGTATCGATGACCTATTTGATCAATTACAAGGCGTGTCCTGCTTCTCAAAGATTGACCTTTGATCTGGATATCATCAACTACGTGTCCTCAAAGATGATATTCCTAAGACTGCGTTTCGTACTCGATATGGGCACTACGAGTTCGTAGTCATGCCTTTTGGCTTGACCAACGCACCTGCAGTGTTCATGGACCTTATGAACCATGTGTGTAAACCTTATTTGGATCGTTTTGTGATAGTCTTTATTGATGATATTCTTATTTATTCTAAGTCTAAAGCTGATCATGCTCGTCATTTACGTCTTATGCTTGAACTCTTACGTGGGGAACGTCTGTATGCTAAATTTTCTAAGTGTGAGTTTTGGATTGATGAAGTGCAATTTCTTGGCCATATTGTTAGTAGTCGGGGTATTCATGTTGACCCTTCTAATATTGAGGCAGTGAAGAATTGGTGTACGCCTAAATCCGTGACCGAGATTCGTTCTTTTCAAGGATTGGCGGGTTATTACCGTCGGTTCATCGCGGATTTCTCTAAAATCGCTGTTCCTCTTACTATGCTAACCCAAAAGGAGAAACCTTTTGTTTGGGGTCCCGAACAAGAGGAATCCTTTCTGACTCTTAAGAGCCTTTTGTGTAATGCTCCTGTGTTAACTTTACCTGATGGCAATGACGATTTTGTGGTATATTGTGATGCCTCGAATCGTGGACTGGGCTATGTGCTCATGCAGCGAGACAAGGTTATTGCTTATGCCTCTCGTCAGCTCAAAGTGCATGAGAAAAAACTACACTACTCATGATCTGGAGCTTGGTGCGGTTATTTTTGCGCTAAAGATCTAGAGACACCACCTTTATGGTACTAAGTGTGTGGTCTTCACCGACCATAGAAGCCTTCAACATATCTTTGACCAAAAAGAGCTGAACATGCGACAGAGACATTGGGTGGAATTGCTTAACGACTATGATTGCGAAATTCGCTATCATCCTGACAAGGCAAATGTAGTAGCTGATGCCCTTAGTCGTAAAACCCATTTCAAGGCTATTCGTATATCTAGTGATCTGCATGCTTGTATTCGTTAAGCTCAGTATTCATCAGGTAATGAAGGAAGTCTAACTGTTGAAGTTCATGGTGCTAATGTGAATCAGCTCGAAACTAAATCTGATGGTCTTCAGTACTATCTAAATCGCATTTGGGTGCCAGATCGCGATAATCTCCGTGAGCTCATTAGGACCGAGTCTCACAACTCCCGTTACTCTATCCATCCAGGTGTCGATAAGATGTACCAGGATCTACGTACGACTTATTGGTGGCCTGGCATGAAGAGGGACATTGATGTACATGTGTCTAAGTGCCTTACTTGCTCGAAGGTAAAGGCTGAACACCAGCGTCCTTCTGGACTCCTAGAGCAACCTAAGATCCCAGTTTGGAAATGGGATAGCATTGCTATAGACTTTATTACCAAACTACCCCGAACCTCTAAAGGTCACGATAGTATCTGGGTGATTATAGATCATTTGACCAAATCAGCCCACTTTCTTCCTATTCGTGAAGATTACAGAGTGGAGAAACTTTCTCGAGTCTATACTGATGAGATTATATGCCATCATGGCATACCTCTTGACATAATCTCTGACCGTGATGGTCACTTTACTTCACGTCTTTGGCAAACATTTCAGTCCGCTATGGGTTCGCAGCTGGCATGAGGTTGGGGAAAAGCAGTTCACTGGCCCTGAGATTGTTCAAGAGACAACGGATAAGATTCTTCAAATCCGTGATAACTTGATCAAGGCTAGGATCAGACAAAATAGCTATGCTGATAATAGGCGGAAGCCCTTGGAATTTGATGTTGGTGACCGAGTTCTTCTCATGGTATCTCCCTGGAAGGGAGTAGTTCGTTTTGGAAAGAAGGGAAAGCTTGCTCCTCGCTTTGTGGGTCCTTTCGTGATATTTGAAAGGATTGGCAAGGTAGCATACAAACTCGACTTGCCACAAGAACTAAACAACGTGCATCCAGTGTTCCACGTATCTAATTTACGTAAATGCCTAGCCGAAGTGGGACTGCAGGTTCCTCTTGAAGACTTGCAAATAAACGAAGCTATTCAGTTTGTGGAGAAACCGGTCGAAATCATGGATCAAACTGTCAAGCGTCTGAGGCACAGCAAAATTCCCATTGTTAAGGTTCGATGGGAAGGAAAGCGTGGTGCCGAATTCACTTGGGAGTTGAAAAGTGATATGAAGGCCAAGTACCCTTATCTCTTCGAGCAGTCTTCTTCTAAGATTTCGGGGACGCAATCTCCTAAGGGAGGGGAGACTGTAACGCCCAGGGTCCCTAAAATTTACACACTTGGCAAGATTAGTCCCTGAACTTCTATTAATTGTCAGTTTTAGTCCCTGTAGTTATGTGATGTTAATACTGTGATACTTTTGGTGTGAATCTTGTTGATACTTGATGCTTAACACTATGATGCTTGACTCTTTATTCTATATTCTTGATACTTAAACTATGAGACTTGATACTAAATCTAGATACTTGACTCTTGGTGCTTAAAGATTAAACTAGATACTTGATTCTTGATAATATGAAAGCTAGATTTTTATTGTTGATTCTCGATACTTTATACTTGGACTCTTGATTCTTGAAACTTGAGAAACTATGATTCTTGACTCTTGAAACTTATTTGGTGCTTGGCTCTTTAGACTCGTGAAACTTGATTCTCGATCGAACGAGAGACTGGAGTCTTGTCACTGGCGGAATCTATGAAACTTGGAAACCTTTAGTGTTTATGATGTAATCTAGTATTCATATACTTATACCTAAACCATACGCATTGCAACGCTTAATATAACTCACGAAACGAATCAAAGTCAGGAAAGCGGAAATAATGGATTGGCCAGAGTGGCCATCCGATCGGATTGCCACCCGATCGGATGACCACCCGATCGGGTGACCACTCGATCGATCGGCCACCCTATCCATCTTGCACCGCCTTAATACCCTCTCTTATTATAAATAGACCTGTCACATCACCATTTTGAGTGATGTGACAGCTCTGCTCGACCAGACACACGCACTCTTCATTTCTTCATTTTCTTATCGATTTCGGTACGTTTTAGGCTAGATCATTGTACTTTCTTAATCTACACATCATCCTCTACGTGATTCTAACTTGAAATCACACTTTTCACTGTGAAATCTCTCGGATCTAAGTTCTTGAGGGTGACGTCATCATGGGGGTTTGTACAAACTGCTATGTGATGTCATTCTGAGCAAGATCTAGCTCGGATCTAAGGTATTTCATGCGTTTTTACACTAAATCTAAGCTAAATCTAGACTTTTTCCTATAAAACTTGTGCATCTTCATCTTTTTCTCAAACTTTCACCATTAATCGGTAGAACCCGGGTCTAAACGGGATGTGGTGTGGATGAGTAGTCTAAAGCCGACTTGGATCTGAGTTAATACTAGTGAAGACGAGCATGGAACGGATTTTGACATTAACTTGTTACGAACAGAGGACTGAACGGGCAGGGGTGATCCCACCCGATCAGAACGGCGGTGTGCTAATGAGTTTACTGTTGTCACAATACGTGTCGTACCGTCACCACTAAACTAGAAACTTAGAAATTTAACAAACATGTTAAACAAGAGCAAGGGTCGCCCGATCGAGTGGCAACCCGATCGAACAGCCATCCGATCGGACAACCACCCTATCAGGTGACACTTGCCTTAGTCTTGAAACTTTCAAACATTTGGTAAACAATCAAAACTTAGAAGTTTGATCGAATGGCAACCCGATCGGACAACTGTCCGATCGAACAGCCATCCGATTGGGAGGACCAGGATACCTACACTCGGATCAGGTGGCAATCCGATCAGATGGGCATCCGATCGGGTAGCCATCTGCCTACTCTCATACGGATGTCATCCGATCGACTGGTAATCCGATCGGACAACCGTCTGATCGGACAACCATCCGATCCAATGACCTATTTGACACTTTGAGCAACCTCGTTATTCTTCCCAACTCTTATCATGTTGTAATCTAATCAGGCTAATTCTAAAAAGAGCTCCCTTTGATCCAATAGTCGTTTATACTGTTAAGCAATCACTGTGAGTATACTCGATCCCCTTTTACTTTAAACTTTTGGGGTGTAACATGTATTCTATGAAACTTAAACTTGAATCTTTGAAACTTATACTCTATCATATGTGTACGTGAAACTTGTGATTCTTGATTCTTTGTGCTATGTGACGTTTAATCCAGAGTGTGTAGTTCCGCCTTAACAATAGTAGCGCTATAGGAGATGCACCTCTCCCATTATTCTCAGGGGGTATTGTTAGGAGGATTCTAGTTTACCTTGAGTCTTGGGTAAACACTAAAGCATCGGGATACTTGGGCTATCACTGCGTGGACTGCGACACTAGCACGGCTGAAACTATTTCATTGCTTACATTATGGATATGAGTTGTTTTAATCTATTATTCTATTATCAAACTTGTATACTCGCCAATACTTTTGTATTGATATTTTAATACATGTTGGAGGCTGATAGGTTGCAAAGGATCATGGAATCAAGCTAGGAGATGCTTAGAAACGTCGCCTAGTTAATTTAGTCTTTTGAACAATTTGAACATTTTATGATTTAGTTTGTAATATGATACTTGTGATGACGTTTGTTAGACATTTGCATGAAATCAATTAATCTTTATTGAAACAATAGTGTTATGGAATCTCATGAGCAATCTGAACGCTTAGTGCTCGCACCCCGATGTTTCCGCCATCGGTTGGGGTGTGACATTGTACTTCTGATAGCAACAGATCAAGTTTCTCTTCTACAGGATTCTTCTTGCAGACTTTGAATACATTATCCAAACCTGTTTGAAGATTTTCTTGTGACATGGGTGGTTCAGGGACATTTGGAACAACAAATGTTCCTTTTAACACACCAGCTATAAACACATTTGCAGCTATTTTGGAAATGATTGGTGTAGCTTTGGTTTTACCAGAATCTGGTGCAACCTTGGGTATGCCAGAATCATCTCCACTAGATGTGAATAACATATTTTCACTCTGGATTTCCTTATGTCCTTGAATCAATCCAGTGAATGATTCTCCATAAGTTGTTAAGATAAACAAATTATTTCATCCCAGATTTCATTGACCAGTTTCCTGATCTCCATCTGTTGGGATCTCATCCTCTTCTTCATTATCTGATTCAAAGTTGTTATGAAATGAACTAGAAACATCCTCATCAACAATAGTTTTTCTAGGTTCAATTTTGTAAGATGCAGTAATTGAATCTTCAGAATTTGACCTATTTAATGAAGTGTTAACTAAACCTGTGTTTAAGAGAGAATCTGTACCAGCAACATGAGATTCTTCATAGTGTAGAACTTCAGTGTTTTGTTGGGTTGCACCAGCAACATGTGATTCCTCATAGTGATGAACTTCAATTTTTCCATGGGTTGTAGCAGCAACATGAGACTCCTCATAATGTTGGACTTCAGTGTCTTGATGAGTTTCATATTCAAAGTGAAATCCAGCATCAGGGATCTGATGGCTTTCTTCAAGTTCTGGTTCTTCCCTATTTTCTGGTGAATTTCTTATCATCAGAATTGGGTATTCTTCAGCAGATCCTGTCTCTGATGTCCAAGATCTTTGAACTTCTTATTCTTCTGGTGAAGAAGAGCAGTCATACACTTCTTTGGTGGGTGCATCTGTTGGTGTGTCTGGTTTGTTGAGATGTTCCTCATGTTTTAGTATGTATGGTGAATCTGATGGAATTGGACTCAACATACTTTCTAGTAACACAAGAACATCCCTATCTGATGTCCACCCTTGACTGGCACTCCATGGCTTCATTATAGTTGAGCTCCAAGCATCTTCTAAAATAGGAATTTCTACATTCCTTTCAACAAGAGTTTCAAAGATGAAAATTGAAATGAACCTTGGATATGGTAGATGAGAAGAGTTTTTTCCATTTCTTGCAAGGATTGATCTCTTAATCAAGTTGAAGATTTCTGTCCCGTAATCAAATTTGAACCCTTTTATGAGTCCATACATGATTGACAGTATTGCTTGGTTCACTTGGTCAGCTCCACCTATCTTTGAAGTGAGGCACTTGTTTAAGACTTCCATCATGACTTGCCAGAATGCTGGCATTTCATTCCTTCTGAGTTCACCAATTTTGGTAACCTTCTTATTCTTGTATCCTAGCTCAATGAGGAAACTTAACAAATCCTCTTTTCTTGATGCTTCAATATAGTTCCCAAAAACAGGAAGCTCAAGTCATTGTCTCACTCTTGCAGGGGTTAATGTCACAGAGACATTTCCCCAAACATGAGCAGAGACTTGATTTTCCCCATCTTCACTGAAAGTGTGGATGAATTGTTGTAATAGTCTCTCCGGTACTTTTCTTCCTTTAGTCAATGCTCTTGAGATTGGACATCTCAAGAGGAATTCTACCAGAATTGACATCTTTCATCATATTCGGAATGCTCTGTATTCATTAGTAAGTTATTCTCTTTTATTGGCAAAAATTCTTCGTCTTCAATGAATGGAACATCGTGTTGAATGATTGGAATGTTGAGATTAACTTCTGGCTTCTGCCATTGCTGAATTTTGAGAGTTTGGGAATTTTGGCTTTTGAAAAACAGAGGGTTTTAGGGTTTAAGGTTTTTGTGAGGAAGAAGGTGAGCGATTGAAAATTTCTGCTAAGGTTGGGTTTTATAGTGAGGGTTTTAGTAGAGAGTTGGTTGTTATGGGAGTTGAGGGGACACATAACGTGGGTTGTAATAGCGGTTAAAAGGTCACTAATTCCTTTTATCACCGTTAGATCGTGTGATGTGAGGTTGGTTCAGAAAGTAACCGTTGGATCGTGGGTATCAAGGTAAAGTTAATGGATTTTAATCTGTGCAACCGTGGGTTTTATCATGTCTTCTCAACTTGCATTTTCTCCAATCATTCTTTTTGTTTGGAAATATCTGAATTTGATTGTAGAACCCTACCGGCCATATGACACCTTTCCTTTTGTGTGGGACCAATTTTTGAGAAATGGTCCAATAATCTGGCTTTGTATTCTGCCACCATTTTCAAAGTCAAAATTCATTTCTGATGATGTCATCAGAAATAAATCCCATTTTCTGATAAATTTAAACCGATCTTGATTAGAATGTTTTCTGTTGACTTGTTAACAGAAGTCAAAAGAATTCAACGAATGAAGTTCCCCCTTGACTTGTAAACATTTGTTCAACAGAAGTCAACAGACTAAAAAGTTTCCCTTTGCAACAAGTGGTATCAGAGCGAAAGTTGGGTAAATTGTTTCCAGATCCCTTGCTCCTGTAAGAGAGAAGTATATTCATGATCTTCCAAAGGTAAAAAGAAAAATATTTTTTTGCAGATAAAAAAAAAGTATGTAGAAGAGTTATTACTATTATTATTGCTTTTATTACTATTATTATTATTATTATTATTATTATTATTATTATTATTATTATTATCTCTATTAGTATTTTTTTTCTAGTATAAAAAGAGGTGTAGAAAAAGGATATGAAAACACAAAAAAGGGAGTTAAACAAAGATAAATGAACTAATTAGTTTATCAGAAAGAAAAATTTTGACATCTAAAAAGAAAGTTTCTGATAAAACAAAGTTCATTCGTATCTTATCTGATGAAAAATCTCCAAATTCTGGTCAGTTAATCTTCAAAAAGGAATGATAATAATAAAAAGAGATAAAAAAACTATGTGAAACTTTAAAAAACGTACTCATGACTATTATCTTTTAAAAAAAAAGGGTTTTAATAAAAAGAGAAAAAAAAACTATGTGAAACTTGAAAAAAACATACTCATGACTATTATCTTAAAAAAAAGGTTTTCACAAAATATTCCTTGAAGAAAAGAACAAGTACTTAGACTTACACCAGAAAAATATGTGTAAGTAATATCTCTGTTCTCTACTTATTCCCTCTCATCTAAAAAAATATATTTCTGATTCGTTTACACAGATTTTCTGGTGAATTCTGATGAATTTATCAGATTTCATCAGAATCAGATTTTCTGGTTAAAAACAAAAAACCTCGACGGTTCAAGATCATTTTTATAGTCTTGCACGGTTCATTATTTTTTTAAGCCTCATCAATCGATACCCTAAACACTTATCCTATGTTGGATAGAAGATACTTATATCCTACGTGGTGGAGATACAAGATATAATGCATTCATTTAGGTGGAATTACAAACCGAGGTGAAGAATTATAACAAGGAATAAAATATAATCAAATGATCATCCATAAAAAGTTGGACGTTTGCCAAATAAACTTTCATGCCAATCTGCTGAAGATACAGTCAACGAATATTACTAAAAAGGTGCCTACATGATAACGTGACAAGAAGAAAAGCAAGATACGTCTTCAACAAGTTTATTTGTTATTTCTAAGTATAAATGCATTGTTTGTATTTTCAACAACAAATAGGGGTGATTGTTAGGAAACTTTATTGTATTTGTTGTTGAAAATTGTCTAAGTTACTTGGAAATAATTCCGTCAACGCGAACCGACCGACGAACCATCCCAGAAGCACTAAATATGAAGACCGAGAAAGAAAAAATCAAGCTTCTAATTCTTTGATTAAAGATCACTACAAGGTTACAAGACTTCAAAATGTTAGCGGGACATTATTGAGTATACAAGATATACATTAAAAGATTTATGTTCATAAAGATAATATATCTTATGAACATATTTAATATATTTTCTTATGAAAAAGGTTTCATAAGTAAAAGAAAAGCTTTCAACAGAAAAGAAAATGAATCTTTTCTTATGAAAAAAGCTTTCATAAGAATAGATATATAATATCTCAATATGTGAAGACTTCATCAGAAAAGAAAAAGACAAGTTGGTGACAAAAAGAAGATAAGGCACATTAAATAATGGATGGGCACACAAACCAATTTCCCATCAACCAATCGCATTTGAGATAGGCACATGGAAATCTCTATAAATACATAATTCATTCATAAGAATTATGTGTGTCATTTGAAGTTATATTTTCATATAGAGTCTGTGTGTGAGTTTACCCCCTGGTTTGGCCCAGGGGGTGACATTCAAGATTCGAGTTTATTTTCGGATTGACCCCTTATTCTTTGTTTGATTCCGCCAAACAAAGATTAATTCTTATGTTCATAGAATGATTCATTTATTTTATAAAAGTTAATCATTGAAGAAATCTCACTCTCACTGTCTCTATTTTTATTATTTGAATGTTTATATACTTCACAAACACCCGTCTCTATGATCGAAGAAAGTTAGAATCATTCGAACAGGGTCAGAAAAGGGGACCAACAGGTAACCATAATAGGACATGGTTGACCAACTTAGGACAAGTAAATTTATCTACCAAGCAAAGCAAAGGTGAGTTCACACTTTCACTTAAAGCATGTATTCCCGGTGGGTTGGGAACCTAATATTCCGAGGGAACGGAATAACAATGAATTGATTTATACTTATAATTCATGTCTCTAGTGTACTAAACGAAACTCTACCATAAAGTCCCCGCATTACTATACCAATTAATCGCCGGGGACGAACGAGATATTAGTTGATAGCACTATTAGGTTTGACTAACCTCACACCGGGCCTTAGAGGACGGGCGTGAACTATTATGCCTTGACACTGGTCAATGATGGTAGACATTGACCTGGGGCACAAACAAATAACTACGTCACAAGTATCGGTACCACACAGTTTAGTAGCTTACAGATGGGGTAGTTCCCCATGACGTGTTTTATACTCGTTAACTTAAATAACTGATCTTTTGGGATAAAACGTTTAAAACATTTTAAATCCGTGAATTCGACAACTTTATGTTGACATACTACGGCATGCTTGCAGGTGGTTAGGTACAACTTCGGACGGACATTGCAAACGACTAAAGTGTGTGTTGTTTGGAAAGTCTTTCAAATAGTACATTTATTTAAACTGTGGTTTATATTTGTAAAGGGTTTACTTTATATTTTCAGCTGCTAACTTAAAATTATATTTTGAACTTTTTAACATAATCACTAATCGTATTATTTGTAATAATTTACAACTTACGTAGATGGTTCAATATGATTAGTGGCTGGATCCTGGTCAGTCGCACGCCTCGCGGTAATACTCCGCATGTGGAAAATGAGGGTGTGATAAATGGAAGAAAACCTAATACATTCTTCTTTTGATTTGAGAATGATGCTAAATGGAGAACCTGATATGAAATCTCCTAGAGCATTAACATTGAAGCCTTCATCTCTATCTATATAATAACACTTAAAAACACCTTTATCTAAATATTTAATATCTCTCAAAAATCTTCCACATCCAACTCTCTATCTTTATCTCTATCCTACTTACAAACACTTACTTAATTTGTTTTTTTATTTTTCCTACACACTCACAATAAACATATAGATAGTTAAATGTGAGCCTCTAAATATAGAGGCGTACTTTAGTTTCTATATGTTTTTCTCTATTTTAGAGATTTCAAGTAGTGGTGTTTTTGTTGTTTCCTCTTTTTCTCCTATATTATATAGAATGCATGTATATAAAGGCTCGAATGTGAATGCTCTTAGGATGATGTGTTAAAGTGCCTTCCATGTACGTTTATCCTATTCAATTTGAAATGAACATGCAATTTGCATACAAACAAGTTGTTTAATTAAAACCAGGGGCGGAACTAAAGGTATGTGAGACGTAGCACGGGCTACGGCTGAAGTCCGTATGCGTAGTGTATTATATATATATATATATTGGTTCTATACAAAAGATACCTCTAAAATAATACAAGGATATCCCTAACCAACCTAAACTTATAAAATAAGGGAGCCCGATTGAAACAATGACTCAATTGATTAGATAAGCCCAACTGCTTAGATTAGCCCAAAAAAACACAAAACTACGTACGGCGGCATTTTTTCTTATCGTCGCTTAGGTTTTGGAAGAAAACCAAACGTCGTTGGTCATCATTTACGCACTGGTCTCCTGTTTTGCTACTGCCAATAACATCGGTTCGATAAAAGAATCCACAATCATGTTGTTTGCTGCTGCGATAACACTGGTTCCGGTCGTTCCGCCCCTGCTTAGGTATTTGTTTTTTTAAAGTAAAAGATGACGATGTGATTAAACGATTTCAAGCTATGAAAAAAAATGACAAATTTATTAGGCACTTAGTTTACTTTATTTATTTATTGTCTTTTTTAATAATTTATTTATTATCGTTTTTTTAATATTGTTGATTGCACTGTAAAATTTTTTTTTAGGGATACCCCTGATTTAATGGACTAGTTCCGCCACTGATTAAAACCATTGAATATATATTTGATAATACAATATTAATATCATGATATTTTTTTTTGTATTTTAACACATTTTAGAAGATTCTATGCAATCTGTATACATAATTCTTTGGTATCGAAGCACTCAGATTGATCGTCACAACAACAATAGTGTAATATAGGTTGATCATAGTATTTGCAAGTAAGCCATCTTATGTTCTCATTTCATAGAGTTGAAACGTTGTCTCCATATTGCTTTTGTCCTACAACTCTAGTACCTATATTCGTGTTAAAGCGATATGAAGAAACGTTATAAAATGGAAACTCAATCACAATGTTTAAGTTCTTCTCAAATGGTAGCTGAAAAGACTAGAAAACAAAAAACTTACTATCAAGACCAATGAGCAATGTTAGAAACATTATTATATATATCAATCGATAAAAGGGGTTTGCGCCAGTCAACTTTCTTCTGTTTTCGTTTTTGCCACCAAAGTTTTGTTGTTTTATCCGCTTTCTATAATACGCCTTGCACAAATACTCCCCTGCCTTTTGTTGTTCTCAACCACTCCTGCACAAATCACCGGTCAGTTTGTAGGGTTTGGTGGCCACCCTCACATTTCAATGGATTCTGACGTGACCGGCGACGCATAAACTTCCTGATGCAGAATCCATTTACTTTGGTTTCGGTGTTGGCATCCCAATAAACCTGGAAGGATTTCCCTCTGTTTTATCCAACTTTGTTATAAGGCGGTCATCACGATTTCCGATGACAGAAAACGACGTTTGACAATCGATGTTCCGGTAAATAACTTTTTCATCTGAAATAACATCACTACCTAGGTGTTGTAGGTATGAATACGAAAAACACCTTCGCTAACATAGTAGAGGGCTAGAGGCGGTGGTACGGTAGCGCTAGCACCGTCACGATGGCGGCGGTGAAGAGGTGTGTAAGAGGGAAAGGGAGCTGCTACTACTGGGAGAATGTGTCGTTCTATTAAATTTGACAAATCTAAAATCTAAAAATTGCAACCTAAAGCTGTGAAAGAGGTTTTTGAAAATTGGAATTAACCTCAGCAAAAAGTTTTAACTTTCATATGATTTATGTTAATGTAAAAAATAAAATTTACTTTCATATAGTAAAATAATAATGTTGTTGCATATCTTTGTTTTAAAACAATCTCTTTAACGCTATTTATGTATATTAGCTTAATGTGTTAGCTTACTCGGTTGTCATGTAAAAACTTTTATACAATTTGAATTTTGAAAGATTATTTGTTACATGATAAAGTGGTTGTTAAATCGATACAATAACAAAACAAGCTCTTTGATCACATCACGACTTATTTTTAGTTGTTTTTAAGTTGTTATTGTTTTGGTCAAAATTACCGAAGCAATTAAGTGATCAAATTAGTTAAGTGAGGTAGTGTGCTAAGAATGTGTGTTGAAAATATGCTAATTAAGTTATTTGCAAAAAACAGTTATCAGGATACGGCTCAGGATATCGAGCTGTATCTATGATCAAACAATGAGCGAAAATGTAAATGCTGACACGGGATGTACGAGGAAAGCCCTTGATCAATCTAGATCGCCGGCGCAAAACCTCGGGAGCTGACAATCGCAGCTGCCTTGTTCTTCTTATTACTTCAAATGTCGGGATACAGTGCAGGATATGATGCGGATCAACTAAGTGTTACAATGTGGTTTCGATATAAGTGTAAGTGTGTTGTGAGTATTTGCAGCTAGAGAGAAAGAGTGTACGAGAGATTGTGTGTTCTAAACTGATCCGATCAATCCTTTTTATAGTAAAAGAAACTAACTAACTATCCTATTAATCCGGTATATATCGAATATTCCCCGTGTGAACGTTGTAGCCCACGTCTTCCGGCTTCAACGTCTATAATTCAACAGATTTGTCCGAGTCTTGCGGAGAAGAAGTCCACTTGAACGTTAGAGACTTGCACCATCTAATCTGCACGTGAGTTAATTAGTTACCACCATGATATCGTATCAGGATGTTACCAATATCCTGATCCGGTATCCTGGTCACAATAAAAGAAACACAATCAGAATATTAGTCAGGATATATGAGCAGAAAACCACCCATAACAATTGTCCCCAAAATATATCTATTGGTATACCAATTCCAACGGATATATTTTAAAGCTTATCTCTTAAATAGAGGTTATTAAGTTGAGGCGACGACCGAGATAACATTGGGAAACTTCCATCGCGGTTTACACTCAATGGCTATCTATTACGCCCCTATATCTTCTCTCTTTCTATTTGAAAACCAAATATCATCAACGGAATCTTCAGGTAATTATTCATTCTTTCTTCTTTCCCTGCTAATCTCTTCATTCTACCCCCAATGGCTACCAGAACCCATTCTCATACCGGCGAATCGACGGAGACCTTCGTTCAGCAAAACCTTCTCAAGAACCCAGAGAAGGAGATCTGTGCCTTCGATAACGCAGACATTGCAGCGTTAAGAGCCTCCGACGCCTTTCCAGATAGCGCGATTATTAGACCATTCGACCGGTCAGTTCGATCGGACGTTTCTTCTGCCGATTGGATATGTTTTCCAGCATATCCTTTTTCGCTAGGCCTTCGGTATCCCTTTCCCGAATTCATGATGCAATTCTTTCGAACCACCGGTCTTTGCTTTGCCCAAATAATGCCCATGGTTTGGAGGGTATTGACTGTTCTCAACCAAATCAAAAACCTTCACTTTCCTGACCTCTGCATCGAGGATATTCCGATCACCTACCGTCTTCGATCACACGGTTCTAGCAGGTTTTTACTCTTTTCCACTTCCAGTAAACCCCTTGTTCTCAGAGCCACCAAAAACGAGGATGGATGGCAACAGAAATTCTTCTTCGTTAAGCGAGATTCCATCTACGAGGGCGTTAGTCTTCCGGTGGAGTGCTTAACCACCGGTAGGGTTTAGGGTTTTAAGAATATCCCCAAATACCTTTTGGGCCTTTACCTTGTGCTGATACTTTTTTATTTGGCCTTTATGTAGTGAACTTCAAAGAAGTAGCCCCTCCTACTGCAGAATCTGAAAAGAGAATCAAAGAAATTTACCAGCTACCGGAAGGTGACAGAAGTTTTTTCACACACCTCCTGAGTTCCAGCCAATATTCATCATCAGATATGTCTGGTAAGAGTTATTCTGCAAATAATTGATTAGCGTAATATAATGAAAGAATAGAAAAAAATTAGAACTTCTCCTTTTATGCAGCACCAGTCAAAATCCCAGAAGTTTTCGATCTTGAAGAGTTGGACAGTTACTCCGATCCTGTCTAGATCAAGAAAGAGCCAAGTCCCAAACCCATTGCTCCATCCAAGCCTACCAGTTCTACAGCCGTCATTATCCCCAAGCCTTCGCCAACTACCAAGCCCCGGACCTCTAGTTCTCGTAAGAGAAAAGAGATTGATTCGCCTGTCACTCCCGAAACGTTTCCCTACGAGAATCACGGATTCATGGAGGCAAGCGGGTTTATGACTTCCTTTCCCAACCAGGTACAGATCCTTATCTCATATCCTGCATATATGTCAAACCAGTATCTTGGTCACTATACAATAATACATGCGTTTTTCATTGTAGGGCCTCGAACGTCTGGTTCATTTGTACGAAGAATCCTGCGGGCTCAACAAGATTCTCGAGTCCAAACTGAAGAAAGCTGAGGTCACCATTTCTGATCAAGGTATGATCGCTGCTGCTAAATCCCAACATTATGAGGACAAGTTCAAAGCTATGACCCAGGAACACCAGGCTGCCATCAAAAAGGTTACTCACGAAGCCCAAGCCCATCTCGACGCCACCCAGGCTCAACATGAACAGGATATGACCTCTTACCGGGAAAGCCTGAAAAGCTCCGTCGTCATCTCCCTTCTCCAGGCTAGGCTAAGAATGGCTTACGAAGCCAAGGCCCTGGGCTTTGAATGCCCTTCTTGGAATATTGATGCCTGGGAGACGAAGCTAAGGGGTCTTGGCGGTAACCCCGTAGAGCATCCTGCTAAATCTGCAGCTGAGGGGTCTTCGAAAGTGACTGAAAAGCTAATTGGCGCTGGTGGTGAGGCTGAGAAGGATACTAGAAAAGATGTTGCTGATGAAGTCATGGAAGAGGGTGCTGCCCCTTGAATGCAGAGAAATGGGCGATGATGGACGTATGTGCCTAGGCCGGAGCCCATCTTTTTAAGTTTGAACAATTTACTTTTCCTGTCTCTAAACAATTTACATTTCCTGCATCAAGACAATATGATGGCCAAAGGTGGATGGGTCCAGGGTTTCAGGATGAAGCCCTTGGTCATCAATTAGTATCGTTTATTTTGAACAATATAACGGTTGGAGGCGGATGGGTCTCGGTTTGAGATGAAACCTTCAACCGTTATGTAAATATGGTTAGAAACTAATCGTGCTTTTGGCGGATGGATCTCAGTTTGAGATGAAATCAAAAGCATAACTTTTGCTATGTTAATAATA
Organism: Helianthus tuberosus; assembly: GCA_030545235.1. Classification (NCBI taxonomy): domain Eukaryota; kingdom Viridiplantae; phylum Streptophyta; class Magnoliopsida; order Asterales; family Asteraceae; genus Helianthus; species Helianthus tuberosus. The sequence continues at coordinate 1,411,406 of CM060446.1, read as the reverse complement.
TAACCTCCTTTTGACCTTATCTATGATTGTCTTATTTCAACTCTTAATATGTATTGCTTAGTTTGAATTTCAATGTTCCAAACTTAGTGCAATCATTTCTTATGAAAATATCTCGATCAGTATACTCGCGAATATCCTATAAAGACTTTTGTCAAAAAGGGTTTTTATAACTCAAACAATTCAGATAAAGTTTTCAAAGAAAAAGGACAGTTCATTTTTATTCTACAAAGTTTGTTTTGATAACACTTGTTTGACTGGAATACAGTTTTAGTTTTCAATCCAAGTATCATATCTCAAATATTCCAACTAAATATCCTGAAGCATATTCTAAAATATATTTTGAAAATATATCCTGGAAACATATCCCAATCAGGATATTCAAGCTTTTGTCAAATATAGTTTAAAAAACATAACCGATTTAGACAAGGTTTTTTAATGGAAAGATCATACCAGAAACAGAGTGCAAACTCCACTCTCATTCTTCGATCCTTTTGCAATCTTTCCATCGAAGATGTCCCCAGTCTGGGACACTTAGTGTATCGGGTCCAAGCTTGATCCTTTAAGCTTTGCACAACTAGCTTGGTAGGAATGTCCCCTGTGTATTGTGTTTTTCAATACTTAGAAATTTTTTTGGACATCAATTGCAGTCGTTTGAATAATTTTTGTATTTCAAGGGATAAACCCAAAAATATACTGGAGACAAATCCTTAGTGTTCTGGGGATAAACCCATAAGTATTCTGGGGAAAATCCCAAATTTTCATGCGCTGCAGGCGGGAGTGTATAAACTCCAAGACTTAGAAAGGTGAAAACCTTTAAACCTTAGAGAGTATGAAAATACCCTTTCGTGAGAGAGGGTGATCAATCCTCATATACCTTGAGGATCCAGGATATAGCCAATAGTAACAAAATTGTCAGCCACTTTTACATGAACTGGTCCCGCCACCTTGAACTATCCATGGATAACTTGCGCTCCAGGCAGGGTGTTTAAACCCAATTCAGAAGAAAGGTGAATACCTTTAAACCTGTGAAGGGACCAGGATCCCTTAAACGTGAGAGAGGGGGCCAATCCTCTAATCTTTCGAAATATCCTGAGTGTGTATCCTGGAGCTATATCTTGAAGCATATACTGCAAAACAACTGTAAACTAAGGTGGGTGTTAGCCTGGCTAACACCCCTCCGATGCTTAAGTCAGTATTGGGAGGCTAACACCCCTCCGATGCTTAAGTCAGTATTGGGTTCCATAAAATAAACAATACCAAATATATTAAAAGAGATAGAATTCATACCATCCTAAGTTAGAAATTAAATTCTAAACTCACTTGAAATAGAACTTTAGTTGTATAGCATTCCAGGATCTTGGTAGCATATCCCCTCCATATTCTTGAGTCGGTATGCTCCTTTCCCTGATTCTGATTCAATCTTATAAGGTCCTTCCCACTTTGGAGCTAATTTTCCATCAGCAGGATTAGTTGTATTCTGAAAAGCCTTTCTTAATACCCAATCTCCAACCTGAAACCTTCTAGTCCTTATATTCTTGTTATATGCTCTGTATATCCTCTGTTGATATGCTGCCATCCTTAGCTTTGCTGCATCTCTTGTCTCATCAATAGTATCCAATTCTTGACACAGGGCTTCAGGATTCTGCTCAGGATCCCGGAGATTAGATCTTGCTGTAGGTATCACCATTTCTATTGGGATCACCGCTTCTGCTCCAAATACTAAGGAGAATGGAGTTTGGCCAGTCGCACCCTTTATTGTCGTTCTATCAGCCCATAAAACAAAGGGTAATTCTTCTGCCCATCTTCCTTTCTTAGCTCCAAGTCTTTTCTTCAAATTGTTGACAATTATCTTGTTCGAGGATTCTACTTACCCATTTGCTTGAGGATGTACCGGTGTGGACGTGATCATTTCAATTCCCCAACTCTTGCAAAAGTCAGTAGTCCTCTTACTTATAAATTGAGAACCATTGTCACAAATTATCTCAGCTGGTACTCCAAATCTAGTTAGGATATTCCTTTTAATGAAGGATACTACTTCTTGGTCTCTAACTTGAACAAACGCTTCAGCTTCAACCCATTTAGAAAAATAATCAGTCATTGCCAACATGAAGACTTTTCCTCCTGGAGCCTTTGGCAACTTTCCCACTATATCCAATCCCTACTTCATGAATGGCCAAGGGGAAACAATAGGATACATTGGTTCAGCAGGCTGATGTAATATATTACTGTGTCTTTGACATGCATCACATCTTCGAGCATATTCTGCAGCATCTTTCCTCATCGTTGGGCAATAGTATCCTGTTCTTAATACCTTCGAGAATAACGACCTGCCCCCAGTATGGTTACCACAATCCCCTTCGTGTATATCTTGAAGCACTTATTTGGTTACGGGATCCTCCAAGCACCTCAGATATGGTCCTGCAAGAGATTTCTTGTACAAAACATTATTTATGATAGTGAATCGTGATACCTTCATTCTAAAGGCCTTAGGATTTTCATCCTTCGGGATGTGTCCTTCCTTGAGATATATCATGATTGGAGTCGTCCAGGACTTAGGATCCTCCTCGGGATACTCATCATCAGGATCCTGAATACTTACTACTTCCTTATCCTGAGATTTAAGAAGATCCGTCGCAGGATACAGAATATGTAATATTGGTATTTGGGTTCCCTTCGGTATCCTGACTGATGATCCTAGATTTGCCAAGGCATCAGCTTCAGCATTATCCTCTCTCGGTACCTGTTCAAGTGTAAAAACATCGAAATATCCTGCTAATTTTTTGAGAATTTCGAGATACTCGATCAACTTCTCACCTTTAACTGCATAGGTCCCATTAAAATGATTAAGTAATTAACAAGGAATCAACAAATACTTGTAAACCCTTGATATTCATGCTCTTAGCCAATTCTAATCCTGCAATTAAAGCTTCATATTCTGCTTTATTATTAGTGGCAGGAAACTCACACCTAATAGCCTGGGGTAATATGTCCCCCTGTGACGATTTTAGTAGTATACCCAATCCTACACCTCTCACATTAGATGCACCATCAGTATATAATGTCCAGGATTCTACATTTTCTCCTAGCTGTTGTACTTCTAGGTCAACTTCACTTTGAATATCACTACTGAAATCAGCCACAAAGTCAGCTAGAGCCTGAGACTTTATGGCATTTCTAGGTTCATATATTAGATCATAAGCACTTAATTTCACTGACCACTTAGCCATCCTACCTGACATCTCGGGTTTCCTAAGCACATTTTTAACAGGATAGTTAGTTTTAACATGAATCCTATGTGTCTCAAAATAATGTCTAAGTTTTGTTGATGCCATAACTAGTTTCTCTAAATGAGAATATCTATTTCTCTAAATGAGAAATATCTATTTCTCTAAATGAGAATATCTAGTTTCAGCATCTAATAAACTTTTACTAACATAATAGACAGGATACTGCTGACCTTCATGATCCTTTACAAGGACAGCACTTACTGCATTCCCTGATACTGCAAGATACAGGGAAAATGGTTCACCATCCTCAGGCTTCATCAATAGAGGTGCGGTTGAAAGATTCTGCTTCAAATCCTGCAAGGCTGCTTCATGCTTCTCTCCCCATTCGAATTTCTTATTCTTCTTCAGGATATCATAAAATTCCTTGCATTTTTCCGAGGATCTTGAGATAAATCTGTTTAATGCTGCTACTCGTCCCGTTAATCTTTGTAAATCCTTCATATTTTATGGTGAATTGATGTCCAAGATAGCTTTAATCTGCTCCGGGCTTGCTTCTATCCCCCTTTTGGTCACCATGTATCCTAGAAACTTTCCTGCTCCCACTCCAAAATGGCATTTGGCAGGATTTAGCTTCATATTGTGTTGGTCCAGGATATCGAATGCTCCCTTAATATCATGGAGGTGATCCTCAGCCTTTTTAGATTTTACTACCATGTCATCGATGTACACCTCCATGGTGTCCCCCAGCTTTTCTTTAAACATCATGTTCACCAATCTTTGGTACGTTGCACCTGCATTTTTTAGACCAAAAGGCATAGCAGTATAACAATAAATACCTGTCGGTGTCATGAAAGCGGTATCCTCCTGATCCAAGGGTTCCATTTGGATCTGTTGGAATCCTGAGGAGGCATCTATGAAGGTTAACATCTCATAGCCAGCAGTAGCATCCACCATTGAATCAATATGAGGTAGAGGAAATGGGTCCTTGGGACAAGCTTTGTTCAAGTCTGTGTAATCTACACAGACTCTCCATTTCCCGTTTTTCTTTTGCACCACAACTACATTTTCCAGCCATTTGGGAAATTTCACTTCCCTTATCATCTTGCTCTTTAATAATCTTTCAACTTCTTGATGAATGATTGCGTTTCGTTCTGGAGCAAACTTCCTTCGTTTCTGTTGGACAGGCTTGAAAAACCTATCAATTCCGAGCTTGTGAATTATAATATCCTTGGAAATACCTGTCATATCCTCGTGTTACCACGCGAATGTTGACATCCTGCATTTCAAAAAGTTCGTTAATTGATTTTCAATATCCTGAAGGATATTGGTTCCCACGAGCACCGAGATATCTGGATTATCCTGGTCCAGGATAATTTTCTTTACATCCTGCTCTGAAGCCTCCATGATATCCTGGGCTCGCCTCTTTAATTGCTATGCTGAACTAGGCTTTATCGAGGATTTCATTGAAGAAGAATAACACTCCTTTGCTTCCTGCTGATCACTTTCCACCTTGACTACTCCCCAAGGGGTTGGGATCTTGATGCATTGATGATAGGTTGACGACACAGCTTTCATATCATGGATCCAAGGCCTACCTAATATAATATTATAGCAGGATAAGGAGTCCATGACACAAAAGCGCTGCATTGAGTTGACCCCTTCAACATACACGGGCAACTTTATCTCCCCTACGGTATTCCTGGCTTCTCCACTGAAACCAACAAGCACAGTGGATTTCGAAGTTATATCCATCGGGGATACATTCATCCTCTTCAACGTTTCCAGCTGAATTATGTTGACGGAGCTGCCATTATCCACCAGTATCCTGCGCACAAAGTGGTTAGCAACATATAACGTTATTACCAAAGCATCATGGTGAGGATCCTGGACAGTATCCCTGTCATCGCTATCGAACATGATCACTTTATCAGTTGTGAGGGTTGACATCCTGGTTGGCTTATCTCCCCTCTCTGCCTTGGCTTCCTTCGCGTGCCTTTTCGCCACAGAATATGATGTCCCGCAAATGTCGGATCCTCCTGAAATGAAATTAATTATCTTGGCATCCGCCGGAGGTGATGCTGCTCGTTCATGTTCCTTCTCAGTATCCCGACCCTTATTCTTCTTTCTTCCCAGGAGATCCTTCAGATATCCCTTGCTCAAGAGATAGCTTATTTCTTTCCTTAGAGCAATGCAATCCTCAGTAACATGTCCGAAATCCTCGTGGAAGGCACACCATTTGGACTTATCCTTCCAATCAGCTTTTTGTTGATTCTTCCGGGGCCATCTTGCTTGGTCTCCTAAACCCTGCATAGCATACATCAGTTCAGGTCTATTAACAAAAAAACAATATTTAGACAACTCAGGATACTTCTCAGGATCCTCGTCTTCAACAGCATTCACTTTTTTGCTATCATTTCTGCCATATGGCTTAGATCGATATGGTTTATACAAGGATTCTGATTTCCTGTTGGTTGACTCATAGGTTGTGGATGAATTCATCCTCTCTTGCATCTTTTTGTCATCCTCCAGCCGAATATATCTTAAAGCCCTGTTCCGAGTTTTATCCAGATTCCTGTAGGGATTCATTACAAGATCCTGGTAAAATTGAGAATCTTTTTGCAATCCTAACTTGAAAGCCTGCACAGCTGTTGCAACATCAAGATGTGGGATGTCTAAGGATTCCCAGCTAAACTTATTCACATAATCTCTCAAGGATTCCTGCGGTCCTTGAGTTATCCTGTAGAGATCACTGGTTAGTTTTTCAAAACTCCGACTGCTAGAAAATTGACTATTAAATAAATTTACTAAATGAGCAAATGATGTAATCGAATGAGGAGGAACGTTTAAGAGCCATTTTAAGGCCGATCCTGTTAAGGTAGAACCAAAAACCTTGCATAGGCATGCTTCCTAGAGATCTGGGGAATAGGATTAATTTCAATCCTTTCCCTATATTGAGCAATATGCTCTTCAGGATCCGTAGTTCCGTCATAGAGCTTCATGTTGGGGGTTTGAAATCTTTTTGGGATTTTAACATCACAAATAGGATATGCAAACCAGGATATCCTATGGCTGTCTTGGGATACTTCTGGAATTGGCTGGACCACCCCAGGTACACTGGATATCATGTCCTTCAATTTCTGAAGCTCCCTAGAAAATGTTGATGTCATACCTGCATCCTGCAAAGATCCAACACCATTAGTAGCAAGAGTATTATTATTATTTAACACGTTACCAGTCTGAGGATTCTGGCCATATCCTGAAGCATATCCTGAACTTCTCATAGTTGACACCCTGACCGAAGAGGGTATCTCAGGAGTATGATTTTGAGAATGGCTAGGCACAATATTCCCCCTGTTATCTTCAGTAAACACTGCAGAACTGAAGTTCAAAGCTCTGGGTTGCAAGGGGGTGATAGTATCCTCAGCGGGCCTGCTTGAACTGGATTTCAAGAGTTGTATCTCTCTTATCAGCATTTGGTTGGTCTCCTGCTGTTGCCTCATCTGTTCCTGTACACTACCAAACAGAGTTAGAATTTCTTCATTAGAGGCCAAAACAGGAGCAGATCCCTGAATGTTGCGAGCGGGGATGACATCCTAAGGCAGTGAAGAGGCTTGCGTCCTCGGAGGAGGTGGTGGAAGCACCGAACCAATTGTTGCAGAGGTTGTAGCAGACACGGTGGAAGCGCTCATGTTTGATCTCGAGGCAATTGAAAATAGTGTAGCAAAAATTTTTGAGAATAGAAAACCAAATAATGATTTTGAAAAAGCTTTTAGTAGAAACAGCACTACTCGCCCCACGGTGGGCGCCAAATTATTTTGGTAAAAAATTACCGAAGCAATTAAGTGATCAAATTAGTTAAGTGAGGTAGTGTGCTAAGAATGTGTGTTGAAAATATGCTAATTAAGTTATTTGCAAAAACAGTTATCAGGATACGGCTCAGGATATCGAGCTGTATCTATGATCAAACAATGAGCGAAAATGTAAAGGGTGACACGGGATGTACGAGGAAAGCCCTTGATCAATCTAGATCGCCGGCACAAAACCTCGGGAGCTGACAATCGCAGTTGCCTTATTCTTCTTATTACTTCAAATGTCGGGATACAGTGCAGGATATGATGCGGATCAACTAAGTGTTACAATGTGGTTTCGATACAAGTGTAAGTGTGTTGTGAGTGTTTGCAGCTAGAGAGAAAGAGTGTACGAGAGATTGTGTGTTCTAAACTGACCCGATCAATCCTTTTTATAGTAAAAGAAACTAACTAACTATCCTATTAATCCGGGATATATCGAATATTCCCCATGTGAACGTTGTAGCCCACGTCTTCCGGCTTCAACGTCTATAATTCAACAGATTTGTCCGAGTCTTGCGGAGAAGAAGTCCACTTGAACGTTAGAGACTTGCACCATCTAATCTGCACGTGAGTTAATTAGTTACCACCAGGATATCGTATCAAGATGTTACCAATATCCTGATCCGGTATCCTGGTCACAATAAAAGAAACACAATCAGAATATTAGTCAGGATATATGAGCAGAAAACCACCCAAAACAGTTATACATTGCCGATACTGTATCAATAACATAATAGACCGAAATACCGATCGAATTCTCGCGCAACGTGCAAGAATCCCACTAGTTAAGCATAAGATGATAGCATATGTTCTCATAAGCTTGGCCATGGAGGAAAGTGTCCTTCGAGATCTTTAAGATATGTTTGAATGAATTATATAAAGTTGCGAGGTATGGGGATCGTCCCCGGTTCGTTCTGGTCCGGCGCCGGGCCAAACACCGCCCCGCCCCCAGCTTCGTCCTCTCCGTCCCTTTCCAGACGTTGGTGCCGGTCCATATAATATATACATATACGTTTTAGGTCCATCCTCCAATTTCCATACCTCTATCCTCTTTGCCTCATCCTCACACCCATCCTACGTGGATCATACGTCGCGGATCATCCTCCAAGGGAGGACCATTACCATACTGCATAGCCTAAGCGAAAGGCATTGATATTTATATTCATAGTTATGACACCTATTAGTAGGTTGATTAATGATAAAAGATTGTATGACATTATTAAACATCATGGTTGACAATTATTATTTTCGTAATAAATTATAGAGTAAATTACTTTTTGAGCCCTTGTGTTTTAGTGGTTTTAACTACTTGAATCTAAAATTAAAATGTTTAATGTTCTGTGTCCCTAACCATTCATTTTATAACGTTTTGAGTCCCTGTGTTTTAGTGGTTTTAACCACTTGAATCCAAAATCATTATATTATATTAATAAAAATGAAAAGGGTAATAGATGTCATTTTATAAAAAAAAAAAACTAAACCCCGATGTTATATGGCACTGGTACGGTGTTGTTCGAATGGTATCGATAATATTGAAAAATGAAAATGATTGAAAAAAAAATTAAAACGTATTTAAGATTAAAAGAAAATATAATAATAATTTACTATAATAAAAATAATTAAAGTGTTAAAAAACTATATATTTAAAAAAATGAAACTATAATTCATAGAGGTTTGGAAATTATATATATAGCGGGATGAATCTTGCGCGTTGCGGTGGTTGGAAACTCGGCTAGTTTTGATACACTCACTATAGCTAAGGGAATCAAAATGTAAACTCGTAATAATATTATTAGAATATGTACTATAAATTATAAATTTGCAACATTTTGTTGTATTATTATGTTGTACCCCAAGCATGGGGAGTTTTTCAAAAAAAAATTTGATTTTCACTTTCAACCCAAATATTTTAATATTTGTATTTTAACCAGTTTTTCAAAATAAAAAAAAATTGATTTTCACTTTTAACCCAAATATTTTAATATTTGTATTTTAACCCCTTTTAATTTTTACTTTTAACACAAAACTTTTTATCCTTTGTAATTTAAGACAACATTTTTTTATTTACAACTTTGGTCATCCATACTTTTTATCTTTTGCAAGTTTTTCGTTTAACGTTTCGTTCTAAATTTTGCGAGTTAACACGTCGTAACGTGCATTTGAGGTTCAACGTTTTTTGCTCTATTTTTTCACATTTGACAGGCCGTCACAATGTGTCCATTTTCCCCGTTTGACAAGTTCGCCGCAACGGGCGGATCCTAAATCGACTTATTTATTCTTTTCTACGTTTTACGTTTCTGTTTAATTTATTCGCAGTAACACACTGTAACGGATGTGCGTGGTTCAACGATTTTAAGTCTGCTTATCGTTCGGTGTAATTTTTTCCAGTTTATCAATTTTATTTTTATGAGTTTTTCCGATGTTGAGGGTCGCTGCCGATGTGTCATTGGTGCAACTTGGTACGGTTTTACGAACGTTTTTAACCTATTATTTTTTTTACTAATATTTTGTTTCGGTTTACCCCTATATTTCCTTCACTTAAAAACTAAATTTTTATGTGCATATTTTATGTACGTGTAGGCACAAATATGATTTGCTCTACGTTTCGTCGTAATTTTTTTTAAATGAGTCAGGTCAAATATAATATGTTTTCGTTTAAAGAAACCAATTTTTACGTGCATATTTTTATGTAAGTTTCGGTATAAAGTCGAGTTGTTCTAAGTTTCGATGTAAACTTTTTTGGGGAAATGGTTCAAGTCAAATATAATATGTTTTCGTGCTTATTTTATGCATGTTTCATAAATTTTGTTTAGGACCGACTAGAGTAAAATTATGGTTTATTTTTTTTCTTTTTTCAAAAGCTCTAATTAATCTCTTTTGATTACACGTGTCAGTTTTTCCTTCGTACCCGTTACGTTTTCTATGTATGAGTCGGGTCGCATATAGTACGTTATGATTGTACGATATGAATTTGATTTACTATACGTTTTAATCCAATCGCAATGCTTATACATGTTACAATGAGTTCAATTGGATACGTTCAAACGCATGTTTTCATATGGTTAATGTGTCACATAATGTTTGGGCTAATCCATTCAATGTTTACGATGTACTGCGCCGTAACACGCGCGGGTCTTAATGCTAGTTCACTTTTAAAATACACTAAATATTTCTTGTTTTGTATTAATTATAAAGATTTAAAATCCTGATTATTTAGAAAAGGAACATTATTAAAAAGTATTATAACAACTATTTATATAATTGTTTAATTAATTTAACCAACAAAATAACCAAAACAATATGATCCTCATTTCTAACCAAAAAGTTAAATCATTTCCAATACAAACATTCTATAACAGTAATAAATGTTGATAAACAAATAAGCATAAAAAATAAAATATGCAATCAATTATGGGGTGGGAAAAAAGAAAACAGAGGTTAGGAGCATTGATCAAACTCATATGATAGATGTTATTATGCTTTAGTTTTATCACAACTATTCATCAAGCCTCACCACTAATATGTATATAATATAGGAAAATTGGCCTCTAATAATCGCACCAAGACCTTATTGGCTGTAAGTCCCAAAAACTATCAACCGGATATCAAAATCACAATCACGAGCGCGGAATACTGATGAAAGTGATAAGAACAAGAACGATTCGTATTGATTGAATATCAAAGTGCACACGGTTTCTAGGAACCGTCTGGTACACAAACAAGCAACTCGAAAATACTAGGAAGAACAAAACAGAATAGCCTCTCTAAAATGTCTAACCTAATAATGAACTAGGTTCACCCTATTTATAGTTACATAGGGTGATCTAGTTATAGACTGGGCCAGGCCCACATGCACAATATTACTAACCAAACAAGCCCAAATCACTGGCGTAAACCTACACCATTATAGGGCCTTACAATATCCTCCTAGGTTTATGCTGTCTTTATCAAACTGTTGTCAATATCATGTGTCTGTGGGAAGATACTTCATGTCTTCAACCTGAAGCTTGGGCTCTTTGTTCTTCTCTTTCACGATCAGCTTTGCTTGAAAAACTTGTTGAAAAGAATGCAAGCGGAGGATTCTCAGCAACTCTTTTCTTTGTCAATGACTTCTCTTTCAAGCAGGTTCACATGTACCTCTTCAAATGTACTATCACTGTCAGACGATGACACGTATCTGGTTCTTCTGACTCAGGCACATCTTGTTGTTGTGATGCTTCATACTTTGTCAGCAGCCAACAACATCTCAATCTTCAACAACCCCTGTTTCTTGATTTGAATCAAACTCTGCACATTCTCAGAAATTCATAAGCAAACATTTATGTGCAACAGAGGAAAGTACCACATGAACACTCGGTACATCCAAGTATTTGTACTTGGATTTCACAATTCAAATTTCATTCAATTTATGATGATCAATCAAATCTTCAAGAACGGTTAATATTTTTAATAAAACAAATAAGCACTCTATTTTTGGATTTTTTGATTTTATAAAAACTAACAATATAAACTAAAACACCAATAAACAAAGAAACTAATATACAATTACAATTTGCAATGGGATCAAATCACCGTGTTTCAGGCCAGACTACACTTATCAACACTAATTTACTTTGGGTGATCCGAGCGATTGCCAGTATATTTGTCCACTTAAACTTATCTCCCTAGGCCTTTTTCAAGTGACGGTCTGCAACTGATTTATCATGTTTTATTTTATATTATATGAACACTCAAATCAATCACGATCAATTCCCGGAATTTTAGACTTGAACAGACTATCATACGAGTAGTTTCCCTACCACATATTTCACAAGCCCGTTCTAGGATTCTGAAATCTTGACTAGGACTGGATTGAGAAGAGAAAAGAATAGATCAGCAGCAGAGATGGATATAATATACAGATCAAATGAGATTTTCTCAGTTTGATATAGGTTTTTATTTTTGGGTTTCTTTTGGGCACTAGAGGGCCTCTTTCGGGTGTAATTGATCTATAGCGCGACAACGTACAGCTAGGTCAGCATGTATCTGGATGCAGCAGAAGCTGACGTTGCCTAGCACCTCCAGGTCTTTGCTCATGCAAAACAGAGGAGATACACGAGTTGGTCAGACAAGATTTCAGAACTAGAACGAAATTGTGTGTATCGGGATGTCACACACGCATTCAAATAACCATGTCCTAATTCCAAGTGACGTTCTTTCCTGAGGTCATAGATTAATATTAGTGTTCTACGTAGTACCAGTCAAAGAATCTAGCCATCAGGATAAAGCCTACCAACATATCGCTCTAGAGTCGGACCGTTTCAATATTGGTCTTACATGAGTCAGCCTTAATCCACATTGTGAAATTATTTCATTTCCCATATATGCAACAAAATATTTTTTGATTTTTTCTGTTTTTCGAATGTTTTTGTATTTTCTCATTTTCTCTATTTACTGATATCTCAAGATATCCCCCTAAATTTGTGCGTAAATCTTATGCGCAAATTTACCTGACAACGAGAAAGCATGTACAAAGAGAAACACAAAAGAAAATGAAAATATTTTTGTTGTTTTTGCCTAACCGTTCCATCATAAGATTCAATGACTCATCAGTATCAAAATTTGATCACAAAATTTAAATTGTACCTTTCTCGCTGATCTTGTCTTACTTACTTCTCTTATCTCCTCAAAAAGAAACATATCAACTGTAAAAGAATATACCTTATTGCAACAGTGAGATATTACCCGTTATGTCTCTGGAACAACCGCTATCAACATCCAAGGATTGTCAACAGCTCCTCCTTGGTTGTCCCTGAAATGTAAGGAGATTAGTAAGACATTGGTACCCAGGCCATCGTGGTCCTGGGTATTCCTGAAGCATCAACGTATGACACTTCTCGAAAGCACATGTTCCCTATAGATTCAAGGACTGGTGATGTTGCTGCATTTTGTTTTGCCTTCTAAACTTGTTTAGGCTTCTCTAATTTCTTAGGTGCCTTTGGCAAAACAGTTTGCTTTTCAACCTTTTTGTTTTTCAAAACTTGTTTTGGTTTCAAAGCTTGTTTTCGTTTAGTTTTTGCAGCATTCCAGTCCCCATCAGATGGTTTAACCTTGGGACTCTTATTCATCATTGCCTTAGGCTTTTCAACTTTCATCGGCTTAGAACAAGATCTATCCCTAGATGTAACCTTCTGATGTTGTGCATAGTATGGCACATAGGGATGATGTGTGTAATTCCTCGCAATGTGACCGGGTATGCCACAATTGTAACATGTTTGCTTCTTTACGTAAGGAGCATATCCCGATCCATTCCATCCAACTGATGCTGAGTATGAGTTATAACACTCGTTGTATGATTTGTTTGCAGTCTGTTCAACCTTTCTGCCTGTTTCATCTGTTTGTGTTTACAACAGTTAGCACATTTACTGGATTTAGCATTTTCATTTCTAACTGTTGGCTTTGGAGGCACATATTTGTTTGAAGGGCCTCTCAAAGCTGGCTCAGAAATAGCCTTTCTCACATATGGAGGAGCATCAGCAGACAAATTTGATGTTTTAGAACAAACATCGTCAGCCTTTTGACAAACGATGTCATCCTCCTCAACCCAATCCTCTACTATTACCTCATCTGCACATGAAGTAGAAGCATCAGTAACGTTCACTTGTTCACAAATGGTGTCAGGCGATGTCATAGTAGTGCTTGTAGTTTCGAGTGACACCTTCGGTTCAGAAGTTCTAGAATCATTATCTTTTGAAAGAGCAGCAGGGGCTTCTGTAGTCTCAGTACCATCTAACTCAACAGAGGCTCCTGATGTTGTTTCTGATTCTTCTTTAAGCGAATCTGAATCTACTGTTTCATATGATTCATTTGTTGACTTCACTGAAACAACAGACTCTGAATTATCACAATCAGTCTTTTCATAGGAGTCACTGGTTGAATCAGATGAAACTGATGATTCAGTTTGAGATGCCTCTGCTTCCTCAGGTGATGCACTGTTGACACTAGGTGATTCGCCCATTTCTGATTTCTCAGAAGTAGATGTCTCAGAAGTGTCGCAAGATGTGTCACATGACGAAGCAGATTCACTTTGTTTGCTCCTATTGAATTCTTTCACAAACTCAGTCAAACCTCTTAACATGGCAAACTCAATGTTGTCTACATTAACTCTAGGCGCTCTTACCTCAGGCTCTTGTGTTGCTGATTTATTTTCAAGTGATTGTTGTGACTCACACGACTCTTCCTTTTCCAATACTTGAAAATATTTATCAACACTTACATTTTTCTCAAAATTTAAAGTCTCAGTGTGGTTTGAAACTTCAGCAGGTTTCACAAAAGTTTTCTTGAAGGCCTGTTTTTCTAAAGTGATCTCAGTTTTATCAGGCCTTGTGATCTTTACTTTCCTAGATTCAACAGGCTCTACCTTTCTATCCCTGGGCTTCCCATATTCCATTTCAGGAAAGTCGGCTATCTCCTCATCAGTCATGGGAATTGAGGTGTAATTGTGATTGTATGGTGGAGGTATGCATACATATCCCAACCCTTTATTCCTCACTTCCTTTTTGCTATACTTTAACTGTTGATTTATCATCTTTTTGACCTTTTCACTTGAGACATCAAACTTTTTAAAATTGAATTCTGTATTTTCAAAAGTTGATTTTAAGTCATTTAATTCAACAGTTAATTTTTCAGATAGCTCTTTGAAGTGGAGATATCGACATTTTGCCTCGCTTAAATCACTATGCAACTTTCGAATGTCACGTTTTTGAGCCTCTACCATTTCCTTATACCCATCCAGTTTCTTTTTAACTTCATAGCTACTGGATTTGGTACATTGAAGTTGCATAACGAGCGAGTCTGCCTGCTCTTTGAACCCCTTAACCTTTTCCCTACATTTAGCAGTACAACAAATATCGTCTACACATACCTCAGTAGAAATGGGAGTGAAATTATGAATTTGAATACCTGCATCAGAAGTAGATGAGCAAACTGCAGCAGGCAATGGAGCAGTAGAAGTAGGAGTGGGTAAGCAAACTGCATCAGATGTGTTGCCTTGAGTAGACTGTTTGTCAGCATTGTTATATGATTTGATGAGTGAGATCAGCTCATCCGGTTTCATTTTGTAACAGTAGCAGTCGGTTGTCACAATTATCTGATTAACATTTCTAAACCAACTACAGTTTGCCTGATCTGGAATCCTTTTTATAGCATCCAGAAGCTTTGTGTTGCTAGTGCGATTAGACACCTCAATCTCAGCCTTCTCCATTTCAGAGAGCAGTTCAGCAAACCGGCCTGTAAGTGATTCTATAGATTCACCATACGAGTATCTGAATCCTTGAAATTCCTGCTCAAGCACTTCTCTCTTAGAAGACATTTTTTAAGATTTGATCCCCTGAAAATGTGATCCCCCAGAAATGCGATCCCCCCTATTTCCTCAACACAAGCCCAAAGCAAGAACCCATGTACTCGCTAACTCAAACCCTTTGCCACACGCACGAACCAGCTTCCTGTACTGTACCGCACCTCCAATCCTGTCAAAACTTATCGCCAAAACAATAACGAAACCCCTTTTTTTATTTAATAAACCTTTTTGTTTTTTTTAAATATAATATATAAAGTAATAAATGATATTATTATTATTTATTATATTATTACTAATGATTAGGTAATTGTTACCAAATGATGATTATTATTATTATACTATTATTATTATAATAAATTAATAAAAACCTAAATAAACTGAATCAAAGGTCTGTCTTCTTCTTCTTCGTTACGGAACAGTTGTCCAACTTCAAAACCCTAATAATTGAAACTCAGCCACCAAGGTTAGAAGATGAAAGATGTACGGTGGTCGGAAGTAGTGATGACGACCGGTGGGTGTTGGAAGGTGACCAGAGCCGATGATGATGTTTGAACAGTGACCGGAAGATGGACTACGAACGGAGACGATGGTTGTCCGGGAATGTTGAAAAAAGTGAACAGTGGATATGGTATGATGGTAGTTATGAAGAATGACGGTGATGTGATTCTGCGGATACCCGAACTCGAACTCGATACCGAAACGGAGAAGTTGATGGTGTCGTGATCGGAGGTGGTGGTTTAGATGATGATAGTAAGGTGTGTTGCAGGTTAGTGGTTCAACGTGGAGGTGGAGGAGATGACCAAATGAACGTGAATAATTCTCGCAGTTGTCGATGATAATTACGGTGTTGAGTGGCACGTCGGAGTGAGCGGGGTCGATGTACGGTTCCGGTGTGCGGTTCAGTGGTGATGAGTGACCGGAGTAATGATAGGTGTTATAGGTGGAACGATGGTGAGGATGAAGGTAACCGGAATTTTGTTTCGACTCAACGAAGTATGGTGACGAATTTAACGGTTGAAGATGATGATGTCTTGATGAAGTTTAAGTTGTCTGTTGATGATGAACGTGGTTGGATAGCACAAGTTGAGGTTTCTGATCGCACAAATAGGATCGCACAATAATCCCATAGTCGCACAAGAAGGAAATTCAGTCGTACAAGATTGAAATTCAGTCGCACAAGATGAATATGAATTGAAAAAAAATGATGATGACTGTTGCACGCTACAAAACAGATCGCACAAGATTGTTTCTTAATTCAAATCCCACACTTTGACTTTCCAATCGCACAAGATGTCTATATTTGAAAGAAGCACCAACTGAAATCTCGTAAATCAAGGAAAAATTTAGAAAATCAATCTCTTTGATTTATTTCCACCAATAAACTCCGAATAACACGCAAACACTTTTACTATTTCCCAAAATAGATCAAAGTTCGAGATTTTTGAATGTTCTTGATGTCTTCAAAAATTTCTTCGTGTTCTTCGAATAAAAAAAAATTCTTGTTCTTCGAATGATATCCAACGAACCGAGCCTTCGTGAGACTACTTAGTCTCTGATACCAATTGTAAGTCCCAAAAAGTATCAACCGGATATCAAAATCACAATCACGATCGCGGAATACTGATGAAAGTGATAAGAACAAGAACGATTCGTATTGATTGAATATCAAAGTGCACACGGTTTCTAGGAACCGTCTGGTACACAAACAAGCAACTCGAAAATACTAGGAAGAACAAAACAGAATAGCCTCGCTAAAATGTCTAACCTAATAATGAACTAGGTTCACCCTATTTATAGTTACATAGGGTGACCTAGTTACAGACTGGGCCAGGCCCACATGCACAATATTACTAACCAAACAAGCCCAAATCACTAATTAGCCCACATGGCTTATTTCATTACTATCTAACCCACTACAAGGCTAAGTCCAATAGCCTATATTTGTGTTTGATAAAGATAGGCGTAAACCTACACCATTATAGGGCCTTACATTGGCCATTAATAATCTCACCTCAAAATATTCCCCCCCACCAGTCCCACCTTTCACCTATTTTTCCTACAATGGTCCCCCGTTAAAAAAACTTAACGGAGTTAAGCTTTTTTCCAAATTACAAACAGATTTTTAGGGCTTTTGATTAGAACGACGATACGAGTCCATTGATGTAAAACTTGCCTCGAAACGGTGCTCCAAACGATGAAAACGTCGGCCAATTCGGGTGTTTAAATTTTCAATTAACCAAAATCAAGTCACTTGGAGCACCATTTCGAAGTAAGTTTTACATCAATGAACTCGTATCATCGTTCTGATCAAAAGCCCTAAAAAATCTGTTTGTAATTTGGAAAAAAGCTTAACTCCGTTAAGTTTTTTTTAACGGGGGACCATTGTAGGAAAATATGTGAAAGGTGGGACTGGTGGGGGGGATATTCTAAGGTGAGATTATTAATGGCCAATACGGTTCAGGTGAGATTATTACAGGTCAATTCTCCTATAATATATAATATAACGGATGACAATTACCATATGACTTGATTGGAAACTTTAACAAAATTTATAATTAATATATTTACCCTATGTTATCACTTACCATAGCTATAGACTACTCACATTCACAACCTAACTCAACCTTACCTTTCAATAAAAAAACTAATATCTCTCTGTTCCACCTACAGCCCAACTCAACCTTTGACGCTGGTGTAGTGTTTTGTTACGATGTGTTATCGTTAATTTAATATCTCTTAGCACATATTAGGTGGGTAAATCTAATATAGTTTAGACAATTTCAACTAGTTTTAAATTTATAAAACATGTTTAATACTTAGGTTAGGCACGCACACAATAGGCAAGCGTACCTATCATTTTTAGTAGAGCTTAAGGTAAGAACCAAGCATCAACCACAAAGGATACGGTTTATAATAGTTTACTTTAAATTACCAACTAGTTTAACTAATTATCTTTTGTTACTTTTATATTAAAACCAAAAAATAAAAGCAAGTAATAGATGATTAGTAAAGAATATCAAGAGCACGAAGAGTGTTGCTTTGGATTTCCGAATCCACTTGGGATGAATTATAAGTAAACTTCAATTTTCGTCCCTGTGGTTTCCTAATTTTAACACTTCCAGTCCAATAGTTTAAACATTTCATTTATCATCCATTAATTTGCTGATTTTAACAGTTTAAGTCCATTAGTTTCCTGATTTTAACAGTTTCAGTCCACACCACTAACACTGGTGTGGACTGAAACTGTTAAAATTTAACACTAGAGTGGACTGAAACTGTTAAAATCAGCAAACTAATGGATGATAAATGTAATTTATAAACTATTGGACTGAAAGTGTTAACATCAGCAAACCACAAGGACGAAAATTGAGGTTTACTCTTAACTAAAAGACCCGACTCCTAGCTAAGGTTACCAGCGAATTTTTCTTGGATTTAAAGGATGTGACTTTAAGTTTAAAATAGAACTAAAGCCGGTTAAAGATAATTCATTGCCCGATCTTAGAGAAAGGTTATTTTTAAGGAACAATCCCCTAATCTTATGTTAGTTACATCCAACTACTCTTCTTTCTTTTACATTGTTCCCATGGCTTGCGATCCTCTATTTGGCATACCTTTGTCTCACTTCAAAGGGCGCAAAGATATATCAAAGTGCTCCCCACGGGTGCTAATGACACTTGTGATTAATTACGGTGATTGATCTTTATTTAATGGGTGGCGTTATAATAATAAAATATATATAAAAACAAATAGTATGTTAACATGGGTTCACCAACTCTTGCACCGTGCCAAGTCTAACATATAGACTTTGTTAAACTCATCACAAGACTAAGTTTTGGCTAATCGTTGAGGCCTAACATATAGACCGTGCATGCCAACTACGATATTCTTGATAAACGAGTGTTGATCACAAGATGTGTTTCCACAAATGGGTGAACCACTTCTTCAAGATCGGATTTCCCTTATTAGTATATGGGTTGTTACACACCATGAGTGTACTAATAAGCTTCGCCTCCTTTGGTTATCAAAAACCTCACAAGATCAAAGAACAAAACAATCATAAGCTCATTACGAAAGAAGAAGGGTGGAAGGAGTTATTAAAGACACACCACACCTCTTTTCAACAGATTAAACATTTAATTCATACCAAGTTTCATCTTCAACCCAAGCAACACAAAGGGTTTAGCCAATAATGGCCATCTGACGTGGTGTTGGAGTGCGTATGATTTTCATTATATTTTTAAGTACTTTTCACTCTTTTATCAAGTTTTAAATTTATAATACACGATATAACACTATCACTCTCTACAACACGCTAGGACAAGTGCACCCATCTTTGGCGTAGTATAGTGATGGTAAGATACCGAGGTCGTCCAAGGACACAAGAGCTTTTAATACCAGAATAACGTCATCGTCTAATCTAATCAAATTTTAAGCAAGGATTTTTAATATGTAAAATAAAGAGACTAAATAAATAAAGCAACAATAGACAAGATAGAATCACTTGGTTCCGACGCATCCTTTATGTATCCTTTGATGATTTCCGCACTTTGGGTTTTTTAAGAGATTATCTTAGTTATAGTGACATGTGCTTCTTTTGGAGGCAACGCTACCCTCAGCCATATTGGTCTAGGTCAGCAGAGATATAGTCCCGCAAGGGCGGAATATTGAAAGATAATCAAGTAAGTTATTAATGCAAAATGTGGCATGTCCCTCATTTAGAGGCAACACTACCCTCGGCCATATTGGTCTGAGTAAGCAGGGATACAGTCCGCAAGGCCGGTTGAAATTTTTAATAGTAATTTATCTATAAGGGATTCAAGTAGTTCTTACTTCCCTTGTAACACCTCGTAATTTCATGGCCTATAATGTATTGACACGTGTCATAAGCTTTGAATGTGTGAAAAAGTACTCTAGAGGGACTAAAGTTGACAAACAGAGAAAATGCATGAATGAAAGGGTTCAAAGTGTCAACAATGAATAAATATACTTCGCAATAGCCCCACATGATGTTTATAACCTTAAACGAATAAATTATGGATCATACGAACCTAATCATGAAAGAAAGTGAGGAATTACAAACTACAGGGGTTAAATGTGTCAACATGTTGAAGTATACCTCTGAGTGACCTTTTAGCAAACCCGAAGCTTTGTAATGATAATTTATACTCACTGGAATATGTGGTAAAAATTTCACAGAGTTTCGTTATCGTATGAGAAAGTTATGACAATATTCGTATACGGGGGGTTAAAAGCGTTAAAGTTGAATTCTAGGGCCTTACGAGTGATCACAAAGTTAACCAAGGACTTAACCAAGTTAGTATAAGTCTTAAGGTCCTTAAAAGTCAAGTTAGATGGTCAAAAGTGCAAGAAATAAAGGTGAAACCACGCATACAAGGACCAGGGACCAAAAATGCAAACTTGGAAACTTGTTTGGCAGGTTATGCAAACTTAAAAGTCAAGTTAGAGGGTCATTAGTTATCCGATTCATATGCATGTTTCTGTTAAATGCTTAAATGTTGACTATTATGCCCTTTTCACCTTAAAATGTGATTTTTGAAAAAGTAAAAGAGTAGAAACCTTAGTTACTGATTTATAAACTTGCACCTAAAATTTGACATCTGTTTGAGGTCTAGATTAAGAGTTATGCTCATTAGCGTAATTTAAAAAGCTTCTTATTAAATAAACAGCGTAATTAGCATATAGCCTATCTAAATCCGATTTTAATACCAAACTTTTTACCCACTGGTATAAAATAATATTTTGAGATTTTTAAAGATTTTTATTTAATTTTTGGCTGAGCATAACATAGGTCTCTAAGCTTGATTCGGTAATTGTCGGTTTTGCCCTTTTAGGCTATAAAATGAGTTTTACAAATAATTTTGATACCAAACCTTTTGCTACTGATTTGTTATGATAAATAAAATATTTTGAGCCCTCTGGAATATTAAAATTTTCAGCTTTCCGTTAAAAACCCGGAAATAGCTCAAAATCGCCTTTTTAAGCGTTTTTAACGCATAGTATATATTAAAACTATTTTAAACATATAAGGTTTGATGCCTACTGATATTTTTAGTAAATTTTTATATTTTAATAGTAAGCAAAAGTTTTAAACTCAGATTTCCAGTTTTGACCTTTTAAGCCTAGGTGAAATTACCAAAATGCCCCTAAGGTGCATAGTTTGGTTTTAAATGGTAAATTTCACATATATCTAGTACCCTACTGTTATAACTTATTAAATTAAGTATATTTACTGAATAAATCATACCTGTAACTCAGATTACTGATTAAACTCTTTATAACCTTTTAAATGACCAAAATGCCCTTACGAGGCATAGTTTGAGTTTAAATCCATTTCGGGCATAATAGGAGATATCTTACTGATGTCTCAACATATTTAAGGCATATTAACTTAGGAAACTTGTATATGACTCTTATGGTTACCCGTTACGCCCTTTTCACGTTCGGTTCGGTTTATGTAACTAGTTTGCATAAATTGACCAAAACGGGTCAAACCTTATCATTTTTGTCTCAAAATCCAGAATGTGTTTAGTTTACCCATATTATACAAGTCTTCAAACTTGTCGGGTCTAAATCACATTCCATTCCATTCCGGTCTTCGCTTAATCGTGCGTTTGAACAGTATCTTCCTTTAAAACTAACCGGTCTAAACTTAAGCTTAAATAAAGACCCGTTAGAAATCTAATAGGTTATTATAAACCTTTGTTCCAGAATAGAAGACCCAGTAAAAGCTACACGCACTTCCTAATTGTGATTTATACTTGCAAAGGTAAATACTTTTAACTTATTTTCCCTATACGGGCTTGGGGTATGGTATATAAAATACCGCTTGGTCGGGCATTGAATCTTTAATCGAATAGAGGTTAAACCATTGATATGCTCCGTTTGGAAATGTTTTGTTTGCTTAAAGCCTTTGGGGGGTTAATGACCATGTCTCGGATATCCTTGGCATCATTTTACGAAATGGCCACGACCTAAGCACGGGGTGTAGGCGTACACCCGTCAGTGCCTAAAATAATAATGTGGTGTGTCTATTGATCTTTAACCCGACACAAACCGGGCTACTGAACGCATAAGAAACATGTAATTCTTTTACAAGATTATATTCAGATAATTATCCCAAGTTATAAAATGTTTTGTGCCACGTGCATTCAAATAAATTTTCAAACCTTTTCAAAATGAGTCAGTTAAATTGTATTTACCAGTGTAAACTGACGTATTTTCCCAAAAGGTTAAGTGCAGGTACTACTCGAACTACGCTGGCCTTCTCCTAGCGTCCACAATAAGTCTCACAAGCTTGGATGTCAATAAAACTATTGAACAATATCTCCTTTTTATTTTGATCCACCTGTGGATCTGTTTCAACTATTTCGTGATATTTAATATTACAATTTATTAAAGTTGAAATGAATCTATCTTTGCTTCCGCTGTGCATTTAAATTTGTGTTGTTTGACTATGATGATATCAACTACGTCACGATACTCCCCACCGGGCCCACCGGTAATACGTGGAAATATCGGGGTGTGACAGGTTGGTATCAGAGCCAACACTGAGTGAATTAAACACTAGCCTTTTGTGTTTAATCTCAGTTACACAATTGCACATTCCTAAATTTTCGAGTCTAGATAAAGAACTTAGGATTAATCCCAATTGGTCTTTATTTCTAACCTTGTCTTTTATATATCTTCTTGTTGTTATATTGACTATGTTGACAGATCTAAAACATGCCGCCAAGATTTTTCAGAGGAAGAGGAAAAGGAAAAGGAAAGGCACCGGTAGGAACCCACGACAAGGAGGCAGGGCCTTCTCAAAGGCGAACTTCACCTGTTCCTATTAGCACCTGTCCACAGGGAGACTGGAGATCACACCTACATCCAGCGAGACGGTCTGTCTCGTTAGCTTCGTCACCTTCTTACCTACATTCCTTTGGACCCCACTCCGAGAACGAACCAGATAACCCACAGCCTTTGTTTATCCCTCTTCAGCGGTCCAACTCATGCCATTCCTTTGATAACCCGTCCCATCTCTTCCAGAGCCGGTTCAACCCGGCGAACTACCTAGAGGAACCAGTGGGTGTTAACCCGTTGGGGCCTGAAGCCCACTTTCCAGGAGATCACGCCATGGACATGGATGAGGATACTGACCCTACCGAACCACCGACTGGTACCCCCACACATCCTATTGAAATATCTGATGGATCGTCTTTTCACGGATCACCTTACCGTGGTCCAGACAGCTTTCAAGCGAGGATGAACCAGTATGAGTGGTATTTCACACCCTCTTACCATTCATCGCCTTATCAGCAGCAACAGCAGCAGCAGCAGCAGCAATCGGATCATTCCAGGGATTCTCGCTTTGTGGCAGTTACCCCGCCACCACCACCACCTCAGCAGCAGCCTCCTGAGCCACCAAGGCGAAGGAGAACAAATGCACGAATGTCCGTGCAAGGTAGGGGAGTGCATATCAGCACCCCCCAACCATCGAGTAGCAGCCATTATCCACCGCTCAGGGAAGACCAGCAGTTTGGGGGACCTTCCAACCCCAACCCGGAAGTGAACTCTGCACATGCCATGCCACCACCATTGGGCTTTGATAACCCAATTCCCACGTACACTGGCCCAGCAACATATAATCCCTTCGAGCAGCCGGCTCACACCAGTTTCAACTATGCGGAGATCGACCCATACCTGGCGGCGTGGAACTACAATGCTGTTAACCCCGAAGGGCCCTACGGAGCTCCTTGGGGAGTTGGTTACCCAGCTTATGGATACCAACAGCAGTCGTCTCTTCGACCTCCACATCAGCCGCAGCCGCAGGTACCGCAGTTTTCCCCGCCCGAGAGGGAGGAAATTCTTCAAAGACTGGACCAGGTGGAACATCAAATTCACAAGGATCGCAGGGAACGACACGGTTTCTTCAAGGGATTAGCAGGTTTAATAAAAGTAAAGAGCAAGAAGGACCATTGAATCCTTCAAATTGTTAGTTGTACTTCCTTGTTTTAAGTTGAGCCCATGCATGGGCCTGTTTTTCTGTTTTAACCCCTGCGTGGGTATGATTTGTTTGTTAAGCCCCTGCGTGGGCAAGTCTTTATTTTGACCCCTGCGTGGGTATGTTTGTTTGGTTAAGGTGGGCATGTTAGTTCATTTAAAAGTCCCGTTCAGGGCAGACTCGTATTTTAAATTCATGTGGTAAAATGGTTAGATTTAAATTCTATTTTTAGTTATATGCATGAACAAAAGATATAAAATAAATAATAACATTAATTATACAAGATCCATCATTATATTAAAATGAAAAAAATCTAAAAGGACAAGACCTAGCCATGTGTCACCTTAAGACAGGGCCAAGATGGTAGTTTCCACAATTAGATTAAGATCCATATTAACATCTCAATTTATAAATTGTTCTGTGTTAATGTTAAAAAGAATCTTAAAAGGTAAAACCTAGCTTGTATGTCATTATAAGACCTGGCCAATATGGTAAAACCTGTTTTAAAAAGATTCAAATCTCTGTTAACATCTGCAAACATGTTAACATTCTTGGTTAAATGTGATCCGCAAAATCACACGTGCCATCCTTGCATTAAATTATCCCAATTATTTATTGTTAACTGAACATCCGATTGCGATGTAATGCCTACGGGCTATAATTATTGTCATATAAGACAAAAGACAGTCGTAGCTTATAGACTCCCTGTCAAGAAAAGTAATGAATTTTAATTCAAACCTTAATAACTAGATCCTATAAGATCTAAATCTATAATTTAGAATTGTCCACGTGACTAGGCCTGTTGTGCCAATATTATATTTCATTCTAGAACTAAGGGTTACTAGTAAAAAGTCCCGAAATTACTTAACAAATTAACTAGTATGGCTCTTTAATTACCATGGTTAATAAATTATCAAGATGACAGACCTATTATAATTCCTTGAATGAATCATTGTCATCATCTTATGTAGCAGTTCAACTACATGGCCGAGTCTGACGAGGTCAACAGTCGGCCAAAGGAAAATCATGACGCCACCAGGATCAATATAACTGGTGATAAACTCCAAACATTGATTGACAACGCCGTCACTAAAGCCATAGATAGGCAGTATAGTGAATCGAGTAGTACTCGAAGCAGAACCCAATCAGCACCCCATTCTAAGCCAAAAACACATTCTGAGGCTCATAGTAAGCCACCCTCTAAGCTAGATAAGCCAAAGAAGGATGATGACGATCATCATTCCTCGAACCAGCAAAGTGTCCCGTCAAAGAGGATCGAGCTTAAACAGGAACCGCGAGGTAAGTCCTGTACATATAAATACTTCGTCTCATGTAAACCCAGAGACTTTACTGGGGAGAAAGGAGCGATTGACTGCATGGCATGGTTGGATGAAATGGATACCGTGGTTGACATCAGCGGGTGCGCTGATAAGGATGTAGTAAAGTTTGTGTCTCAATCGTTCAAAGGTGAGGCCTTAGCTTGGTGGAGATCTTTGATTCAAGCTACAGGGAAGATTCCACTGTACAATATGACATGGGAACAATGTGTTACCCTCATCAAGGAGAACTACTGTCCTCAGCATGAGGTTGAAAAGATTGAGTCGGATTTTCTGTCGTTGGTAATGAAAAATCTGGATTGCCAAGCTTACCTTACGAGCTTTAATACAATGTCAAGGCTGGTTCCTTATCTTGTGACCACGGAACCCAAAAGAATAGCTCGTTTCATTGGGGGTTTAGCCCCAGAGATTAAGGCAAGTGTAAAAGCCTCTCGGCCAACTACATTCAGGTCTGTAGCTGATATATCCCTGTCCCTCACACTGGACGCGGTCAGGCAGAGATCGCTTAGGAACACGGATGCCGAGAAAAGGAAGCGTGAAGATGACAATTTACGACGTTCAGACAAGAAGCACAGGGGAAACAATGACCACAAGAAGGGGTCTGGATCTAGGAAGGATGGGCATCAATCTGGAGATAAGCCCAAGTGTAAGGTTTGTAAGAAGCACCATTTTGGGAGGTGCCGACTTGAGTCGAAATCCCAATCTCAGCCGAGGCCATGTGGGATTTGCAAATCTTCAGAACATAAGACCCTAGAGTGCAAGAAGCTGAAGGACGCAACGTGCTATAGTTGCAATGAAAAAGGGCACATCAAGTCCAATTGCCCAAAGATCACTAAGAAAACCGAGGATGGGAAAAAGACCAATGCTAGGGTCTTCAAGATGGAAGCAAAGGAAGCTGTTCAGGATGACAACGTGATCACAGGTACTTTTCTCATAAATGATGTTTATGCTAGAGTGTTGTTTGATTCTGGAGCGGATAAGTTTTTTGTGGATAACAAGTTTTGTGAGTTACTGAATTTACCTGTTAAAGCCTTAAGTGTGAAGTATGAGGTGGAATTAGCAGATGGAACCATAGAAACCGCCTCAACTGTGTTAGATGGATGTGTTATATCCATTAGGAACCACTCTTTTCCTTTGTCCTTACTTCCCTTTAAGCTAGCCGGTTTTGATATAGTGATAGGTATGGATTGGTTATCGCATAACCAAGCCCAGATTATGTGCAACAAAAAGCAAGTTGTAGTCAAAACCCCGTCTGGTGAGCCACTTACCATTCAGGGGGATACCCAGTATGGATTGCCTGAGCAAGTGTCTATGCTCAAGGCATCTAAATGCCTGAAGAAAGGTTGTGCCATTTATATGGCACAGGTTACGATGGATGAGCCGAAACCTAAGATGGAAGACATCCCCGTCATCTCTGAATATCCTGAAGTTTTTCCTGAAGAGCTACCTGGTTTACCACCAGATAGGCAAGTGGAATTCAGAATTGACATCATCCCAGGAGCAGCACCTGTTGCTAGAGCACCTTATAGGTTGGCACCAACAGAGATGAAGGAGTTGAGGATGCAGTTATATGATCTGCTAGCCAAAGGTTTCATTAGACCTAGTTCGTCTCCATGGGGAGCGCCGATCTTGTTTGTCAAGAAGAAGGATGGATCGATGCGTCTATGCATAGATTACTGTGAGCTTAATAAGGTCACTATCAAGAATAGGTATCCTTTGCCCAGGATCGATGATCTGTTTGATCAATTACAAGGGGCAAGCTACTTCTCTAAGATCGATTTGAGGTCAGGCTATCATCAGTTGAAAGTTAAGGAATAAGATGTACATAAGACTGCATTTAGGACTCGTTATGGTCATTACGAGTTCCTAGTGATGCCATTTGGGCTCACTAATGCACCTGCCACATTCATGGATCTCATGAATCGCGCCTGCAAGCCTTACTTGGATAAATTTGTCATCGTCTTCATTGACGACATCCTCATCTACTCAAAGAACCAAGCTGACCATGAGAAACACCTTCGTTGTATTCTTAAACTTCTACATCAAGATAAATTCTACGCCAAATTCTCGAAGTGTGAATTTTGGCTTCGAGAAGTCCAATTCCTTGGACATGTGGTTAGTGAGCATGGTATCCAAGTGGATCCCGCCAAGGTGGAAGCAGTTATGAACTGGCAAGAACCAAAGACGCCTACAGAGATTCGTAGCTTCCTGGGTTTAGCAGGATACTATAGGCGATTTATTGAAAACTTCTCAAGAATTGCGGCACCCCTGACTTTACTCATCCGCAAGAAAAGTAAGTTTGACTGGGGGCCTAAGCACAAGAGTCTTTTGATATTCTGAAGCAAAAGTTGAGCAATGCTCCTGTATTGACGTTACCGGATGGAATTGATGAGTTTGTAGTATATTGTGATGCATCACACACCGGAATGGGCTGTGTGCTTATACAGAAAGGCAAAGTCATTGCCTATGCTTTGCGACAGTTAAAGGTGCATGAGAAGAATTACACCACCCATGACTTGGAGTTGGGTGCCGTTGTATTTGCACTAAAACTGTGGAGACATTACTTGTATGGAACCAAGTGTGTGATCCACTCGGATCACAAAAGCCTTCAACACTTGTTCAATCAGAAGGACTTGAATATGGGGCAACGACGCTGGATGGAGACTTTAAATGATTATGACTGTGAGATAAGATACCATCCAGGCAAGGCGAATGTAGTTGCTGATGCCTTAAGCAGGAAGGAAAGAGTGAAGCCTATAAGAATCAATGCCAAGAGCATTGAGATAAAGAATAGTTTGAACGAAAAGTTGTTAGCTGCACAGAAGGAAGCTGTGTTGGAAGCTAACTATCCTGATGAAAAGCTAGGAGTAACTGAGGAGCAGTTATCCTATGACAAGGACGGAATCCTAAGGTTGAATGGACGAATATGGGTTCCAGTTTATGGAGGACTTAGAGATGTTATCCTCCAGGAAGCCCACAATTCTAAATATTCCGTTTATCCTGGAGCTGATAAGATGTACCAGGATCTAAAGGCAAACTATTGGTGGATAGGCTTGAAAAAGTCTATAGCTGCCTATGTAGCTAAATGTTTGACGTGTGCGCAAGTCAAAGCTGAACATCAGAAGCCGTCAGGTTTGCTACAACAGCCCGAACTTCCCACATGGAAGTGGGAAATGGTGACAATGGATTTCATCACCAAGTTGCCAAAGACAAGGAAGGGAAATGATACTATATGGGTGATAGTAGATAGACTGACTAAGTCAGCACATTTCCTACCCATTAAGGAGACTTATAGCTCTGACATGTAAGCCCAATTGTACGTAGATAAGATTGTATCTCTACATGGCGTACCAGTGTCAATTATCTCTGACAGAGATACCAGATACACATCACATTTTTGGAAAAGTTTCCAACAGTCTTTGGGCACGCGCTTGAATTTTAGTACGGCTTACCATCCACAGACAGATGGGAAAAGTGAGCATACAATCCAAACTTTGGAAGACATGCTTCGTGCATGTGTAATTGATTTAGGTGGTAGTTGGGATAACCACCTGCCATTGATAGAGTTCTCCTATAACAATAGCTATCATACGAGCATTAAGGCGGCGCTTTTTGAGGCATTATATGGTAGAAAATGCAGAACACCTATTTGTTGGGCGGAAGTAGGAGAAGTTCAATTATCAGGATCTGATTTAGTCTTTGAAACGACGGACAAGATTGTCCAGATTCGCGACCGTCTGAAAGCTGCCAGGGATAGGCAGAAAAGCTACGCAGATTTAAAGCGTAAACCTGTGAAATTCGAGGTTGGTGATAAAGTTTTACTTAAGGTATCACCCTGGAAGGGGGTGATGCGATTTGGTAAGAAAGGTAAGTTAAGCCCAAGGTACATAGGACCATTCGAGATCATTGAATGTGTCGGGTCAGTGGCTTACAAGTTAAACTTACCTAAAGAGCTCAGTGGTATTCACAACGTATTCCACGTCTGCAATCTGAAGAAATGCCTAGCTGACGAATCGCTAGTCATACCACATACGGATGTGCATATAGATGAAAGCTTGAAATTTGTGGAAAAACCATTGTCGATTGAGGATCGACAGGTAAAGAAGCTTCGAAGGAAGCATGTGCCTATTGTAAAGGTCAAATGGGATGCCCGCAGAGGTCCCGAGTACACGTGGGAGGTAGAGTCCACAATGAAAGAAAAGTACCCTCATTTGTTTCAGTAAATGTTGAGGTCGAGATTTATTTTAAGGGGGTAAGGATGTAACACCTCGTAATTTCATGGCCTATAATGTATTGACACGTATCATAAGCTTTGAATGTGTGAAAAAGTACTCTAGAGGGACTAAAGTTGACAAACAGAGAAAATGCATGAATGAAAGGGTTCAAAGTGTCAACAATGAATAAATATACTTCACAATAGCCCCACATGATGTTTATAACCTTAAACAAATAAATTATGGATCATACGAACCTAATCATGAAAGAAAGTGAGGAATTACAAACTACAGGGGTTAAATGTGTCAACATGTTGAAGTATACCTCTGAGTGACCTTTTAGCAAACCCGAACCTTTGTAATGATAATTTATACTCACTAGAATATGTGGTAAAAATTTCACAGAGTTTCGTTATCGTATGAGAAAGTTATGACAATATTCGTATACGAGGGGTTAAAAGCATTAAAGTTGAATTCTAGGGCCTTACGAGTGATCACAAAGTTAACCAAGGACTTAACCAAGTTAGTATAAGTCTTAAGGTCCTTAAAAGTCAAGTTAGAGGGTCAAAAGTGCAAGAAATAAAGGTGAAACCACGCATACAAGGACCAGGGACCAAAAATGCAAACTTGGAAACTTGTTTGGCAGGTTATGAAGGGCCATACCGGCCGCGTAAGACATGGGTGGTATCTTACGCGGGCCGCCTGAACCGCCCAGTAACAGAAAAGTGCGAACAGCTGCCAGTTGCAAGTCTGTAACCGACTTAAAATGGTTGTTTTCTTATACCAGAGACATCTCCAATGGTTTTACATGCAATAGGGGCACTTGTCTTGATCTGGAAACCTTTGTAGACCTCCTTGGCATGATATTGTTGAATTAAAATGCATATATAAGGGGCTCTAGTTGCAACAACTTTGTTCACTCATTTGCAACATTCACACCTTCAAGTTCTGGAGCTCCCCTGATCAGCAACAAGCTTCCTAGTGATTCCTAATCATACTTAGGACCTTTGTAAGTGTCCTAAACCCTTCCTAATTCAGTTTAGCTTAGTTAATTAGCTAAAAGTCAAACCGTCGTAATTAAAGTTTGACTTCGAGATTAATTAAAATTTGTTCAGCCAAATCTCGAATTAAAAGTACCTATAAGGAGGTATTTATGTGGGTAATAAACCCTTAAAAGGGTACTCCCTGATTCCCACTCTAACTAGGTCAATTGTCGGGTCAAAGCTAACTTTAAAAAGTCAACAGAATGCTTATTTTCAAATTAATGCATAATTAGCAATGTAGGATCCATGTAACCTGTTTTATCATTGATATAACTTGGTAATTAATGTAAGAACATGTCTACACATGTTCAACCCGACAATTTTCAGAAGAGACCCGGTTCGGAACCGAAAATCGCATAATTTGACTTTTGCTTTGACTTTTAGTTCTGAACCGTTTAAGCCTAGTTTAGGATTGCCTTAGAGCTTCTTTTGAACCTAGTTACATGTTAGTATAACTCTCTGAGATTATACAACCTGGTTCATTAGTTATCCGATTCATATGCATGTTTCCATTAAATGCTTAAATGTTGACTATTATGCCTTTTTCACCTTAAAATGTGATTTTTGAAAAAGTAAAAGAGTAGAAACCTTAGTTACTGATTTATAAACTTGCACCTAAAATTTGACATCAGTTTGAGGTCTAGATTAAGAGTTATGCTCATTAGCGTAATTTAAAAAGCTTCTTATTAAATAAACAGCGTAATTAGCATATAGCCTATCTAAACCCGATTTTAATACCAAACTTTTTACCCACTGATATAAAATAATATTTTGAGATTTTTAAATATTTTTATTTAATTTTTGGCTGAGCATAACATAGGTCTCTAAGCTTGATTCGGTAATTGTCGGTTTTGCCATTTTGGGCTATAAAATGAGTTTTACAAATAATTTTGATAACAAACCTTTTGCTACTGATTTTTTATGATAAATAAAATATTTTGAGCCTTCTGGAATATTAAAATTTTCAGCTTTCCTTTAAAAACCCGGAAATAGCTCAAAATCGTCTTTTAAAGCGTTTTTAACGCATAGTATATATTAAAACTATTTTAAACATACAAGGTTTGATGCCTACTGATATTTTAAGTAAATTTTTATATTTTAACAGTAAGCAAAAGTTTTGAACTCAGATTTCCAGTTTTGACCTTTTAAGCCTAGGTGAAATTACCAAAATGCCCCTAAGGTGCATAGTTTGGTTTTAAATGGTAAATTTCACATATATCTAGTACCCTACTGTTATAACTTATTAAATTAAGTATATTTACTGAATAAATCAGACCTGTAACTCAGATTACTAATTAAACTCTTTAAAACCTTTTAAATGACCAAAATGCCCTTACGAGGCATAGTTTGAGTTTAAATCCATTTCGGGCATAATAGGAGATATCTTACTGATGTCTCAACATATTTAAGGTATATTAACTTAGGAAACTTGTATATGACTCTTATGGTTACCCATTATGCCCTTTTTGCGTTCGGTTCGTTTATGTAACTAGTTTGCATAAATTGACCGAAACGGGTCAAACCTTATCATTTTTGTCTCAAAATCCAGAATGTGTTTAGTTTACCCATATTATACAAGTCTTCAAACTTGTCAGGTCTAAATCACATTCCATTCCGGTCTTCGCTTAATCGTGCGTTTGAACCGTATCTTCCTTTAAAACTAACCGGTCTAAACTTAAGCTTAAATAAAGACCCGTTAGAAATCTAATAGGTTATTATAAACCTTTGTTCCAGAATAGGAGACCTAGTAAAAGCTACACGCACTTCCTAATTGTGATTTATACTTGCAAAGGTAAATACTTTTAACTTATTTTCCCTATACGGGCTTGGGGTATGGTATATAAAATACCGCTTGGTCGGGCATTGAATCTTTAATCGAATAGAGGTTAAACCATTGATATGCTCCGTTTGGAAATGTTTTGTTTGCTTAAAGCCTTTGGGGGGTTAATGACCATGTCCCGGATATCCTTGGCAACATTTTACGAAATTGTTACGACCTAAGCACGGGGTGTAGGCGTACACCCGTCAGTGCCTAAAATAATAATGTGGTGTGTCTATTGTCCTTTAACCCGGCACAAACCGGGCTACTAAACACATAAGAAACATGTAATTCTTTTACAAGATTATATTCAAATAATTATCCCAATTTATAAAATGTTTTGTGCCACGTGCATTCAAATAAATTTTCAAACCTTTTCAAAATGAGTCAGTTAAATTGTATTTACCAGTGTAAACTGACGTATTTTCCCAAAAGGTTAAGTGCAGGTACTACTCGAACTAGGCTGGCCTTCTCCTAGCGTTCACAATAAGTCTCGCAAGCTTGGGTGTCAATAAAACTGTTGAACAATATCTCCTTTTTATTTTGATCCGCCTGTGGATCTGTTTAAACTATTTCGTGATATTTAATATTACAATTTATTAAAGTTGAAATGAATCTATCTTTGCTTCCGCTGTGCATTTAAATTTGTGTTGTTTGACTATGATGATATCAACTACGTCACGATACTCCCCACCGGGCCCACCGGTAATACGTGGAAATATCGGGGTGTGACATCCCTCGATTTAATGCTATCTTCCTCAAAGGAAGTCCTAATAAGCTTGAATCAAGTGATCACAGGATCTATACACTGAACGAGGCAAGAACTTTACCCATACCACCCTTCTAACCCCTTTCTAAGCAGTTACCGCGCTTTATATATATCGTAAAGACACGAATGAGTGAGTCAACAAAACATGAAGAAATGATAGAATGGAGTTCATTTTCAATAAAAAAAAAACTAGTCATTAAAGTCAATAATACATGCCCAATTAAAAAGTTTACCAAAGCTTGGAAATCAAAAGTAATACATAAATGATTTGTCTTCACCAAAGTGATGTAAGAGATTACCCAAGCATGACCTTTATTTGACAAAAACTCTTACGATCAATCTTGGATCTTGAGACTACTACACACACTCTAAAGATGGATGATTGTGGTATTGTGGTGGTGGAGTGGTGGAATGTGTGAGAGAAGTGGTTTGCCAAGGGATGAGTTGCAATTGAACCAAGCACCTCTTTTTATAGCTGAAAACAGAAGGTTTACATGGCCCCATGCCTGATAGGCATGGCCCCGTGCCCTTCTCCTTCTATGTCTTCATTTAATGAGCTTGTTAGTCCAGATGCTCACACGGCCCCGTGTATCAACGGCATGGCCTCGTGGCCATTGTACTTGCTGTAAGATCCAAGATTTGCGAATCTGAGAGTTGACCATGGCCCGTGTCCATGAGACACGGCCCCGTGCCCCTTGTCTGCTTCTATTTGTCTTCTTTTTCATGGAATCTTTGGTGGGGCACGACCCCATGCCCGGCAGGCACTACCCGTACTTAACTTCTGATTTGTTGTTCTTGGTCTTAGGGTGAAGCTCGGAGGGTTGGTATATTGTATCAACTTCTCTTACTTTGTATCCATGCTCGTTTTTTGCTGTTATTTGTTCCTTTTGTACATTTAAGCTCTTTTAGTCCTGAAAATCAAAAGTATACAAAGTAACACACTTTTTCCAACATTAGTACTAAAAAGGGTTGTTTTTATACCTTATTTGTTATAATTTATATGTTGCATTTGTTACATATCAAATACCTCCACACTTGAATCTTTGCTTGCCCTTAAGCGAAACTCTTTAATATTGCTTACACACCCATATGGAATAGGTAGAAGAGAAGTTTTCGGGTCTTGTTAGTAGAGTGTCGGGAATCCAAGTACTTTTTATTCATGTTTTTATTTTATTTACAATCCTATTCGAAATGATTTATTTAGAACTTTTTAAGAAAAATAAATATTTGTGGGCATAACATGTCTTTTTAAAATTTCATTTAGCTATATATAAATTCAAATACCTCACAAATGATCATTCATCACTCGGTCGAAGATGTATAAGTGAAACGCTCGGTCCCAGTATGGATCTTACTCCTACTATATGTTTGACAAACAATAAAACCTCCTCCATTTTAACTTAATCTTTGTAAATATAAAAGGGACTTTGAAATGGTATGTTTTTGGTTAAGGGTAGGGTAGTTTTTTTTTTTTTTTTTTTTTGAAAAGTGGCAAAAGGCGTAAA
The DNA here is from genome assembly GCA_030545235.1 of Helianthus tuberosus. NCBI lineage: Eukaryota > Viridiplantae > Streptophyta > Magnoliopsida > Asterales > Asteraceae > Helianthus > Helianthus tuberosus. The sequence continues at coordinate 1,376,296 of CM060446.1, read as the reverse complement.
ATATAGATTTTCTTTGGAAAATTTATTTGTAACTTAGGTACCAACTAAATGCTTATAGGCAATAAGTTTGCTTACTTTATTTCAAGCAACTAGAGATTTTTTTTTGATGGAATAAAATTAAGTGACATGCTTTTGCGTATTTCAATAGAACCGAATTTTACTAAAATAAAGGGGTGTAAAAAGTAAATTGCAGCTTTGAAGTTTGAAGCTTCAAGATTCAATGGAGGTTGTTGAAGGTTGAAGAATGAGAAATGACTAAAAGTGGTAAAGACAAGAAGGTTTAAGGAAACCTTTTTAAGAACCTACCTTTTTAGGTATGTGTGTAAGATCAGGAAGGATCTTGGTCTTTCAGGAATGGGTCTAAACATTCTTCTCATGGCTGATTTTATAGAAAGTGACAGCACGTTGACACAGCCCCGTGTCCAGGAAGCACGACCCCGTGTCGTCTGCATAAGTCAGAAAATCTTGTCCTTTAGTGACACACTGGCCGTGTCAAGGTAGACACGACTCTGTGTTGAAAAATACGGGAGGCACAACCCCGTGTTGAAAAATAGGAGAGGCACGGCCCCGTGTTCTTCTGACACACCCTCATGTCTGGAACTAGATGGGACACGACCCCGTGTTCAAGGAACACGACCCCGTGTCTTAGGGTTTTTATGAAGTTTTGTCGGAATCTTTTTGGACCCATGTTTTATCAGGGGGTTCCTTACTGGTTCGAACAACACTGAGATGCCTGATGTACCTTAGGTTCTTGCGAGAGGTACGGAAACGCAAGAGGTTTTCGGAAAGGTGGAAACCTAAGCTAAAAGTAGGAGGGCGAAACCTTCCTTTATTTACCTTTTCTAGGCTCTTGTTAAAGAAGGTGTGAGTCGACTCGCTCTAGTCTAAACCGAGGTCGATATAGGGACGATTATCGCCTTCGTTTTCGCATGGGGCTAGGGCAGATTTGTTGGCCTCGGCATTGTTATTCTTGAATGTGGCTCCATCGAATCTGCTTCATTTCTACTCCTTGATGAATTTCGTGCCTTCATCATGGATTCTATATCTTTGAGTTTTTGGAGAATCCTCTTCTCTATTTAACATAATTCTTTTGAGCTTATGTCTCCTATTGAAGAGGTTTGATGGAATTCAGGTGGACGGTAGTTATTGTTTTTACTCCTACCCATCTTAAGGTAATCGTCACAGGAAAACGATAGGTCTAAGTAATGGGGATTGAATCTTAGAATGGGACATTCTAAATCTTTATGAATTCCTCCACATAACTGACACCATTCACCGTAAGAGTGGTGAGGTAAAAATAATCATTAACATCCATGGTTGCAAGATAAGTTTTAACCGTCAGGATCAAACGGTACCGTTTTCTTAGAAACTGTTGTTTAGGCACGATCCCGTGTTATTGTCACACGGCCCCGTGCTACAGCTTTTATCTGGCAGTAAACGATTTTATGTTACTGGGGAGTTAACACGGTCCCGTGTTGATCAAACACGGCCTCGCGTTACTCTTGCTGAAAGCAGAAAAATTGAGGAAAAAGAAGAAAAACCTAAAAAGAAAAATTAGAAAAGCATAAAAATGATTAGGCTGCCGATTTTAAACTTTCTTAAAATCCCTGTGTCCCCGGCAGCGGCCCCAAAAACTTGATGGGGGTATTGGAGTGCATATGATTTTTATTATATTTTTAAGTACTTTTCACTCTTTTATCAAGTTTTAAATTTATAAAACACGATATAACACTATCACTCTCTACAACACGTTAGGGCGAGTGCACCCATCGTTGACATAGTATAGTGATGGTAAGATACTGAGGTCGTCCAAGGACATAAGAGCTTTTAATGCCGGAATAATGTCGTCGTCTAATCTAATCAAATTTTAAGCAAGGATTTTTAATAAATAAAATAAAGAGACTAAATATATAAAGAAACAAATAGACAAGATAGAATCACTTGGCCCCGATTCATCGTTTATGTATCCTTTGATGATTTCCACACTTTGGTTTTTTAACAAATTATCTTAGTTATTGTGGCATGTCCTTCTTTTGAAGGCAACGCTACCCTCAGCCATATTGGTCTAAGTCATTTGGGGTCCTAGGTTAAAACCTAGCCAGAACCTTGCGAGAATTCTAGACCTTCAAGACGTTGCCATCTTCCTTCTATCAAACCCGATTCAACTCATTTCCTACTCGTTCACACAACCAAGACCAAACAGCAAATTGTTCCAATTACCTATTTTTAGTTGTTCATATGGTGAAGATTGAGTTGATTTTTGTTGACTGGATGTTAATTTATGAAGATATGATGTGTTCACACAACCAAGACGAATATGTAACCCTGTTTTTTTTAATGGTAATTGTTTACATTTCAAGTACGGTCGCCGTATTATTTCTATTTTACAAATGATTATTCTGATTATTATTCATCATTTTACCTAATTTTAGTTGTAATTTGGTGGAGATTGAGTGGATTTCTATGGAATGTTGGCCTGTGAAGTTGTGATGTGTTTTTGATGAATGATTTACTTTTCTAATAATACTTGTCAAGATTTCGGATTTGATTGTGTTATTTCTTATATTTTATAGTATTTTACAACTAGTTGTTTGATTATTTGTCATGTGGTTATTTTACCTAAAGTTTTAGTTGTTTGGATTTTTGATAAATTTTTTTAACAAATTTAGAAATTCATCAAAACAGTAATAATAAACACATCAATCAATACACAACTGGATTTGGGAAAATGATTTTCAAATGATTCATATATTCATTTTGATTTCAGTACAATCAAAAGTACATACACTCTCCCTCCCAGGTGCACTCTCTCTTATTTCTTATGCTTTTCTCTCTCTAGATTCTGTGTTCAAAGGGTATTCAGTTGTAAGAGTTAACTCTTTGTGACATCACCATGAAAACGACCTTAAACAACCTATTAAATGATGTAAACTGTTGAATAGTTGGGATAAAAAAGCCGTTACATTAAAACTACTCGAAATACAAGGAAAAACTCGGAAACCAAATCTATTGGAAGAATTCTAGCACTTTTGGAATCCAATACTTATGTCTTCTGTGTTGACTTGTTGACCAACCTTTGGTCTTCAGCTATTGACTTGTTGACCAACACCTTTCTTTTCAGCACTTGTACTTTTCTTCCATCACTTTAACCCAGTAGTTTTGTTCTAACTGTTTTGGATGGTTGGTTGAGAAGCTTTCAAGAGGGGGGGGGGGGGGGGGGGATTTTTGGTACTTCGATTATACTTCAACCTTATTCTGTCAAGCAAAGAATAAGGCTCCTTTGGGTTTTGTCTTTCATCATCAGCATATCTTATATAACCCAACAATTTTCTAGCCAATATGACACAATCATGTGTCTAGTTCGTCTCTCATCTCAAACTAGATATTTATAACTGATTTCTTAGTTGCTCACAATGCATTATAATCACTACTAAATCATTATACATATAAATGCATAACATTCCTATCTACATTCTAATTCTGAAACTTAGCAAAGTCTAAACCCAACACTTTGAAATCAAAATTTTCAATTTTTTCTGTGAAGAATAACGTCCTCAAAGGTTCACGGACCTTAAATGTGAAATCCAATTCAAACAATCATATGAAAAAGGTTCTCCGGGTTATTTTTTTTAGGTCTTTACTTTCAACCGCACAAGTGAGGTTCAATGACCTCCTTTGTGAGTATCAATGACTTCAATCACTTACAACCTATCATTAAACATAACATCTACTCAATGGTGGCTTAACCATTTTAGGGAACAAAGCAAAATATATATATATTCGGGGCCCTTTCTAAAAAAAGTTTGGTTTCCGATTTCATCATTTGGTTTTTGCTTTTCTACGCTTTAGTTCCTTTTCCTATAAGAATTGTCCCGTGTGTGTTAGAGCATCTTTTTCCCTAGACTTTGTTTATTTTTCAAAAAACAACCCCTCACATCAAATTCTCTATTTTTATGTTACTCGCAAACTCTTATTTATTGGTTTTCTTGTTTTATAAAATTACCAATTTATATTTAGAGATAAATAGTGAATCTAAATACTTCCAGAACTAGTGTAGGTTCCCTAAATCTTATCAATATTTTAGAGATGTTGATGAGTACAAATGGAAGAAAACCTAATACTTTTTTCTTTTGTTTTGAGAAAGAGACTAAATAGAAAACTTGATATGCATTCTCTTACAGCATTCACATTGAAGCCTTCATCTCTATCTATATAATAACACTAAAAATACACCTTTCTCTAAATATTTAACATTTCTCAAAAATCTTTCACATCCAACTCTCTATCTTTATCTTTATCCTACTTACAAACATTTATTTAATTTGATATTTATATTCATAGTCATGACACTTATTTAGTTGGTTGATTAATGATAAAAGATTGTGTGGCATTAATTATAAGTGATTGTTAAACATCATGGTTGACAATATTATTTTCATAATAAAGTACACATGATTTGATTTGAAACTTAACTATTGGATTTAAGTTTTTTTTAATTGCTAATATTACTCTCCCAAACTACTATATTTACAAAAAACTCACCCTTGCTTGGGATTGAATCCAAGACCTCCCACTAAGAGGCAAGAGCCTCTACCAAGTGAGCTAGCCCCACTTGGCTAACTATTGGATTAAAGTGGTTTACTTTATTTGTTGTGTTGGGTTTTTACTTTTTTTTAACGCTAAACTTTTTCTCCTCCATAAATCTTACACTACATCTTAAACCTTTATCTCCACACAAGAGGTAATCCTTTTGACCATCAGGCCAAAGCCTCTTGGTTTTACAATTGAGTTTTTAAAACCTTGTTGGAGGTTTATGTTATATGTTTAATAACTTTTGAATAATAAAGCATGCTTCTGATCTTACTTGACATATAGACCTTCAGTTTTTTGTGAAAAGTAAATAGACCTTAAGTGACGTAAATTCACAAACAAAGATTGTCAAACTAACCCATTAACTTTCAAATGATACGTTGTCACGGCCCTTGACCCAGTTTCCCGGCTCGGACGCAGTGGAACAGAAAACCCGTGGTATTTGTGTTTTATTTGGTAGCGGATAATTTAACAGGATCGTTTAACTTAAAGCACCCCTTTATTTTATTTCAAGTTTCGAGATAAACCCCATAATTTACAATAAAGGAATCTCACTGGGAAATTCCCTGATTACAAAAACATGTTTATTTATTTACTGAGCCATTTTATTCAAGCTGGTAGTGCTACGCGGCACTTTTTCCTGATTCACAGTAAGTCACCTGAAACATGGTTAAAAAGATTTTATCAGCGGGGAAATACTGGCGAGTCATTCAATTTGCACAAAATGACACCTTGTTATAATCTACAGTATTAAGAGCGATTACAATGTTTATATATCAACCAATTACCCCAATCGGTATTTGTTACTCGACCGTATCTGTGACTATGGTCATATCACCCATTGGCTAACCCGTTGTCTAACGGTGACGGTTATTAAGTAATGTATACAAAACCCCACATACCGGCAGTAATTGAAGATTACAAGGACTTAATCCCTGTAATTATAATTTTGAAAACAAATAGGGTTTTAGAAACAATTTGGTAAAAAGATAATGACTCACACTGTAAGTTTAACTGGACAGAATTCGCCTACTGATTAAGCCTGGTAACCTAGTTAAAATAACAATGCAAACGAAACTAGGTCAGTAACTTAATACAACATTTACGATAACTCACGAGATCAAAACCCTCAAAACGAATGACAAAGTATAGCCCGTATTCAGGCAGCACTTAAACATCCATCGGATCGGTTTTAATCGATCGGACATTGTATCGTAGCAGTGATCGAGTTATTACCCTGTTGTCGCAGCAGAGGTTCGGGATTTAAGTATTTTTTAACGAAACAGCGTATAACTTAACGTGTGTAGTGAATTTTTTTACGTCGAAACAATCAAACCATGCAAGTGCCAAACCCCTGCATTATATATTGAATTTTGGTCTCCCCCGCGTGTCGCGACGGCTGCCAGGGATCCTGGCGTGACACGCGGGGCACACCCATTTAGGCTAGGGTAGCCTCGTGTCCTACATAGCCCTGGTGAGTCAATATCAAACAAATTTTCGTGGTTTAGTTCGATTTTATAGATAATTATCCATTAGGGGATACCCCCCCCCCCCTTGAGTTTTAGGGCCCTGATCCTAGTTTTGGTCGTTTTAAAAATTATGGGTCGCACCATATTATTTGGGGGTCTCAATTAGGGTTTCCTAATGTGCTTTACTACAATAAGAAATAATAATTTTGGCAAGGGTTGTTATACCCTCCCCACCTTGTTTAAATCTCGTCCTCGAGATTTACCGGAACAAGTAAGGGTACTTTCGCTTCATTTCTGATTCCAGTTCCCATGTATATTCTGGTCCTCTTTTTGAATCCCACTTCACCTTGACCAGCACCAATCTCTTGTGCTTGACCTTTCTGTCTACTATTTGGAGAGGTTTTTCAACGAATTTCAACTTTTCGTTTACTTCTATTTCTTGAAGAGGTACTACCAGTGTTTCATCAGATAAACACTTTTTAAGATTGGATACATGAAACACATTATGTACCCCGCAAGCTCTTCTGGTAGTTGCGGTTGTTAGGCAACTGGTCCTATTCGTTGGGAAATGGTAAAGGGTCCTATGTACCTTGGACTCAGTTTTCTTTTCATGCCGAATCGAACTACCCCTTTCCAAGGTGAAACTTTCAAGAGTACCTTGTCTCCAACTTGGAATTCTAGCGGCTTATCTCGATTGTCTGCATAACTTTTCTGGCGATCTCTGGCCGTTTTCAGTCTTTCCCTGATTTGTGTTATCTTGTTGGTGGTTTCCTGTACAATCTCAGAACCTGATAGTTGACTTTCTCCTATTTCTGCCCAGCATACTGGGGTTCTACACTTTCGTCCATACAGTTGTAACACCCTTATTATTATTTAACGGTTTTCGTATAGCTTATGAAGATAAATGGGTAATTATGATTTAAAATACATTGAAATTACGGGTTCATTAAACCTTTTACAGAATTAAAAGGTTACAACATAACGTGTCTGAGTTCGTCATTTAACATAACAACGATACATAGTGCGGAAGCTTATTTCTTAATCGTGTTCGGTTCTTCATTGTGCTTGATCGTCCTCCGGTGCTAAAATTATACCTGAAACTCATAAAACATGAGTTGGATTAGTCATACATAACATAGAACGTATTTAAACGAGTCCGGGAAGCGAAACTGATTAAAATAAAAAATTTTCGCCAAAACAGGGTTCTTTCGCATGGCGCGGCGGCGCCATGTTGCTCCCTCACGTGGCACGGGGGAGACCAGTTTCCAGCAGGTCTGGAGCTGGGTCCTGCATTTTTCAGCAATATCGGTTTTTACGAAAACAGCCGTAACTTCTTCGTTATTGATCCGTATTACGCGATTCTTTTTCCTACGCGTCCGTAATTTAATTCTCCATCATATGGAGTTAAAATCCAACATCCAACATAATAAATTTTGAGACTTCTAAGCCTTCGACTCGTTACCTTTTTACCGGATTTTAACCCGTTTACGCATTTTATCAAACAAACATATTTGTTTGATCCTTATCTCACATACACTTCTTCAAATTAATGTTATCTACCATATTAGGTTCTAATCACAGGTTTATTACACAATTTAAACCCGTTTTCGCTCGTATGCTTATTTTGACCCGTTAAGGGTATTTAAGCACTTTAAAGCTTGAAATCGCTTTCATTCATTTCTAGCATCTTATTCCTGCATTTCTTATCAAGTAATCTTCCACCACATCTATATGTGCGTTGGATTTAATGTGGATATCTATATGTTCCGAGTTTTTACCCCTCGGATTATCATTTTACGGCAAAGACTCATATAAAGTCTTTCGACCCAAGAATTTACATCTTTCACTACCTATACTCATTCTAAGCATTTATTTAATCATAAAAATTGTTTCCGAACAACCTTTAAGGGTCGTTCGTTCGAATTAGCTTACAAGGGCAATTTGGTCAATTTTCATCCTTCTTTTACTACAAGGACCTTTAAATACTTGTTTGACTCAAAATCCGACCTTTTAACTATAATTCTTGTTTGTAAACCCATGTGCTTCTAAAACACTATAATCATAACTCAATTTATTCGGTTTACCTAAAAGATAACCGAATATCGATATTTTAATCTTGTCTAACTCTTATAGAACTCCAAATTCTACATGATGAGTTGTGTTATTATACATACTTTGCTCGGATCAGTATATTGACCCGTTTCAATACCTTGCCTTAGTGGCTGCTAAGTGATAGCGCTGTAAACATCCATGTGCTATTTATTCCCTAGAATCATACAACTCGACAACTCATTAGTCGATATTGTCAAAGGGTGATAATTTCACCTTTTGACCCGTTTGGTCTAAATGACCAATTATGTTAGCGAGATGACATTTATTACCACCTCGTATATATGACTCGCTCCGATTTACACCGTGTGGTCATTTTACTTATAATTCCATTTCTTAACACTTTTTGGCCTATTATGGCTTACGTCATAATTGTCTTTCAAAACTAACGGTTATGGTCAACGTGTGACCAAATTACCATTTTGCCCTTATTGGTTATTATGATTTACCTTATATGGTAACCATTAAAAGTACACGCTTCATTCATCATAATAAGATCGAATTACCGATTTAACTCATTTTTAGCCATCACTATGGTTTCTCATCATATTTGATTATCTTGTTCCGTACGACTACACGCCGGAACACCATATCTCAATTAGGTATTTGTCTTTTTTGTAATTAACACGACAAAAGGATATTTTAAAATATATGACTAGTGTAAGATATACTTACCTTGCATCCGAATTATGTTTTTCCTCCATTCTTGATTAGTTTGACCCGCTTCCTTTCTCAAGCCTCCACCTAGCTCGTTAGGCGTCAAACTATTTTCAATCATTTACACGGCGGTTAAATTAGTCATAAAAATCATGACTATTCCACCTCACTTATTTTCCATACCGAAGCTACTATTCGACTTCATGATTAGTTAACTTAGCTTATCTAAAGTTAACTACTTTTTGATCACATGGGTTACAACATTAAGTCTAAATCAACATAATATTTAGAACCCTTATCACTTCATATTACGTGTAATTGCCATATCATTCAAATACACATTTTCACTCTAATTTCAACACTTTAATCCTTATTTAGGAATTTTAACAAACACCTAATGTGCATAAATTTTTACACATTTACAACTAGTTCGTAACTAGTTATTTCTACTAAACATAAACATGATTTCAATTCCATTATGTTTAGCATGCATACTATTCTCAGATCCATCTCATGGAAATCAGTTAATCACCATTTTAATAGTCATAATTCTAGGGTTCATCTTATTTCTACAAAACCCATTTAACACATAAATGGATAATCATGAAATTCACAATTATGAACCTCAATTCAACAAGTAAATGACTAAGGTTTACTCCTAGACATAAAAATCATTCCTAATTTCATCCTTGGATCATAATCCATCAATTTATTTGCAAGTAACCTACTTGTCTCAAATTTCAACTTCAACCAATCTAGGTTTTGTGACATACCTTGTGATCCCCATGACTTGGTGATCGTTTCTACGCGTTCATGCATTGATTTGGGTCTTGATTCGAGCTTCAATTTGACCAATTTGTTGAACTGGGGTTTTGAGCTCCTTGCTCTTGCTCCTGGTCGTACGCACACACACACTAAGTGTGTGTTGTGTTTTGATTTTTAGTTTTTATAAATCAAGTCCCTTTTTTTGCAACTTAAGTCCCTCTAGTTTGGTTAGTTATTAAGTAGGCCATAACCTACTTATTTCTAGTAACATTCCCTCTTATTAACTAGGTTAAACATTCCTAGTTAACTTAGTGGGTTCGGGGAAGTTACGACTGAGTTTATTTTAAGTCCCGTTATCTCGGGATTCTATAAACTTTATTTCTTCGAAAACTTTCATTTAACTTTTATTTTAATAATAGGTTTGTTTATTTAAGAATCCTAATATTCACCGGGTTACTTTTACCACTAAAGGTAAATTACCCGTCTTTTAGTATAAACGTAGTTTGATTACCAAACCCGTTTTCGGGGTGTTACAAGTCTACCCTCCTTAAAGAGGTTTCGTCCTCGAAACCTTTCTTACATAGTTCATCGAGTTTTAAACTCAATGCATTTGACCTGAGTAATCTTTTAAGCATTACTCATACTTTAACCAATTGTTAGGGCATGTTTGGGTAAGCTTTTTGAAACAACTTATTGACTTATTGGCTTTTTGAAAAGTCATAAGCTCTAAAATGATGTTTGGCAAAGAGGGTGTATGTGAGGGGAAAAATCCAATAAGTCAATAAGTCACAAAATCCTGACTTTTCCAAGAAGCCAATAAGTCAATAAGTCATTTCAAAAAGCTTACCCAAACATGCCCTTAGTATTACCAGAAAAATTATGGTAATATCTCTTTGGTTACAAAACATCTACGTACCTCATACGACATAATGTAACTTGACATAACGCAATTTCGTTATTTCTACTAGTTTAGTTAACTTAGCGATATCCATCGCTTTTATATATTATCGAACTCTTTGTGAATCCGTTACCTTGACCCGTTTAAAGGTCTTTAGTGAAATCTTTCACTTTTAGCAACAATTTCTTTTGTTTTCAAATTCATTTATTCGGTTCAGTTATACCGAATCCACCGCTTACAAGCAACCAAATTTATTTAAATGACTTTAACCGGTCTCACTAACTAGACTTATTAGTCCAGTTACCTTTTACCGCTCGCTTGGTTATAATGTGATTCCACTTCACATTGCATTTCTTGACCGTGATCGTGTCACATCATGTTTAATTTATATCAACCTTTCATTTTGGAAAATATCACTTTTCGAATATATCGTCTTGCACCTTTCAGTGTCAAGACTTGTATCTTTCAGGCATACAATTTAAATTCCTATCAGAATTTATATTTGTAAAAACATTATTTCTTATCAAAACTGAAGTTTTAGTTTAGCATCTTCTCTTTAACTTTTGTCACTTATCCATACCGGGATACTGACAGTCCAAAATTTATTCTTTTGCAGTTTTTTGTTTTATGCGAGGATTCTCAACTGATTCCCTCGCTTTGTCTAATTAACCCGTAGGTTTTATCACTTAGCCTTATGGGCTATTATATTAGACTTTCACCTCTTTAAAGCGAGGTCCTTATAATCTATTTCTTTCTAGTCATGACCCGTGGGTCATTTTAGTCTCGTAGACCTTTCCATTGTTTATAACCCCAGAGGTTAGGTTGATCCCGTAGATCGTTCCTTACTCATGTCATTCTTAAAATACATGTTTGGCTCCTGTTTTTGTTTAAAATCATTTTTTTTTTGCCTTGGTATTTTCTTTGACCTTGACCGTAGTCTAAGGACATTCGTTTCCTTTCAAACAAATTTTCCGACTTTATGACTTCTCACGTCATTTATGCGTTGGTTTATCTTATGCTCACCATTATTCAGATTACATACATTCGTATTTGATTATGTCCCATTACCGGGCTCATTATCCTAATATAATACGCTTCCGTCACTCGGCTGTGCGTTTACATTATGATCAAATATTTTGCTTAACTGATTCATTTGGGTACTTTTTAATTTGTCCCTTTAACACCGTCCTTACTACATCGGATGTAAACGTGTCCGCTATAAGAAATTCATGGTATCATATGCCACTACTTACTTGGCCAGAGTAAGCGATTAACGCATGACACTCATGACCTTTTTATAGTTTTCACATCACGTCCTATGTAAGTAATGCCTCTATTTGTTTCTCTTAGAAACAATATCCCGAATACATTTTCTATTCGGGTTTTTCCAAGTTTTTAATCTACATATGCAACTTTCAATTTCTACATATTTGTTGCATATTACTATTTGTGCAATTAAATTTAAAATGTGCACCTGGTAAAGCTTGCCCTCACGGGCTTCTCTTGCCATTAACCTTGTTCGCGATCGCTACGCGGTTTAGGTCCTTGATAAGCATACTCTTTGGACCGTTCCTCTGTCAATTTCGTGATTTGTTAAACTCTCGCTATCTTCATATGCGAGTGTCCTTCAACTAAAACATTTACAACAGTTAGTAATTTCGACATTAATAAACGCCCGTATTATAATATAATGCTTTTTATTGTACGTACTAACGCACGTAATTTCGTCAACAATGTTTATCATTTAACTGAGGTAACGTGAATTACACGCTAACCCTATGTGTTGTCCACAACACTTTAATCATGTTAATCATTAATATACATGTACTTACCGGATTTGAGATCAAGCCTCGAACCGAACACATTTGCCAACAACCTTGAGCTCTGATACCAACTTGTAACACCCTTATTATTATTTAATGGTTTTCCTATAGTTTATGAAGATAAACGGGTAATTATGATTTAAAATACATTGAAATTACGGGTTCATTAAACCTTTTACAGAATTAAAAGGTTACAACATAACGTGTGTGAGTTCGTCATTTAACATAACAACGATACATAGTGTGGAAGCTTATTTCATAATCGTGTTCGGTTCTTCATTGTGCTTGATCGTCCTCCGGTGCTAAAATTATACCTGAAACTCATAAAACATGAGTTGGATTAGTCATACGTAACATAGAACGTATTTAAACGAGCCCGGGAAGCGAAACTGATTAAAATAATTTTTTTTGCCAAAACAGGGTTCCGTCGCGTGGCGCGGCGGTGCCATGTTGCTCCCTCGCGTGGCGCGGGGGAGACCAGTTTCCAGCAGGTCTGGAGCTGGGTCCTGCATTTTTCAGCAATACCGGTTTTTACGGAAACGGCCATAACTTCTTCGTTATTGATCTGTTTTACGCGATTCTTTTTCCTACGCGTCCGTAATTTAATTCTCCATCATATGGAGTTAAAATCCAACATCCAACATAATAAATTTTGAGACTTCTAAGCCTTCGACGCGTTACCTTTTTACCGAATTTTAACCCGTTTATGCATTTTATCAAACAAACATATTTGTTTGATCCTTATCTCATATACACTTCTTCAAATTAATGTTATATACCATATTAGGTTCTAATCACAGGTTTATTACACAATTTAAACCCGTTTTTGCTCGTATGCTTATTTTGACCCGTTAAGGGTATTTAAGCACTTTAAAGCTTGAAATCGCTTTCATTCATTTCTAGCATCTTATTCCTGCATTTCTTATCAAGTAATCTTCCACCACATCTATATGTGCGTTGGATTTAATGTGGATATCTATATGTTCCGAGTTTTTACCCCTCGGATTATCATTTTACGGCAAAGATTCATATAAAGTCTTTCGACCCAAGAATTTACATCTTTCACTACCTATACTCATTCTAAGCATTTATTTAATCATAAAAATTGTTTCCGAACAACCTTTAAGGGTCGTTCGTTCGAATTAGCTTACAAGGGCAATTTGGTCAATTTTCATCCTTCTTTTACTACAAGGACCTTTAAATACTTGTTTGACTCAAAATCCGACCTTTTAACTATAATTCTTGTTTGTAAACCCATGTGCTTCTAAAACACTATAATCATAACTCAATTTATTCGGTTTACCTAAAAGATAACCGAATATCGATATTTTAATCTTGTCTAACTCTTATAGAACTCCAAATTCTACATGATGAGTTGTGTTATTATACATACTTTGCTCGGATCAGTATATTGACCCGTTTCAATACCTTGCCTTAGTGGCTGCTAAGTGATAGCGCTGTAAACATCCATGTGCTATTTATTCCCTAGAATCATACAACTCGACAACTCATTAGTCGATATTGTCAAAGGGTGATAATTTCACCTTTTGACCCGTTTGGTCTAAATGACCAATTATGTTAGCGAGATGACATTTATTACCACCTCGTATATATGACTCGCTCCGATTTACACCGTGTGGTCATTTTACTTATAATTCCATTTCTTAACACTTTTTGGCCTATTATGGCTTACGTCATAATTGTCTTTCAAAACTAACGGTTATGGTCAACGTGTGACCAAATTACCATTTTGCCCTTATTGGTTATTATGATTTGCCTTATATGGTAACCATTAAAAGTACATGTTTCATTCGTCATAATAAGATCGAATTACCGATTTAACTCATTTTTAGCCATCACTGTGGTTTCTCATCATATTTGATTATCTTGTTCCGTACGACTACACGCCGGAACACCATATCTCAATTAGGTATTTGTCTTTTTCGTAATTAACACGACAAAAGGATATTTTAAAATATATGACTAGTGTAAGATATACTTACCTTGCATCCGAATTATGTTTTTCCTCCATTCTTGATTAGTTTGACCCGCTTCCTTTCTCAAGCCTCCACCTAGCTCGTTAGGCGTCAAACTATTTTCAATCATTTACACGGCGGTTAAATTAGTCATAAAAATCATGACTATTCCACCTCACTTATTTTCCATGCCGAAGCTACTATTCGACTTCATGATTAGTTAACTTAGCTTATCTAAAGTTAACTACTTTTTGATCACATGGGTTACAACATTAAGTCTAAATCAACATAATATTTAGAACCCTTATCACTTCATATTACACGTAATTGCCATATCATTCAAATACACATTTTCACTCTAATTTCAACACTTTAATCCTTATTTAGGCATTTTAACAAACACCTAATGTGCAAAAATTTTTACACATTTACAACTAGTTCATAACTAGTTATTTCTACTAAACATAAACATGATTTCAATTCCATTATGTTTAGCATGCATACTATTCTCAGATTCATCTCATGGAAATCAGTTAATCACCATTTTAATAGTCATAATTCTAGGGTTCATCTTATTTCTACAAAACCCATTTAACACATAAATGGATAATCATGAAATTCACAATTATGAACCTCAATTCAACAAGTAAATGACTATGGTTTACTCCTAGACATAAAAATCATTCCTAATTTCATCCTTGGATCATAATCCATCAATTTATTTGCAAGTAACCTACTTGTCTCAAATTTCAACTTCAACCAATCTAGGTTTTGTGACATACCTTGTGATCCCCATGACTTGGTGATCGTTTCTACGCGTTCATGCATTGATTTGGGTCTTGATTCGAGTTTCAATTTGACCAATTTGTTGAACCGGGGTTTTAAGCTCCTTGCTCTTGCTCCTGGTCGTACGCACACACACACACTAAGTGTGTGTTGTGTTTGATTTTTAGTTTTTATAAATCAAGTCCCTTTTTTTGCAACTTAAGTCCCTCTAGTTTGGTTAGTTATTAAATAGGCTATAACCTACTTATTTCTAGTAACATTCCCCCTTATTAACTAGGTTAAACATTCCTAGTTAACTTAGTGGGTTCGGGGAAGTTACGACTAAGTTTATTTTAAGTCCCGTTATCTCGGGATTCTATAAACTTTATTTCTTTGAAAAATTTCATTTAACTTTTATTTTAATAATAGGTTTGTTTATTTAAGAATCCTAATATTCACCGGGTTACTTTTACCACTAAAGGTAAATTACCCGTCTTTTAGTATAAACGTAGTTTGATTACCAAACCCGTTTTCGGGGTGTTACAACAGTGTTTCGAATGGGGCAGCATTTATGCTTGTATGATAACTATTGTTATAGGAGAATTCTATTAATGGTAAGTGGTCATCCCAATTTCCACCGAAATCTATTACACATGCCATGAGCATGTCTTCTAGGGTTTGGATTGTCCTTTCACTTTGTCCATCTGTTTGGGGATGGTATGCAGTACTTAGGTTTAATAGTGTTCCCATTGTTTTTTGGAAACTTGTCCAGAAATGCGAAGTGAAACGACTATACCTATTTGACACAATGGAGAGTGGAACTCCATGTAGTGACACTATCTCGTCTACGTATAACTTAGCCAGTCTTTCCATGCTAAAGGTTTCCTTCATTGGTAGGAAATGAGCCGATTTGGTTAATTGATCTACAACCACCCAGATTGCGTCGTTGCCTTTCCTGGTTTTGGCTAGCTTAGTAACAAAATCCATTGTTATTAGTTACCATTTCCATACAGGCATTTCTAATTGTTGAAGTAAACCTGAGGGTTTCTGGTGTTCTGCCTTGACTTGCGAACAAGTTAGACACTTAGAAACGTATCTAGCTATGTCCTTTTTCATCCCTATCCACCAGAAATTATTTCTTAAATCCTGATACATCTTGTTATTACCAGGATGCATTGTATACCTAGATTTATGGGCTTCTTCCAAAATCTTATCTCTTAAATTTCCTTGCCTAGGTACCCAAATCCTTTTCTTGTAAAATCTCCAAATTCCATCAGACCATTGCTTTAATTCTGTTATCCTTCCTTTCATTCCTTCAGCATCATCCTTGATGGCTGTCTCTTGAACACCTTTTAGTTGTTCCATTAAATCTAACTGGAGATTTAATCTAAGAGATCGAACTCGCCTTTTCTTTTCATGATATTTACGACTGTGAGCATCGGCTACTACATTTGCCATTCCTTCATGATATTGAATATCACAGTCGTAATCACTTAGAATTTCCATCCATCTTCTTTGCCTCAAGTTCAATTCTTTTTGCCCAAATATGTATCTTAGACTCTTATGATCTGTATAGACAGTAAACTTACTTCCATACAGATAATGTCTCCAAATCTTAAGGGCAAAAATTATTGCTCCTAATTCTAGATCATGTGTTGTATAATTTTCCTTGTGCTTTTTCAACTGCCTTGATGCATATGCAATTACCTTTTTGCGTTGCATTAATACACATCCTAATCCTAGTTTAGAAGCATCGCAGTAGACTTCAAAATTTTCTATTTCTTCTGGTAAAGTAAGGATTGGGGCATTTGTTAATCTTTGCTTTAAAATCCTAAAGGCCTCATCTTGTTTGGGTCCCCATTCAAACTTAATAGTTTTACAGGTTAGCTTAGTTAATGGAACAACTATCTTAGAAAAGTCTCTAATGAAGCGCCTATAATATCCTGCTAATCCCAGAAAACTTCTAACTTCGGTAGCTGATTGCGGGACCTTCCAGTTCGTGATTGCTTCTATCTTGGAAGGATCTATGTGAATACCTTCGTGATTCACCATGTGTCCTAAAAATTGCACCTCTGGTAGCCAAAATTCACACTTCGAAAATTTGGCGTACAACTTTTCCTTTCTTAACAGAGTTAAAAGTGCATGCAGGTGCTCACAATGCTAATCCTGGCTTTTGGAATAAATAAGTATGTCGTCGATGAAGACAATTACAAATTTATCCATATACGGCTTACAGATCCTATTCATCATGTCCATGAATGCTGCAGGGGCATTCGTTAATCCAAAGGGCATGACTGTAAACTCGTAGTGACCATACCTAGTCCTGAAAGCAGTTTTAGGTATGTCTTCTTCCTGTACCTTTAGCTGATGGTATCCGAAGCGCAAATCAATCTTAGAAAAATACCTAGCTCCCTGAAGTTGATAAAAAAAGATCATCAATTCTAGGTAATGGGTATCGATTCTTAATTATAACTTTATTCAATTCCCTGTAATCGATACACATTCGTATCGAACCATCCTTCTTTTTCATGAATAACACCAGTGCTCCCCAAGGGGATGAACTGGGTTGTATGAATCATTTGCCTAACAATTCATCTAACTGCTTTTTCAGTTCTAGCATTTCTGTGGGTGCTAATCGATAAGGTGCCTTAGCTATTGGAGTAGTTCCAGGAATTAAATGAATTCTAAATTCTACTTCCCTATCAGGCGGTAATCCAGGTAGCTCTTCTGGGAATACATCCGGATATTCTGATACTACTGGGATTTCTTTAGGTTCCTTGCTTCTAGTGTTAATGATTACCGAAATCATATACACTATTCCTTGTTTTCGTTTATAACTAGCGACTTTCATTACTGAAATGAACTTCATTGGTTTACGCGGCTTATCTCCAGTTATCAAAATTACTTCCCCTGCTGGCGTATGAATTTCTATGGAATTTTTATCACAAAGGATTCGGGCATGGGTGGCTACTAACCAATCCATTCTTAACACGACATTGAATCCAACTAAATTCATAGGCAGTAGGTTTGCAGAAAATTTATGTCCTGAAAGTTCAATTTTTCCTTCTTGAAGAATCTTATCAATATTAACAGAATTTCCTTCTGTCGTTTCTACCGTATAAATTTGCCTAAGTTTGATTAAAGGTTGCTTAAGAGCTTGGCAGAATGAAGTATTTATAAAACTTTGGTTTGCACCAGAGTCAAATAATATTTGTGCGTAAACGTCATGTACAAGAAACGTACCAGCTATCACATCCGGAATCAGATCTGCTTCCTATGTTGTCAGCTGGAAAGCTCTTGCATTATTTTTATTAGTTCCTTCAGCTGCTTTTGCCTTGTTATCAGCTGGCTTGACCAGTTTAGGGCATTCTGGTCTAAAATGTCCAGCTTCTCCGCAATTGTAGCAGATCTTGGATTTCTTTCTGCACTCCTCCTCTCGGTGCCCCGGTGCTTTGCAGAAATTGCAATTTTCCTGACATTTACCAAAATGTTTCTTTCTACAGTTTCTGTAGAATGGAGGTGTGGAAGATTGCCCCGTTCCCTTTTTCTTGAAGTTACTATTTATATTACCCCCACGAAAACCTTGGGTAATCTTTTGTGCCAATTCCTTTTTCCTGTTTTCTTCTCTTGTGCGCACCAGTCCGTCCGTCAATGTGTTAGCCAGTTCGACCGCATCGTCAATCGTTCGGGGTCTCGCAGCTTTGACTATATCACGAATCTCGCTAATTAGTCCCCAAATATAGCGAGAAATAAGTACCGGCTCTGGCGAAGCCAGAGTTGGTACAATTCTAGCATACTCGAAAAATTTCGAAGTATACCCTCAGCAGTCCATGTCCACCATCCAGTGGTTTAGGAACTTATTTTTCATTTGTTCCTTTTCGTAGGAGGGACAAAACTTTCTTTCCACCAATTCCTTGAATTCCTCCCAACTCATGGCATACGCCACGTCACTTCCTTTTGCTTGCAGCACCGTGTTCCACCATTCTAATGCCTCTTCTTTGAAAAGGTAGGATGCATACATAACCCTGTCTTCCTCGGCGCATTTACTTATTTTAATTACTGCTTCGGTCTTTTCTAACTAACGCAGTGCGGAAGTCGCCCCTTCATTGCCTGCAAATTCGACCGGCTTACAGGCACGAAATTCTTTGTAGGTGCAACCAGTCGTTGCTACTTTCATTTTATTAAGAAATGGGGCTTGAACCACATTATTATTATTATTATTATTATTATTATTATTATTATTATTATTATTATTATTATTATTGCCACCCCCGATTACACTGTTACTGAAATTATCATCGTGGGTGCGTTTGCTATGGTTAGCTTGTGAAGGTTCAACGGGATTCTTAACAGCAGCGACGAATGCGGGGATAGCGTTGGCTATTCCCTGAGCAACGATATTTTCTATATCTTGTCTATTGAGAAAATGGTCTTCATTATTAGGTTCAGATTGGTTAACTTCATTTGCCGGTTGGTTTACTGCGTTTTCCATCTGAATAATTAACAATATATACAAATTATTGTCACAACATGAATAGCAATTAAACATAATAAGGCAATGACAACACAAGTAAGTCACACATATAGCCAAAAGCGTCGACATTGCGACATTGATATTTTTATATATAATAGTATGCATCAATACAAATCATCTATTTTACAAAGGTTTTATTTTAGTTATTATTATATAATATTATATTATTATTGTTATATATTTCCACATTTTAATATTATACAAAACTTTTAACTTAAGGTTAACTGGCTTTTTCAGAAACGACGCTCCCCCTCGTCGTACTTCCACGTGATGTTTTCCCCCACTTCTCGAATCCGATTCCCCGCATCCACCAGTTTCTCGCCATAGCGGCGCAATTCGGCAACGTTCTCCGGGTTCATGGGTGGAAAAGGTGCAGGTTCAGGATTAAACTGGGGAAAATAAACATTTGGGTTATTCATAAAATTCTGAAAATGCCAGTCGCTCGTCCACCATTCTTCCAGCTGCCTTGTAACAGGTTGGGGGTTGATAATAGGGTCTGGAATAGTAGGTTCCAAATTGATAATAAGTTCTGACTGGGCGGGGAAATTGAAAAGGGTTTCATCAGCAGGTCCGATGAGGTCACAATTTGCAAGTTTTCTATCAAGTTCCTCCCAAGGTGGCATTTCCTGGGCATGGACAGAGCTTTCTCCTATCTCTTTTCCCTTTCCTTTTGGATCCTCCGTTTTCTTTACCCGTTGGGCAGCGGGTTTCTTCTTTCTTCCTCGTTTCCAATCCAGCAGCCTTCTTCTCTTTTTGGGTTTTGGTTTCTCCTGAGGCTGGGCCTGGAACACTATTGGCTCCTCAGTGTCAGCTTTATAACCGGTCTGGGTTCCGGTTATATCCATATCAGTTGTATGGATGGTAAAGTTCTGGAGTGCTTCCGACAGTTCATTCATGCTGTTAGGCACACGTGAAGAAACGCACAAAAATTCAAGTTAAAATTTTATTTATTAAAGCAAATTCTCACAGAATCACAAAATGGCAGATTGAAAATTTTTATATTTTTCAATTACTTATATAGGCTTAAATCAGTGGCTCTGATACCACCTTTTTCTGTCACGGCCCCCGACCCAGTTTCCCGGCTCGGACGCAGTGGAACAGAAAACCCGTGGTATTTGTGTTTTATTTGGCAGCGGAAATTTTAACAGGATCGTTTAACTTAAAGCACCCCTTTATTTTATTTCAAGTTTCGGGATAAACCCCATAATTTACAATAAAGGAATCTCACTGGGAAATTCCCTGATTACAAAAACATGTTTATTTATTTACTGAGCCACTTTATTCAAGCTGGTAGTGCTACGCGGCACTTTTTCCTGATTCGCAGTAAGTCACCTGAAACTTGTTTAAACAGATTTTATCAGCGGGGAAATACTGGCGAGTCATTCAATTTGCACAAAACGACACCTTGTTATAATCTACAGTATTAAGAGCGATTACAATGTTTATATATCAACCAATTACCCCAATCGGTATTTGTCACTCGACCGTATCTGTGACTATGGTCATATCACCCATTGGCTAACCCGTTGTCCAACGGTGACGGTTATCAAGTAATGTATACAAAACCCCACATACCGGCAGTAATTGAAGATTACAAAGACTTAATCCCTGTAATTATAATTTTGAAAACAAATAGGGTTTTAGAAACAATTTGGTAAAAAGAGAATGACTCACACTGTAAGTTTAACTGGACAGAATTCGCCTACTGCTTAAGCCTGGTAACCTAGTTAAAATAACAATGCAAACGAAACTTGGTCAGTAACTTAATACAACGTTTACGATAACTCACGAGATCAAAACCCTCACAACGAATATGAATGACAAAGTATAGCCCGTATTCAGGCAGCACTTAAACATCCATCGGATCGGTTTTAATCGATCGGACATTGTATCGTAGCAGTGATCGAGTTATTATCCTGTTGTCGCAGCAGAGGTTCGGGATTTAAGTGTTTTTGAACGAAACAGCATATAACTTAACGTGTGTAGTGAATGTTTTTTACGTCGAAACAATCAAACCATGCAAGTGCCAAACCCCTGCATTATATACTGAATTTTGGTCTCCCCCACGTGTCGCATCGGCTGCCAGGGATCCTGGCGCGACACGCGGGGCACATCTATTTAGGCTAGGGTAGCCTCGTGTCCTACATATCCCTGGTGAGTCAATATCAAACGAATTTTCGTGTTTTAGTTCAATTTTATGGATAATTATCCATTAGGGGACCCCCCCCCCCTTGAGTTTTAGGGTCCTGATCATAGTTTTGGCCGTTTTAAAAATTTTGGGTCGCGCCATATTATTTGGGGGTCTCAATTAGGGTTTCCTAATGTGCTTTACTACAATAAGAAATAATAATTTTGGCAAGGGTTGTTATATACGTGATATCAACCGAAGCGAAGTCAAATGATAGATGTGAAACTTATCTTCTAGTTCACTATAATCTTCACTAGTTTTTTTGTCGTCGCGCTTTGCGGCGAAACTGAGCAAATGATAATGTAAAACAAACGTGATTTGAAAATAAAGAATGTTGTTTAGAAAGCCAAATCATTAGAACGGTTTAGTTTATCATCGTACTGTTTTATGATACCAAATAAATACTTTATTATAAGTACAATTTCGTTTTTAACAAAACCTATAACAGAATGTCCGGGAAAAAAAAGCATAACTACGTACTTACGTTTTTAGAAAAAAAGTTATAAACGTAAATTATTAAAGAAGTATCAAATTAATCGATAATATATGTTCTAAAAAAAGAAAAGAGAATTATTAAAAAAGTAGGAAATATATGGTTTTATAAAAGGAAAAAAATTTAAAAATGTGCAATTAAAAATAAAAAAATAATAAAAAGCTATATATTAATATAAAATTACTAGTCATCGTTCTTTATTAACAATATATACTTGGTTTGATTTGGTTTTTCAAAAAACAACCCCTCACATCAAATTCTCTATTTTTTATGTTACTCCCAAACTTTTATTTTATTGGTTTTTCTTGTTTTATAAAATTACCAATATATATTTAGAGATAAATAATGAATCTAAATTCTTCCAGAACTAGTGTAGGTTCCATAAACCTTATCAATATTTTAGAGATGCTGATGAACAGTGGCGAAGTATTGTGGGTGCCCGGGGGTGCACCCGCCCACCCCAATGTTTCGGTTAGAAGTGTATAAGTTCCGATTTTTCGTCCGAAAATTTTAAAATTGTATAGAATCGTCCCCCGATTATTTTTCCTAAATTGTATATCCTAAATATTTATAAACTTTGTATATAAATGATGGGTAGTTTGGTAAATATACACTTTGTTTTATTTGGAACTATTATTATTTGACCCGACTTGAATCGAATAGCCAACCCGACCCGACCCAAAACATAACGATAGAAAAAAATTTTGGGGTCTCATCAGTTTACGCCCCCTCAAAACTTTTGGTCAAGCTTCGCCACTGCTGATGAAGAGTACAAATGGAAGAAAACCTAATACGTTTTTCTTTTGTTTTGAGAAAGAGACTAAATAGAGAACTTGATATGAATTATCTTAAAGTATTCACATTGAAGCCTTCATCTATATCTATATAATAACGCTAAAAACACTCATTTCTCTAAATATTTAACATTTCTCAAAAATCTTCCACATCCAACTCTCTGTCTTTATCTCTATCAACTCTCTATCTTTATCTCTATCATACTTACAAGCATTTTTTTTTTTTGAACGGCTAATTTTTCCCTTACATCCCTCAAGGATTGAACCTTGGTCTCCTCACAAGAGATAATTTCTCTTGACCACTAGGCTATAACCTAAGTGGCTTACAAGCATTTATTTAATTTGATATTTATATTCATAGTCATGACACTTATTTAGTAGGTTGATTAATGAAAAAAGATTGTGTGGCATTAATTATAAGTGATTGTTAAACATCATGGTTGACAATTATTATTTTCATAATAAAGTACACATGATTTGATTTGAAACTTAACTATTGGATTTAAGTGGTTTTCTTTATTTGTTGTGTTGGGTTTATACTTTTTTTTAATGATAAACTTTTTCTCCCCCATAAATCTTACATTAATTACATCTTAAACATTTGTCTCCTCACAAGAGGTAATCCTTTTGACTATCAGGCCAAAGCCTCTTGGTTTTACAATTGAGTTTTTAAAACCTTGTTGGAGGTTTATGTTATATGTTTTAATAACTTTTGAATAATAAAGCATGCTCGTGATCTTACTTGACATATAGACCTTAAGTTTTTTTTGTGAAAAGTAAATAGACCTTAAGTGACGTAAATACTCAAACAAAGATTGAACTAACCCATTAACTTTCAAATGATACGTGGTATCAACTGAAGCGAAGACAAATGATAGACGTGAAACTTATCTTCTAGTTCACTATAATCTTCACTAGTTTTTTTTGTTATCGCGCGTTGCAGTGAAACGAGCAAATGATAATGTTAAACAAATGTGATTTGAAAATAAAGAATGTTGTTTAGAAAGCCAAATCATTAGAATGGTTTAGTTTATTATCGTATTGTTTATGATACCAAATAAATACTTTATTATAAGTACAGTTTCGTTTTCAACAAAACTTATAACGGAATGTCCGGTAAAAATCAAGCATAACTACGTACTTAAGTTTTTAGAAAAAAGTTATAAACGTAAATTATTGAAAAAGTATCAAATTAATCGATAATATATGTTCTAAAAAATAAAAGAGAATTATTAAAAAAATGGTGTAGGAAATATATGGTTTTAAAAATGAAAAAAAAAACGTATGTTATTAAAAAAAATAATAAAAAGCTATATATTATTATAAAATTACTATTCATTTTTCTTTATTAACATTATATACTAGGTTTTATTCCCTGCGCTACTCGCGCAGGAATCTTGTCGTTTTCTCCCATGCTACGCAGCGTGACTATGCTCATTATTTCAACTCATCAAAAACCATAAAATCAAATAGCGATATCGGTTTTAATAATACAAATACTTGAACCGATGATGCTCGCTCATAACCGGTTTGGGTCCTAAAAAACTAAGGTATCTGATCTCTATCATTGTAATTTAACGAAAATACATCTTTTTTCCCTAAATTTTATTTATTTTCCAAAAAAAAAAAAAAACCTCACATCAAATTCTTTATTTTTATGTTACTCGCAAACTCTTATTTTATTGGTTTTTCTTGTTTTAAAAAATTACCAAATTATATTTAGAGATAAATAATGAATCTAAATACTTTGAGAACAAGTGTAGGTTCCCTAAACCTCATCTATATTTTAGAGATGCTGATGAAGAGTACAAATGAAAGAAAACCCAATACATTTTTCTTTTGTTTTGAGAAAGAGACTAAATAGAGAACCTGATATGATTCTCTTAAAGCATTCACATTGAAGCCTTCATCTCTATCTATATAATAACACTAAAAATACACCTTTCTCTAAATATTTAATATTTCTCAAAAATCTTTCACATCCAACTCTCTATCTTTATCTCTATCCTACTTACAAACACTTATTTAATTTGTTTTTTTTTTTCTTTTTTCCTATACATTCACAATAAACATATAGTTGGTTAATTGTGAGCCTCTAAATATAGAGGTGTACTTTAGTATCTATATTTTTCTCTTTTTTAGAGATTCTAATATAGTGGTGTTTTTCTTGTTTCCTCTTTTTCCCCTATATTATATAAAATGCATGTATATAAAGACTTCAATGTAAATGCTTTTAAATGATGTCTTAAAGTGCCTTCCATGTACGCTTATCCTATTCAATTCGAAATGAACATGCAATTTGCATACGAACAAGTGTTTTAATTAAAACCATTGAATATATATTTGATAATTCGACATTAATATCATGATATTTTTGTATTTTAACACATTTTAGTAGATTTTGTGCAATACTGTATACATGATTCTAGGGTTTCGAAACAATCAATTTGATCGTCACAACAACAATAGTGTAATATAGGTTGATGACCATAGTATTTGCAAATAAACCATCCTATTTTCTCATTTCGTAGGGTTGAAACGTTGTCTCCATATTGCTTTTGTCCTGCAACTCTAGTACCTATATTCGTGTTAAAGCGATATGAAGAAACGTTATAAAACGGAAACTCAATCACAATGTTTAAGTTCTCAAATGGATGCTGAAAAGACAAGAAAACAAAAAACTTACTATCAAGACCAATGAGCAATGTTAGAAACATTAAGCATAAGATGATAGCATATGTTCTCATAAGCTTGGCTATGGAGAATAGTGTCCTTCGAGTTCTTTAAGATATGTTTGAATGAATTATATGAGTGAAAGGCATTGATATTTATATTCACAGTCATGACACTTATTTAGTAGGTTGATTAATATAAAAGATTGCGTGACATTAATTATAATTGATTGTTAAACATCTTGGTTGACAATTATTCTTTTCATAATAAAGTACACATGATTTGATTTGAAACTTTTTTTTTTGAACGGCTGCTGCTGCATATTATTAAACGCCCAAATATTTACAACCCAGCAGACTAACAAGAAGCTAGTCCAGGGCCACACCCAAATACATTGAATTTTACCCTAAACTGCATACCAAAATTACAACAAAATAATTACATCTCGAATGCAAAACATCTCCATTTCTCCCAGGTTAGTTCCCTATTTTTTGCTCTGTTCTTGAACCACATAAATGAGGAAGCTTGCACTTCGCCAAAAATTTTATCAATGTATACCCGCTTACCCGAAAAAATCAATTCGTTTCTATGATTCCAAATCACCCAACATGTCACTAAAATGATGCCTTGTACCGCCTTCACCTTCCAATCTTCTGTTCCATGCCTTTTGTGCGTTCCCAACAGATCTCTAACGGAGAATGCAAAAATTTGATTTGAAACTTAACTATTGGATTTAAGTGGTTTTCTTTATTTGTTGTGTTGGGTTTTTACTTTTTTTTTAATGCTAAACTTTTTCTCACCCATAAATTTTACACTAATTGCATCTTAAACCTTGGTTTACTAATCCTCTTGACCATCAGGCCAAAGCCTAAGTGGCTTTACATTTTTATTTGAATCTTGATTTTACAATTGAGTTTCTAAAACCTTGTTGGAGGTTTATGTTATATGTTTTAATAACTTTTGAATAAAAAAGCATGCTTGTGATCTTACTTGACAAATAGACCTTAAGTTTTTTTTGTGAAAAGTAAATAGACCTTAAGTGACGTAAATTCTCAAACAAAGATTGTCAAACTAACCCATTAACTTTCAAATGATACACGATATCAACTGAAGCGAAATCAAAAGATAGATGTGAAACTTATCTTCTAGTTCACTATAATCTTCACTAGGTTTTTTGTCGTCGCGCGTTGCGGTGAAACCGAGTAAATGATAATGTAAAACAAACGTGATTTGAAAATAAAGAATGTTGTTTAGAAAGCCAAACCATTAGAATTGTTTGGTTTATCATCGTACTGTTTTATGATACCAAATAAATACTTTATTATAAGTATAATTTCGTTTTTAACAAAACTAATAACGGGATGTCCCGGAAAAAAATCAAGCATAACTATGTACTTAAGTTTTTAGAAAAAAAGTTATAAACATAAATTATTAAAGATGTTTCAAATTAATCGATAATATATGTTCTAAAAAAAGAAGAGAGAATTATTAAAAAATGGTATAGGAAATATATGGTTTTAAAAAATAAAAAATATGTTATTAAAATAAAAAAATAATAAAAAGCTATATATTATATTAAAATTAAAATTACTATTCATTGTCCTTTATTAACAATATATACTAGGTTTTATTCTCCGCGCACGGGAATTGTGTCGTTTTCTCCCATGTTACGCGGTGTGACTATGTTCGTTATTTCGACTCATCAGAAACCATAAAATCAAATAACGATATCGGTTTCAATAAAACAAATACTTGAACCGATGATGCTCGCTCATAACCAGTTTGGGTCCTAAAAAACTAAACCCATTAAACTTTTGTGTCAAGATTATATAAAAAAAAATCAAAGTTTTGTCGTGAAAATGGAAAACCTAAAGTTAATTCCTCTCTTTTCCTAAAAAAAACCCACAAAAAGACAAATTAGACAGTATTCTTAACTACCTTTTAAATATATAGTAATTTAAAAAAACTATATTATATTAATAAAAATGAAAAGGGTAATAGATGTCATTCTATAAAAAAAAACTGTTTTTCAAATGGTATCGGTAATATTGAAAAAAGAAAATGGTTAAAAAATAAAACATATTTAAGGTTAAAAGTAAATATAATAATAATAATTTTTTATATATATAGCGTTGCGGTGGTTGGAAACTCGGCTAGTTTTGATACACTCACTAAAGCTAAGGGAATAGAAAAACCAAAATATAAACTCGTAATAATATTATTAGAATACATATTTTATATTAATTATAAAGATTTAAAATCCTGATTATTTAGAAAAGGAACATTATTAAAAAGCATTATAACAATTATTTATATAACTGTTTAATTAATTTAATCAACAAAATAACCAAAACATTATGATCCTCATTTCTAACCCAAAAGTTAAATCAATTCCAATATAAACATTCTATAAAAGTAATAAATGTTGATAAACAAATGGCCATAAAAATTCAAATATGCAATCAATTATGGAGTGGAAAAGAAGAAAAGAGAGGGTTAGGAGCATGGATCAAACTCATATGATGGATGTCATAATGCTTTAGTTTTACCCATTGTTGTAAAAATCCCGACTAGTTTTCGATTAGTCGCCGATTAATCACTAATCGTAGGTTGGCCGATTAATAGCTAGGCAGTCAATGGTGGTCATATTCTTGCCTAATTTTGGCTAGATGCCGGCCAAATTTTGACCAAACCATATAAATTCCTTCCAATTACTTAAAAAATGAGTTAATGAGGGGTTAAAACATGTCCACTTTAAAAAACTACATATAAAAATGCGTGTGTATATATGCAACCAAACCACAACTATTTTAGTTAATAATTTGCATATCGCTCATAATATATATAGGGTGAAGATCATTTCAGAACTAAAAATAATTTCAGAAGTTACATAACTCATCTCAACCATTTAACTATTATATCAATGGCTCAAATCAAAAATGGCTTTTTTGTAATTATCTAGAATTTTGAGGAGATTAAAAAAATGTGATAAGGGTAGTATAGGTATTTTATTTCATCCATACCATAACAAATCCAAGTTTCTCTCCATATATTTCTCCTTCTATCTCTATCTCGGTTCTACAAAAAGATCAACCCTAGAACTTTTTTATATTCATCAAATCGGTGCTGCGTAGAACAAATCTGTTAGTCAGTGTGTTTTGGGTAAGCTTTTGTGTGTACTGGGTAATATAGGTATTCACGCATGTATTCCCTTTAATTTTTGGGTGTTGGTGGTGAAACTGAATTTTGAAATGAAAAATACATCTGCCATAGTCATGTGCTTGAGAAATAAAATGGTTTTTCTTTACAATTACATCACTAACTAGTTTAGGTTTTATTTTTTATTTTTTGGTTCTTATGTTATGAACATATCGTATTATTTACATATATGTAAATAGTTTATTTACACATATGTAAAATAAAGTTTTATGAAGAAATAGTTACTTTGTCAACTTATTATTGATTTAAATATTGTATAACTATTTAATTAAAACTGTAATTTTACTTATAATTTAACAAACAAAGATAAAAGTTTTAATAATAAAGTTGTTTAGATTGACTGATATATTCTTTACCTTTTGAATATGTTGTTTAACCTTTTATTTATAATTTGTATAAAGATTTGCATGCATGTAAAGAGAAGACCAGTTTAAAGAAAAAGATAATTAATATGAAGATTTACATACATGCAAATAAAGTTTCTTCTTTGAAAAAAAATGATAAAGAATTTGAAAATTTACATCTATACTATATTATAATGAATGAGGGAAGGGTATTTTAAGATACCCAAAAAATAAGAACTTTTCTCCCCTTTATTTATAGATAGACCCCTAAAATAAAGGTAATTTCGTCTTTTAAATACTATTTATTTTTTAACCCCTCAAATTAATTACATTTTAATCCTTTTTTTGACCAACCAAATCTCAAGTTAATAAAGTTACGGAAACATTCAAAAAAGGTTGAACAGGTCTTTTAAGCTCTAATTTTAAATTTTGAATTCCCAAATATATCACATGCCTCTTTAATCTTCCACACAAATAGAGAGAGA
The DNA here is from genome assembly GCA_030545235.1 of Helianthus tuberosus. NCBI lineage: Eukaryota > Viridiplantae > Streptophyta > Magnoliopsida > Asterales > Asteraceae > Helianthus > Helianthus tuberosus. The sequence continues at coordinate 1,346,514 of CM060446.1, read as the reverse complement.
AGCTCGATGCTGAAATGCAGGCCTTCAGAACCTATTCCGGCGATTATTTAGGCCTACACTACCGTCAACATCTTCCTGTTAGCAAAGCAACACAGCGAGAGGGATGACTGTGACTTCCGATAACCTCCGCCATCACAATTTTGGTGACCGTAATCTTTTCAAAACCATTCAAATCCAAAGATCATCTCCTTTTTCACCTCAAAGCTACAAATCGAGATCTGAGGCAACTAAGGTATCAAATCTAAAACTATCATTCGATCTCATAACCACAATTTAAAATCTCACCTTCATATAAGATTTTACACACAAAATCATCACTTAATAACAATCCACTTCAGTTGCTGGCTTATTCATCTGATTCTTTCTCATCAAGTTCGGTTTTTGTGATTTCAAGTCGTCAATTGTGATGTTGTTTAATTATTCATAGTGTTGCAAGCGTGATTCGATTTGGTTGTTTTTAATCTGTGATGTTTTTCTGCATGCATGCGGCTGATTAATTTTGAAGTAGACTAAGTTTTACATAGATCTAGGTTTTAAAAAGTTGGGTGCCTGAGTGGGCTAACTGATAAATGGTGCTATTGGTTCTACATTCAGGTTTTGCAGAGTGAACATCAAATTGTTGGACCCTTGTGGCTTTTGGTAATGTGAATTAACTAATAATATAGTTGAAATGGTGAGCAAGCTGATTACATTTTACTTGCAGGGGACACTCCTTATCGTGATAGCACGCTCACTCATTTTCTTTAACCTGCACTTGGTGGCAATGCAAAAACTTCAATTATTTGTAGTGTGGCACCATATGAGGTATAACCACATCATTTTCTTATCATGTTGTCCTCTTACAAAGTCAATGTAGACCCATCTGTGGTATTATTTAATTTTTAGTGGTGATGATACAGGTGCGTAGGGATGAGCAAATGGCACTGGGTACTGGTTCATAATTCGTACCGAATTTCCCGAACCGATACCATTTTCGGTACCGGTATTTACTGGTTTTTACCTCCAAATACCGATGCGTACCGGTACCGAACCGTGCAGTACCGGGTATTTTCGGTACCGGTATGAGTACCCGTTTTTTGGGATTTTCGGTGTCGGTTGGTACCGAGTTCATCCCTACCGGGGGGTGTTTGTTGTGTTATTATTTCTTTTATGGAACCGGTACACGATAAACAAGACTTTGACAGATCATATGTGTTTTCAAGGATGGACCTAAAGCTAAAACAAATGCAAATGGAAATACTGGTTCGTTTTTTTGTTAACACCATCAAATTTTAGTAATCTACTTTCGAGTTTTTACGGTAATTTATTTCCATTGGAATACATCTCCTATCCCAAACAATGTTTTTCATATGGTCATGTATGATTTGTGGTCACGTCATTCAAATGCTAAACTATAAGTTTGTAAGTCATACATGCTTCAAAATGTTGTTTTGAGTTACTTTACATATTTTTTTCAACTTCTAAAACTGGTAATATGTAGTAATACAACCAGGTCATGTCTGTTTCTAATTCTATTTTAACTGAGCTCTGGTTTGTCAATTATTGTACTGATCATGAGATAACATTTAGTTTATGTTTGATTTTCTTCATTGCGCTTTAGACCTGCATCAAGTGGAGGCATGTTTCTTTTCAACTGAAGTAAAGACTCGCAGCCGTTCCTGAATGTTGCGAGTCCTTTGCTTGTGATCTTGAGGTAGTGGCTGACATCCAAGACTATGAGATTTGGTAGTGGTTTTATGTTCTTAAATATCATTTGGTCAGTAATATCTGTTATTGGCATTTGCAGCAGTTTTCGAAAAAAAAAATATTCCATTTAAATAGGCATATAACAAGAGAGTTTCAAAATATTAATTAATGATATAGTTTTTATAATCTTGATTCAAACACTAAATATGTTCTTTATAACACTATAAATAAATTGTGCTAGACATGTCATTTTAACCTGGCCCGACCCGTTTTAAGTTTGTGCCCGGCCCGTTTTATGTGGGTCTAACCTGGATCAATCTGTTTTAAGTTGGTCTAACATGGCCCTACCTGTTTTAAGTCAGTCAAACTTGTTCGACCCATTTTAATATTATAAAAGAGATGCACAAAATGAAATTGTTGTAAAAATGAGATAAAATGGATGCGGTCTATTTGCCTTTTTCTACACTCCATAAGCATTTATTTGACGATAAAATACAGATTAATAGAAACAAATAACTCTATAGTGTCTCTTTATAATGTTAGATTTTTCATTTTAAATTTACACCCACACTATATTATAATGCATGAGGCAATGGCATTTTAAGATACCCAAAAAATAAGAACCCCCCCCCCCCCCCCTTTATTTATAGAAAGACCCCTAAAATGAGGGTTGTTTGGTCTTTTAAACACTATTTAGTTTTAAGCCCCTAAACTTATTACACTTAAATCCCTAAGGTTTTAACAATATTATAGATAATTAGTCTTTTTAAACATTAATTACATTTTAATCCCATCATCTTAATTACAATTTAATTCCCTCCACTTTAACAAAATTATAGATAACTAATTAGTAGTTACACTTTATCTCCTGTAAAAACTAACTACCATCACGATTTTTAAACAGTGATAACTTTTTTGTACGTTAATATTATTTTTTTAAATTAAACTATAAAAACGAGTATTTTATTTTCTTTAATTTGAGTACGGTATTGCTATAGTTTTTTCAAATAAAAAAGTGATATGTTACATGATTAAAAATGTCTAACGGTAAACAATAACTGAATCGTTAACCGAAACCGAACCAAAAACAGAAGAAACGAACCGAACTCCATAAAAATGAGCATTTTATTCTCTTTAATATGGATTTAATACCTTTATAATTATATTTTGTAATTAAAAGAAAACTTGATATGTTTGTTTAACAGTGTCTAGAGGTGAATAATAACTAAATTGTTAACTGAAAGCAGACGAAACCCAACCTAAATCAACCAATAACCGGAAACCAAATTAACAAAAAATCGTTTATTGATTTTTGTATCCACAAAGACCTAAATTAGTCAAGCCGTATCATTCATGTATACTATTATTATATAATAGAGACTGAAATAAGAATTATTTTAAGAGTTTTACAACTAATTAACATGTTAAAACCCATTATTACATATATAGTAAAGAAAAAGGGTTAAAGAAAGCACTTGCTATTCCCTGATTTGAATCCATATGAAAGAAAAATGGGCGCTCGCATTTTGAATCCCATCAAAAGAGGAGATCCATTCAACGCATCTTTCCCATCTAACTAAAAAATCTCATTTTAAAATTCAAACCCCACCTATCTTATCTCTTATTTTGTTCTCTCTCTATTTAGAGAGCATTGGAATCTCTGACCGTCGTACTAACAACCACATCTCCACTATTGCACATCTCCACCATCGACAGATCCATGGTAAATGTTTCAGCCTCCCTGGAAACCCTAAAATCGGATCAAACGAAATCCGACAACTCATTTTTTGTTCCAATCAACTATTCATCCCCCCTTGCTCCATTCTCATCATTTGAAAATGAGTAGTTCAGATAGAATCGAACTTTCGATCGATCCGGGTTCCGCACCCCTTTCTGCTAGAATTTAATTCCTTGACAATGAAAGTTGCTTTCTAAGGAATTGGATTCCATGTCTTTTGAACCGATTGTTTTAATTCTTCATCTTTATACATTTTGTGGTTTATGGGTTTCGAATTTGATTTTGTTTTTGTTTTTTCTCTTTGGTCTTGGTCTTGAACTACAACCTAGAAAGACACTTGATGGAAAGTTCAGGTATACCTAGGGAGTGATTACAGGTTAGGTTTAGTAAAACGTAAGTATCTATTTAGTCAAGGTTGTTTTTTTATATATTTTAATCTCCATTAAACATCATTAATTCGTTATTTACTTTTTTTAGCATTTGAGAAATAATTCATTAATCATACTAGACTACCAAGAAGAGGACATTTGAGAATTAATCATCATTAATTCGTTAGGAAATTGATTGAATTATTGTTTGCATTTTATAGGTTGTAAGCTAACATACCAGACTACCAAGAAGAGGGAAAGTGGACCATAATGCCCTATTAATGGGAAGAGAATCCATGGGGTATGGTTGTTTATCACTGCGTTTGTTAATTGTTTTTGTTTATGCGATTATTAGATCTGTATAGTAACCAAACTTTTCACCATCATGACATAATGTTGGCCATTGGTTTTTAACTATATTTTTAGAAAATCCAAATTGTTGCCGACAACAAGTTATAACCACTCCCTACCTCTGTTTGATCTCAGATGGTTCCATCACAGCAATACCGTACCCGAATTGATAAGTCATTTGCCCATGTTAATCTGGAGATGAGGTAACAAATCATTCTTTTTATCCAGTTATATTTTGGAATGTGATTCTGGATCTGGGGTGAAATAACAGGCACGTATTTCAATCTTTCGCCTCTAAAGCATTTTCTTTTCGAAGCTAATAAAGCACTACTAATAGTTGAGCTAGAGTCAAAGTTCAGATTCGTTAAATCATTGTCATCACATATTAGATAGATTGTAACAGTTGTGGCATATAACAGTTTATCTGTTAATTTCAGATCAATGGGGATTGGCAATTTAGGTATGGGGATCTATAGCTACTAGGTCGAGAAGCGATTGAGATTTCCGGTGAAAACTTCAAAAATCTATTAAAATATGTCATTCAAGACCAGGTCAAAGTAAGATCACCTCAACCAATCACTTAGTTTTATTAATTCTTTTAGTTAAACCATGACGACCTTGCAAAGGGTAGGTTAGTTAAACCATGACGATCTTTCAAAAAAAAAAGTTAAACCATCACGACCTTGTAAAGGGTAGGTTAGTTAAACCATGACAAGGAGTCTAAATTAGTAAAATGTTGAGCTTTTGAGAGACTTTGAAATGGTGACCGGTATTTGAAAATGTCAATATGAGGTGATTTGGGTTGGGTGAAATTTATGCTAAATAAAACATGTGTGTTTATAATTTTATAATTTCTTCCTGGTTGCATCTTACTTGGCCAGGATTTATTTAAGTATTTGAAGGCGTAGAAATTTTCTTCTCGCGTATGAATCGACACACTTAGCATCTAATTTTTTGAATAAAATGATTTTGATGATCATGCACATTAAGGAGTGCACTTTTAGCAACTTTCAAGTTGTTCAACCCATTTGACCCATTTCTTTTTTTAAGTAAACTAGGGTGTTACACCCGCGCTTCGCGGCGGGGCGACCCGATTTTTGATCCGATACAAAAGTATGTCGACACATGTCTTACATCAAGTGGGAAACTCGATTAGAAAAGTATTTACAAAGTAAAAAGGTTATCAGTGTGAATGCTAATCAACTTAAGTTTATAGCGACATGTAAATAAAAATAAAGACGTCAAAGTTGATTAAAAAGTATTTAGAAAGTTAGGAGGTTGTAAGAGTCAATGCTGAAAATTAAAGGTTATAAGTAAAAAAACAAAACCACAAAAAAGAAAGAAAAAAATTGTGCAAGGGGTAAAAGCGTAAAGTTTAAAAGTTGACGAAAACCTGTAAATTACAAAAGAACTTGGTATTTAAGAAACAACAAACAAAGCATAAGGGCCGAAAACGTATATTACAAAAGATGGGAAAAATACGTAAGTACAAGTGGTAAAAACGTAAAGTTAAAAAGTTGATGAAAAATGTAAATTGCAAAAGAAGTTGGTAAAAGTCAAAGGTTGCTAGGAAAAGAAAAAAAAAAGGTTGCCACCGACATAGCCTTTTTATAGTTATACAATTTGTATTTTATCCGTTTGATACAAAATTATAACATGAGTAAACCATTCAAGCTATGGGATTTTTCAGAATTCAATAGCGACTGCACGACGGGGCAATGGAAAACTCTTTCGGTGATGTTAGGGATCAGAAGGAAGATATCACACAAGCATGCTCTCAATGTTGTCTCAGTTGCATAACATATATGATCATGACAAAGTGAGTATTGTTACTTTTGCATTTTCTTGCTATTTTTGAGTTTTATCTTTGAGATTTACTATTAAATTCATCTTGTTTGATGGTGCTTTGATAGATATACCCTGTGTTGAGAGGTGGTTGATGAAGCAAAGAAAAACCAAACACAATGGGTTGTCTTGGATACACTTTATCATAGCAGAATAATGCATCAACACATGTTATTCATACCCAAACTCAATGAGTTGTTTGGTCCGTCTTCCGAAGGGGTCGTGTTTTAACCATATGTTTTTCTTTCCTCAAGTTTAGACCACAATATCATATGTATGAGTATGTTATTCATTAGTTAGTTCATTCTGTAATAACTTGATCTCTTTAATTATGTGTGATATATATTGTTTAAGAATCTCATTTTCAGACTTATATGCTTTAAATTATGCTGCTGAGACACTTTTTTGCTAAAGAAGCTGAGATATGGTAGTCGAATTATTTATATCACATTGATTGTTATTGCTAAGGCCACATGGGGCAGTGGGATATTTTCCCGTGATGGAATTTTTCAACGCGTGGAATATTACAAAACACCACCGCCACCTCCATTTTTCACGCTCCCATTTTTATAACGTGTGCTCTTTTTGACGTGTGATGGGTATTGGGTGAGGAAGGAAATTGTTGGTTGGGGGGGGGGGGGGGGAATTGTTAGGTGTGGTGGTGAGTGATTGGCATTTCCACTAAAAAAGATTGTGAGTGATGGAATAATGGTTGATGACATGACGGAACTTGATTGGATGTTGTTAGTGATGGAATTTGTACAAGTGATGACCATCCCTACCCCTAAGGGTGGTAATGTATTAGTTATTGTCAACTTACTAAATTGCAAATGATAATCTATACATATTATAATGCATAGGGAAGGACAAGTTAAGATATCAAAAAATTAATATTTGGCTTAGTTGTGTTTCTTTTTGTTGTTTGCACTTATTTCTTTAACAGATATAGATATTCCGCGAACATTGGAAATACGTGAAGAGAAAAAACTAAAATGCTAGAGTTGGTAAGGAGTTTAATAAATTTCTATTTTATAATTTTAGACACATTGTTTTTCCTTTAAGACTGTTGTGTGGTTTTAGATTTTCAACCTTTGGAGTTGATGTTTTATTTAAGATAAGTTTTAAAATATCTTTTATTTATTGTATTGTGACACGTCAGCCCTAATTGGGTCAAGGTGTTATATAATCGAACTGACCGAACCATGCACACCACAATAAAGTGGACAAACCGATGACTTCGTATGACGTACATCCATCACATTGATGTTACAATACATATCACACGAATATGAAAGCTACCAGAAACGAGTGCCGCAATGCAAACTATCGCCCCCGCCGCATCGCGTGGGCACCCTACTCAGGGATGTGGTATAACTATTCAAATTCAAGTCATGAGATCCTCATCTTTGTGGTTTGGGCTAAACTTCAACAAACCAACATTTTTTGGTTGATTTATAAAAATGAAAACTATATATACTAACTTAATGTTATTATGTCAAGTTTAAAAAAAACATTTGTGATCAAACTTTAAGTTAGATGAACCATTAATAGTCAGTTTATAAAAAATAACAAAAAAAAAAACTTTTGTGGCCCTTTAGATAAGAAAAACTGTGGTAAATTAAAAAAGAGAAATGTCACAGAATAGTAACCAAGTTTTAAAAGTTTTATAATTAGGTCACTAATATCAGAGCCGTCCCCGAAAACTCTTGAAAAAATTTAGGCCTCGGGCGACGAAAAGAATTGGGCCCAAAATTATGGTTAAGGGTAAATGAATTACAAAAATAAAAACTTAGTGATGGAGCAAAGACTCGAACTTGAGAACTTTATATTATTTTGAGATGGTTTTTGCCACTACACCACCAATACTTTTTTGCATAAAGAACGGATAAATATACTAAATATATAATTTAATAAATATATACAAGCTTATAAAGACTTTTCGGGCCCTTTGAAATTTTGGGCATCGGGCGTCGGCACGGGTTTGCCGGGCCCAGAGCCAGCCCTGACTGATATTGTTTTTGTCCCAATTAGATAACTTAACATTCAAATCGAGTCATGTCCACCACAAGATGTTGGGGTCAAATTATTTTAATATATGAAATTATATTTGTGAAAATTAAAAACACTTTAATTACATTAAAAATTAAAAATAAGTTACAATTCACGTCATCACTCGACATTAACATCAAATAAAAGGGAAAAAAGAAACAAAAATTCACATCACCATGGTAACCTATGAAATAGATAGAAAAACACTTAATTTTAATGAAAAATAAATATTGAATAACCTGATTAAAACATTTTTGAAACTTGAGTGACTTAATTAGAACACTTTTAAAACTTAGTTATTATTAAAAAAACATAAATTTGGTGTGTGTATAGATATAATATAATTAGTATCTTACAACAAAAACAAATCAATTTATAATTATCCTATATATTAAAAAACAAAGCTTATGAATAGTATGAACAGTAGTCTTGTCATTGTTTATATACATATGTTGCTGATGAAATGATATGTGCCTGGTTTTGGCTCACTGGTCTGCCTCGTCTCTTTCAATAGAAAAGGGGCCAGTTCGACTCTTTTTTCACTTCCTTTTTTGAGGCCGCGATGCCCTCATAATCTCAGAAACCCTAACACCAACCCACCATCACCGCTCCATCATCCATCTCCGGCCGTCGAGCCTTCACGCCGTTGATCGGATGCTTTCTCCAGTAGCTCAGCGTTCATATATTGCTCAAGTTTTAATTAATTTGTTGAACTATTTGACATTTAGGGCTGAAAATTGAGGTTTTTTTCTCTGATTTAGGGTTACAAGAATACGTCAGAAACGGAAGCAAAAAAATGGCAATGGGAGGTCAAAGATTGGAGATTATGAGGTTATTGAGCAGCTTGGTAGAGGAGCTTTCCTTCAATTTCTCGGTATTGTTTGTTTTAGGTCCCAAATTTTGCCTTCGCTTTGCCTTTATCTATAGACTTTTCAGTTTTCTTCAGCTTTTTGTTTATGTTTGTAGTGATTGAATTTAGGAAAATTACACAATGTTTGTCAACGGTGGGGGTATGCTTCTCGGTCTTCTTCAGTTCAGGTGAGTAAAAAACAATCCCTTTGATTTGATTTTGCTATTTTCAATCACTTTTTGATGGATTTTTTTTAGAGTTAATTGCCAAAATAGTCCCTGTGGTTTGGGCTGTTTTGCCAGTATAGTCCAAAGGTTTCATTTTTAACATCTGGATCCAAAAAGGTTTCATCGTTGCCATTTTGGTCCAACTGACTTAACTCCATCCATGCTCCTCAGTTAGTCAAGGGGTATTTTTGTCATTTCATGTATTCTGAATTTTATTAAAGACTAAAAAAGGAAACAAAAACTGTTGTGGATTAGGAACGAACCTGAAATCAAGATTAATAAGATTAGTTAGTTTTATTTAGGTTACCTCTGGTCGTAAAGTATTCTGGTTGCGAAGGTGTCACCGGAAAACATGGTGTGGCGGTGGTAGATGTGTTTCTCAGGTTCAAGTGGGCACACAAGGTAGCTGGAGGTCGGAGGTGATCAATGGTGGACTCAGTTGGCGAAATCTGGTGTGAAATGTTGGTTTTCCGATCGGGCTTCTGGTTGCCGGAAAAAATGGTGTGCGACGGTGGTGATTGTTTCTCGTTTCGGTTGGTCGGGCTGGAATACCGAGAGCAGAGGAGGCTTATGGTGTTCGCCTGGTTGGTTTGGAGTGTAGGAGGGTCATCGGTAATGAGTTGCTGGTAGCTGGAATGCACGTGTAGTCGCCGGAAACACGATATGAGCATGAAGGTTCACCACCGTCGTTGCATATTTAATCCGTCTTTGTCTCTAAACCCCAATCACCACCGTAACAGATCTGACCATTGCTTGATCTTTGTTAAAATCCCCCACCTTCACCGTCTCAACTGTACACCACCACCACTACTACCGCAAGGCCATCACAAGCCACCACCGTCCCTGACAGTTGCAAAAATCTGCTTTGAGACCCTGAATAGTAACTAGACCAGAACTTTGAGCAATTTTGGAGGAATTGAGAGATGGGCTTGGTGGGTTTGCATTGTGGGGATGTTTGGAAGAAACTGAGGGTAATTTAAGTGGGCGTTTGTGGAGGTTGTTAGGGAGATAGTTGCAGGAAACAATGGAGCTGAGTATGTCTTGTTGTTGGTGGTGTTGATGTTCAACATCGTTGTAGATGTTGCAGGTGTGTAGAGAGAGAGAGAGAGAGAGGGAGAGAGAGAGAGAGAGAGGTGTTGGGGTGGGGTGGGGTAGGGCAGGATTATTTTTATATTTATGAAATGACTAAAATGCCCTTGACAGATTTAACACATATGGATGGAGTTAAGTCAGTTGGACCAAAATGGCAACGATGAAACCTTTTTGGATCCAGATGTTAAAAATGAAACCTTTGGACTATACTGGCAAAACAGCCCAAACCACAGGGACTATTTTGGCAATTAACTCTTTTTTTATTTGCTCGAAATTTCATGACGGGTTTCAAGATCTGTTATTTTGTGAAGATTAATGGGAAATATTGGGAATGGTATGCTGACAAACACCATAATTGCAAACTATAATGGATAAAATTGTTATTGAGCAGTTTGAGTGTTTAACATTCATAATGGGGTAGAAACTATGATTTATGAATGATGTTATTTTGGTTGTTCAGGGACGGGTTGACCATATTTGCCCGGCCTGAATACACAATTTTTCTTTTTCATGAAGGCCTTTGTGATCACAAACTGGTGCTACCCGTTCAAGTATTTTTTTTTCAGCAGTGATGATTCATAGGAGGAAAAACTTAAAACTGATATGGAAACTTCAAAAATCTTGAATTTATAGAGAATAAGTAAGAGGGAAAAATAAGACGTGTTTTAACCTTAAGTATTGAGTTATAGTCGGTTAATATCACTTGTAGAGTTGCATAGCGAAGGTGGTTGTTGATGGTGGTTCCGGCGAAGAGCAAAAGTGGCTGTTGATGGTAGTTCAGGTGGTGAACAGTAACGGTAGTGGTATGTATGCCGGCTGATGATGTTGTGAATCTTGTGATGGTGATTTATGGTGGTTGTCGGCTGCGAAGACCCTTTTCAGCCACCGGTCAGAGGTGTTAGCTTGGTAATGGTGGTTGGTAAGGTTGCGGTGGTAGTACAAAGTGACTGTAATGGTGATGGTTGATAGTGGTGGTGGCTGCCGTGATGATTGCAGGTGGTGGAGACCCTCTCCGGCCGCCGATCAAGTGGTGGTTAGTGGCTGGAGGTGGTCTAGACTCAATCCTTCTTACTACGTCTCTTCAGGTATACATTCTTTGATTTCTCTTATTCCACGCTTCTAATTAGAAAGGAATACGGTTAGCTTAGCGAGATTAGGGTCTAGATTACAAGTAATTTTCTGTTCGTTATAAAATTACAATGAAATCTTATGAATTTAATGTACAATATTCATCAAATTCACTATCACTATGAATGCATACTCAAAATTATTACTATTGGGCTTTTCAACTAATCATGCGTACCTTTCACGGTGAAATCAAAAGATGCACAACTACACAATCTATATGTGATCTAGACCTGGCAAATGGGTCGGGTCGGGTCATGGGTCAAAACGGGTTCGGGTCAAAACGGTTCGACCAATTATAAAAAAAGGGTTGTTTTGGTTCAGGTCGAAACGGGTCCGGGTCAGAACGGGTTTCGGGTTGGGTCCTTTTTTTTAAGAATGGCCATCGATTGAAAATAGATAAACTGCACTTGAAAATCACAAACTGAAACTGAACAAGTAAACTACTAAACTTGATTCGAACAGGTGGTCAAAACAAAACGCAAGCTAACTCCGATTCTTATTCGATTAACCAATAAACTTCTAAAAGAATTCATATAAATGACCACTTATAGTTATTGCTAAAATTTACAGTATCTGAAAAAATAAGCTGATTCTAGCTAGCATCAGTTGCATACAATTCAAAAAGATCAACTGCTGGGATTAGATGGACATAAAAACTAATGCACAAACAATTCAAAAGCAATCAATCAACTATTAGATAAACCACCGTCTTTAATATTTAACGTGTTTGTTAACGTTAAATATTAAAGAGGGTGGCGGCACTATTCATGCCGGCTACCATCTTTAATGTTAAGTTTTTTTTTTTACTTGCAGCCATGATATATTAATATAGGAAACCAGCAAGTAGCTGGGCAAAATACAACCAGAACAGAAAGAGATTACAATGCTGCAGATAATATTAAGTATTATGTGTTTGCTTCTTGATTTTATTACTTATTTAATTGGAATAAATCATTTGGTAACAAGTTCAAATCGTTCGAGTGCGCGCAGCATTGTATTACGGACTGTTTTTTTTTCATGTTCTTTGTCTTTTTAATAATAAGTTGGATGCCAACAGAACTTTCAAGAAAAGCTTTACTTTAGGCCAACGCTGAAAACATCAACACAAGCATTTCGTTTGTCTGTTATTTTGGAGTGTGCGCAACATTGTATTAGGGGCTGTTATTTTTTCACTGTGCTTTATGTGCTTCATGTCGCTGTCATTTTCTAAGCGTGTTCTTTGTCAAACTTTCAAGAAATGTGGGTTAAGATCCTACTTATCTTTTTTTCCCCAGCAATAGTAAACTTGTTGGCTGTTAGATAGTACTTGAGCTATTGTACTGTTAAATAAGACTCATTTTGGTGGTCGTGAACATACGAGTACAAATAAGACTCATTTTGCTCTGTTTAGTCCCTGACCCGTCTTGTCTTTGCTTAAATTATGTAATTTACCCACTTCAACAGTTAGAATACAACCCAGGTTGATAGCTCGTCAATACGTTTTATTTCTTTACAAGTAGTTTTTAAATCAAACTAACTGGCCAGAGATAAAATATACACATAAGCTGCTGATACAAACTGGTTTCATTGAAACAGGTCTTCAACTCCAGCTCAAAAAGGAAGCATTGCAACTAGAGCGAAGCGTCAATTGGAATTTCACGGTAAGCCAAGTCAACCAAAACATTTACACATCCACACAACACAAATACTCACATCAAATGTGCCTTCACCTGCAGACTCAGATCCACCGTCGAAAAGGCAGCCTCACGAACTAAGACCCAGTTAACAGAAGTTCGTCCTTTTGTCCACCAATAACAAGAACGACGGGTAATTAATGCCTGAACATACAATTTTTTGATGGCTGCATTTGTTAACATCAGCGTGATAACTTAATGATATTCAGTTATCGACATAACCAAATCTCACTGCCATAACCAAGTGAAAACAACACTGAATGTCGCGCAACGCGCGAACGCTCGAACGCTCGAATACCCCTAGTTACTTTAAATTATAAATTACTTTATACGTGCACCATTCTTTGCTAGATTCTATGCATCCTAATTGTCATTTGATATCTCGTGACTTTATTTACTGTGAGTACAAAAGTTGTCACTTTCTTTAAACTTATGACATATATCCACCACAATAATATTATCATAAATATTATACGATTAAGAAAACTACTAGAAACGAGTGTCGCAATGCAAAGTGTCGCCCCCGCCGCATCGCGCGGGCACCGGACTATTTATAAATGAAAGAATTTGGGTTGATGTGCCAGCTTCTTAGAGCTTCTCACAATGGGTTTTGGCGGGAAACTCATCGGGTCTAGAAATTGCATGCGGAGCCTGATTGTTTTAGTAACTGACCCATGTATTCGGATCTATTATAAAAGCCATTTAAAACCTAAATTCCCACATTCGTGCCTCTGTTCTTTCATTTTTCTGCCATCATCTACCAAGACCCTAATGGATCCTTCATCGCTACTTGAACCACACCATAAAAACTGCAGGTATCAATTTTCTATCATTAATCTTGATTTCTTTTAAAGTTTATTTGAGAATCCATATTTGTTTCAAAGTTTATTTGAAGAGAGAAACATAAATTAGCATCAAAATTCATCATAATCTTCGTCTGTTCATCTTCGCCTTTTCTTTTAGAGAGTGAAAGTAAGGATTTGCAGTGAGAGAAATTCCAGAAATCGAACTCCGGCAAAAGTACGAATCTCCGGCGAACCGGATCAGAGCTATGGTGAAAATCCGAATCTCCAGGTATGCTTCATCAAAAATCAATGTAAAGTTTAGGGTTTCTCCTGGTCTTAGGAAGGTGGTGGTTTAACGCCACAATGAAAGGTCGACGGCTAGGGTTCTACCAGCGCATAAATCATCCAGGATTTTATCTACTTTTCCGATTAAATCCAGGTATGTTTTCCTTTTTTCGGTTCGATCTGATCTTTGTTTTTATTGTAATTTTGCTTCGATTATGTTCATAGAGTTTGTTTTCATGGATGTTTGATGGTTTATCCTTTTTTTTCCCTTATTTTGCATATACATACTCTATCTTCATTCTTCGATTTCTTCAACAGTAGCTAACATATTATGATTGCTATGATTTATTAATTTCATTGATTTTAGGGTTTTGAAGATATTAGTTGTTTTTGCGATTTCAATGTTATTAGGATTTAGGAATATATTAGGTGTATTTGTTTCCGGTTTTGCATCATTTATCATCATTTTTTTTAAGAAATTAGATTTTGTTTGTTTTGTTTTATAGCGAAGTTGTTTGGATGATCTATTGTTATCTGTTAGTGCAATAGTAATTTTGCGTAATGTACCTTTTGAGTTTTGTCATATATAATTAAAATTTGAAATACTATTCTTATTATTTATATTTATACTTGCACTCGAATTACATCTTTCAATTTAACAATGATTTTAAATAAATTTCAATTATCTTTTAATGCATTATTATCATTGAATACTTTCCTTCTTAACAAGTCGTTTTCAATATACATTTTGACTCATTTTGAATCCCAAGAACACATATCTAAGAATTAGGAAAGTTGTATTAATTAGAATAGATAATTTAAAATTATATTCCACTTTCTAAATTCTGTTAATTTTCTTCAATTTAAATTAGAACACCCTTTCCTTTAGTTATATAAATCAATCACTTTCAATTATATATTAAAACACAATTCTACTTATTACTAGACACGAATTTCTTAATCAAATTTATATATTAAATTTATATAGTTTCTTTGATTAACTTTTTATCTTCTAATATATAGTTTTCATTCATACATTATATAAAGTGATAGAACTGCTATTCTTACCTTACACTACTTTAATTGCATTTTTCGTATATTAGAGATGAAAAATCGGTATGCATGTAATTGTGATTATGTTTGTTATTCTTTTTTTAATGATTTTCTTAAATTTGTTTCTTATCGTTTATATTTTTGGATCTCACCCATAAATCATACATACGTACTTGGTTTTAAAAAGCGAGAGGCGCACAAAAGCGACGAGGTCTAAAATTAAGGCGCGAAGCGCAAAGCGCAAAAGCGGTGGGCTTTTCGTACCCGAGGCGCAAGATGTTTGTATAATTTTTTTTATATATCCCATACATATCCAATAGGTTTTTAGCTTCCTTTAACCAAAATATAGCTATAAGTAAGGCTTTTATACCATTTTAATTACATGTACAAGTCAAAAAACCCAAGGTACAACATTTTTATGCAGTAAAACGCCTAAGTTACATGAGGCGCGCGCCTCAGGCCATAAAGCCCACAAAAAAACATCAAAAAATGCGCTTTTTGGTCGCTTCCTGTAATTACACAAGGCGAGAAGCAAAAAAGCCCCAAGCCCTGCGCCTTGCGCCTAGGGCGCGCTTTTTAAAACCAAGCATACGTATAAGTTTTGATTAAGATTCTCATAAAAAATATGTTTTAACTGGACATAATTTTTATATATATTTTTTGGGGATTTGATGGGAGGACTTGATTCCTTGAATCTCAAAGAGATTTGGAGTTTAGAGCAGCAAACCGATACAAGTCTATAACACATAAGATTAAGAAAGGTATGTTGCATCTTCTTCATTTCTTTTCATGCACTTATATGCTAAGTAGTGAAACTATATATATATATATAACTAGTGGGAAAGCCCGCGCGTTGCGGCGGGTTTGTCTGTTTTGTTGCCTTGTAGTTGTTGGAGTTTGCGGTGTGTATGTGGCGTTTGTGGGTTATTCGTTTGGTAAGAATAATGATCTTAAAATTATGAGTGTGGTGAGGGTAGGTTCAAGTGGTGTGCGAATCACATAAGTAATTCAAGAGTGTTCCGATGTGTGCCTAAATGTTAGTTAAGTTTAGTTTCCAATTATTAATAAAAAAAGTGTAACAACTTGCTTATCCATAACTTTAATAATCGCTTCAAACACACATATTAAACACTTGAGTACCACATTTTAACTAATTAATTCAAAACCCAAAACCCCCAACCAGATTTGGGGAAAATAAAACAAACAAAAGAATCATAAAACTTAAAGAGTTTATCACCACAACGGCACAAAGACCAACATCTTCAAGAGCCATTTCATCAGCAACAATGCCATACCCCAAACAATCATCAGACCTCCAAATCGGGCCTGAAACTTGGACGCATCGAAACCCGATTCCAATCAAACTTTCTGTGCGACATCCTTCTCACTTACCTACAAACAACAAGCACAAAAAAAAACAATTATAAACATTCATTAACATCACTAATATATCCTAAATCAACAAACAAACAAGATATAATTGTATTTCAATTATATGTATAAGTAATGTAGTTCGTTAAATTGTATATTGTTTAAAAACCAGTTATAACAGTTGCACACGTTCATATGAATGCAGATCCATCCTGTAACGTCTCAATTCACGTAAAAATGTAGATTGAATCAAATAGCTCCAAATAAATGATTATCAAATGAATTCAACATCATATATATTCTAAATCAATGAACTTATGAACACAAGGTATTCTAAATCAAATAAGTGATTAACAAAAAGAAGGTTAAGAACTGCTAATGCATGATCTTACAACGGCCAACAATTGAACAAAATGAACTTACAGTCCTCGTGGAGATAAGCCAATCCTTTCGCAGTTCTTAGCCCACTTCGCATTCGGCAAAAAGTAGTCGAGCTCCCCCAGCCGCTCGCCTACCCGAAGGGGTGGCGGCGGTGTTTCGCATGCAGCTTCGAAGCCGATCAACCGCTAGCCGAAGGTGCCCCTTCCCCTCTTGTACTGAATTTGAATCCAAGGCCACTGGAATCAGTTCAGAGCTCTTAATTTTTAACTAAAATTCCTAACAAAGTTCTAAACGTTATAATCGACAACATTGAAAGTAATAATATGAGAATTTCCAATACCGACACCGTTGCCATCCTTTCATTGTTGTACAATCGTCGGAAAACCAAGCTCAACGCTCAAGTAGTCCCGAGTCATTAATCATTATCAAACACAGACTTGATCTTAGCCAAAAAAAACATAGCCCTAACATCATATCATACACAACAAAAATATCAAAACAGTAAAAAAGAATCAAATCTATCACCTGATAAATGATATATCACCTGATAAATGATATATCGACATCCTTTATTTTTTCCCTCTCAAACATCCTTCCTTAGCGATCAAAATACACAACATATGTGTAAACATACGAATCTTGTGATTTCACCCTAAAAATAGAACAAAAAAAAAAAAACAACAAATTATGTAAAAATTAAGCCTGGAAATACCCTAGAAATTCTCAAATTTCAAGAAGTATAGACAGGAACGAGCTTAGATTTGCACCCATTCTTTCTTCATAATGAGTTAATTCTCAAACTTCATAGAATGTAAGTTAGATAAAATTCAAATTTGAAAGCCAAACAGAAAGTAGTTTGCTAGTCAAAATTACATAAAATTGGTCAAATGTCAACGACAACAAACACAACAGTTGGGAAATAAAAAGCTAAACATGGTGCATAATGCTTATGTGCTTAATTTTTTTATTTATGATGAAAAAACAGTAAATGATTGATTGAATAAACTGAATATATGCATATACACGTTCAATTTCAACAAATTATACCTCAATTACACATAAGTTTTGTCGAAAAAAGAGTGTGCAGAAATAGTACTTGGAGTTAGCGACATCTGTGAAGAGAGCAACTGATAGAGTGGTTCCAGATATCTTGTAAACTTTCATATCTGCAAAAGAAATTGGAAGAAAGCTTAAATTGGCTGCGATAGAAGAAGATAAATGGAGATCTTGAGAATTAGGGTTTAGACTTTTCTAGAGATGGACAAAAAAATAGCCTTTGGATTTCAAATACCTGTTACTGAATTAAGCCAAACCGGTTACGTTTTAACTTTTAACCTCACGTAAACTGTTCCGATTCCTCCAAATCGGTTTCAACCTCACCCATAATTTTTTTTAAATAACGCTTTTGGGTATCGGTTCATGATCCTAACCGGTTTCACCATAGGGTTTTGCTTTAAAGAGGGAAGCAGGTCAAATGTCTAGATTGCCCCTAAAGTGTCTTAAATTTTTGAAGAATGGGCAAGTTTACCCCCTCTAAAATAGCTTGGTTCACTTGTACATGTTGCTTGAAGATGTGTACACAGTGGAAAATTACCAAAAGGATAGAAATCCTAGTTCTCTTAATATAGTAGTATAGATATTGTTAAAATCGATGATACTGAGTGCTTATTTGACCCTATTGATTTGCCGATTTTTAAAAGATTTCTCATTGTTATATCATGGGAGAATATGATACACATTTTTTTACAATGCAGATCAACATGGTTGATGGATAGCAAGAAATTGCAACAATGAGTACAAGTATCCGAGGCTTGCTAAAGGTATGGGTTCTAATAAGTCCATTTGTATTTTTTTAATGTGTTTTTTTCAATTCTTTTTTTAGAGTTATATTTCACACTTAAAACTATTTACATAAACAAATATGTATGCTCAAAATTTGATTAGTAAACTAAATATTGCTTGGATAAAGAAAAGTGTTTATGGTGAAATAAGTTGTTTTAGTAGCAGTTTAAGAATGCTTGGTTGATTTAAAATGGCAACGTTACCCTTTAAGTTAAATTAACTGTGATTAGTAATAAGCGGATTTTTGCATCTGCTTATACACAAGTGGAAAAATTTTGACTCCTTTGACCCGTATCATTTTTAGCCAAAATTCTTAAATTTTACCCTTTTGACCCGTTAGCTATTTTGATACAAACCAAACCGACCCATTTAAGTATCGGGTAGAATAGTGACTCGTACATAACGTGTGCAACTCAGTTTTTTCTTATACATTTGTAGATTTCTTTAATAATGTTATAATAAATGTGTAGCTATGAAGAGGTGCCTTTGATGGGTAGACAGGATGCGCTTTAAACTTTCCGCCAACTTCTAAATACGAACCAAATTCAGTTAAATATTTTGGCCAGGATCTTAAAGTTGGAAGGCATATTCCCGCGTGGTATGATTTCAGTTTAAAATGTATTTTAGTTTTTATTGTTAATTACTCTTATGAAATAATTTCATCATATTTTGTGTACAAATCATGTTGGTTTGACCAAAATACTTTTTGTCAAAAGTTAGCTACTTTGTAAATATAATTTAATGTTTTGAATAAATTGGTTTTAGATGAATTCTGTTAAAAATCAAATCCTTTTATTTAAAGCCTTCTAAGATTTTGTAGCGGGCTTTGGAGGAGAGTCGTTTGGAGTTTGCATAATAACTCGCAAAATTGGAATTTCATGTCGATAAAGTTGTCTAACCCGGGCCTTGGAAACAACTTGCGAGTATATCATGTGACCTAGAAGAAGTTGGGTGGATCTTGCCTCCATGTTTCGTGGTTTTACGGGCCATGACTCTCATATATGCTTCTGGAAGGAGGCATGGCTTTATGATGAGCCGCTGTCCAAAAAGGTCCCCAATTTCTTCAAATGAGACGAAAAAAAAAAAAAAAAAAAAACGTTTTGGTTTCCATGAGAGTTACGGTGGTGGATGGCCGTGGCGCAAATACTGTTAATTTTGGGTGGAGTAGACAACCAATGGGTCAATCCGAAGAAGCAGAGCTGAACGAATTGATGGCTGCCAATATGTTATTATGAACTATTATTATCTATACATTCCAATATCTCAACATATTTAGTATTGTACATGTTCAAAATTATCTAATTTAAAGTTTCTAATTTTTATTTTTGAATGCTTGATTATGTAGGTGCATCAAGATAACGGATAGGGGGAGCATGTAGTCGTCAAATGCTCTGGTCTAAAGAGCCTAAATTTTTATGCACTTTCAAGGTATGGGGTTTGTGAAACTGATATTGTCTTTTTGATTTAATGTTTAACTATTAACTTAATTAAGCACTTATTTTAATTGTATAGTTTGTGGATTTTTATAGTTTGTTTTGCTTTTTGTGCTTTTGCCATGTCCTGTTACTACTTTCTCTTTGGTAAATTGGTTCTTGTGGAAGAATTCTTAAGCATATTAGTGGCAATAGAGACGAGTTCCCGGCTGTAGTTGGTGGTTGAGCTAGGTTCTGACATTCAAGGTTTGTGTTTGCTCTAAATCGTGACTTTATCAAGAACATGATTACTGGTGCCTAACAGGCTGACTGTGCTATTCTTATCATCGATTCCACCACTGGTGGTTTTGAAGCTGGTATTCAAAAGACGGACACACCCGTGAGCATGTTCTTCTTGCTTTTACCCTTGGTGTCAAGCAAGGTAAAAATGAAATAGATTTTTTATATTCTTTTTAATAAATATTTATAGTATGTTTTGCTAAATGTTTGGATTTACAATTGTAGATGGATGCCACCACACCAAAGTACTCTAAAGCGAGGCACGATAAAATTGTCAAGTGTCATCATACTTGAAGAAGGTCGGGTACAACCTGGACAAAATCACATTTGTTCCAATCTCTGGATTTGAAGGAGACTAACATTATTGAGAGGTCTACCAACCTTGGCTGGTACATGGGTGATGGGTCCGACCCTTTTTGAAGCACTTGACCATATCAACGAGCCCAAGAGACCATCATACAAGCCTCTCCGTCTCCCACTTCAGGATGTGTACAAGATTGGTGGTATTGGAACTATGCTGGACTGCTGGTGGGACGTGTTGAGATTGGTGTCATCAATCCTGGTATGGTTGTCACTTTTGGATCATCTGGGTTGATCACTTAAGTCAAGTCTGTTTAGATGCTTTCATACCGAGATATGTTTGGTACTTCATTTACCAGAAAATTGTTGTTTGCAGATAGAGAGTAACGATAAATACGTTGATTCTGGACCACCGTATATCATCCTTCTTCATCCCGCTCTTGGTCCTCTTTGGGAAGTCACCAGACAGAAAGTAAGCTCATTTCTTATCTTCTGTATCAAAACTGTTAACTGTTTAATAGAGTTTGTTCTTTATTGTTTCTCACTTATTCCGTCTCTTTTTACTTTACAAGTTTCATGGAGGTTCAATTTCAAAAGGCTCCGAATTGCAAGTCGATGTTTCTGAATTCCTATGGAGAAACGTTCAGCTTGATGGGACAATGGTCGTGGCTGAAAATGTGATAGGCTCTGATATCGATAGAAACAATGAGTCCATACTACAATATGGTTACAGGTAGTTAGAAGAAATTGATCGTCACTATGAGACATTGGGCTGAATATGACATTTATTTTATGTAGGTTTGCACAGTGCAAGTTAGTGAACGTAAACATACAAAATAAAGGAATAAACTGGAGTTCAGATAAAAATCTCTATTGGAATGTTCTTCGTTGTTTAATACTGATCTTGTGTATCTGTTGTGTAGGTAGAATTTTAGGAACATGATGTCAGCAAAAGGTCCGAAAATGCTATGTAATTTGCGTTACACTCACGACTATTGCCTTTTTTGCCGATGAGTCTTCTTTCCCACCATCACCACCTGATGGTTTTCGCTGCAGTTTTAGATATTTATGGATGTTTGTGAGCCCTAATTTGGATGCAATTAAGTATAATGGTGGCTGGCGGTTAATGTGTTAGTTTTTTATTGTTTCTGTTTTAGATAAATGGGGTCTTCTGCGGATCCGTGGATGAGGGAGTATAATGAAGCGTCTAAACTTGCTGATGACATTACTGGTATGATATCAGAGAGGAGTTTGTTTGGAGCAGGGCCGGAAGCTCAGTGTTATTCGTCTGCGATTCGGAGGAAGATTACGATATTGGGAACTAGACTTGATAGTTTGCAGTCTCTTCTGATAAAGCTTCCTGCAAAACAACCTTTGTAAGTGTTCAGAGAGCGTTATTATCTTGCTTTTGTCTTTCAAACATTTTTAAAGCTGTAACAAAATTATCTGCATATCAATTAACCTGTTTTTATGATTTTCAGAATGGAGAAAGAAATGAACAGACGCAGAGATATGCTTTGCAGATTTGACAACAAAAGAAACATAGATGGCGTCCGCGGTGAACATGTCAAGCTTTGGTAACAGGGACAACTTGCTTGGGCC
The DNA here is from genome assembly GCA_030545235.1 of Helianthus tuberosus. NCBI lineage: Eukaryota > Viridiplantae > Streptophyta > Magnoliopsida > Asterales > Asteraceae > Helianthus > Helianthus tuberosus. Next base: position 1,324,176 of record CM060446.1, on the reverse strand, counting down.
AGATACTAAGCCGGCTGATGACAGCAGGGTGTAGGTTTATGGGACAGGGTTAGTTACCGTTGCTTGCTTACTTAAGTCAACTGATAACCATTTTTCTGTTCCACATCATATGATTATCGGAGTATGCCGAATGTCTGGTTTAAATTTATATTTATGGAATAATAATCATTCTTTCTATGGAAATCAATATTGAATATAGTTTGTGATTCATTGGATTCACGTGAACAAGCATATGGTTATTTGGTGTGCGATTGCACCAACTATTAATAAGTTATATTGTCATCTAACCCATTATATGTGGTCGTTTTGTTTTAGTCTGCAGGTTGCGTCGATGCTGCTATCAGGAACCTCCCCCATCTGTTGTTGGTGATCCCAACAATCTGGATGCAATGGGCCTTTTAGCTGCTAACAAAGGAAAATCGATGGAAGCTATTGTAGAGCAAGTTGGTGACGGAAGCTCACTTCGTGTTTATCGTGTTTATCAGCTTCCAGAATTTCAGTTCGTACAAGTATTTGTTACTGTAATCCAGGTGGGAAGTTTATTAGCATTAATTATTCGTTATTTGTTTTGGAGTTTCTATGTTGATACTTTGCGGTTCACTGTTCACGGAACGTTATATTTTTATCTTTGGTAATTAGGCCCCTTCAATGGGAAGAAGAACAACGCAAGAACCTACCAGAATGGCGAGTCTCGTGGGCCCTTAACATCAGCTCAAAGAGTTACATCCTCGCCAGCCTTTCATGAAGTTTCCCCTGATGCATTTGGTAGGGAAGCTTACTGAGATTCGCGTGCTAAACAGAGATGTATTAATCAATTATGTATAAAAATTTATGTATGATTTAATTATGTATTAATCATATATGGTTTTTAATACAAGTAACTTTCTCTAGCCTGGGAAGCAATCCCGGGTGATAACCTAGTATACTTATACATACGTAAATAGAAGATCATTAGTTAGTTTGATTATTTATCAGGTTAGAAAAAATAAAAGATCATAAAGATGAGTTTAATAATTAACATACATGTAATGGGTAGAGAGAGAAAGAGGAAAAGAAGAGAGAGAATTAACTAATTAAATAATTAATTAACAAGAGAGATAAATTATTTAAAAGATTACTATTGTACCCTTTTATATTTATTTTAAAACGTTTATGACTACAAAAAAAACTAGTGGTTCATAATGGTTCTGTAAGTTCTCGTTAAAAGTGAGGTTCTGAAAGGAACCCAACCCATGTATAAGAGAATGATTCGTTAGGAACCACCCTTTATTGCGAGAACCGCGAGAATCAATGTGAACACAACCAAAAATACCTAAAAAAAAATCGCTACTTTTCGTCATTATTATATGTGTGTGTATATATATATATATTATGACGAAAAGTAGCGATTTTTTATAAAAAAATGTGTGGTTTTTTGATTTGTTAGGTTTTTTGGGGATTTACCTTTATGATTTAGTTTTGAGCATTTAGCTTGGGTGGGTGGGTGGGGGATTAGGTTTTTGGGGGGTGGGGGTGATGAGGGTTAGGTTTTTTTTTTTTTTTTTGGGGGGGGGGGGGGGGGGAGGGTGGGGGTTAGGTTTTATTTTATTTTTTTTAGTTTTTTTTAGGGGAGGGGGTAGCTTTATGGTTTAATTTTTAGCATTTATCTTGAGTTGGGTTGGGGGGAGGTGTTTAGGTTTTTGGGGGGTGGGGTGGTGGTTAGGTTTTTTTAGGTTTTTGGGGGGTGGGGTGTGGGGGGGGGGGGGTTAGGTTTTTCTTAGGTTTTTTTTATGTTTTGGGTGGTGGTGTAGTGGTTTATTTTGTTGTGTTCACATTGGTTCTCACAGTTCTAGCAATAAATGTGGTTCTTGCATGAACCCTATCCTATATGTATAATAAAAACCACAAAAGGACAAAACTAAAACTATTCATCAAGCCTCACCACCTCACCACTGATATGTATATAATATAAAATATAATGGGAGACAACTACCAGATAACTTGATTGGAAACTTTAACAAAATTTATAACTTATATATTTACCCTATGTTATCACTTACGATAGCTGATAAACTACTCACATTCACAACCTAACTCAACCTAACATTTCAATAAAAAAACTAATATCTCTCTGTTCCACCTACAACACAACACAACTCAACCTTTAACGCGATGTAGTGTCTTGTTACGATGTGTTATAGTTAATTTAATAACTCTTAGCACGTATTAGGTGGGTTAACCTAATATAGTTTAGACAATTTCAACTAGTTTTAAATTTATTATAAATGATGTTTACTTAGGCTAGACACGCACACAATAGGGAAGCGTACCTATCATTTGTAGTAGAGCTTAAGGAAAGAACCAAGCATTGACCACAAAGGATATAGTTTATAATAGTTTATTTTAAATTACCAACTTGTTTAATTAGTTATCTTTTGTTATTTTTATATTAAAACCAAAAAAATAAAAGCAAGTAATAGATTATTAGTAAAGAATATCAAGAGCAAGAAAAGTGTTGCTTTGGATTTCCGAATCCATTTGGGATGAATTATCGTTATTTTATTGGCAATATGTAAGGTTAATTAACTAAAAGACCCGACTCTTAGCTAAGGTTACCGGCGAATTTTTATTGGATTTACAGGATCTGACTTTAAGTTTAAATAGAATTAGAGCCAATTAAAGATAATTCATTGCCCGATCTTAGAGAAATGTTATTTTTAAGGAACAATCCCCTAATCTTGTGTTAGTTACATCCAACTACTCTTCTTTCTTTTACATTGTTCATATGGCTTGCGATCCTCTATTTGGCATACTTTTGTCTCACTTCAAAGGGAGCAAGGATATATCAAAGTGCTCCACATGGGTGCTAATGACACTTGTGATTAATTACGGTGATTGATCTTTATTTAATGGGTGGTGTTATAATAATAAAATATATATATAAATACATATAGTATTTTAACATGGGTTCACCAACTCTTGGACCGCGCTAAGTCGAACATATAGACTGTGTTAGACGAGTCACAAGACCAAGTTTTGGCTAATCGTTGAGGCCTAACATATAGACCGTGCATGCCAACAACGATATTCTTGATAAACGAGTGTTAATCACAAGATGTGTTTACACAAATGGGTGAACCACTTCTTCAAGATCAGATTTCCCTTATTAGTATATGGGTTGTTACACACCATGAGTGTATGAAAAAGCTTCACCTCCTTTGGTTATCAAGAACTCCCACAAGATCAAAGACCAAAACAATCGCAAGTTTATTACGAAAGAAGAAGGGTGGAAGGAATTATTAAAGACACAACACACCTCTTTGCTACAGATTAAACATTTAATTCATATCAAGTATCATCTTCAACCCAAGCAACACAAAGGGTTTAGCCAATAATGGCCATCTGACGTGGTGTTGGAGTGCGTATGATTTTTTATATATTTAAGTATTTTCACTCTTTTATCAAGTTTTAAATTTATAAAACACGATATAACACTATCAGTCTCTACAGTACGCTAGGGCAAGTGCACACATCGTTAGCGTAGTATAGTTATGGTAAGATACCGAGGACGTCCAAGGACAAAAGTGCTTTTAATACCGGAATAACGTCATCGTCTAATCTAATCCAATTTTAAGCAAGGATTTTTAATAAGTAAAATAAAGAGACTAAATAAATAAAGAAACAAATAGACAAGATAGAATCACTTGGTTCCGACTCATCCTTTATGTATCCTTTGATTATTTCCGCACTTTGGGTTTTTTAAGAGATTATCTTAGTTATTGTGGCATGTCTCTCTTTTGGAGGCAAAGCTACACTCAACCATATTGGTCTGAGTGAGCAGCGATACAGTCCTGCAAGGCCGGAATATTGAAAGATAATTAAGCAAGTTATTAATGCAAAATGTGGCATATCTCTCTTTTGGAGGCAACGCTACCCTCGGCCATATTGGTCTGAGTCAGCAGGGATACAGTCCCGCAAGTCTGATTTATAGTTTTAATTGTAGTTTATTTATAAGGGATTCAAGCCGTTCTTACTTCCCTTGATTTGATGCTATCTGCCTCAAAGGAAGTCCTAATAAGCTTGAATCAAGTCCTCGCAGGATCTATACACTGAACGAGGCAAGAACTTTACCCATACCACCCTTCTAACCCCCTTATAGGCAGTTAACGCGCTTTATATAGACCTTAAAGACAGGAATGTGTGAATCAACAAAACATGAATAAATGATACAAATAAAGTTCACTTTCAATATAAAAAAACTAGTTATTAAATTCATTAATACATACCCAATTAAAATTTTTATCAAAGCTTGGAAATCAAAAGTAATACATAAATAATTTGTCTTCACCAAAGTGATGCAAGAGATTACCCAAGCATGACCTTTATTTGACAAAAACTCTTACGATCAATCTTGGATCCTGAGACTACTACACACAGTCTAAAGATGGATGATGGATGAATGTGGTGGATGATGGTGGTATTGTGGTGGTGGAGTGGTGATAGGAGTGAGAGAAGTGGTTTGCCAAGGGATGAGTTGCAATTGAACCAAGCACCTTTATTTATAGCTGAAACAGAAGGTTTACACGGCCCCATGCCTGATAAGAACGACCCCGTGCCCTTCTCCTTTTCTATCTATATTTAATGAGCTTGTCTGTTCAGATGATCACACGGCCCCTTGTGTCAACGGCACGACTCCGTGGCCATTGTACTTGCTGTACGATCCAAGATTTATGAATCTGAGAGTTGACCACGACCCGTGTCCATGAGACACGACCCCGTGTCCCTTGTCTTCTTCTGTTTGTCTTCTTCTTCATGGAATCTTTGATGGGGCACGGCCGGATGCCCGGCAGGCATGGCCTGTGCTTTCCTTCTGATTTGTTGTTCTTAGTTTTGGGGTGAAGCTCAGAGGATTGGTATATTGTATCAACTTTCCTTTCTTTGTATTCATGCTGGTTTTTTGCCGTTAATTTGTTCCTTTTATACATTTAAGTTCATTTAGTCCTGAAAATCAAAAGTATACAAAGAAACACACTTTTTCCAACATTAGTACTAAAAATGGTTGTTTTTATACGTTATTTGATATAACTTATATGTTACATTTGGTGCATATCAAATACCCCCACACTTGAATCTTTGCTTGTCCTCAAGCAAAACTCTTTAATATTGCTTACACACCCAAATGGAATAGGTAGAAGAGAAGTTTTTGGGTCTTGTTTGTAGAGTGTCGGGAATCCAAGTTCTTTTTATTCACGTTTTTATTTTATTTACAATCATATTCAACATGAATTATTTAGAACTTTTTAAGAAAATTAAGTATTTGTGGGCATAACATGTCTTTTTAAAATTTCATTTAGCTATATATAAATTCACATACCTCACAAATGATCACTCAACACTTGGTCAAAGATGTATAAGTGAAACGCTCGGCCCCGATATGGATCTTACTCCTACCATATGATTGACAAGCAATCAAACCTCATCCATTTTAACTTAATATTTGTATATATCAAGAGGACTTTGAAAGGGTAGGTTTTTGGTTAAGGGTGTGGTAGTTTTATTTGAAAAGTGGCTAAAGGCGTAAAATGTCAGTTTTCTTTTGAAAATTTATTTGTGACTTAGGTACCAACTAAATGCTTTTAGGCAATAAGTTTGCTTATTTTTTTTCAAGCAACTTGAGATTTTTTTTGATGGAGTAAAATTAAGTCACATGCTTTTGCGTATTTCAAAAGAACCGAATTTTACTAAAATAAAGGGGTGTAAAAAGTAAAAGGTGGTTTTTGGGTGATGGTGTTTTGT